>JAQPPZ010016967.1:2400000-3635952 GCA_028583015.1 Wollemia nobilis | reverse complement strand
TCTTAAATTTAGTTAAATAAAAATATTACTTTTTCTTAATCATTTACAGTATTGCTCGCACACATCTTTATACTACTCTAACCCTAACCCTATGTTGGTTCATATATGACGATTCATAATAATAATTAATTATATTATTAATAATTAATAATATAATAATGAATTATACTATTAATAATTAATAATATAATTAATTATACTATTAATAATTAATAATTAAATTAATTATACTATTATTAATAATAATGAACGTTAGGATATGGGATCCTAACACAGTCCTAACATTGTTTGCTTTGTTTATGTCAGTGACTACCTTGTATTTACTAACTATTACAAATGATTGTTACTACCACTATCGACCCAAATGTTACTACCACTAACCCAAATGTTACTGAAATTTATCTTGTCGATCACAAATACTTGCAGACTCTACTCTAATTGTTTGGTGCATGGAATTAATTTTTGTGACAGGGAAATCTCCTCAGTATGCTCACTCTAAATACGAAGGCTTTATTTTTGCAAGTTGAAATTTTATTTTACAGAACCAGGGTATGCTAGGCAAAGGAGTATGTAATACCCATAGGTCCTCTGTTATACAGTAGTGATGAAGAATAGTGCTCACACCAATATTTCAGCCACTACCCAAGGAGGATTCCACACATACCCTTGAGTACACTATCTGTCTCTAATAGTACGAGAGGGTAATATTTTGGGATGTTGTGTCCTATGTACTATGGATAATACAAGCCCGAAAAGCTTCCTAATAGATCAAAGTTTGATTAACCCTAGATGGTATTCTGCATACCCAAAGATATGTGGGAGATCAATTTCATGTGCAAGTGTTATCTAAGAGCTAGGTATTGGAGTCTGATCACCCCTCACTTCACTAGATGCTTTATGTACTATCTAGCTTATCCAATAATGACAACTCTGTGATATTTTAAAACCCTCAACATAGGGTTTCTAACCAACTCAACTACTATATAAAAAGAAATTATTGTATTATTTTTGTTTTTTTTCTCTTTTGAAAATAAAAGATAACAAAAACAAAAACATAGGGAAATTATACCTAACAATCAGAATGGATGGGTAAGAATTTTCACAATCATAGCAGAACTCATCCTTAGAAAGTGCTCTGATACTGCTTTTTAGGAACCTACTATTAAAATAACTCACTCTCAGAAAATACTATAAATAAATAGAAATTCATCAAATTACAAAATAACACTATTAAAAATAATTGCATAATTGAAACAATCTCACAAAATAACTCAATATTGTAGGCCTCTTCGAGGGGGTAACCCAGGGTTATGCATAAGGGGTTGGTACTAAAATATATTTATAAAAATATGGTGAATTAGTTTCAAAATTTGAAATTATTTATAATTTCAAGGTGAAAAGGTCCTCTATTATTAGGGGTAATATTGGATTTTTAAACTTAAAATGGTCCAATTATTATAAAATTGGGATGAATCTACCCAAAAAAACTACACCCAAAATTTTTGGGCTAATGAACCCCGATCAAGGGTCCCCAATATTAGCCAATTCTAAATTTAAAAAATCTAAATATTTGTTAATTAATGATGATTAACCACTATGCATAACCCTAGGGCAACCACCTTTAATACTACATTATCTTTCAAAATGATACATTTATATATGTCTCCAATTATTTTAAAGAAAAACTTCATGCAACCCTAACCCTAGCTCAAGAGTTGGCTTACATGCAAAATTCCACTCGAGCTAGAATATTCTACCAAACATTGGTTACATTCTTGATAACGGTTACATGAAATGGCCCCACTTGTCTAGGCACCTTACTTATCACATACCATTACAAAAGTATTACAAAATAAAATTATAAGGGGGTCCTCACGTTGGATGTAGGTCATTGCATAATCAATTGAGAATTACAAAAATAATGTTAGGATGGGGTCCAAACATATAAGTGGGTGGAATATTGAGGTGATTGAGGGTAGATGATGTGATGATGTTGATGGAAGAGCCCATGTCAATTAGGACATATTTGAAGATTATTTTGTCAATAGTGGCCATGATATGCAAAGGGTGGATCCTATCCTTCCACAGAGATAGTCATAATCTCAATGTCATAAAATGTAATGGTCGAAAAGGTGTAGGTTTGAATGTTACCCATAAAATTGGCAAAAGCATTAGTATCATGGGCTTACAGGTTTATGCCTTTGAGTATTTCTATTAGTACCTCTCGATGGGGAGTTGATTGTTGGATTAACTCATAAATTGAGAGCTTAGTTGAGTCCATTTTGAGGCTATGGGTAAGCCTACTTTTGAGATGGATGACTGGATGGGATTGAGGCATAATGGTGACTTGCACTAGTGGAGGAAACAAAATTGACGAGGATGACACATTTAGGGGATCAATTGTTCGTGTAGGTGGGTCTAGATATCTTCTACTTTAGGAGACCACATGATTCATGCCAATAAAACCTTGATAACTGAAATCATTGTTGACATGATTAACCTAATTTGGTTGAGGGGCAACCATAGTACATCTAATATCTGGTTGTGTTGCACCATGTTGTGGTAATGGGGTTTGATATATACCCAGATTTTTATTAGGGGGAGCACTAGGGTTGTCAACTTTAACAAGCCCTCTTTCAATCAAATATTGTACTTTATACTTAAGTAGGATACACTATCGATATCATGACCCTTTTATTGATGGTAGATGTAATATCGATCTTCTCTATACCATCTTCCTTGAGGTTTGTTTGGATATTTGGATTTTATCTCAGGCAAAGAGATCAATTGTGCATCCATGAGTTTATGAAATATGCTATATAAGGGATATGAGAGGGGTGTAAAATTGATTGGGGTTGTTGAGGATGTATAGCCTGAGTGGTATTTTAATTTTGGATAGGAGGTGGTATGGTATTGTATGTTGGTTATTGTGGTAGATGAGAGGGTTGAGGTTGTTGTTGGAGAGGTTGAGTGGTCAGGACACTCAAAACTACTTGGTTGACCTAGGTAAGTTTGGATTGATTTTTCATGTTGTTGCCCTTGGTATTTTTAACTAGTCATTCCTTCTTTTGAAGCTTGATTTCTCCTTATTAAATCTTGATATATTTGTTTATTTTAGCTTCAGTGAGATCTTCCTTAAGAGTTTGGTATTGTTGGAGTTTAAGAAGGAAGGATATTGATTTGGAATAACTTTGAGTAAGCATTTGAGTTAGCTTAGTGATGGGGATAGGGAAGGATAACTCAGTTAGTATTGCTTTTCATTGATTTCTATAATTGAGGATAGACTCATCTTCAAATTGATGAAGGTTGGTGAGACTATTAAGGTGGTTTTATTCTTAATATTTAAATTCAATGTCTCTAATAAGAGGTTGGCTAGTTGCTCAAAATTATACAAGTTATTTTTAGGTAGATGGTTGTACCAATCTAAGGCTCCTCCTGCAAGGGATAGAGAAAAGGTATGAAGCATGAGGGGGTCTATCTCATTGATGATATAGCATATATTGATGAATGTGCTCAAGTGGTCCTAAGGATCCTCTTTGCCCTTGAACATTTTGAATTTAGGTATTTCAAACAGGGGATGATAACGTAGTGCTAGGACCAAGGGGTTAATGGGGTAGTTTTGAAGTTGATTCAAGGTTAAATTTTGATACCCCATGCTTGTGACTTGGGATTCCAAACTATTGGTCTTATTGGGTAAATATTGGATTGCATTTAGAGTGAATTGGGAAGCTGAGTAGTGAGTGTCATGATGAGTTAGATGAAATGGCTCAATGAGGGATATGATTGGTGTGAATAGATATGATGATGATTAGGGTTAAAACATGGTGCTTGTGAAACCTAGGATCCCAAAGAAAGATATTAATGGTGTTGATAAGGGTGATTATGGGTGTACAGGGGGTGTGATGGTGGTTGTTGAACATGGTGCTAGTGATAGGTAGACATTTGAAGTGGGTGGTATGATGATGGATAAGAATGAAAGGGTTGTATAAAGGTCAGTTGATGCATGTGTTGGGTGGAGTGTGATTGGTATGGTTGAGATATGGGTTGATACGGAATGGAGTGTAATGGTATTTATGAGGTGGTGATTGATGATGGTGTGGTTTATGTGATTGAGTTGCAGGCCATTGATGAGAGTCATGAGGGTGGTCTTCAATTTAAATTTAAATTTGGAACTTCTTAAATATTTATGGTGATGTAATTTAAAATTTTCTTATTATTTTGATGTTTGATGTCTTTGTTCAATTTGTTGCATGGTTGATCATGTGTAGGATTCTTAGGAATAAGGAACTCTCTCCAAGGAAATATTTTCATTCTACTCTCAACATGCAACACATATAGATTGGTGAAGTATTTTATGCTTAGATTGGGTGATCACAAGTTTAACCTTAGTCTTATTTTATTTAAATATGTCACCTTTGTATGGTGCATCATGATGATTTTATATGAAAGCACTATGGTCATTAAGTAGTTGTTTGCTCTCTTCTTACTAGCACATATGGTGATATTTATGACCATGTCATGTTGTGAATGCTTAACATGTTATGGGTCATGCATTTGAATCCACCTATCTCTTTGCGCAAGTTTAGTGCTAGCACCTCAATATTTATGGAGGATGCATATTAGGTTCCTAATAGGTTGGAACATTCTAAGTTGTGAGGCACAGGTTTCAAACTTGGTGCCCATATTTTTTATTTGTTCAAAAATTGAGTTCATTATCAACTTTAAGGAGTTTGATATTCTACCTATTCTCTAGGCCATTAGGTATGCCATGTTGGTTAAAGGATTTACATACAATCTAGAAGATGACATCTTTCTTACCTAGTTTCAATGTTTTGGATGTTTATTGGTTGAGAATATTTTTTCCTTCATGGAGATGACCCTTTGTTATCTCAATGGTTGTTATAGAATGATTAGTCAGTGTCCACTTCTTATGTTTTTTTCTAGCAAAGACCATCACTTTAGAATTGTAAGCATGTGTGTTTTTTTATTTTACTTCACCCCAAGGGAGAAATGTCTTTAAAACCTATAATGATCTTTTTAAGGGGGAAATGTCTTCTAGATGATAAGGAATATTGAGATTATTTTATCCCATCTTAAGGGGAAATTATAGTCTCCAAATGATAAAAAATATTCAAATGAATCCAACCCATTAGAAAATATTTCAAACTTCTAGAACCTATAATGAAATTTTTAAGCAGGGACATGTCTTCTAAATGATAAGGAAGATTGAGATTATTTTATCCCATCTTAAGGGGAAATTATAGTCTTCCTAATGATGAAGAATATTCAAATGAAACCAACCCATTTGAACATATTACAAACTTCTAGATGATGAGGAAGACTTAGAAATTCATTGGTCCATTAATGCATCCATCTAGACCATTAAACCATATTCAATCATTCTATGAACAATCTCTTCAACCATTAAAGTTATGTAAATTATATAAAGTACTTTTTAATATTTTTATAATAAATGTTTTTATAATATAATATATAAAAAATATTATTTATCTAATATAACTAGAACCTGTACAACTTTATTCTATAGTATTAAAACCAAGAATGAAATTGTGTTGTACATTGCATTTAACCTGTCCATTTTTTTCAACACAAATTATACTGGAGGACTTTGGAAGCTAGAGCCCTTTGGAGAGGGTTGCAAGTAGCCCAAGCAACTCAAGGTAACTTGATGATTGAAGGTGATTCTATGAACATCATCAACGTGTTAACCAATGGCCAAAAACCTCCATGGAGAATCGAGGGAGTCATCCATGAAGTGAGGATCCTTTTTGCGGCAAGACGGAATAGGAGGGCTCGTCACGTGTACCGTGAGGCCAATAGGTCAGCTGACAAATTAGCCAACATAGGTGTTGGTGTTGGTAGTTTGGTGACATGGACACAAGGTGTGCCACGTGAAGTGGAAAATATTATTAGACATGAAAAGAAACCTACCCGTTAAGGAGAAAGATGAATGGGTGTTCTTTCCCCATGGAGATGGTAATAACTATGGGGTTTCCCTCTAAATCATACCAAATTGGAATTAAAGGTAACAGGGTGTAAGCCTTGGAAGATTCCGACAAAGAATAGGAAATGGGCAAGCAACAGGTTTCACAAGTGCAAAGTTCCAAACTTCAATTCCTGTCAATGTAAGTAATGTTTACAGTTATGTTTAAGTATGGGTGTGCTTTGTTAGTAAGGTGTTGTAGGTGATTCAACACAATTTTTGGTAAGAAAGTTTCAAGGATGACTAGGATCTACAATCTCAAGTGAGAAGGTTGGATATTGTAATAGGTTTTGGGTTAACTTGCAAAACCCGGTAATTAATGAAGACTTTTATTTACCAAAAGAGAAATAACACTTACGCCGGGAATTGTTAATTTACATGTTTCATCTCAATAAGCAACTTTGTTTCTTCCCTGACTTAACTTTGCTCAAGATTAAATTATATATATATATATATATATATATATATATATATATATATATATGAGTTTACAATGTAAATTCTTTGACTTGCTTTTTTCTCATGTATCTGTTCATCGTGCAAAAGGAAACTGATAACAATCAATTATCTGTTATGAATAAAAATTGTTATTATAATTTTTCTACCTTAAAAATTTTGAACCAAGATTTCTCACTTATAAACATCAACCGAGCCTCTTACCGTGTAGTTATTTTCCTTTCGCTTTCATCTTTTTAGATATCTTTTTAGATGACTACAAAAGTAAATGCAATCGTTGCTGAGGGCTTTAGAACTTCTTGCCTGCTCTATGCTAATATAGCCATGCACGCCGCGGGAAAATAAAAATAAAGCCGAACTTGCATTGATTGAAATTTGTACATATATACAATGGTTAACCATAAATTACAACGTTGTGAACACCGCATATAACGGTGTAACACTATGCAACGGACTATTTACAGGCTGGGAATTCAACGGTCTCAGATTGCTTGGGTCTCACATCTTATCAGTAGAAAGTCACCTCGGAAGAAAAGCGACTTTCATTGATCTATCTTAAACAATTTAAGAACTAAGTTTGTGTATGAACTAAGCTTGTGCATGTTGTTACCATCCCGCATAGATGTGACTGATTCCCAATCTCTGATTCTTGCTTATACGATGATTTGTACTCCGATTCCTTTTTGGATAAGTAAAGAAAAGTCCTTTCTACTTGAAAACCTCCACACAAGGCCACCTCTCTCTCAAAATGTGAGCAATAACTCTCAAACACGCTCAAGGTCACCTGCAACCGGAACCGCAGCATGAACAAAAACTCAACTTCCAGAATGTTTATTTCCAGAACGCTTATTCCTCCCAATTTTGCAAAGTAGTCATTTCCGTAATGCCTGAGTATACAATGCAACCGCAAGATTTGCATTAGAAATAAAATTCACATATCAGCAGGTTCATGAAAACCAGTTATTGCATAAAACAAGTCACGTTTGAGGGAATAGCACTTACAAGTCATCGAGAAACTTGGTAGCAACCATCACGCTCGTGATGACAACTCTGTGAATGTTAAAAGATGTCAAGCAAAAGCCGGGATTGTTGATAATCAGGCGATCTATATAAGTATATGCCACAACGAATACCGAAGGACTGCAGCGTGCATGCTTGAAGATCCTCTCCAAATACTTTTGAATGCTCATGGCAGGAACTTGCATTGCAGAGAAAACGCAGGCATTTTCTCCTAAAAAATTATTCCCTAAAGAAAGCAGAAACCTTTTGTTTTTAGCTACAAGCATCTCAAGTAGGGAAGCAAGTACTGAAAGAATCCAGGGGAATGACTCATTTTCGGCACTGAATAGATCTGAGCAAGAAACACAGTTCAGATTTGACTCCATACTTGTTTTTGTCGAACACTGCAAAGAGAGATGGACAATGCGTCTATTCCTATTTCCAGTGCAAACAGTTCACAAGAAGAAATTATACTCCGGTAAACTATGCGCATAAACCACATTTATAGGTAAATTTTAGATGGGGTTAGAGCACTGCAGTTAACTGAGTATTTTTAAGGGTTGGTAAGTGTAGGTTGGGTTGGGTATTTTCGAAGAGATTTAGGTTTAAACCTTGCGAATTGTAAAGGTAGTAGTCTGATTTGTTGCGCCCTATATTGAGGAGACGAATAGAGGTTATAGGGAGCAGCCACAAAATTTGAACTGCACTACACTGAAGAGACGAATAGAGGATATAGAAAGCAGCCCCAAGATTCGAATAAAGGTTATAGGGAGCAGTCCCAAGATTCGAATAATGGTAGTAATCTGATCTATTACCAGTTAGACTGATCAGCCCCAAAATTTAAATCCTACTTTATAGTCTGAGTTATAAAGAGCAATCTCAACCCAAGTGCTTGTAGGTGAGTTGGAGAGGAAAGGATAATCCTCCAAGGGAGGTCCCAGGTTCAAATCTTCACCCTACCAAAAAGTTGAATTGGGTATCCAAAATTACCACTCCTTGATGATTTTAATGTTGTAGTCGTGATCTTGACTTTAAAAAATAATAAAAACAATCCCACAATTTAAATCCTGTTTAATAATTAAAAATATTATGGATGTAACAGATTCCTTTATTAAAAAAACCTAGTCTTCAAACATTCAACGGATGTCATAACTTTTCGATATTCACAACCTTTGGGCTGGCAGATGTACGCACCTGTTTTCTTAATTAACTCGTCGATATCGCCTACAGTACTCTATTGTACCGGCACTTCTAAGGTGTCCCGATCTGCACGTGAATGCATGTCTTATAGTCACATCGTATCCCTCGCCGCTCGGTCATATTATCGAATATGATGAATTATGACTTATCAAAGGACGATCAAATACTTAAAAGCACTGTTGAAAACCCCTTACATGTGCCCCTTCATTGTTAACGGGCTGAAGGATGAATGACTGGACCTTGTATTAAAAAGCAATCAAACAGAAGAAACAAAAAGGACAGGCAACATCGCTCTAATATCGTTCAATCCGACACACTAGTTTAACAAAATATGTTAAAATTAGTAATCGACAAGACAGCTCATATAAGGTTGTAGGGCTTACGTAGGTATCTCGGCAACTCATATAAGGTTGTAGGGCGTACGTAGGTATCTCGGCAAAGAAAAGGTCCAAACTCCAGTTCTACTGCCTTTCTGTTAAGAGTAACAATAAAATTATAAAGTTAAATAGATTGGTAAGACTTGGATATTTATTAAGAGGAGATTTAAGTTTAAATTTTAAAGATATGTTCAATCTAAAAAAATAGTAATTTGATTTAAGTGAGCTGAATGCTTGCTAACTTGACCACAAAAATACCAACCATAAATCCAATTGTTAAAGATGTTACTAATTCTCTTGATATAAAAAAACAAACAGGTTTTTATCTATTAAGAGGTCGAAAGTCTTAGGATTTTATCTATTAAGAGGTCAAAGGTTTTAATAAAATGGTCAAGAGTTTAAGCTCTTTTATATTAAAAAAAATCTTCAAATTAATTTCATACTCTCAAATTTCATGTCGGTGCCTGACATCTCCCAACAAAAAACAGTTCGACTCAGAGTACACTTATTTTTCGCTTCCAGTAGCTATCACAAGATGTGTAACAGATGGTTAAATTGACAACGCTATACCGATGGGACGCGTACTTTACTAGTTCTTTTTTACGGTAGATGTCAGATGTTCACGTGTAGAGACACCCTTTCAATTGGATATCCCCACCTGCTAGAAAAGCGCGTCCTACCGTGCCACAAAAGAAAAATGCTAACTTAACTTATTTTCTTAACAACATCTATGGTCTATGTTTAATTATGTCCGAAGAATATGATTGCCCGCTCTATTGATAAAAGGAAAAAGATTGAGGAAACCTCTCAAGCAGTTCAAGTGCAACAAATCTGTCGTTTTGTGGCCTGGTTGATTAATAACAGCCTGGCGAAGTGGTTTATAGATCACAATTTGCTCAAGTGGGTTAATATAAATTTTGGATCCAATCCTCCAAACCATAAGTTATAATAACCAGTCGATTATTATTCATATATATGTATGTCCTTCCAGCAATGCGCCCTCTGTTAAATACATATACATGTATAATCACTCATTCCACAAAATGGCCGCAACGCTACTATTACATAAATTTATTCTTTAGGAAACTTCTTCTGGATTTGATAAATACTAGCAACCACCAAATTCCTTTGGTTTAGCTAAGTATTCGGCATTCGACAGGCTCTGCTCCAACCACACTGAACAGGATCCGTTTTCTGTCGGATAATTTCACCCAAATTTCCAGCTCATAGATTCCTATAATATTTGTTTACTGTGTAATATTCATTTATAAAAGCATCATGTTTGTCTATCTACAGACAAGAGGATTCCTCATTGGCTATGATTAGAATCCTGGTCACCAGATAGTTGAAATTCGAGCCTGCAACTCTCGTCTTTCGAGATTGCAATATCCAATACCAAACCATAAATGTTTAATTAAAAAACTAGTATAAACGGATTCATAAGTCAGAACCAGATGCCAAATGTCTTGTATATATCCGTGCAAGTGTTATATACAAAGCTGTATCCAGCGTTCTCTTTTCAAATTAAAACAACATTCCACTTCACGTCGTATAAAAACGATCCTTCCCACCTTTTGCAATTGCACTTTGGGCGCCCCACGTCCATCTCTGACAGTGTGGTATCTCCGTTTTCAGTGCAAAAACCTAAGTCAAGTCAAGTGGCATAGCTTTTATGATTATTTCTGGTGCCTTAATTAAAACCCGTACGAGGACATGTCTTACTCCAAAACCCTTTCAACAGTTTTGTTTTTAACGAGGAACCTTTCCAATCTTGTCTTGATAAAATAAAATTGAAGCATATTCAATAAGGGTAAAGGTAATAGTTTGACTTGAGGTTGTTGACTACAATCTTCGTCATCCAAATACAAGCTTTTTTCTTACTTTCTTTTGATTGATGATTTTTTTATTGGGTTTTTACCATCACTTCATAAAGAAGCCATTGTACATGAGTACTTCATCAGACCTTGTTGTTGGGATATATTTGTACAAAGCTCTCCTAGTATCACTTAACGGGGTGTTACAATACGTGAATATTCTCTTAAGTTTTATTAGGATAGACACACTTGAGTTTCCACTCCTCCATGTTTCAGGAGAACATTCAATGGTGTCTTCATCAGGTTTGATGAGTTATTGTAATCCAACGACTTTCAATGATCAACTTTGTTATTTATACAAAGTTGATATTTGGAATAATGCAATCAGTTCTATTTTGTTTCTTCAAATTTTGTGATGCTATGTAGTTCTACTCTTGAGAAATTCTAACAATATCAAACTTTTGCTTTATCCTTTGCTTTATGGCATAGTGATGATGAAGACTATTTATATAATTAGGATGAAAATTTATCTCAAATACATAGGAAAAAGTAAAACATCTTTGCTCTTTTTATGGATATGAAGTTAGGTTACTATTTTTAAAATTGAAGTCTTAAAATATTTTATTTTTACAAATAGAAACTATCCAATGTAAGTAATGATAGACATATTTATTACTTGTTGAAACTAAAGTCTAGGGTCTTAATATATCGCCTATTGTATAAGTATAAATGCTCCAATTTAATATATGATATATTTCTTGACATTATTCAACATCATACCTAACCCATATTCAACTAAGAAAGGATACTAATAATATATTAAGATACTAAGACATGCATACACATAATATTGAAATAATTAAATATCATGGAATGGAATATATTTAACCAAATCTAAATCATTATTTAAAATTATTTAAAACTAAAATAAATAAACATTGATATTTGTCACAAAGTTTAGATTTAATGGCAAGGACTGCACAATATTGAAAAATTGGATAACATGAAATGAAATACATAGTAAAATTATTAACATTATACATCATAAAAAAATAAAATAAACAAAAAGTCTTTAGCATTTAAAGGTAAATTATTAGACTTAGTTTAAAACATCTTATGAGGTTACATAAAGTCAATAAATTAAAAAATATATAATCACAAGCTTAAATCCAACATACATAGATTGTGTAAAATTTTGAACATAGATATGAAACACATTTTCTCTTAACTTACACATTTTATGTAATAATAATTAAATACATGAAATATTTAATGAAGATAACTAAGCCTATAAGATTAGAAATAGAGATGAAGTATGTTTCTTTTCACTAAAGACCTTAAAATATGTGAAAAAGTAAATAAAAAGAAATTGGATCATATAAGTTAATCAAACATTGTGTGAAGTTGAAATTAAAGATGAAATGTATCATTGTAAGTCATTTTTTTATGAAGACCATAAAATTTATGAAAAGTATAAAATATTTGTATCCTAGTAAATTGACTTCGATGATTCTATAGCAATGTAGAGGGTACACGTAAGTAAACATTGTGATTCAAAATACCTAGCTAGAAAATAGGTTTTCTTTATATTTAACCAATCTAGGTTAAGAATCCAAATTTGACCACCTCACAATCCTTTAGGAAGTATATCAAGCATATAGGCATCATAGAAAGTCCCTAGGCATCGTAGGTCTTGAATATCATCATAGAAATAGACATCCTCCCATCTATAACAATTTCTTGTATAATTACCACCAATGTAAAGAGCTAAAAGACACATGATTTTAAAAAGGGACTCAAAACACTTCTATATGCAAAAATTATGCCATTGGGAAGATTGTCTTCCAAAATAGTTCTACAATTTAAAGTATGCACTTGAAAATTAAATTCAAAATAATAAATTATTATGAATAGGAGGTCAATGGGATTATTTCTAAAATCTTTTGATAAGATTCTATATGAACTTTTATGAATTATGAACAAATTAAGCAAATTGAATAAACTGGAG
The DNA here is from genome assembly GCA_028583015.1 of Wollemia nobilis. Classification (NCBI taxonomy): domain Eukaryota; kingdom Viridiplantae; phylum Streptophyta; class Pinopsida; order Araucariales; family Araucariaceae; genus Wollemia; species Wollemia nobilis. Next base: position 3,623,094 of record JAQPPZ010016967.1, on the reverse strand, counting down.
TTTCTTCTTTATCAATCATTATTTAACACTATATGCTAGACCCCTTCCAAAATATTATAAGACACTTCCAACATATTCTAAAAGTCCTCCAAAACCCCTCATAAAGAATCTCTAACAAAATATTTACTCACTCTATCATACCTATTATAAATTTATTAGAAGAATCATATTCGTCTTCTACCTAGGTTAGCATTTCTCCTAACAAATATCCCTTACCTCAAGGTATATTTGGTAAGGATTCCCATCCATCAAGAAGGTTAGAGAAGCAAAGAAGCACACCAAAGGTGCTAAATCTCTCAAGGACCTCAAGGCACTCAAGTATTCCATTGAGCATCAAGGTACATACCTTCAAGGATATTTGTATACTAGATCCAAAATATTTGCATACTAGATATTTGCATAACATCATAACATTATCTTGCCTTCAAGAATATTTGCATACTAGATGGAAAACCATCCTTAATATCTCATATTATTCTTTTTAATGTTTGTCTTAGGTTTGTCTTATGTTATCTTTCCCTATATATTAAAATGGCATCCTTAGCTTGTCTAAATTTAAGAAAAAATAATATAATAACAATCAATCTATGAAATTTAAAATAAAAATAAAATTTAAAAATCAACTAAATAATTTATAAAATTAAAAAGGAAAATAAAATATTTCATTCCATGTGAAAATTTTAATAAAAACTATAAAATTTATGAAAATAGAAATAAAACATGTTTCTTCTTAATCAAAACAATCAAACAAGTGTATGGGGCTTTGGCTCTTCTTTGGAAGGTCCAAGGTTCAAACTGCAACATGGGTGAGTGTGTGAGGGGGTGGGTGTGTGTTAAATTCCCTATTGATAAGCATAGCTCTCGGTTTTTAGGAGGGATCATGGTTGAGGGGAGCCTGTTCAACCTATAAGTTGGTCGTTGGTCATAAAAGTTTCTCACACTAACCCAAAAAAAATTAATATAAAAAATTATATAAAAACTAAAATATATCTTTATTTTCTTATAAAGACAACTTTTAATTTAAAAAAAAAAAACATACAAAATAGGCATACTTAAAAACTTTGAGTAAATATAAATTAAAAAAAAAAAACATATATATTATTAGAGGATAACCTATAATTAAATATTAAACTTTTAATCAAATAAAATCATATAAAATAAATTTAAAAAATAAATATATAATTAAAAAATAACCTATAATTTTTTTTTTATATTTATATGGTGGAATCGGTAGCCGCCACGAAACCGGGCAGGTTGTCCAGCTTTTTATGGCCGCCACAGATTCTGCGTTGTCCGCCCCGGAATCCGCCACACAGATTTTCGCGCAGTCCGGCCCTATAACCACCATGCCACAATCATTTAAAACCTTTTACGCCGCTGAAAGCACCAGGAAAGGGACAAGCGTTCAGTCCGACGAGGCCCGAGATTTGAACCTTGGACCTCCGCCTCTTACGGGGTTTGGATGAACCAATTGGTCTACACCTCGGACCTAAATAACCTATAATTAAATATTAAACTTTTAATCAAATAACTTATTATAATAAGTTAAAAACCAGCCCTCTTATTTATGTTGTTTGTTTTTTCTCTTTCAAATTTTTAATATTTTTTTATATTGTTATAAATATAATTAAATTTTTTTATTATTATTAATTTTTATTTATATATATAAAATAAATATTAATATAATAATTTTATAATATTTCAATTAATATAATTTAATTAAAAAAAATCTAAATATTAGTGGTGCGGGGTAACACGTGATAATCTAAAAATCTAAACTTCACCTGCATCAACAAACATGCGAAATTCCTAACGAAGTTTTGCATCCTTAAATAAAAGGTCGTTGTACTCAATAATATACAATTACAATAATTCTCTTATACGGTATTTAGGAATCCCCATCTCTCGATTTGATCATTCAAATTTGACTTCCAATGTTTGCTTGAGTAATTTAAATAAATAGATAAATAAGTATTAATATAAATGAAATTTTAATTATAAAATATGTTATTAGATTTGCATCATATAAATTAAAATTTTGGGAAATTTTGTTTCCTAAGTTGTAAAGTTTCGATTATCTTCGCTACCATACATATTAAGTACATTTTCCTTTCAAGATACTTCAAAGATTTATTATTAATGTTTTCTCAGGCGAGGAAGCCTACGGAATAGTAATATGTTTTTTTTAATTAAATAAATATATTTTTAATTATTTTATATGGATTTAATTTTTGAGAATTGTTATTATAATTTTTATTTTGTTTTATTAATATGACTTAGTCTGAGGTTGAGATTACATTGGCAAGCAGGAGTAAAGAGGTCTACCACCTCTATTCAAAAAACTTACCTTCAAAATCGATCAATCCACCAACCTTTAAAACTAAAAAGCTCCCAATTTCTATATCCATAAATATAATCACCTGTTATACTTACTACTTTAACCAAATAAAAACGTAGTAGCTGGTCCCCTCAAACCTCTCCATTAATTGCACCAGTGATTCTTTTCGGTGGGAGCTGAGTACCACCTACATTGGGTCCTCCCATAAAACCTCCCGTAGTCTTGAAAATGTCGTTTTCTGAATTTGATTATTTCACTTTCCAACCTCGCAATGCAAGCTGTCACTGGCCGCTTCTCCTTCCACGCTGCGTTACTGTCATTTCCACGTATCTTCCTCCACATCTGTTATCCCTGTCTATATCAATTTCATCGCTACCACTTCAGTATCTCTAGATTTATGAAATTCAGTGCCTTCTTTAGCTTTATATCATTGAAACCTTTCTGAAATAGCACCCATGGCAAAATTTTCAGCTGAGAGAGACGTTTCTCTGTCTGTAGACTCGTTTTCTGGCAGAATATGCAGCAGCAGCAACGGATTGGGGGCGCTCTCATGCATTCTTTCCGTATTATCATCTCTACTGGAGAGAATCGTCGCCCGAAACCACAGAGTCGCCAATTCTTACACTCCCTCCGAAAAATACCGCGTGTTTCGCTGTGGTAGGGTGTCAGCCATCAGCATTGAGAGTTATCTGCAGAGGATTTTCAAGTACACCCATGTCAGCCCATCTGTGTTTGTAGTGGCATATGTCTACATCGACAGGCTCTGTGAATTCCATCCGCAATTTCACATAGACTCCTTCAATGTGCACAGGCTTCTCATCACCACCGTCATGCTTGCTTCCAAGTTCCTCGAAGATCTGTAAGTAAATGTGGCCCTTGGCCTTTTGTAAATCTAAAATAGTTTAAGATCATGTTCCACATTTAAACAGAGTTCCATTAATCTAGCAGGTTACTCATTTTTCGCCCAAAATGTTCTGTTTTGCAGGAACTACAGGAATTCGTACAATGCGAGGGTAGGAGGCTTGGCGGTTGGGGACATTAACGAGCTGGAGATGGAATTTCTGTTTATGAAGATCAAGCTGCAGGAGACTGTGAGCATTTTTGAGAGCTACTGCTCATATCTTGAAAGGGAAGTTGCCATGAGTGGAGGATATCAGATCGAGAGGATATCAGACGATGAAACCCCACATCGTAGAATGGCTGTCACCACGTGATTGTGTTCATGCAATTACCCAGAGTCACCATAGAATTATTGAAATGGCAGATCAGAAAAGGCTTTAATGTTTTAGTCATACAATTGTTTCTCCTATTGGATCATAAGTTTTCAGTCGTTGAAGGCAGCGGTCGGTTTCCCCAACATAAAAGCTTTCAAAACGCCAATATCAAAAAAGCCAATTGTTCAACGACTAAAATAACAGTTTTGCTCTGTCACGGGCAAGCGCCTGAGAAAATGTCAGAATTGAATGTATGCCACTTGATGTCACCAAGTGGGAATTGGAGTCTCAAGCCTCGGGGGTCTCAAGCCTCTTGTAATCCCTGACACCAAGACCATGGAGTCAGAGGTTGGGGGAGTCAGAGCTTGGGCCAACTCTCCGCACAAACACAAAACAGACCACAGACCACATGATTGTGGAACCTGAGGTTAGGCTATTTCTCTACCCCATTTCCTACAACTTTAAGGGTCAATCTCAAATATTGACGTCCTCCTTCCTTTGGATAAGACCGAACGATTGTTCTCATGGAAAAGAACACATCAGGGTAGCAGGAGGAGAGTTACAATGCTGATGACCAGTTCAAATGGAGCCCATTACTAGGAGCCCATCCATAGGTGTGGTCGGGTGATCCATTGTATAAAGATCTCCTTTTTATTGTTCTTATTTCCGTTTAGGGTTTTGTTTAGTGGCGAATTTTGCAATTTAGTGTGAATTTTCGGATTTTCAAAATGTCAATTTTACGATTTTTGGGACCATAGAGGTTGGCCCGTTTGCCCAAAAATTTCGAGATCTAATTTTTTTTAGGGGTAAATTCACCTCGTTGTCAAGGTTTCCTGCCCAATTTATGCCCTAAATTTATTTAAAATAAAAAATATCCCGCCCAAATCACCGCTTGTACCCCATTATATATAGCTAACCCTGACAACGACTCCCATACAATTACAACATTTTTTTTGGATAGCGAGCGATACAAAGCAGAGTACTGACAAAACCAGAGTCCACGACTGGCGGAAGGCGACTGACAGAAGGCGGCTACCGGAAGGCGACTGACAGAAGGCGGCTAGCGAAAGACGACTGACAGAAGGCGGCTAGCGGAAGGCGACCAGAGAAGGTGACTAATAGAAGGCAACTGGCAAAAGGCGACTTGCAGAAGGCGACTAGCGGAAGGCAACTGACAGAAAGCGACTAGGAGAAGGCGATTGCTAGAAGGCGAATGACAAAATGCGACTGGAAGAAGGCGACTGGCAGAAGGCGACCAATAGAAGGCTACTGGTAGAAGGCGACTGGCAGAAGGTGACTCAATTTATCTGTATGTTTCTTTTACCATATTCATGGACACTCAATAAGGAGGTTTATTCTGCCTGCGAAAAATATTCATGGGACAGTCATAGATTCTGTTGTCTCTAACAATAGTTCTCTTTTATACCTATTATTTTCATATTTAAAAATGATGTTCTTTGTTCATGTTATTCTTCTGTTCATACAGGTAAAAATGTCAACTACAAGCAGTGGAAAGAAGGGAGGAGAGTCTTCCAATAAAAGGAGTATCCTCAAATACTTTCCTAATATTTCAAAACCCAGTTTGCCATCAACATCTGCACAAACTGAAGGTATGAACACCTTTACTCACCAGTTAATTTTTTTACTTTGTTAATTTTAAATATATTGTCCTCAATTCATAAAGAAGTATATTTTTTGGTTGATGGCTTTGTTCACTTTTATCTGTAGAAAACACTAGTATGATTTTAAATGTCATAGTGATAATGAATCTACTATTGACACTAGAATTATCTCTACATAAAACACTGTTAACCCTGGTATTCCTCCACTTCCACATATCCATAATAATCAACAGTCCACACATGAAGATAATCTCAATCAAATCGAACAACAACATGAAGAGATTCCTGAATCTAACACGCCAAGTGGAAAAGAAACTAATAGTTCTTATGCAATCCCTACTTTCGGAGAATCTTCATCTAAAAAAAATAAACGTGCAAGGTTATCTAGGTGGACAATTAACAGATCATTTTAGCTTGATTGGATATCAGAATTTCCATTTATTGAGCCAGTGCTACCAGATAATAGTAGTGATGATATAACAGAATTAAGATGCGTAATTTGTAGTTGGAAACACGAAAAGGAGCATAGATTACAACTTAAGAAAGATATAGTAGAAAAACATTGTGGAAAGGTTTAAATCAAAACAAAAGACGGTGATCGAGCAACACAAAAAACTTAAATGTGGAAGGATGCATCAGAGTGCACACATATAAGATATGCGAAAGAATATGATAAAGAAATGAAACAAAAGCAAACATTGGTTGAGAAAGGTGCAACGATTCAATCCCAATTTCAAAAAATGAATAAGTTAACTTTAGCTTCAAAAAGTTTGTAGTTTGTTGTTGTATTTTCTATTCTTAAGAAGGGTAGACCTATGTCTGATTTCATAGATTATAAATCTCTATTTCGACTAGCTAATGTGCAAAACTTACCCAATGCTCATTGGTCAAATCAAAGTGGTTGGGAAATGGAAAAATGTTTGTCATTGGTTGAGCAAAATGACCTCAGAGAGAGTAAAAAAGGTAAAATTCATTTCACTTTCAATTGATGAGGTGACTACAGTTGACAATACATCTTGGATTTGCATGCATGTTTACACATTGGAAAATCATTCAAGGCAACCTCATTTACTAGGAATATGCAAAATGGTGGAAAATTGTAATGCAAAAAATATTTACAATGTTGTTGTAACTAGTTTAAAAGAAGAAGTAGGAATGAATGAAATTGAAATAGCCACTAAGTTAATATGTGTAGGAGTTGATGGTGCTGCTACAATGCAAGGACACAAGAATGGTCTTTGTGTTAGACTACAAACATCGGTTGCCCCATATTTGATCCATATTCATTGCATGACTCACAGAATGAATCTTGCATACAAAATTGTGGATACATTTACAAATGTTGCCAGAGTGGAAGAGTTTGTCCGTGAAATTCATGAATATTTTTCACGTAGTCCAAAAATATTTTCGGAGTTTCAATAGTTTGCACTAGGAGTTACCGAAGGTAAAAAATTATTGAAAGATGTGGATACTAGGTGGATTTTGATATATCTACCGACATTAAGAGTTTTCAAAGAATATCAATTCTTGATAGGGTTTATGTATGCAAATCGTAGGGTGGTTGATAAGGCTAAAGATTTACTTTTTCGAATGAGTGACTTTGAAACTCTTCTCACATTATGTGGAATTCTTCCAATGTTGGAAAAAATGAATACTTTGATCAAAATTGCACAAGAAAGATCAATTTATATTGTGGATTTCATCAGGGCGAGAATACAAATTTGCATGCATATTGATATGATGTATGCATCTGGTCAAAATTTTATGGATCCCTTGTTTGAGAGTTGGAGAGCATTAACAAGTGTGAATAGTCCTCGAAGCTTTTTGAAGTTCAATATTAACGATCATTTGTGTATTAATGTCCGCAAAAATGAAATACCTTTATATTGTTATGGTGTGCGATTGGATATAGCTACAAATGAAGTTGAGCAAATGCCCATAACCTACAATAAATTTCATGTGGTTGTGGACGATACAAAACTTAAACTAAAAGAAATAGCAGAATCATTGACAAAAGAAATCAGAGACCATTTTTAAAGAGATGAATTGCTAGAGGCTATGGGTGTGGTAAAACCAATGTTTTGGGATCCTTGTAATGAATACCAGATTATAAATTCTTTGTTCCTCAAATACATGGGCAGACTTGCTGGCCATATTAGTCAAAGTGTTGTAGTCAATGGCATTGAAATCAATGGCATTCCGAACAAAGATCTTTTGACAAAACAATCCAACTGTTTTGGAACAACAATGTCTGCTCAAGTTTCACAGCTCTCTAACCGTCATGAAGCAGGTTCCATTTCACGTTTGTGGAGAATATTACAACCAAGTACTATCTTAAAACATACTATGAATGAATATTTTCATTTATATGAATTATGTCAAACGATGATTTTGGGATCCGTGGAAGATGAAAGGGTGTTCAGTGCACTTTCATATATAAAATCTAAAGTTCGAAATAGGTTGGACAAAAATTTGGAGAATTTCTTGAGAGTATATGTTTCGGCCTATGAGGTGGAGGAGTTTCCTTACGAAAGAGCATTGTTACATTGGAGTTCTTTGGCAGAGAGAAGAGGTGTAACGAATATTGATAATGATGAGGATGATGGTAACACTGGTCATATTGTGACGATAAAAATTGTGGGAATGAGTGCAGAAAATTTTGTACAATCTAAAGAGAGTTTGTTTCAGCTTCCAGCATTATGATGCAATGATGCATTCATTTGATTTTATTTGACATATTATCATTTGATTTGATTTCACATATCAAAATGAGAGGAAGTTATCATTTGATTTGATTTCACATATCAGAATGAAAGAATGTTTTCATTTGATTTAATTTGAGTTCACATGTTATTATTTGATTTGATTTCACATATCTGAATGAAAAGATGCTATCATTTGATTTGATTTCACATATCAGAATGAAAGGATGCTATCATTTTTTTTATTTCACATATCATAATGAAAGGATGTTATCATTTGTTTTGATTTGAGTTCACATGTTATTATTTGATTTGATTTCACATATTATCATTTGATTTGATTTCACATATCAGAATGAAAGGATGTTTTCATTTGATTTAATTTGATTTCACATGTTATTATTTGATTTGATTTCACATGTTACATTATTTTTCTTGTAATATTTGTTATTCGTGAAAGTAATTGCCTATGCTGTATTTTATGACATTTCAAATTAATTCATATAACATAAAAGAACATCTTAGTGCATTCACATAATTCAATATTACTTAATATATCAACACAAATAATCAAAACATAACAACATTCAAAACAAAGTTTTAAAAAGATAACACATATCAAAAATTATTTCTTCCACTTCAAATTAAGAACAAAAAACTTTTACATCATCATAAATAATCAAAACATACTCTCTTTCATTGAATTCAAGATTTAAAGAAGATACCATTCATTCGTTATTTACAATACATATCAAACATTATTTCTTCCACTTAAAATTTTTAATAAATAACATATTTTTTGAAAATAGTCATTCATTGTTTCAATTCTCAAAAAGGATACCATTCATTTACAATTTACAATATATATCAAACATTATTTCTTTTGGTTCAAATTACTTAATACATCAACACATATAATCCTAACATAACAACATTCAAAACAAAATTTCCAATAGATAACACATTTTTCGAAAATAGTCTCATTCATTGTTTCAATTCTAAAAAATGATACCATTCATTTGCAATTTTTTTTTTTTTGAATTTACATGGTGGAATCGGTAGCCGTCACGAATCTGGGCAGGTTGTCCAGCTTTTATGGCCGCCACAGTATTCTATGTTGTCTGTCCCAAAAGCCACCACACAGATCTTCACGCAGTCTGCCCCTAAAACCACCATGCCACAATCATTTTAAACCTTTTACGCCGCTGAAAGCACCAGAAAAGGGACAAGCATTCAGTTCGACGAGGCCTAAGATTTGAACCTTGGACCTTCGCCCCCTTATGGGGTTTGGATGAACCAATTGGTCTACACCTCGGACCTATTCATTTGCAATTTACAAAGCATATCAAACAATATTTCTTCCACTTAAAATTACTTAATGCATCAACACATAATCATAACATAGCAACATTCAAAACAAAATTGCAAATAGATAACATATTTTTCAGAAATAGTATCATTCATTGTTTCAATTCTAAAAAATGATACCATTCATTTGCAATTTATAAAACATATCAAACATTATTTATTCCACTTCAAATTACTTAATACATCAACACATATAATCTTAACATAACAACATTGAAAACAAAATTTCCAATAGATAAAATATTTTTTGACAATAGTCTCATTCATTGATTTTTGACAATAGTCTCATTCATTGATTTCAATTCTCAAAAAGGATATCAAACATATCAAACAAAACATATCAAAAATTATTTATTCTGCTTCAAATTAAAACATAACAATAATTAAAAACAAAACTTCAAAATGATAATATGAATTTTTCAAAAATTGCCTCTAACATTGATTTCAATTTTCAAAAAAATACCAGTCTTAAATATTTATAAAAATATAAAGATATAAAGAGTTTTTGTTTCACTTGAAACCCAATACAACAAATATCTATTATTTTTCAATGTTTCCTGAAGGTCCACCCACATCTACCTCAATATCTTTTTCTTCTAATGCCCTAGCCCTAACCAAACTTTATATTGTAGTGTTGATCCCCGATAACAAGGCACTCTCTTCCTTCGCTGGATCTTCTTTGAAAGGTGCATTTAGCTCCTCCTTTTATTTTAGTTTATCCTCCACATCCAGGACCCCATATTTGATAACCTTCTTTAGGTAATTATTTTCTCTAACCGTCTGTTGTAACCTCTTTTTCAATTCAATAGCATTATTAATGCTAATTTTGGTATTGATCAAAACTTTCATGGCACTGACTTGTTGCTTTAGGTGCTGGAAGTTAGACTACAAAATAGAAACTAAAAAATGTTAATATTTATAAACAAAACATATTTAACAAAAAAAAATATTTTTTAGTTAGATGTAGAACTTACATCAGCTGTAAGTCGTGTTGTTTCTGCAACCGCTACTTTGTTCTAATCAAGTGCCCATTCATTGAAATATGCTTGGGCTTATGCATTGAGGTTTTACAAATGATTCATAACAATGGCAAAAATTCCATCTATGTATGTAGACTCGGCCTCCATAGTGCCAGATTCAACTTTATGCAGCAAGGCATCGAGCTTTTGGGGCTCATTCTCCATCTTGAGAAACAACTATTTTCTTTTTGAAAAATTCTTACATCGGCCATTGATGGTTTTAATCAAAACCTTGGCCCGATATTCCCATTCTTTCAATTTATCAATATCCAAAAGAAGAGTATTATGAACTATAGCTTTACATGCATCGACTAATAACACATTTTCAAAAACATTTAGGATATCATCTTCTATAACAGTATGGGTGGTGACTTGCTATGTGGCGGAGGGGGAAACTTCGGCGACATCTACATTGACATCATCTTCTTCTCCATAAATGCCCTCTTCATCCTCAAGAATATCACTTGCCTTTAAAGGGAAATTTTTAGGATTCATACCCTGATAAAGAAAGTCACAATCAAGAGTTCCCGAGGGCATTTGAGATGCACTCTTAACATTTGAAAAAATCTCCAAGGTTAATATTAGTACAATAGAAATATTAGATGATGAAACATTTTGTGTCTCTATAGCACTTCTTGCATTGTGAGGTGGCGGTGTGAGGAACATTTTACCATGCATGCGTGATTGGTTCATCGTAGGTGGAACCTAAAGTGGATGGACCTGAACTTGCTTTGGGTGTACCTGAACCTGCTGTGGCTGTGGCTATGGCTATGGCTATGGTTGTGGCTATGGCTATGGTTGTGGCTGTGGTCGTGGAGGGTCAGATGGTGGAGCCATATTTTTTTTTAGCCTTTTGAATCTACGAGGTCCCTTTGTTAAATTTCACACAAGAACATAAAATAAATCATTTGTAAATAACAATAGCATTAAAAAATATTTATTCAAAATATACATACCTGACTCAGACTCTGCAGCCATTGATGTTTCAACCATTTTTTCCTTTGTCTGAAAAATATGTAAAACACATTAAAAAAATATAATTTTAAGTCAAAAAAATAAATCATTTAAATAAGAATTTTTGAACAATGCAAAGTAAGGTTACCTTGTGGGTTGGAGGTAACCTCTTCTATGTCGACTGTAACTGTTTCTCCAGTAAAAGGTGTCATAGGTGTATGTTGAATTTGCCATCATCAGACCTCACACATTTGTTGGGAGTCATTGGTGATGACTGTGATTGCGTGTCAAAATCAGTAGATACTTCTAGAATCCTAAATGTGGCATCCCTCTTACATGAATACTGAGATGCTCTTTTCTGTTTTCAAAACAAAATTAGAGAATAAAAGGATAAAATTAAAAAATAAAAATAAATATATTTCAACAAATATTTTTACCTATATCTCACCATCAAACATGCCAATAGACAACAAAGTATGGTGAAATGCAGTGGGAGGATTGCTCTGTTGAAGGTTGAAATAAGCTTCCTAAAATAAACAAAGAATAAAATTGTTGGTAGTCACTATGTAAGCAAATGCTTGAATTTTCTAGGCACTCAAAAACTCATGCTTTAGGCAGTTGGAAATGTGCGTGCACCAGTAAAATTTACCACTAGCAATACAACAAAGTAATAAATAAAGTGCCTAAAAAGGTATTTCTGTAGGTCGCCCCTACAAAATAAGCCTTCCCTGAAAAAATTCAATGCAAGCATATAGAAATTTGTCTCCAACATTCAAAATGTTTAAGCCCCTTTTGGACTTAGAAGAATTGATTGAAAAAAGAGAACATTATTAGAAAACAAAAAATAAAACAAGGAGAACATTTTTAGAGAAATGAAACTATAGCAGAACAATATTTAATGTTAAATAAAAAATAAAATTTCAAATTATACCTTTTAGATTGTTAGGATGAACAACGTAAATGTTTCCTAGGGTGGATTTATCATCATCATTTAAGGCGTACTTGAAAGCACGAGATTCCGGTCAAAGGAAACACCAAGTGCGATTGCATTCAAAGTTAAGCACGCTTAAGTCCTAGAAATGTAAATTGCATGAAACGGAAAAGAGACACATTGGAAGAGACGCAATCAGATAAAGAAAACATAGCCCTTTCATTAATTTCCTTTGATCTCTGTTACAATAATGCCTCCTCCCTTTTCAGGGGCTAGGAGCGCAAATAGGGTTTGATTACAATCGTTGAATGATTCCTCTTTCCGCGTGCCCACGATTGCAATGGGCGGGCCAGGATGATGCCGCCGCTGATGTCGATGAGTTCTTCGCCTCTGTTGCTTTTCCTGCGAACAAAGAAATGACCAAGACGTCAGTAGCACCTCTCTGCAAATGAAAAGCATTCTCTCTCTAAAACTAACAAAATATGCATATGAATATTTACCTGAAACAGTGAAAACAGTGAATCCAAATTGCTTCAAAACTTGACAGAAGGTAAGAAAAGTTACCAGAAGGCCACTGCCACTGAGGCAGCTGGCCAATCCACCTTAAACTGGAATTCGTCCTCGGGCGGGACGAATTCGAGCGTAATTCGTCCCTGGGTGGGACGAATTCTTCGAGTAGGAGAAACCGACTGCTCTTTGCTCCAATGTCGGATCCCGGGACCTGCAAAACTCCTGCAAACAGGGGGTTAGGTAATTGGGGCCATTTTGGGACGACCCGGATGGTCGGATTTTCCCAATTTGGCCTCCACCCTCGGGAATTTGACCTTGACACTTGCAAGTTAGCGAAACGACAAAGCAATACAAAACACCCTAAAATCTGACCAAAAGTTACAAAATAGCAATTATGGACTAATCGGACCTAGTAACACGAGAATGCAATCTAAAAAATAATCTAAAGTGCTCAAAAACTAAAATTAGGACTTGGGAGGTGCGGGGGTGCCCAAGTGGGCCTCCCACCGTTGGCCCTCGATTTTGGAGCCAATCCACCGGGGATGGGCCCAAAACCTTTTAGGATTGGGGGGTCGGCGAATTGGTAGGTTCAGATGTCCATGCGTCGGATTTGAGTAAGGTTCGAGCTTCCAAAGGCCACCCAACAACCTCCCTTGCAAAAGAGATTGGTGGATGTAGGAAGGTGAACAAAGGGGGATGCAAGTGAGTCTTCAATTCGGCAGCACTTCGTTGCTTGAACACTCCTTCAACTTGTATGTTTTGGGTGAGAAAAGTCCCACCTTTTATAGACCCAAGGGGTCTCTTTTGGGAGGGAAGCACAAAAGCCAAGTGTTGGCCATAGGCGCCATGTGGCAGTCTTGTCTTCCCATGAGGGGGGGAGTCCTCCATTGACTTGAACTTTGATAAATGCTTTTTGTAACGAGTCCTCTAACGGCCCCTCTGTCCACTTACACATGCGTGCAAGGTAGGAGCCCTTAGCCGATCGTTCGGGCTGCCACTTGGCACCCTTTGCCTTTTTGTCCGTTAAGCTTAGAATTCGTCCCACCCAGGGACGGATTCTATTTTGAATTCATCCCTGGGTGAGACGAATATTGGGCAAAGTGTCCAAGTGTGCCAAATTGCTTCTTGACCTTACAAAATTGCTATGAAAGTGGTTAAGACCAGCTGTTTAACCTCCGAGGGCTGCCACAGGGGGCTGTGTTTGTCAAAGCGATCGGTGTTTGCGGTCACATAATCGGATTGGTGCTTGTTTTGGTGTCTACGAGATGCCCCTTTTTGGGAAGCGCTGCGGGTGACGCGATCTTGAGCAAAAATAGATAACCAAAGCACTAATGATTAGGGTTTCTTGGTAACCTAACCAACTTTTGATGCCCCAAGTATGGAAAGGGCATGCATTCTTGAATCCTTGCTTCTGACGAGCTAAGGAATTTGATTTCAAGTATTAACCTGTTTTGGTGAGGTGTGACTTGAACTTAGACATTGATCGGTCATGAACAAGTGAAGGGCGTTTTTATCCTCAGGGGGAACCTTGTGTTCATGATTCACGAAATGCCAAGTGTTTGATTGATTTGATTGTTGCTTGTTTACTGCCCCAAGCGGGGAGCGTGATTGTCTTTGTCAATGATTCTTTGAATGCATGTCGTTTTCCTTAATTGGGTGTGTGATTGTTGGTTGGTGACTAAGTGTGACTACCCCCTCAAGCGACGAATCGATGAGGGAATGACCTTCGTGAGAGAAGCGACGAGTCGCTTGACCCAAGATGACTTGTGCAAGGTTGCCTTTAGAGGGTTTACCGTTAAGCGTGTGCAATTTTTCCAACATATGGACCTATTTTTGGTGGGTGTTAACCCTTTTGGTGATGTCATAATGAGGTGAAATCGTCGAAAACCTATTTCCCGTGGAGCGGTCCGGCTATGATAGCCTTCTTGGGGAACTAGGAGAGCGATAATTTGGACCTCGACATCGATTTTCTTTGCCTAGAGGTTAAGTGCATGAGCACTTATGCCCGGCAATGTTTTTGTTGTGTTTTTGTTGAATTTTGTATTGTTTTTGTTGTTTTTGTGACACCATTTGGTGATTGAATTGTCGGCAATCCGTCCTCCCGTGGAGCGGTCCGGCTATGGTAGCCTTCTTCGGGAGTAGGATAGTGACAATGCAAACCCCGACATCAATTTTGCTATGCCAAGAGGTTAAGTGCAAGAGCACTTGTGTCTGGCAATGTTTATTGCTTGTTTTGTGTTGCATTTTTTGTTGTTTTGTTGTTTTTTGTGACACCATTTTGGGATTAAATTGTCAAAATCTGTCTTCCCCTGGAGCGGTCCGGCTATGGTAGCCTTCTTAGGGAGTAGGATAGTAATAATTTGTGACCCCGATGTCGATTTTGTATGCCCATGTTGTCAGTTGCATTTGCAGTTCTGTCAGGCAGTTTTATTGTCTGTTTTTAGTGCATTTTTAGTCATTTTTCTTGATTTTTTTTGTGCTGGCTTGAATTCGTCCCTGGGTGGGACGAATTCCAGCTGGAGAATTCGTCCCTGGGTGGGACGAGCGCTGATCAGAGCGCTCGTCCCGGTCAAGGACGAATTCCAGTGCAAAAGGCCTATTTAAGGGCCAAAACTTGATTTTGGGCTCATTTGTGTCATTTTTTCTTGCGATTTTGGAGCTCTGGGAGGAGGAGGTAGTGCTACGAAGCGAAGCGCTATTTGGAATTCTCTCTGCCATCATGAGTGCACAAACTGGTTCGAGCGGCGGAGCCGAGGCGAGACCTGTAAGTGACCCTAGGGTTTATTTTGCTTTAACTTAATGCATTGTTTTTGTGTTGCGCTTTTCAAAACTTTAAGATTTTTTGTGATGTTTTTGTTTAACAACTAAGGTTAGAAACCCTAGAATTGAAAGTTTTATCTTTTTCATTTATTTATTTATTATTTATTTTTTTTTGTTTGCTTGCAGGTTGTTAGGAGCCGCTACCGTGTACCCGCTGCCTTTACTGAGGCGCGGTTGGCCTTGACTGATGGTGACTGGGAATGGCTTGATGCCCTTGGGCTCAAGCAGGTGGCTCGACTGGAGCCTGTGGTTTCGGATCAGGCCTATCTGACGGCCCTGATCAAGCTTTGGGATCCGTGGACCAATACTTTCCATCTCCCGACAGGGAGATGATTGTGACTCTTGAGGACGTCTATCGGTTGCTTCGGATTCCGATAGATGGTCTGCCTATTAGGACATCTCCGTTTGATCAGTGGACTGCTATACTCACGAGATGTTTTGGGCATGGGGGGGAGCTGGGTGTAGCAGACCCAGTGGAGACGGTCGAGGCGGATTGCCAGGCTGGCGGGATTTTGGTTGGCTGGTGGAAGGAGAGGGGGGTGTTAGGAGTGAGGCACGCATTCCTGATGGGCCTCATTTCTAACATTCTTCTCCCTGATTCGTCAGGTGCGAGGTTCTCGTGGAACCTGTTGGATTTGGTGTGGCAGTTGGCAGAGTGCCCGATAGAGGCACCGTTGATCCTGAGATGGGGACAGACTTTGTTGGCGCAGCTTTACGGGGAGCTGTACGGGGTCCGTTGTCGACAATCGGAAGGGTGTCGATTGCGGCTTTTTGTTGCGGTCTTGGGGTTGGCGAGCACATAGGCGTTGAGAGGCCTACCGGGTTACCGTGGATGACTCGGGCGGCGATGGAGGATGATGAGATTGGTTATGCGACTTTGTGGCGACGGTCCGCGGAGCGAGGGCGAGAGTCGGCGATGGGCGGTGCGGTTGAGCACTACATTGATGCCTTTTCGTGGCTCACTCCAGGGGAGGTGTTTTGGCATCCCTATCGGGACTGTCCAGCTTGGCTGAGGTTGGAGAGTGGCTCCGACGGGTACGGAGGGAGCGATGGTTGGCTAGGCGGCACGGGACGGAGCATGAGTTCTTTCCGTACCACCGGGTTACACGACGGTTTGGGGTGCGCCAGGGGTTGCTTGGTGAGCCCGTTGGCTATCGCCGTCGGGGAGATGAGAGGGATCCGGAGCCACCTGTCCTCGTGCCATTGGGCGAGGAGTCGGATGCGGTGATTGAGGTGTTGGATGTGGATGACGTAGGTACTACCACTGAGTATGACTCGTGGTGGGTTTTGCGGCGTTGGAGAGGTGAGGGTCCACTGGAGGCGCGGAGGCGGCGGTGGAGGAACGGAGGCAGCAGGGGGTGATTGGGGAGGGTCGTTGGATGATGCAAACATGGTGGATGCGGGAGATGAGGATGTGGACTTGGGTGTTCCGGAGCAGCCGGACATGCAGGATGTGGAGGAGCAGTTGGAGCCTGAGCAGGCTACTGTCCCCGCGAGTCCTATGCGTCCGACAGATACGGAGGGGGTGGGGTCGGATGTAGGCGATGAGGTTGCGCGGCTTACAGAGCTGCTACGGATGCGGGATCTGGAGAGGGATCTTCTACGGGCTCAGTTGGCAGAGCGGGATAGAGTTTTGGCGCAGCGCGATGATGCATTGTCTATCTATCATCGGCGGGAGGCAGAGTGGTGTCTGTACCGGATAGACTTGGAGAGGGAGGTCATCCGCCTTGGCGGGCGGCTCCCTGAGCCTTCGATCAGCAGATCTTCTCGACGGACGAGGGATAGTCCGGCGAAGTCGATCGGCATCATCTCACCGCAGGCGGTTAGATGAGGGGGTGGTAGTAGGCATGATGCGGGGGCTAGCAGTAGCCGCCCTGCAGGGTCCCGTAGGACCCACACCACGGGGGTAGTTCCCGTCGCACCGATCCTGCGTGATCATGGTGGCCGACGCCTTAGGTTGGGTTTTGGATATGATTGCGGGGTCTGAGGACCTGTTTTGTAGCCTGCGGGCATCTTTTTGACGATATATATATATATATATATATATATATACCGGTTTTATTTTTGGATTTGTACATGTGATGATGTGATTTTTGTTATGCATGTTTATTTATTTGATGAATGCAGATGTTATGATGAATTGAATTGTTTTAGATGTCTATGTGATATGCAAAATGGATGAATGATATTTGTGGTGATTGCACTGTAGGTTGTTTAAGAAAATTTTTATTTATCTGGTTTTTCTTTGCTTTTTTTTGTATTTTTTTGATGGTATCATAAGGATGATAAGTAGCGCAGATGGTTTTGGGATGAATGTAAGATTTTCTGAGATTCAGACAGTTTTAACTCACTATCCATGTCTGTACTTTATCTTACAGGACTTTTGAACAAGGTATGAATCGGACCTGTTTTTGACCGAGTTATTTAACATCCCTGTGTGTGCAATTGAGTTCATTTAGTGGTATTTGTTAGGATACCGCCAGTGCCAGATGGGCTTTCAACCGAACCTGTCTCGAGGATCACCTAATTAGCTCCACGAATTCCTTTGTTGTATGTACTAAGATTAATCTGCGTTGTAATCCAGGATGCCATAAGCTAGCTCATCCACATGCAAACATTGATCTGTACGCAAGTTAATGTGACAGATATATCGTCATGCGGGAGGTTTACTACATTATCGATAGGCTATCAACCAAATTGGTATTGAAGCTTGCCTTATGACCTACGAGAATCTCTGAGAGTTCCAGGGATTCAAGGTCAACTCCCTTCTTTTTTCAATTGTATTGGGATACTTGCTCTTTTGTAGTGATAAGATCACTGTTTATTTTGATTTTTTTTTTTTTTTTGAGCAAGGGATTGGGGATATGGAGTGATGAAAATCACTGTTGTTTGTGCCTTTTGATGTGTGCACTATAGTTTGTCAAATTTTTGAGTTTTGACATTTTGCAAATTTTTGTGTTTTGCAACTATTGAGAACTTTAGGGATTCTTAGGGAATTGGGTAGGGAGGAAGCTTGTCCTTTTGCCAACTCTCAAGCATTCTAGGGGTCATTCGCACAGGGGGATGAGCAAGATAACCGTTTCGCTTGTGGTGACCTAGATTATTTTGCAGGTTTCGTCTTTCGTTCACACAATTTTGGGAATTTTAATGTTTGATTTGTGTTGGGATGTTACGTAACAAGGTGTATTTCAAGTATGACTCTACCTTTGTAAAATCCGTTCGACTTGGTACACTACATGGCTAAAGAGGAAAATGATGACTGAATTATTGAAACTCTTAGTACATTCCCAGACCACTGACTGTAGTGTGGTAAAATTTATGCATGGTGTTTTTGTTGATTTTGATGAATTCGAGTATGCCTAGAATTGAGATGCAAATCTTTGTTGTTTTTGATGATTTTTGTTGTTTTGTTTTTGTTGAATTTATTGATTTGTTTGACCAAGAGATTGCGATAATCCTTGGAGCTTTTTGGGTTGACCAAGAGATTGCGATAATCCTTGGAGCTTTTTGGTGACCAAGAGATTGCGATAATCCTTGGAGCTTTTGGGTTGACCAAGAGATTGCGATAATCCTTGGAGCTTTTTGGTTGACCAAGAGATTGCGATAATCCTTGGAGCTTTTTTGGTTGACCAAGAGATTGCGATAATCCTTGGAGCTTTTTGGGTTGACCAAGAGATTGCGATAATCCTTGGAGCTTTTTGGGTGACCAAGAGATTGCGATAATCCTTGGAGCTTTTTGGGTTGACCAAGAGATTGCGATAATCCTTGGAGCTTTTTGTGTTGACCAAGAGATTGCGATAATCCTTGGAGCTTTTTGGGTTGACCAAGAGATTGCGATAATCCTTGGAGCTTTTTGGGTTGACCAAGAGATTGCGATAATCCTTGGAGTTTTTGGGTTGACCAAGAGATTGCGATAATCCTTGGAGCTTTTTGTTTGTTTGTTTTTGTTGAATTTTTTTTTTTTTTTTTTTTGGTACATGGCTTTCTTAGATATGAAATGGTCGTAAATGACTGATATTCAAGGGTTCTGTTTCCTTGATACCGTCAAGAGAAGCTAGCTTGTACGTTCCTGGTCCTATTTTGCTATCAATGACATAAGGACCTAGCCAATTTGCCATGAATTTGTCCCTCATATGGGACGGCAAATTAGAGTTTTGTTGGTTTTCCTTCAGAACCAGATCACCAACCCGAAAGTCTCTTAGGTGAACTTTCATGTTGTAAGCTCTCTTAAGCCGCTCTTGATAGATACGTAAGTGCTCGAGAGCATTAACGCGTCTTTCATCAAGCAACGTAAGTTGGTCTAACCGGGCTTGCCGTGCAGTGTCATCATCGATGAATTCTTGCATTGATATGCGGAGGGAAGGAATTTCCAACTCGAGAGGCATTACTGCCTCTGAGCCATACACTAGTGAAAATGGAGTTGCCCCAGTGGGCGTCCGAATGCTAGTGCGATAGGCCCAAAGGGCAAGTGGGATTTGTATGTGCCAATCCTTATGACTGTCTGCGACGGTCTTTTTAAGGATGGCGACTAGCGTTTTGTTTGACGCCTCTGCTTGCCCATTTGCTTGCGGATAATAGGGTGTTGAAAAGCTGTGCTGAATTTTGTACTTTGTGGTTAAAGCACGCACGTCTTTGTTCTTGAATGATGGCCCATTATCCGAGATTATTTTGGATGGAATACCAAAACGACATATGATGTAATGCAAAATGAACTCCGCAATGCGGGGTCCTGTCGTAGAGGTTAACGGAATTGCTTCCACCCATTTGGTAAAATATTACGTGGCCGTTATGATAAACGTGTGACGGCCTTGACGATGCGGGGAGATCTTTCCGATTAGATCGAGGCCCCACTTGCGAAAATGGCCAAGCGGTCGGACTGTCTCGTAGGGCACAGGAAGGTGCGTGCATCGGATTGGCATGATGTTGACATTTTACACACCTCTTGACATACGCGCAGCAATCTCGCTCTAAAGATGGCCAATAATAGCCCATGCGAAGAATGCGCTTTGCAATGGCCATACCACTGAAGTGGCCGCCACATGTACCGTCATGCGCTTGGGTGATTGCCCAAGTGGACTCTTGCTGGTCCAAGCAACGAAGAAGAATTCCGTCGTAGGCTGCGACGATACAAGAATGTCTCCTATCAAGACATATTTTGCCGCTTCTGTTTGAATGTTCGTTTTGCGGCTTGCGTCAATCCAAAGGGTAGATTACCTAACTTGAGGTAGTCTCTTATGGGTAAATACCGATCTTGTTGATCGGATACCTCGACGGTTTGAGCAGACCAATCCCTTTTGGAGTTCTTCCCTAACAAATGCTGATTGGGATAGAACTTGTAAAAATAGCGTTGTGTTGCTATTAATGGGAGTGGGGGAGAACAAAGACCCCCAGTTGGCATGTTTCAAATAGTCTCGGATTCGAAAGAACTTATCCGAAGATGGTTCGATCTTGGATCATGTGGATTCTTGGCGTCAAGTCTGAGCTTGCGCGCTCCATCGCGGGTTGCGATAAGGTTTTGACCTGAATGGTTGTTACATCACCGGAAAGGTCTTGCGGGATTAGTGACCCTAAGGAGGCCATTGTGTCCGCAAAATGATTCGATGATCGAGGGAGTGCCTCGATGTCATACCACTCAAGTTTTGCCGGGAATTTATCCACGAGGGCTTTATAGGCCTTCAGAACTGGGCATTTGCATTGATATACCCCTTTGACTTGATTGACGATTAACAGCGAATCGCCAAAGATGTTCAATCTTTTGATGTTCATGGCGATTGCTTTGTCGAAGACCTAGGAGCAAGGCTTCATATTCGGCATTGTTGTTGGTGCATTTGGAAGTTTAATTTAAATGACAGGGGGCATTGGAGCGCCCTGCGGTGTGAAGAATACAATTCTGCGCCACCACCTTGCTCGCATTTAGAACCATCGAAAAATAAGGTTATGTCGGCCCGAGACTCAGGCTCTTCAGAATCTGGCGATTACGAGACATGGAAGACCTCATCATCGGGTAGTTCTATGACCAGAGGCTGATCGTCTTCAAGAGGAGCCTCTGCTAGTTGATCGGCTATGACTTGTCCTTTTATAGATTTTTGCCCAATAAACTCAATGTCAAATTCCGTCAACAACATGATCCATTTCGCCGTGCGGCTACTATGATAAGTACGACTCATCATGTATCGCAATGGATTCTCCTTAGACACAACATACTCGTGTTGCTCGGCATGTAGTGGCGTAGCCTTTTGGTAGCAAACACCACCTGCCAGCGAGTTTTTCAACGTATGCATAGTTAAGTTAGTAACTGACCAGGGTGCGGCTAAGATAGTAAGTAGCCTGTTCTTTGTGAAGTTCATTCTTTCGGGCTAGCATTGCGCCCAGTGCCACCTCAGTAGCTGAGATGTATAAGTAGAACGGCACACCTGGTCTAGGCGGTGCCAATACTGGCGGCGAAGCCAAGTATTGTTTGATTTCGTCAAAGGCTGACTGGCACTCGTCATCCCAATGAAATGTGACCCCCTTGTGCAATAGTTTGTTCATTGGTCGGCATTTGTCAGATAATTGCGCTATGAAGCGTTTAATCGACGCGACCTTTCCTTGCAGACTTATGAGCTGCTTGATAGTGGTTGGGGGAGCCATTTCAAGGATTGCCTTGACTTTGTTTGGGTCCACTTCGATGCCTCTTTTGGAGACTATAAAACCCAAGAGTTTTCCAGATGTGACGCTCGAACACGCACTTCTTGGGATTCGATCGACCTTATGCTCTATGAGGCGATCGAGAATCTTGCTTAAGTCACCGAGATGATCTGAGCGCAATATAGACTTGGCTAACAAATCATCCATGTAATCTTCCAAAGTTTTGTGCATGTAATCGTGGAAGATATACGTCATAGCACGTTGGTATGTAGCGCCAGCGTTTTTAAGGCCAAAAGGCATGACCTTATAGCAAAATGTCCCCCAAGGCGTTGTGAATGCCGTTTTGAGTTGGTCTTCAGGATTGATACGAATTTGATTGTATCCTGAGAAACCGTCCATTAGGGAGAGCATTTCGTGACCCATTGTAGCGTCTACCAATGCGTCGATGCTTGGCAAGGGGAAATCATCCTTAGGACTCGCTTTGTTTAGGTCTCGAAAGTCGGTGCATATGCGAATCCTCCCGTCGGGCTTCTTGGCGGGAACCATGTTGGACAACCATGGCGGATAATCCACGCGAGATGACAAATTGTGCATCCAACAGCTTTTGCAATTCGTCTTTGACCATCAAGGCCACTGTTGGGTGCATCTTTCTTAGTTTTTGCTTTATTGGCTTGATTTTCGGATCAAGCGTTAAATTGTGCATGACTAGCTGCGGGTCTAGTCCTGGCATATCTTTGTATGACCATGCAAAAACCTCCTTCTTTTCTTTAAGAAGGGCAATGTAATCGGCTTGCTCTTCGGGGGAAAGGCTTACCCCCAGCTTGAGAATCCTTGGATTCATTGGATCTGTGCCGATGTCTACGTCAGTCGTCTCTTCGACTGACATGTGAGATCCGTCCTCCAACTGATGTGGAGTTGGGATTAAATGGATATCATCAGATGAGTTAAGATCTGCGTTTGGGACCTCGGGTCCCTCTTGAGCTTGAAAAATATCTTGAGTTGTCCTTGGGGTAAAATGAAGCATTTCACCGAAAGGCCAGTACTCTGATGGTGACAATGGTGAATTGACGCGATCCCAATCGATGGCATCCATGTTTAGATGCAATGACCGTGATGGATCGGTCGGATTGCGGATGGGTGTGGTCAAATCAATGGAGATCATGTGGATGGAATGAATTTGGTCTCCGGAACCACGGGTGTGATGACTTGATTCTTTCGGATGTTCCCTATACTGCTGGATGCGGCTCTACGGGAACGAGGCACGAATGGATCCTCTCTAGGTGCAAATTCGTCTCTATGTGCGAAAAGGAAGGCGGGGTCTTCCCTTGGTACTTGTTGTCCTGATGGGATCTTGAGGTGGACGATGCTCATCTTGAATTTGGAGCCATAGGCCTAACACTTGGTCCCACCTCGTTGGGTCTACGTGCCATTCATGTCCTAACCGTATACCCATTTGTCCCATTAGATCTTCATGGGTTAGAGCGCGGTGATGTCGTCGCGCATGTCTGAGATAGTCCATCTCAGTCTCGTCTTCTGAATCGCTTTCATAGATCCAAAATTGTTCATCCTCTTCAGCATCTGTTGCTTGCGACATTGAGGACTCTTCCTGTTCCAGTGAATTAATCTGGTCCCATTGCGGTTGTTCCACTCTTAGTGGAGGGACCTGATTCTTTTGAGACTGTGTTATTTCGTCTGGAACCTCTAAGGGGAACAGTTTCAAGAAAAATGTCTGGAAGCCGTTGTTGTTCTCTTTGATGACTGCTCTCTGAACTTTCACCTCTCTCTAGCAAAGGAGAGGGATTATTGCTATTTCCAGGGGTGTTTGTAGACCATGGGAGATAATCCCCCAATGTGTATTCTGTGTTTGGATTGGCGTACGGGTCTTGTGCCAATCCCCCCCTGTTGCCTATTTCTAGGCCTTGCATGTTTTCAACCAAGATGTCTAATGGCAGGGGATGGTTGAACCCTACCCCTGACTTGTCATATGGCATCTGATACCTTGGTTGGCAAAGGATCCGCATCCCTTGCTCATATCTGCCTAGCCCATACCCATGCCAATTGCATTGTTCGAGATATTTTAGGGCAAATTCTGGGTTCGACAGATAATTGATGTTTTCCACAAAAGGTTCTTCATCTGTTTCCTTTTGTTTGCATGGTTCAGAACCATGATCAAGGCCCCCATACACAAAATTCATTTGGTTCGGTGGGTAGCCTAGAGGGACGATTGTTCCAATGGGAAGGCGAGGTCTTCCCATGTCTTGTACTTGACTCCGAGTGTGGGGGTTGCCACAACATTTTGCACTATGTACTCTCCCGGGCCTGTCTGGCCATCTCAACGGTGATTGTTGATGATTGGGTAGGAGGAAGCGGTAGTCCTTCTCGAGTCCATTCCATGTTTGGTTGTTCAGGAATCTTGGTTTCCGTTGCGTTGGGCGCTTCCTCTGTTGATATTGCTGAGATCGTGGGCAACCCCTCTTCTAGAGGCTTAACCTCCTCCATGATTTGCTTTCCCTTGTCCTTCTGTTGGGCCACGATAGGTGGCGTTGATGATGAAGGAGCCGATGATGAAGTCTCACCTGGCTGGGATTTTGCCTTATTTGCCACCAGTGGTGCCTGCGGTATCGGACCCTGTTTAGATGGATTTAATTGAAAATCCAAATGCGTTGATGGGAGGGTCGATTGAGGTATGAATTGTACCGCATTGCAATACTTGAAGGGCTCTAAGTCCATTGGGACTACATGTATTTGCCCTTCATAGGCATACTTCAAGCATTGGTGTGCGATCGAGGGGACACACTTCATGTCCCTGATCCAAGGCCGCCCTAGCAGTATGTTATAAGCCATTTCGCCTTCCAACACATGGCACAGTGTGGGTATTGACTTTTGTCCTACCTGTATAGGCAGAACAACCGTGCCGACTGTCGAGCAAATTGCATCGTTAAAAGCTCGCAGTGTGTACGTGGAAGCTGTGATGTGAGAGGCTGGCAGTTTTAAATGCTTTAACGCTGCAGTGGTTATGATGTTACTGGACGAGCCAGTATCTATCAGCACTCTCTTGTACGGGATCCCGTTGACCCACGCGATAACGTGCAGGGGTGGATCCGGCATGTCATTCGATATTGTTTTGACCTCATTTTCTTTGAATGTGATGACAGGCTCCGTACATTGTTTCACATGTCCCACGAAGGCGTTGAAAGAATTAGCTTCGTGGGGTTGTACTTCAATGGCTTTTAAGATGTCCATAAGAGCTTCTCTATGTGGAGCTGATTGTTGAATAAGCTCGTAGATGGACAGCCTAGCTGACGTGGTCCGCAAACTCTACGTGAGTTTGGTTCGTATCGTGACCTCAGGTCTAGGCGGAGGTAACTGCGTTGGGCGTTGTTGAGGCTGCGATGTCGACGGAACTTCCCTCGCGGGTACCTCGGGGGCAACTGCTGGGTATTTTATGTTCCTTGTTACAATGCTAATCATTCCCACAAATCCTTGTGCGGGAAGATCTTGTCGCACCTCGTTAATTTGGAGCGGTTTTGTCTGCGCCTCGTGGGCAGGCAAGGGGTCCTTGAATACCCCCATTTGTTGGTTGTTAGGTGCGATGGGGTTGTCCACGACCAATGTTCGATTGTCGATCAAATCCTGGACTAGTTCTTTGAATTTCCGAGCACCCATTTAGGTCATGTCCTCTGCGTCTATGAAATCTGCAATACAATTCCTCCCTATACCCCCTAGGCTTGGGAACGTTAGGGTCAAAAATTTGGATTTCTGGCAGAGTAACTAGATTTGCCGCTGACAAGCGGTCAAATAAGGAGTCCCTAGACTCCGCATACGGGGTGAATTGTCGCCTAGGGCGACGCTGCTGATACTGTTCTTGTCTCCTGTTATCTCTTTCGTAACAGGAGGGCACTGCCTGGTAGTTAGCCTTTTGAGGCTGCGTTTCTTGCACAGGCGCGGGGACATTTATCGCAACTTGGTTGACTGCGGCGTGTTGTGGTTGCGTTGTCCCAGTTTTAGTGGTTTTATTCCACTCTTTCTTCTTAGGCTTGGCAATTGCGCCTTCGCCTATCTTAATCTCTTCTATGACTCCGGCTTGCGCCAAAGCTTCTTCTAAGCTGTCGTATTGTCGCGGCAACAATAGACCAGAGATTGATTTTAAACAACTTTTCGTGAACATTTGCGTGAGGTCCGACATGGGAGGACGGTAGGGTAACTTAGAAAGCAAAGCTCTCCATCGGTTCCCGTACGCTGCCATTGTTTCCTCCTCAAATTGTTTAAGGCTAGCAAGATCACTAAGTGATGCCTTCTTCCTTGTGTTGAAGGCGAAACGTTCAAGAAACGCATCTACTAGCTGATCTAAGCTGCTTATGCTTTGTTTGGGCAGCTGTGTGAACCAATCCGAGGCAGGGCCTGCGAATGTGGTTATGAATGTTCTAAGCAATAATGCGTCATTATCTTGAATGCCGAAGCATTGGCTTAGAAACCGTGTAACATGTTCCTGTGCGTCCTCTTCACCTTTAAAAACTGCCAATTGAGGCAACTTAAAGTGTTCGGGGTAAAGAGGTGTAGGCACTGAGGGATGCACCGGATTATTGCGGAGTAGACGTAATGTGGGTTTTTGATGCCCAGCAGCTTTTGTCTCCACCGACTCTAAACGCTCCAATAGCGCTTGGTATGCATCGGAAGATTTTATTTCTTCCTCTCTTGTTCGCTCTTGTTGCAAGTTACGGTAAACTGGAGGCCTATGGAGGGGTGGCCGAATGGCATCCTTCCTGCCTTGATGGGGAGTTTCGATATACTCCTCTTACGGTTCATACTCCTCGTAAAATTCTTGAGGAGTCTCAGGGCGAAACCTATGACCTTGATCAAGTTCTTGCTGAAGGTACCCATCATTGTTTCGGGGAGTTGCCTCCCTCTCGAATCTATGGGGTCTTGGAGGCCGAGCTTGACGAGGTCGTGGAGACCTGTCTTGCGCCAACGGATTACGCCTCTCATATTTGTTCGGCTCTTTGGATGCGAGGGGTTGGCCCCCTCTCAGGTATTTCATAGCGTAACTCATCCGCTTCGCGTTGCATGCGTTCTTTATCCAAGCGGTATTGATACTCTATCTCTTGCTGACTTTGTTTAAGCCGCATGATTTGGGCTTGACGGGTGGTATATCTGGCGACAGCCGGATCAATTTGTTCTACCCTATTTTGTTCAGAAGGTTCAAATGTTCCTCCTATGGGTTTACCTCGATTTTGATGCTCTAAAATCTCAAGGGGTCGCTTCCCTCTGTCGAGGTAGGCAGTATGTGCTCGAGGTTCCGGCCTCAAGGGGTGATCATGATATCCTGCTGGTGCGGAAATGCAAGGTTCCCGCATTGTTTGTTGCTCTCGAGGAATGCGATGGTTTTCCTCATACTCCCTTTCACGGGTGTAAATGGGATGGGCGGAGTTAGGTCGCCCTATGTAAGGAGCCCTGCGCTCCGGATTTGGTCTCTCTGTTCTGATGATAGGTAAAGAAGGGACGCCATATCCACGTTGCCCCTCCAAATGGACAGTGTGCCTGTTTAGCGCTTCATCGCGCGGTGGCCACTCATGCCTACCTTCAAGAGGTGATTCTCTATTTATGTCAAGGTCTACATGTAAGGCATCTTCCCGAAAGGGGCTGCTTTGAATAGGCATACCCCACCGAGGATTCTGAATTGGATTCTTTTGTAGGTTTGACCTATAAGGCGGTATGACCAAATCCTCAGGACTGAAGTGAAGGCAACTTGCGCCTGCTTTTTGTGTACCTTCCGGAGCTTCCGCCCTTGATTGGGCTTGACTGCGGGTGTACACCATTGCGGTGCTTCTATGCTATCTAAATAAGTTTTTATCTCGTTTTATGATTTTCTCTTTTTTTTTGTCTACACTAAGCAGAATTAAACACACACATTCACAAAACCGTGATTATCTCTTTTAAGGATTCTTGGTGTGCCCTAGGCTGGTTTAGTGCATTTTGATGTTTTGTTTTGTTTTTGTAGGTTTTGTAGAACGTTTAAATGCATCATGTAGGCTCTTATAACTCCAAAAAGGTCGCCCCTTCAATATACCGGCCGGAGCCGATATACCAACCTCTCTATATACCCGCCCTTACGAGAGGGAGACTATAGGTACGTGAGAGGAGAAGGTACGTGGTACGTAGGCGGTACGGAAGGGGGATTGTCCTGTTAATGGCACCTACCATAGAAAACTTATCCTCGCGCGCATGGGAATCACCCCGGCTACGCTCGGTCCGTCTTCGTCGGGATTTACGCCTAACAACGAGTTGACAATCGGGAAATGGATGCAAATCAAGCCAAGGTGGTGATTAAATCCACCAATGGTCTTGATCAAGGGCTGGGGTCTTACGACCGGCTCCTTGGTTTAAAGTTGTTTCGTGATGTGTGTGGGATTCGTTTTATCCAACAAAAATGAAACTAGCATACATGACTTTCCCTAATGCAATGCAGGGTTAAATGAAAACAATTAACGAAACAGAAACAGAAACAGAAAAAATATAACAGAGATCATGAAAATCCCTACCTCTTCTCTGCCTGCTCCTGTTGTCTCTGAATTTCTGCTCTGAAAATCCGTAGACGGGGAATTCGTCCCTACGGGAGGCGAGTGCGGAACGAATTCGTCCCTCCCAGAGACGAATTTGAATTCGTCTCAGGGTCGGACGAATTGCGAGAAAAGGATTCGTCCTCGTCAGAGACGAATAGCAGTCTGCAACAAAAAAAAGATGTACCTGTCAAGCACAAACACAAAACTTTGATCAGTTTCTGTGATTTCAAAAACCAGGGAACAGGGTCCCATCGTGATCGCCACTGAAAGCACGAGATTCCGGTCAAAGGAAACACCAAGTGCGATTGCATTCAAAATTAAGCACGCTTAAGTCCTAGAAATATAAATTGCATGAAACGGAAAAGAGACACATTGGAAGAGACGCAATCAGATAAAGAAAACACAGCCCTTTCATTAATTTCCTTTGATCTCCGTTACAATAATGCCTCCTCCCTTTTCAGGGGCTAGGAGCGCAAATAGGGTTTGATTACAATCGTTGAATGATTCCTCTTTCCGCGTGCCCACGATTGCAATGGGCGGGCCAAGATGATGCCGCCGCTGATGTCGATGAGTTCTTCGCCTCTGCTGCTTCTCCTACGAACAAAGAAATGACCAAGACGTCAGTAGCACCTGTTGCAAATGAAAAGCATTCTCTCTCTAAAACCAACGAAATATGCATATGAATATTTGCATGAAACAGTGAAAACAGTGAATCCAAATTGCTTCAAAACTTGACAGAAGGTAAGAAAAGTTACCAGAAGGCCATTCGCCATCGAGGCGGCTGGCCAATCCACCTTAAACTAGAATTCGTCCCCAGGCGGGACGAATTCGAGCTGTAATTCGTCCCTGGGTGGGACGAATTCTTCTGAGTAGGAGAAACCGACCTGCTGCTGCTCCAATGTCAGATCCCGAGACCTGCAAAACTCCTGCAAATAGGGGGTTAGGTAATTGGGGCCATTTTGGGACGACCCAGATGGTCGGATTTTCCCAATTTGGCCTCCACCCTCGGGAATTTGACCTTGACACCTGCAAGTTAGCGAAACGACAAAGCAATACAAAACACCCTAAAATCCGACCAAAAGTTACAAAATTGCAATTATGGACTAATCGGACCTAGTAACACGGAATGCAATCTAAAAAATAATCTAAAGTGCTCAAAAACTAAAATTAGGACTTGGGAGGTGCGGGGGTGCCCAAGTGGGCCTCCCACCGTTGGCCCTCGATTTTGGAGCCAATCCACCGGGGATGGGCCCAAAACCTTTTAGGATTGGGGGGTCGGCGAATTGGTAGGTTGAGATGTCCATGCGTCGGATTTGAGTAAGGTTCGAGCTTCCAAAGGCCACCCAACAACCTCCCTTGCAAAAGAGATTGGTGGATGTAGGAAGGTGAACAAAGGGGGATGCAAGTGAGTCTTCAATTCGGCGAGCACTTCGTTGCTTGAACACTCCTTCAACCTCTATGTTTTGGGTGAGAAAAGTCCCACCTTTTATAGACCCAAGGGGTCTCTTTTGGGAGGGAAGCACAAAAGCCAAGTGTTGGCCATAGGCGCCATGTGGCAGTCTTGTCTTCCCATGAGGGGGGGGGAGTCCTCCATTGACTTGAACTTTGATAAATGCTTCTTGTAACGAGTCCTCTAACGGCCCCTCTGTCCACTTACACATGCGTGCAAGGTAGGAGCCCTTAACTGACTGTTTTGGGCTGCCACTTGGCACCATTTGCCTTTTTGCCCGTTAAGCTTAGAATTCGTCCCACCCAGGGACGGATTCAGAATTCGTCCTGGGGTGGGACGGATTCTATTTTGAATTCGTCCCTGGGTGAGGCGAATCTCGGGCAAAGTGTCCAAGTGTGCCAAATTGCTTCTTGACCTCACAAAATTGCTATGAAAGTGGTTAAGACCAGCTGTTTAACCTCTGAGGGCTGCCCTGGGGGTTGTGTTTGTCAAAGCGATCAGTGTTTGCAGTCACATAATCGTATTGGTGCTGTTTTGGTGTCTACAGTACTGGTTGTTCACCAGTACATCATCCAAAAATGGCAACCCTATTAGTCACTGCACATCGGAGGGTTTAACCAAAAAAACAATTTTGTTGTTATCCACACGGATCAAAACAATGCACACGTCATGGTTGTAATAAGAAACAATTCATTGCATCAACTGAACGTTAATGTTCAAATGAGGCATCTTCAACACACCAACAAGTCCAGCGGTGTAAATACACTAGGAATCTCTATCAAGAGTGTTGAAAATGCTCTTGATATTGGGAAAAAGGTGTACTTGAAATGAACTTTGGATGGAAGAGAGGAGGAACAACTAGCCATCTCTGAAAAACAGGAAAACGCTAGCAAAACCTTATAAAAATGATGCCAAAATGCTACCAAAATGCTGCCAATACGCTCTAAAAATGTTGCCAAAATGCACTAAAATTTCCTGGAAACACTCTAAAAGTTCTCTAAAACCACTATGGAAAACGCCCTAAAAATGCTAGAAAAAGGTTTTAAAGTTGCTCTAGGAAAAGTTGCAAATGACCCTACAAATGAATTTATACATTTTTTGCATGGTAGGAGTTAACGCATGAATGACATGTGGCAGATGGGAGGACACATGGTGCCATCCTATTTACATTTATGGTGGTTGCCTTGTTCCACTCGCCATATGCCAGTTGCCTTGTGCCACTCGCCATCTGTCAGTCGCTTTGTGCCACTTGCCATCTGTCAATCACCTTGCATCACTTGACATATGTCAGTTGCCATGTGCCACTCACCTTCTACTAGTCGCCTAGTGCCACTCACCTTCTGCCACTCACCATCTGCCAGTCGCCATGTGCCACTCGCCATTTTTTAGTCACCATGTGCTAGTCACCTTCTGCTAGTCGCCTTCTACTAGTCACCTTCTACTAGATGCCTTGTGTTAGTCACCTTCTGCCAGTCTCCTTGTAGCAGTCCTCTTATGTCAGACACCTTCTGCCAGTCACATTTTTTCTAGCCGCCTTGTGTCAGTCACCTTTGGCCAGTCACCTTCTGTCAGTCGCCTTGTGTCAGTCACCTTCTGCCAGTCACCTTTTGCCAATCGCCTTCTGTCAGTTGCCTTGTGTCGGTCGCCTTATGCCAGTCACCTTATGTCAGTCATCTTATACCAGTTGCCTTGTGTCAGTCGCCTTCTACCAGTCGCCTTATGTCAGTCGCCTTCTGCTAGTCGCCTTCTGATATTTTTTTTTATACTTGTAGTTGAAAAAAAAATCGCATGTTTTGAAAAATTTTCTTCAAAAATTTGAAAAATTTGCCCCATAGTTTATACATTTTTCACGTTGATTCACCATGATTTGATAAATACTTTTTTGGTACTACCCCTTATGCATAACCATGTTCCTGTTGTTTCATACTCTATGAGAGGATTCATGCTTTCTTTTTGTGGTTGCTGAGTTTTTGTTTTTCTAATTCTTAGAAATTTATGTAATTTTAGGAAAAACCTTTGGTATGGATTTTTTTTGGGTATATGGATTTTTTTGTTTTTGTAATTCTTAAAAAAATATGTAATTTTAGGAAAATACTTTGATATGGATTTTTTTGGGTATGTATATTTTTTATCTTTGATAAATTTTGTGATTAGTGTAATTTTATTATTTTTTTAATAATATAAGTTTTTTTTCAAAAAAAGTTTCATTAATAAATTTATTATTATAATGTGGTGGTAGTAATTTAGAGGTTTCAAATTTTATGATAAAATGTTTTTCAACCTTTACTATTATTCTTGGTGTATAAATGACATATTTTTATTCTAATTATATTTCTTGAGAAATTGTCTATCATCCATTTTCATATCTAAGATGACATGAACTAGATCTTAGTTAGACCATAAATATTTTTTCTTTTCCTTTGTTCTTTATATTGATAGTTTTTCTTAAATATGTCCAAAGTTTAGGTTGAGCTTGTTGATGTCTAATTATTATTTTTTTCTTCCTATATTTTTAGTCCATTAATAAATTTTTTTTATTATTATACTCCCATGCATACTATTTAATTTCTTTGTTGAAATTTGAGATCTTATAAAATTTAATGTTTTGTTTGTTCATCTATTTATTGTTTTGTTATATATATATATATATATATATATATATATATATATATATATATATATATATATATTTGTTCATGTTATTATTTATTTATTAAGTGTTTTAATAAATTTTTTTATTTGTAAAATTTAGTTTATTATTAAACCCAATTTCATATATATTACCATTCAAATGACTAACAACCGAAACCATTATAAATTTTTAATCCTATAAATTTGTTTTTCTATCTTTATTTAAATTATTTATTATTATAAGATAAAATTTAATATTATAATTTTCATCCACATTAATATTTATCTATCTACTCACTATTTTACACACCAAAACCCAATGATCTTATGTGTTCGTAATCTTGCACATTAAGTTAGTAAAAATAAATATTAGCCAGTTTTAATCTTGCTCAATTGAGATCTACTTTACGGAAGACAAAATAAAATAATGTCCAAATCGTCCAGCTTTTAAGTTCCATTTTTTTCCTCGTTGCATGAGGCACTTTTGTTATCTTTACCATTGTAATTATTTCCTTAAAATTATCATTAAACGCAATTTCTACACTCGTTAAAGAGCCTTTTTAATGTGTAAATAAATGTATAGATAAAGCCCTGCATAAGAAATATTTTAGATAAGGGATGAAATGTTCGTAAAAAGTTTACCATGTATTAAGGATTTTCGCATCATTTTAAATTTGTAATATTAAGTAATATAAATAATTATTAATAAAGAGTTTAAATGATTAAAAATAAAATTATAAAAAACATTCTTTTATTAATATTATTTTATGATTATTAAATAATGATATATAAATTATTTTAAAAAATTTAAGGTTTAAATTTTGCTATGATGTAATAATAAATTGTAATGTAATGCAAAAATGGGTGTAAGATATTTTAATTATATAATTAAAATATTTAAATTATATTAAAAGGATTAATTTTATTTCTAGTTTGATTTATTACTTTAATAATAATATTATTATTTATTTATTTTGTGGAGTAGTTTATATTAACATTAAATGGTGTGATTACTCAATGGAGCATTTTTTTTCTTAACTAATTCATAATTTTTTTTCTTGGGGTTCTTCGAAAAGGATATCATCTTAGGGTTTCAGAGGGTAGGGAAGAGGCCTCAAGAATATTTTCGTGCAAAAAATACTATCAAAGAAAAACAATCTTGTTGGAGGGTTTTTCAACAGTAAGGTTCATGAACAAGAATGGGGTCATATGTACTTCGGTACCAAATCCTCCAAAACAAGGAATTTCATACCAGGATAAGTTATGTGGAACCCAAGATAGTTTCAAAGACTATCAAACACAAGCAATGACAATCATAAACAACATGGGGAAGCGACAAAAGGAGGATTATTTACTTGGAAGGGTAAACGGATGTTTACACATGCAAAATAAATACCAGTATTTGAAATAGCAGAGGAATGGATAGCTACAAATATAATTTATAAGATGAAACACAACCTAATAGGTAAATTCATGGATTTTAGACCATCTGTGCACTTCCTCCGCATGTGGATAAGGAAACAAAGGCATTTGTAAGGAGAATACAAAATTCTAACTCTCACAAATGGGTATTTTTCTATAGAGTTCACATCAATGGCATGCTGACAAAAAGTATTTGAGGGAGGGTCATATCATCATAGGCCAACGGGACTATTCCTGCAACCATGGAAGATGGGATTTGACCCAAGGGTGGAATCGACTACAGTACCAATATGGGTAAGATTATTTGCCCTTTCTCATGAAATTTGGAAAGAGGATGTACTTGAGGTAATAGGCAACTTACTAGGTCATTATCAAGGTAGATCAAGAGAAATAATTTTAGGATGATGGACAACATTTTCTAGGGTTTGTGTAGAAATAGACCTCAATAAACCTCTTCCAACAAATATAGACCTAAATATAGGGGATTTTATTTGATGCTAACAACTATATTATGAGGTTGTTCCATTCAGATGTTAGGTGT
Source organism: Wollemia nobilis (assembly GCA_028583015.1). Taxonomy (NCBI): domain Eukaryota; kingdom Viridiplantae; phylum Streptophyta; class Pinopsida; order Araucariales; family Araucariaceae; genus Wollemia; species Wollemia nobilis. Next base: position 3,588,385 of record JAQPPZ010016967.1, on the reverse strand, counting down.
ACCACGCTCGTGGAAATCTAGCTAGAATGTGCCCAATAGTTAAGGATCATCAATTTAAACAAGAGGGGACAAAAGTAAATATTAACATGGTGGGCCAATCTCTTCAGCAAAAGGTAAATTAGAAGGAAGGGAAAGGCTCAAAAAACTTTGAAGGCTTCCAAAAAATTAGAATGCCAAACAAAATAAATCAACAAAGTAATCAAAGACTAGGAGAAAAGGTGAAAAGAATAAACAATAAATATAAAATATTCAAACAACTAGGAAGCTTGGAAATAGAAGAGGATTTTCAAATGGAAGGATTATAGGAGGATATTCAATAGGTCACGTCGGCTGATTAGGAACAATACTCCAATCCATTTGTAGGTTGTAGAAAAACCTCATGTTCTTTTCCATTTTTAGATCTAATTAATGTCAAGTGTGCATGGGGGAGATTCATTAGAATATCTTCTTCCCCACTTAAGGATATATTTTCAAAGGAGACCCTAAGGATTTGAAGATCCTCAACACAACTAGACCCCTACTTTTATGCTTTTTCCTATGGTTGTATGATAGTTGATGTAATGCTTGTTTTTACGGTGTTTATGAGTTCAATTAAGACAAACACCTAAGAGTTTTTGGATCTCTATTAATATTGACTCTTTATCAAGCCTTAACGGTTATTTGAACCTAAATTGTCAAGAATCATCTAAATGCAAGGCTTAAGTTTAAATCATGCAAATTCAAGCAAACAAGAGCTAACCTATATGCACTTCAAGTTTTGAGTGCACTAGACTAAGGAGAGTTTGATTACAGGATAAACAAAGAGGACTGCAATCAAACAAGCTAACCTAGATGTAACTAGATGAATTTTGATTTCTTGCCTAGGTACTTGAATATAAAGGAAATGCTAAAATTGAGCCTAGGGTTCCTTGATTGATTAGTTTTTAGTATTTTGTAGATAAATTGAAGCACTTTGTGAAGAAACTGTAAGGTTTTGCAAACAATTTGGGTTTTTCTAACTAGAATTCCTTATTTTACCAAAATGAATGTGATTTATGTTTCAAAACAGTAGAAACCAAGAACAAAAAGTAGAGAAAATGAAATTGTAAGGCTAAGGAAAGGCTAAGTGACCGAATTACCTCTCTCAGAGTCTGTCTACCAAATTCACCACTAAAGAGTACCAAATTCACCACTAAAGAGTGCTAAATTTGCCACTATTGCCAAATTCACCATAGGGATGGTGAATTTGGTACATTTGCAAAAAAACATAAAAATAAATTAAATTGGTCTAATTTGGGGGGTCTATTTGAGTGCAATGAGGTGGTAGACTATCTTCCCCAACTGATCAAACCCTTTGTTGATGAAAAAATTATTATGCTTACCTCCTAGAGTGGAATTTGGCCTGTTGCCAAATTTGTCACTAGGTTTACCAAATTCACCATTGGAAATTTTGGTCTAAGTGGTGAATTTGGTTATGTTGTTCTGGTTTCCAAATTTGGTCTTGGGACAAGTTTTTTGAGATATCAAGGTAGATTTTGATGGATTTCAATTGTGTTTTGATCTAAAATTTGCAGGGAATGATATTACTATGATTTTTAAGGCATGTAAGTGATAAAATTATAGGATTGAGGCTCACAAACTTTGTTTTGTCAAATTTAGCATAAGGGTAGCGAATTTGTTCTTGAGATTGATTTTTAAAGTTTTGGGGTAGATTTTGAGCTTATTTCGATAGGGTTTTTGCTGACATTGGAGGGGAAGGATCCCATTGTATTTTTAAATGTCTATAGGTGATAAAATAAAAGGATTAGACCTCTAAAATAGATGATTTAGATATTAAAATTAGAATAACAGATATAAGGGTGAAATTCCCTCAAGGGACTGTAAACTTGATAAATCAAAGTTGTAAAATGCTATGAAAGGCAATCTAAAGAATAATGAATACTATATAAGGGTTGATCTAACTCTCAACAAGATAAAATTAGCAAGATATAGTGACAAATTAGAGGAATTGACAAGCTATGTCCAAAAGCTTCCTAAAACTTAAGAAAATGGACAACATGCAAGTATATGTAACTATTGCTGAAATTTGATTAAATTGAAGTGCAAAGGGCATGAAATTGGATACCAAAATTCTAGAAAGTATAAGAAATAACTGATTTAACTTAGTGAAAGTAAATTAACATTTAAATGATGAACAATAATAAAAAGTTACTCAAAGCAAGGTTAAATATGTATGCATGAAATGGAAATAAATGCTTATTGAAATGCTTTAAAAAGGAAAATCAAAATGCTAAGATACTTAATGCATGAAAGTAAAATATCATGGAGAAAAATAAGAGAAGTTAGTATGTTGTAGATAGTGTAGAATAACTATAGAAAAAATATTTAGTAAGGATTTTATCCTGAAAATATGCCAATAAAATATGATGAAAATCCTGCAAAATAAAAGGATTAGAAAGAAAATATAGTGATGAGGTATGTACAAATTAAAATGAGCCTACAAAAGGAGTGTTAAAGGTGCTAATAGATGCTACAAATATCTAAGGTCAGACCTACAAGCAAATATGTTAGAGTCTACAAAATAAGAACAAGTAAATGGAGTTAGTCAACATGCAAAGCTAAAATGCATAAGGCAACACAAAAATAAAGGAAAGAGCTATGCTAGGTTTCACCTAGCTATGGCCCCTCCCTTGGATGAAGATCTCCTTACCACCAAGCCTCCTTGCCTTGCCTAGTTGCCCTCCACAAATGCTTGCAAAGTGGCTTCAAATGCTTGAAATGCTTGAAGAGAGCTCTAAGAATACTTGGAATGAGAATGCTAAGAAGAAAGAGAGATCTTAGAAATATTGTCAGAGCTTTTATACAGTAAAATTGCTTAGAGAATGCTTGCCCCATGACCTCCTTAAATAGGATTTGTGAGGGGACTTGGAGGGAATGGATGGATACAATCAATAATAAATTAATCTCAGTCCTTCTCGAAGCATGCGAGATCGATGGTAATGAGGTTCAATTCATGCCCAACTGGTTTATGTGGAATATTGCTAACCATTTTTGCTAAATTCGCCACTGTTTACCAAATTTGCCACAAGGGTGGAAAATCTGGTAAGGAATCAGATCAGATTTTGAGAAGTTTGAAATTTAAAAAGTTGCCAAATTCACCATAGGGGTGGTGAATTTTGTAAAAGTCTTATTCTAATTGCAAGAAGTTGATTTTGCAGTTTTGCCAAATTTGCCACTCAAGTTTCCAAATTCACCATTGACAAATTTGGTCAAAGTAGCGAATTTGGTAAATATGAAATTTAGATCTCAATGTGATGGGGAATAACAAAATAGATGTTTTGTGATGTTTGGGATTAATTTTGAGAAGTTTTAAAGTGTTTATGACTAGTTTAGGGAAGCTACGATTAGTGTGTCAAAATTGGATGCCTACATTTTACCCTAATTTTGACATGATATTTGAGATGTTAAGTCAAAAGTTAAGTTGTGCTACTCAATTTTGAAGCCATGATGTGTTGTTGTTGTACTGATTTGCTGATTTGAAGAGTTGATTGAGATTTTTCTAGTTTTGATGATTTCATACATATATGCCTCATTTTGTGTGCCTCAAAATTTGGAGAAAAATGGTTTCCCCTCATGAAAATTTCTTTCCTCAAAAGGAAAATGATCCCTTGAAAATCCCTGTAACTAGTAATAGGTTTCAAGGTAAAGTTTTAGGGTATGGTATGCTTAGGTTGGTTAGCGTCGATGGTTCGGGGTTTAAAAGGAAAAAGAAGAGGTGAAATTTACCTCATTTGCAATTTTACCTATTATAGAAATTTGGAGAGAGCCAGACAAGGTGGTCAAATAAGATGACTCATATTCGAGGATGGACACATTGTATTGATATGGTTCGAGGGAAAATTAATGTATCAAAGCAATACCAAGAGGTAGACCTTCATTTTGACTCAAAAATTTTGCATTTCAGGTATTTTTTTCCATTGTTTCCAAAGCTATGGTGAATTTGGCACTAGTGGTAAATTTGGGAAAAGTGCCACTAGTAAATTTGGTCCCAGTGGTGAATTTGGCACTGGTGAATTTGGCACTAGTGGCAAATTTGATTCAGGATAGTTTTATTTTGAATTTTTTGATTTCGATGTGTGCAAATATAGGTATATTTATACTTGTCAAAAATATCTTTTCGAGGTCTATCCAATGATAGTGTTTTTGTGAAATTGTGAGATGATTTTATGAGTTTTCTAACTCAAGATTTTGGATGGCATTTTGGTAGGCGATAAATATTTTGATGAGTAGGGTGCATCGCTCTAAGTGCTTAGGGGGTATTCTAGCGGGTGAGTAGAGATTCAGGGATACAATGATTTTGTCAGTGATAGGGCTTTACAATGTTGCTTATATACCTAAGTTAGAGTTTGATCACTCTTTTCTGAAAACCCTTGTAGAGAGGTGGTACTCATCCACCAATACCTTTAGACTACTGATAAGTGAGATAATCATTATTTTGGAGGATGTGTGGCACATCCTCAAGTTTCTAGTTCAAGGTATACATATTTGTTTGAATATGAATATTAGCATTGGGTAGTTAGCTTTCTCGAGGAAAGGTGACATCTCAGGAATGAAGAAGGGGTTGAGGATCAATGATGCTTACATAGACAGGCATATTGATTGGAGGGCTACACTTTTTGTATCAGTGGTGTTTGGACTAATTATGAGTGATACTAGCAATATTTTTATGCCATGGGGACAGGGACCGATTATAGCAGGGTTGAGGGATAGTCAGATAGTTTATTCCTGAGCTCCAACTATCTTAACTAGAATATACCACACTTTGTACATGGTGGTCTATAGACAGGGTCAGAGTCTAACTTGCTATACTTTACTCCAGGTTTGGGCATGGGAGCATATGGCCATTCGATGACCCATTTTAGTGATGAGAGGTATTGATATTGAGAGTCCTATATTTTATATATGGGAGAGGTATGTTCACCCTTTATCTTATAATCTATATTGGGTATGACATCTCATTAATGACATGCGGGTAGCACATGTTATATGGAGACTATTGAGGGATGTATATGCATGGTTTGAGGATCACAAGGAGATAGCTAGAGTGAGATGAATTTGGTGGTTGGATGATGGGAATAAGTCTTATGAGTTATACTGATATGATCATGTGACCCATAAGTTTAGAGAGATATAGTGGGTACCAGTAGTGGGGGAGGTTTTGATACGATGAGAGCATCGTGAGACTTGGTGGGCTCCCATGGACCTTGTTACCTACCTGGATGCTTATGAGGATGCTCTCATGGTATTGACTCCTATGTTATATGATGTAGGAATGACATCATATTATGGTATCTACTACAAATAGTTTAGACTTCATTGATTGATAGTTATCCCACCACTGAGGGACCAAAGGTAGGTATTCCAATATATACTGAGTGCTTTGTGAGTATATTTATGTCATTGCAAGAGAGAGGTATAGTGGAGTATGATGTCCAAGTAGGGGATGATGAGATAAAATCCTTTGTATCTCCATTAACTGCTATCCTGATCATGTTTTCTCCAACTGGTGGAGGGACATTGAGTCCTGGCAATGTTAGGTATGATTTTGGTGGCATAGGACCAGATCTTAGTGGAGGTTCAAGTCCTATAAGGACGGTGGAGGAGGCTACAATCATGGATTTAAGGGTCCTTCGTCGCACTTTGGAGGAGGTGAGGATCCAGTTAACAATTTCAAAGATTTTGCGAGTGGAGGAGGTTACTAGAGTTGGTGATGAGGTGAGCAGGATTAGGATGAGGTGGCCCTGGTACAAATAAATACTACAAAAATCATTTCTAGGCTTCAATAAACCTTAGATCGGGTCATGGAGGAGCATGCCAATGACCAAGTGATTGAGCATCAAGCGCCATATCCTTTAGGGTCAAGATCAAGGATCCTATCAACGAGTTACACCTAGAGGACGACCAGCTTTCAACCACATCCTCCTCCACTTGGGGGTTCAATGGAGGTCATATCTTATTTTTAGGTGGTCTTAGGGGTATTTAGGAGTGAGTGTACCAATTTTTATGGCTATGGTACACCCTCCTATTGTGAGTTGAGTGTATCATTTTTTTTTGTGATGCACCTTCTCTATCGACATGTATATTGTGAGGTATATATATATATATATATATATATATATATATATATATATATATATATATATATATATATATATATATATATTACTTGTTATTTTGGGTTATGATAAGATGCTTTGATTCTTGTGGCTTGTCCTAATGATATGTGTTGATGTTTTTGATGTGATATTGCTTTGATATAATGATGCTTTGATGTGATGATGCTTTGATGTGGTGTAGATGATTTTGATTGATTTGCTTTAGAAATGATATAGATGAGGGGAGATGCCCCAATTGAGATATGCATTGATTATATTGGATGATGGATGAACATCCTAAAATGTATGTATGTGAGCGGTGGTCTCTAGACTTGATATAGGAGAGCGCTCATTTTCTTTAGAGGTAAATGCTTTACCTTTCATTTTGTTCCCATAGGTGGGAATATGATCTCATTATGTTTAAATGGTGGCCTATAATGCCATATTCATGATAATATTTAAAACATAATGAAGTACCTATAATATGTACAATAAAGTATATTATTTTAAGAATATTTTTTCTCTCATCAATGTTTACTGTACAATGTATTTAATATTTTATAATGTTTTATTATGTAAGACCAATGGGTCATGGTTAACCTTGTTATGGTTAAAATTTATTTAATATTTGTAATTAACCTAAATCCCACTTATTATGTTAGCTTAGGTTAAACATTATGATGTAATTAGGGATTTTGGTATTGTTATAAATTCCCCCTAATAATCCTCATTTCTCATTGGAGTGTTGTGCAATATTATCTATGGATAATGATTAGTTATGGTGCCTATGGGCACCCACTATATTTTTTAATATTTTGTCATATTATATACTTTTTTTATAAGATTTTAGTGGATGGATTGCTTATGTTTGCTTCTAGAAAATATTATGAATTTTGACATGGTATCATAGACCTATTGTAGTGTTAGGGGTCAGATTGTATAAGAAGTTCCACAAAGCCCTAGATACTCATCTTAATGGGTAAAATTATAGTATATGGTCAAATCAAATGATTAGTATAATAAAAAAATAATAATTATGATGTATATTTTAGGATGATAAAGTAGTAGTTCTTGATGATGAATATAGGCACCAAAAGGTAGAAGAGAATCTAGGTTTATTTTCCTTGTTGATTGAGCCAAAGTTGCTCTTCCATATCAAAGAAAAAAGTGACCCTATCAAGGTATGGTCAAAGCTACATGGATTATTTAGAAATTTTAATATTACTCGAAAGCACGAGATTCCGGGCAAAGGAAACACTAATTATGCAACGTAAGACGAAATGTAACGCTTTAACCTTATGCACAAAAATAAAGGAAAGGAGACAATTTGGAAAGGAAAGAAAAGATGTAAAGAAATCACAGCCCTCTTTATTCAAATATCTTATCCTCGGTTACATAGACGTCTCCTCCCTTTTTAGGGGCTAGGAGCGTTAAATTTGTCTTTGTTACAATGTGTGACTTAGTCTTCCTCCTTCCGCGTGCCCACGATTGCAATGGGCGGGCCAAGATGATGCCGCCGCTGATGTCGATGAGTTCTTAACCTCCGCTGCTTCTCCTGCGAACAAAGAAACAACCAAGATGTCAGTAGCATCCACCGCAAATGAAAAGTGTTTGTTCTCTAAAACTAACAAAATATGCATGTAAACATTTGCCCAAAATAGTAAATACAAGTGAGTCCAAATGGCTTCAAAACTTGACGAGAAGATAGGAAAAGTTACCGTAAGGCCATCGCCACTGAGACAACCTGGCCAATCTACCTTCAATCGGAATTCGTCCCCGGGCAGGACGAATTTTGACTGCAATTCGTCCCTGGGTGGGACGAATTCTTCTGTGTTGAAGAAACCGACCTGTCGCTGCTCCAATGTCGAATCCCGAGACCTGCAAAACGCCTGCAAACAAGGGGGTTATGTAATTGGGGCCATTTTGGGACGACCCAGATGGTCGGATTCTCCCAATTTGGCCTCTACCCTCGGGAATTTGATCTCGCCACCTGCAAGTCAGCGAAACAACAAAGCGACACAAAACATACTAGAATCTGACCAAAAGTTACAAAATTGCAGCTATGGGTTAATCAAACCTAATAACACAAAATGTAACCTGAAAAAAGTAATCTAAAATGCTCTAAAACTTAAAATAGGACTTGGGAAGTGCGGGGGTGCCCAAGTGGGCCTCCCACCGTTGGCACTTGATTTTGGAGCCAATCCACTAGGGATGGGCCCAAAACCTCTTAGGATTGGGGGGTCGGCGAATTGGTTGGTTCGGGTGTCCATGTGTTGGATTTGGGTCAGGTTCGAGCTTCCAAAGGCCACCCAACAACCTCCCTTGCAAAAGAGATTGGTGGATGTGGGAAGGTGAACCAAAAGGGATGCAAGTGGGTCTTCAACTCGGCAGCACTTCGTTGCTTGAAAACTCCTTCAACCCGTATGTTTTGGGTGAGAAAAGTCCCACCTTTTATAGACCCATGGGGTCTCTTTTGGGAGGGAAGCACAAATGCCATGTGTTGGTCATAGGCGCCATGTGGCAGTCTTGTCTTCCCATGAGGGAGGGGAGTCCTCCGTTGACTTGGGCTTTGATAAATGCCTTTTGTGACAGTCTTCTAACGGCCCCTCTGTCCACCTACACACGCGTGCAAGGCAAGAGTCATCAATCGACTGTTATGGGCTGCCACTTGGCACCATTTGTCTTTTTTCCCGTTAAGCTTAGAATTCGTCCCACCCAGGGACGGATTCAGAATTCGTCCTGGGGTGGGACGGATTCTATTTTGAATTCGTCCCTGGGTGAGACGAATACTGGGCAAAGTGTCCAAGTGTGCCAAATTGCTTCTTGACCTTACAAAATTGCTATGAAAGTGGTTAAGACCACTGTTTAACCTCTGAGGGCTGCCCTGGGGGCTGTGTTTGTCAAAGCGATCAGTGTTTGCAGTCACATAATCGGATTGGTGCTGTTTTTGGTGTCTACAGATGCCCCTTTTTGGGAAGCGCTGCGGGTGACGCAGTGCTTGAGCAAAAATAGATAACCAAAGCACTAATGATTAGGGTTTCTTGGTAACCTAACCAACTTTTGATGCCCCAAGTATGGAAAGGGCATGCATTCTTGAATCCTTGCTTCTGACGAGCTAAGGAATTTGATTTCAAGTATTAACCTATTTTGTTGAGGTGTGACTTGAACTTAGACATTGATCAGTCATGAACAGGCAAAGGGCGTTTTTATCCTCAGGGGGAACCTTGTGTTCATGATTCACGAAATGCCAAGTGTTTGATTGATTTGATTGTTGCTTGTTTACTCGCCCCAAGCAGGAGCGTGATTGTCTTTGTCAATGATTCTTTGAATGCATGTCGTTTTCCTTAATTGGGTGTGTGATTGTTGGTTGGTGACTAAGTGTGACTACCCCCTCAAGCGACGAATCGATGAGGGAATGACCTTCGTGAGAGAAGCGACGAGTCGCTTGACCCAAGATGACTTGTGCAAGGGTGCCTTTAAAGGGTTTACCGTTAAGCGTGTGCAATTTTTCCAACATTTGGACCTATTTTTTGTGGGTGTTAACCCTTTTGGTGATGTCGTAATGAGGTGAAATCATCGAAAATCTAACTTCCCGTGGAGCGGTCCGGCTATTGTAGCCTTCTTGGGGAAGTAGGAGAGCGATAATTTGGACCTCGACATCGATTTTCTTTGCCTAGAGGTTAAGTGCAAGAGCACTTATGTCCGAAAATTTGTTTTTTGTTATTTTTTTTTTTTTAATTTTGTTTTTGTTTGTGTTGATTTTTTTTTTTTTTCTTTGCAGGTTGTTAGGAGGGTACGTGTAGATCGAGGCGGGTTGGCATTGACCGATGATGACCGGGAATGGCTTGATGCCCTTGGGCTAAGAGGTGGCTCGACGGTAGCTGTGGTTCTTGGATTGGCCTATCGATGGCGATCAAGCTTTGGGATCCGTGGACCAATACTTTCCATCTCTCGATAGGGGAGATGATCGTGACTCTTGAGGACGTCTATCGGTTGCTTCGGATTTCGATAGATGGTCTGCTATTAGGACATCGTCGTTTGATCAGGATTGCTATACTTACGAGATGTTTTGGGCATGGGGGCAGCTGGGTGTAGCAAACCCAATGGAGACAGCCGAGGTGGATTGCTAGGCTGGCGGGATTTTGGTTAGCTGGTGGAAGGAGAGGGGGGTGTTAGGAGTGAGGCACGCATTCTTGATGGGCCTCATTTCTAACATTCTTCTCCCTGATTCGTCAGGCGCGAGGTTCCCGTGGAACCTGCTGGATTTGGTGTGGCAGTTGGCAGAGTGCCCGATAGAGGCACCATTGATTCTGAGATGGGGACAGACTTTGTTGGCACAGCTCTACGGGGAGCTGTACGGGGTCCGCTGTCGACAGCGAAAGGGTGTCAGTTGCAGCTTTTTGTTGCAGTGCTGGGGTTGGCAGCACATAGCTGTTGAGAGGCCTATCGGGTTACCGTGGATGACTCGGGCGGTGATGGAGGATGAGGAGATTGGTTATGCAGTTTTGTGGCGACGGTCTGCGGAGCAGGGGCAGAGTCGGCGATGGGCAGGTGTCGTTGAGCACTACACTGATGCCTTTTCTCGGCTCACTCCGGGGAGGTGTTTTTGCGTCCCTATCGGGACCGTCCCGCACCGGCTCGAGGTCGGAGAGTGGCTCCGACGGGTACGGAGGGAGCGATGGTTGACTGGGCGGCACAGGACGGAGCATGAGTTCTTTCCATACCGTCGGGTTACACGACGCTTGGGGTGCGCCAGGGGTTTCTTGGTGAGCCCGTAGTCTATCGACGTCGGGGAGACGAGAGGGATCTGGAGCCACCGGTCACCGCGCCATTGGGCGAGGAGTCGGATGTGGTGATTGAGGTCCCGGATGTGGATGACGTCGGTACTACCACTGAGTATGACTCGTGGTGGGTATTGCGGCGTTGGAGAGGAGAGGGGCCACTGGGAGGCACGGAGGTGGCAGTGGAGGATGCTGAGGTAGCAGGGGGTGATTGGGGGGTATGGATGATGCGGACATGGTGGATGTGGGAGATGAGGATGTGGGCTTGGGTGTTCCGGAGCGGCCGGACATGCAGGATGTGGAGGAGCAGTGGGAGCCTGAGCAGGCTACCGTCCCCGCGAGTCCTATGCGTCCAGCAGATACAGAGGAGGTGGGGTCGGATGTAGGCGTTGAGATTGCTCGACTGACAGAGCTGCTACGAATGGGATGGAGTGGGGGATGCGAGGTGGGGGGATGCGCGAGAGAGGGATCTTCTGCGGGCTCAGTTGGCAGAGCGGGATAGAGTTTTGGCGCAGCGCGATGATGCATTGTCTATCTATCATCGGTGAGAGGCAGAGTGGTGTCTGTATCGGATAGACTTGGAGAGGGAGGTCATCCGCCTTGGCGGGCGGCTACCTGAGCCTTCGATCAGTAGATCTTCTCGACGGACGAGGGATAGTTTGACTGAGCAGTCAGCATCATCTCGTCGCAGGCGGTTAGATGAGGGGGGTGGTAGCAGGCATGATGCGGGGGCTAGTAGTAGCCGCCCTGCAGGGTCCCGTAGGACCCACACCACGGGGGGTAGTTCCCGTCGCACCGATCCTGCGTGATCATGGTGGTCGACGCCTTAGGTTGGGTTTTTGGATATGATTGCGGGGTCTGAGGACCGGTTTTGTAGCCTACGGGCATCTTTTTGACGATATATATATATATATATATACCGGTTTTATTTTTGGTTTTGTACATGTGATGATGTGATTTTTTTGTTATGCATGTTTATTTATTTTGATGAATGCAGATGTTATGATAAATGTATATGTTTTTGATGTCTATGTGATATGCGAGGTGAAATGGATGAATGACATTTGTGATGATTGCACTGTAGGTTGTTTAAGAAGCTCTTTATTTACATGGTTTTTCTTTTTTTTTTTTTTTTTTTATGGTATCATAAGGATGATAAGTAGCGCAGATGGTTTTGGGATGAATGTAAGATTTTCTGAGATTCAGTCAGTTTTAACTCACCATCCATGACTGTACTTTATCTTACAAGACTTTTTGACCAAGGTATGAATCGGACTTGTTTTTGACCCAGTTATTTCATATCCCCGTGTGTGCAATTGAGTTCATTTAGTGGTATTTTTTAGGATACCGCCAGTGGCAGATGGGCTTTCAACCGAACCTGTACTGAGGATCACCTAATTAGCTCCACGAATTCCTTTGTTGTATGTACTAAGATTAATCTGCGATGTAATCCAGGATGCCATAAGCTAGCTCATCCACATGCAAACATTGATCTGTACGCAAGTTAATGTGACAGATATATCGTCATGCGGGAGGTTTACTTTCGTTACCGATAGGCTATCAACCAAATTGGTACTCGAAGCTTGCCTTATGACCTATAGAATGTTGAGAGTTCCAGGGATTCAAGGTCAACTCCCTTCTTTTCTTCAATTGTATTGGGATACTTGCTCATTGTAGTGATGAGATCACTGTTTATTTTGATTTGTTTTTCTTTCGAGCAAGGGATTGGGGATATGGAGTGACGAAAATCACTGTTGTTTGTGCCTTTTGATGTGTGCACTATAGTTTGTCAAATTTGGAGTTTTGACATTTTGCACTTTTTGTGTTTTGCAACTGTTGAGAACTTTAGGGATTCTTAGGGAATTGGGTAGGGAGGATGCTTGTCCTTTTGCCAACTCTCGGCATTCTAGGGGTCATTCGCACAGGGGGATGAGCAAGATAACCGTTTCGCTTGTGGTGACCTAGATTATTTTGCAGGTTTCGTCTTTCGTTCACACAATTTGGGAATTTTAGTGTTTTGATTTGTGTTGGGATGTTACGTAACAAGGTGTATTTCAAGTATGACTCTACCTTCGTAAAATCTGTTCGACTTGATACACTACATGGCTAAAGAGGAAAATGATGACCGAATCACTGAAACTCTTGGTACATTCCCAGACCACTGACTGTAGTGTGGTAAAAGTTATGCTTGGTGTTTTTGTTGTTTTTGTAACATGAGACAATGCGGAACAAGGTGGACTATCAGAGCTATTGCAGCTTATGGTGCCTTTGACTTGTATGACTACAAATATGCAATGTATGGATGCAATGCTTAATGCAACTATGTATTTTTGTAATTTTGATGGATTGTTTTTGGTGAAGGTGAAGATGAGGTGCGAGAATATGAATTTTTTTGATGAATTTGAGTATGCCTAGAATTGAGATGCAAATCTTTGTTGTTTTTGATGATTTTTGTTGTTTTGTTTTTTGAATTTCTTGATTTTTTTGACCAAGCGATTGCGATAATCGTTGGAGCTTTTTGGGTTGACCAAGAGATTGCGATAATCCTTGGAGCTTTTTGTATTGACCAAGAGATTGCGATAATCCTTGGAGCTTTTTGGTTGACCAAGAGATTGCGATAATCCTTGGAGCTTTTTGGGTGACCAAGAGATTGCGATAATCCTTGGAGCTTTTGGGGTGACCAAGAGATTGCGATAATCCTTGGAGCTTTTTGGGTGACCAAGAGATTGCGATAATCCTTGGAGCTTTTTGGTTGACCAAGAGATTGCGATAATCCTTGGAGCTTTTTGGGTGACCAAGAGATTGCGATAATCCTTGGAGCTTTTTGGGTTGACCAAGAGATTGCGATAATCCTTGGAGCTTTTTGGGTGACCAAGAGATTGCGATAATCCTTGGAGCTTTTTGGGTGACCAAGAGATTGCGATAATCCTTGGAGCTTTTTTTTTTTTTTTTTTTTTGGGATATGGCTTTCTTAGATATGAAATGGTCGCAAATGACTGATATTCAAGGGTTCTGTTTCCTTGATACCGTCAAGAGAAGCTAGCCGGTACGTCCCGGGTCCTATTTTGCTATCAATGACATAAGGACCTAACCAATTTGCCATGAATTTGTCCCTCATATGGGACGGCAAATTAGAGTTTTGTTGGTTTTCCTTCAGAACCAAATCACCAACCCGAAAGTCTCTTAGGTGAACTTTCATGTTGTAAGCTTTCTTAAGCCGCTCTTGATAGATACGTAAGTGCTCGAGAGCATTAACGTGTCGTTCGTCAAGCAACGTAAGTTGGTCCAATCGGGATTGCCGCGCAGTGTTATCATCGATGAACTCCTGCATTGATATGCGCAGGGAAGGAATTTCCAACTCGAGAGGCATTACTGCCTCTGAGCCATACACTAGTGAAAACGGAGTTGCCCCAGTGGGCGTCCGAATGCTAGTGCGATAAGCCCAAAGGGCAAGTGGGATTTGTATGTGCCAATCCTTATGACTGTCTGCGACGGTCTTTTTAAGGATGGCGACTAGCGTTTTGTTTGACGCCTCTGCTTGCCCATTTGCTTGCGGATAATAGGGTGTTGAAAAGCCGTGCTGAATTTTGTACTTTGTGGTTAAAGCACGCACGTCTTTGTTCTTGAATGATGGCCCATTATCCGAGATTATTTTGGATGGAATACCAAAATGACATATGATGTAATGCAAAATGAACTCCGCAATGCGGGGTCCTGTCGTAGAGGTTAACGGAATTGCTTCCACCCATTTGGTAAAATATTCTGTGGCCGTTATGATAAACGTGTGATGGCCTGACGATGCAGGGGAGATCTTTCCGATTAGATCGAGGCCCCATCGCGAAAATGGCCAAGCAGATCGGACTGTCTGTAGGGCCTGGGAAGGTGCGTGCATTAAATTGGCATGATGTTGACATTTCACGCACCTCTTGACATACGCACAACAATCTCGCTCTAAAGATGGCCAATAATAGCCCATGCAAAGAATGCGCTTTGCAATGGCCATACCACTAAAGTGGCCACCACATGTACCGTCATGCGCTTGGGCGACTGCCCAAGTGGACTCTTGTTGGTCCAAACAACGAAGAAGAATTCTGTCATAGCTTCGACGATACAAAATGTCTCCTATCAAGACATATTTTGCCGCTTTCTGTTTGAATGTTCATTTTGCGGCGTGCGTCAATCCAAAGGGTAGATTACCTAACTTGAGGTAGTCTCTTATGGGTAAATACCAGTCTCGTTGATCGGATACCTCGACAGTTTGAACAACCAATCCCTTTTGGAGTTCTTCCCTAACAAATGCTGATTGGGATAGAACTTGTAAGAATAGCGTTGTGTTGCTATTAATGGGAGTGGGGGAAAACAAAGACCCCCAATTGGCACGTTTCAAATAGTCTCGGATTCGAAAGAACTTATCCGAAGATGGTTCGATCTGGATCATGTGGACTCCTGGCATCAAGTCTGAGCTTGCGCGCTCCATCGCGGGTTGCGATAAGGTTTTGACCTGAATGGTTGTTATATCACCGAAAAGGTCTTGCGGGATTAGTGACCCCAAGGAGGCCATTGTGTCCGCAAAATGATTCGATGATCGAGGGAGTGCCTCGATGTCATACCACTCAAGTTTTGCCAGGAATTTGTCCACGAGGGCTTTATAGGCCTTTAGAACTCGGGCATTTGCATTGATATACCCCTTTGACTTGATTGACGATTAACAGCGAATCACCAAAGATGTTCAATCTTTTGATGTTCATGGCGATTGTTGTTTGAAGACCTAGGAGCAAGGCTTCATATTCTGCATTGTTGTTGGTGCACTTGGAAGTTTAATTTAAATGACAGGGGCATTGGAGCGCCCTGCGGTGTGAAGAATACAATTCCCGTGCCACCACCTTGCTCGCATTTAGAACCATCAAAAAATAAGGTTATGTCGGCCTGAGACTCAGGCTCTTCGAATCCGGCGATTCCGAGACATGGAAGACCCCATCATCGGGTAGTTCTATGACCAGAGGCTGATCGTCTTCAAGAGGAGCCTCTGCTAGTTGATCGGCTATGACTTGTCCTTTTATAGATTTTTGCCCAATAAACTCAATGTCAAATTCCGTCAACAACATGATCCATTTCGTCGTGCGACTACTATGATAAGTACGACTCATCATGTATCGCAATGGATTCTCCTTAGACACAACATACGTAGTGTTGCTCAGCATGTAGTGGCGTAGCCTTTTGGTAGCAAACACCACTGCCAAGCGGAGTTTCTCAACGTATGCATAGTTAAGTTCGTAATCGACCGGGGTGCGGCTAAGATAGTAAGTAGCCTCGTTCTTTGTGAAGTTCATTCTTCCGGGCTAGCATTGCGCCAGTGCCACCTCGCAGCCGAGATGTATAAGTAGAACGGCACACCTGGTCTAGGTGGTGCCAATACCGGCGGCGAAGCCAAGTACTATTTGATTTCGTCAAAGGTCGATTGGCACTCGTCATCCCAATGAAATGTGACCCCCTTGTGCAATAATTTGTTCATTGGTCGGCATTTGTCAGATAATTGTGCTATGAAGCGTTTAATCGATGCGACCTTTCCTTGCAGACTTCTGAGCTGCTTGATAGTGGTTGGGGGAGCCATTTCAAGGATTGCCTTGACTTTGTTTGGGTCCACTTCGATGCCTCTCTTTGAGACTATAAAACCCAAGAGTTTTCCAGATGTGACGCCGAACACGCACTTCTTGGGATTCAGTCTGACCTTATGCTCTATGAGGCGATCGAGAATCTTGCTTAAGTCACCGAGATGATCTGAGCGCAAGAGAGACTTGGCTAACAAATCATCCATGTAATCTTCCAAAGTTTTGTGCATGTAATCATGGAAGATATAAGTCATAGCACGTTGGTATGTAGCGCCAGCGTTTTTAAGGCCAAAAGGCATGACCTTATAGCAAAATGTCCCCCAAGGCGTTGTGAATGCCGTTTTGAGTTGGTCTTCAGGATTGATACGAATTTGATTGTATCCCGAGAAACCGTCCATTAGGGAGAGCATTTCGTGACCTCGTTGTAGCGTCTACCAATGCGTCGATGCTTGGCAAGGGGAAATCATCCTTAGGACTCGCTTTGTTTAGGTCTCGAAAGTCGGTGCATATGCGAATCCTCCCGTCGGGCTTCTTGACGGGAACCATGTTGGACAACCATGGCGGATAATCCACGCAGATGACAAATTGTGCATCCAACAGCTTTTGCAATTCGTCTTTGACCATCAAGGCCACTGTTGGGTGCATCTTTCTTAGTTTTTTCTTTACAGGCTTGATTTTCGGATCAAGCGTTAAATTGTGCATGACTAGCTGCGGGTCTAGTCCTGGCATATCTTTGTACGACCATGCAAAAACTTCCTTCTTCTCTTTGAGAAGGGCAATATATTCGGCTTGCTCTTCGGGGGAAAGGCTTACCCCTGGCTTGAGAATCCGTGGATTCATTGGATCTGTGCCGATGTCTACGTCAGTCGTCTCCTCGACTGACATGTGAGATCCGTCCTCCAACTGATGTGGAGTTGGGATTAAATGGATATCATCAGCTGAGTTAAGATCTGCGTTTGGAACCTCGGGTCCCTCTTCAGCTTGAAAAATATCCTGAGTTGTCCTTGGGGTAAAATGAAGCATTTCACCGAAAGGCCAATACTCTGATGGTGACAATGGTGAATTGACGCGATCCCGCCGATGGCATCCATGTCTAGATGCAATGACCGTGATGGATCGGTCGGATTGCGGATGGGTGCGGTCAAATCAATGGAGATCATGTGGATGGAATGAATTTGGTCTCCGGAACCGCGGGTGTGATGACTTGATTCTTTTAGATGTTCCCTATACTCTGGATCTGGCTCTACGGGAACGAGCATGAATGGATCCTCTCTAGGTGCAAATTCATCTCTATGTGTGAAAAGGAAGGCGGGGTCTTCCCTCGGCACTGTTGTCATGATGGGATCTCGAGGTGGACGATGCTCATCTTGAATTTGGAGCCATAGGTCTAACACTTGGTCCCACCTCGCTGGGTCTACGTGCCATTCATGTCCTAACAGTATGCCCATCTGTCCCATTAGATCTTCATGAGTTAGAGCGCGGTGATGTCGTCGCGCATGTCTGAGATAGTCCATTTCAGTCTCATCTTCTGAATCGCTTTCATAGATCCAAAATTGTTCATCCTCTTCAAAGATCTGTTGCTTGCGACGTTGAGGACTCTTCCTGTTCCAGTGAATTAATCTGGTCCCATTGCGGTTGTTCCACTCTTAGTGGAGGGACCTGATTCTCTTGAGACTATGTTATTTCGTCTGGAACCTCTAAGGGGAACAGTTTTAGAAAGATGTCTGGCAGCCGTTGATGTTCTCTTTGAGGATTAATCTCTGAACTTTCGCCTCTCTCTAGCAAAGAAGAGGGATTATTGTTGTTTCCAGGGGTGTTTGTTGACCATGGGAGGTAGTCTCCCAATGTGTATTCCGTATTCGGATTGGCATAAGGACCCAATGCCAATCCCCCCTTGTTGCCTATTTCTAGGCCTTGCATATTTTCAACCAAGATGTCTAATGGCAGGGGATGGTTGAACCCTACCCCCGACTTGTCATATGGCATCCGATATCTTGGTTGGCAAAGGATCCGCATCCCTTGCTCATATCTCGCCTAGCCCGTATCCATGCCAATTGCATTGGCCTAGATATTTTAGGGCAAATTCTGGGTTTGACAGATAATTGATGTTTTCCACAAAAGGTTCTTCGTCTGTTTCCTTTTGTTGGCATGGTTCAAGACCATGATCAAAGCCCCCATACACAAAATTTGTCTGGTTCGGTGGGTAGCCTAGAGGGACGATTGTTCCAATGGGAAGGCGAGGTCTTCCCATGTCTTGTACTGACTCTGGTGTGGGGGTTGCCACAACATTTTGCACTAAGTATTCCCCCAGGCCTGTACCGGCCATTTCAACGAGT
The DNA here is from genome assembly GCA_028583015.1 of Wollemia nobilis. Lineage (NCBI taxonomy): Eukaryota > Viridiplantae > Streptophyta > Pinopsida > Araucariales > Araucariaceae > Wollemia > Wollemia nobilis. Next base: position 3,569,525 of record JAQPPZ010016967.1, on the reverse strand, counting down.
GATTGTTGATGATTGGGTGGGAGGAAACGGTAGTCCTTCCTGAGTCCATTCCATGTTTGGTTGTTCAAGAGTCTTGGTTTCCATTGCGTTGGGCGCTTCCTCCGTTGTTATTGCTAAAATTGTGGGCAACTTTTCTTCTAAGGGCTTAACCTCTTCCATGATTTGTTTTCCCTTGTCCTTCTGTTGGGCCATGATAGGTGGCGTTGATGATGAAGGAGCCGATGATGAAGTCTCACCTGGTTGGGATTTTGTCTTGTTGGCCACCAGTGGTGCCTGCGGTATTGGACCTTGTTTAGATGGATTTAATTGGAAATCCAAATGCGTTGAAGGGAGGGTCGATTGAGGTATGAATTGTACCGCATTGCAATACTTGAAGGGCTCTAAGTCCATTGGGACTACATGTATTTCTCCTTCATAAGCATACTTCAAGCACCGGTGGGCGATCGAAGGGACACATTTCATATCCCTGATCCAAGGCCGCCCTAGCAGTATATTATAAGCCATTTCACCTTCCAAAACATGGCACAGTGTAGGTATTGACTTTTGTCCTACCTGGACTGGCAGAACGACTATGCCGACTATCGAGCATATTGCATCATTAAAAGCTCGTAGTGTGTACGTGGAGGCTGTGATGTGAGAGGCTGGCAGCTTCAAATGCTTCAAGGCTGCAGTGGTTATGATGTTACTGGACGAGCCAGTATCTATCAGCACTCTCTTGTACGGAATCCCGTTGACCCGTGCGATTACGTGCAGGGGTGGATCTGCCATGTCATTTGATATCGTTTTGACCTCATCTTCTCTGAATGTGATGACCGGCTCCGTACATTGTTTCACATGTCCCACGAAGGCGTTGAAAGAATTTTCCTCGTGGGGTTGTAATTCAATGGCTTTTAAAATGTCCATAAGAGCTTCTCTATGGGGAGCTGATTGTTGAATAAGCTCGTAGATGGATAGCCTAGCCGACGTGGTCCGCAAACTCTGCGTGAGTTTGGTTCGTATCGTGACCTCAGGTCTAGGCGGAGGTAACTACGTTGGGCGTTGTTGAGGATGCGATGTTGTCGGAACTTCCCTCGTAGCTACCTCAGGGGCAGCTGCCGGGTACCTTCTGTTCCTTGTTACTATGCTAATCATTCCCACAAATCCCTATGTGGGAAGATCTTGTCGCACCTCGTTAATCTGGAGTGGTTTTGTTTGTGCCTCGTGGGCGGGCAAGGGGTCCTTGAATACCCCCATTTGTTGGTTGTTTGGTGCGATGGGGTTGTCCACAACCAATGTTCTATTGTCGATCAAATCCTGGACTAGGTCTTTGAATTTCAAGCACCCATTCAAGTCATGTCCTCTGCGCCTATGGAATCTACAATACAATTCCTCTCCGTACCCCCTAGGCTTGGGAATGTTAGGGTCTATAATTTGGATTTCCGGCAGAGTGACTAAATTTGCCGCTGACAAGCGGTCAAATAAGGAGTCCCTAGACTCCGCATATGGGGTGAAATTTTGCCTAGGGCGACGCGGGTAATTTTGCTCCTGTCTTCTATTATCTCTTTCATAAGCAAGAGGCATTGCTTGGTAGTTAGCCTTTTGAGGCTGCGTTTCTTGCACAGGCGCTGGGACATTTATCGCAACTTGGTTGATTGCAGCGTGTTGTGGTTGCGTTGTCCCAGTTTTAGTGGTTTTATTCCACTCTTTCTTCTTAGGCTTGGCAATTGCGCCTTCGCCTATCTTAATCTCTTCTATGACTCTGGCTTGCGCCAAAGCTTCTTCTAAGTTGTCGTATTGTCGCAGCAACAATAGACCGGAGATTGATTTTAAGCAACTTTTTGCGAACATCTGCGTGAGATCAGACATAGGAGGACGGTAGGGTAACCTAGAAAGCAAAGCTCTCCATCGATTCCCGTACGCTGCCATTGTTTCCTCTTCAAATTGCTTGAGGCTCGCTAAATCACTTAGTGATGCCTTCTTCCTTGTGTTGAAGGCAAAGCGTTCAAGAAACGCGTCTACTAATTGATCTAAATTGCTTATGTTGTGTTTGGGCAGCTTGTGTGAACCAATCCGAGGCGGGGCCTCGCGAATGTGGTTATGAATGTTCTAAGCAACAATGCGTCATTATCTTGGATGCCGAAGCATTGGCTTAGAAATCGTGTAACGTGTTCCTGTGCGTCCTCTTCACCTTTAAAAACTGCCAATTGAGGCAACTTGAAGTGTTCGGGGTAAAGAGGTGTAGGCACTGAGGGATGCACCGGATTACTACGGAGTAGACGTAATGTGGGTTTTTGATGCCCAGCAGCTTTTGTCTCCACAGACTCCAAACGCTCCAATAGCGCTTGGTATGCATCGAAAGATTTTATTTCTTCCTCTCTTGTTCGCTCTTGTTGCAAGTTACGGTAAACCGGAGGCCTATGGAGGGGTGGCCGAATGGCATCCTTCCTGCCTTGATGGGGAGTTTCAACATATTCCTCTTCTGGTTCATACTCCTCGTAAAATTCTTGAGGAGTCTCTTGGCGAAACCTATGACCCTGATCAAGCTCTTGCTGAAGGTACCCATCATTGTTTCGGGGAGTTGCCTCCCTCTCGAATCTATGAGGTCTTGGAGGCAGAGCTTGACGAGGTCGTGGAGACCTGTCCTGCACCAACGGATTACGCCTCTCATACTGTTCATCTCTTTGGATGCGAGGGGTTGGCCCCCTCTCAGGTATTTCATAGCGTAACTCATCCGCTTCGCGTTGCATGCGCTCTCTATCCAAGTGGTGTCGATACTCTATCTCCTGATGACTTTGTTTAAGCCGCATGATTTGGGCTTGACGGGCGGTATATCTGGCGACAGCTGGGTCAATTTGGTCTACCCTATTTTTCTCAGGAGGTTCGAATGTTTCTTCTATGTGTTTACCTCGAGTTTTCTGGTCTAAGGTTTCAATGGGTCGCTTCCCTCTGTCGAGGTAAGCGGTATGTGCTCGAGGTTCTGGCCTCAAGGGGTGATCATGATATCCTGCTGGTGCGGAAATGCAAGGTTCCCGCGTTGTTTGTTGCCCTCGAGGAATGCGATGGCTTTCCTCGTACTCCCTTTCATGGGTGTAAAGGGGGTGGGCGGAGTTAGGTCGCCCTATGTAAGGAGCCCTGCGCTCCGGATTTGGTCTCTCTGTTCTGATGATAGGTAAAGAAGGGACGCCATATCCACGTTGCCCCTCCAAATGGACGGTGTGCCTGTCTAGCGCTTCATCGCGCGGTGGCCACTCATGCCTAACTTCAAGAGGTGATTCTCTATTTATGTCAAGGTCTACATGTAAGGCATCTTCCCGAAAGGGGCTGCTTTGAATAGGCATACCCCACCGAGGATTCCGAATTGGATTCTTTTGTAGGTTAGACCTATAAGGCGGTATGACCAAATCCTCGGGACTCGAAGTGAAGGCGACTTGTGCTCGCTTTTTGTGTACCTTCCGGAGCTTCTGCCCTTGATTGGGCTTGATTGCGGGTGTACACCATTGCGGTGCTTCTATGCTATCTAAATAAGTTTTTATCTCGTTTATGATTTTTTTTGTCTACACTAAGCGGAATTAAGCACACACATTCACAAAACCGTGATTATCTCTTTTAAGGATTAAATGGTGTGCCCTAAACCGGTTTAGTGCATTTTGATGTTTTGTTTTGTTTTTGTAGGTTTTGAAGATCGTTTAAATGCATTATGACGGCTCATATAACTCCCAAAATGGTAGCCCCTTCAATATACCAACCAGGCCGATATACCAACCTCTCTATATACCCGCCCTTACGAGAGGGAGACTATAGGTACGTGAGAGCAGAAGGTACGTGGTACGTAGGCGATACGGAAGGGGGATTGTCCTGTTAATGGCACCTACCATAGAAAACTTATCCTCGCACGCATGGGAATCACCCCAGCGACACTCGGTCTGTCTTCGTCAGGATTTACGCCTAACAATAGTTGACAATCGGGAAATGGATGCAAATCAAGCCAAGGTGGTGATGAAATCCACCAATGGTCTTGATCAAGGGCTGGGGTCTTACGACCAGCTCCTTGGTTTAAAATTGTTTCGTGATGTGTGTGGGATTCATTTTATTCAACAAAAATTGAAACAAGCATGCATGACTTTTCCTATGCAATGCAGGACAAGATGAAAACAATCAAAGGAACAGAAACAAAAACAAAAAATATAACGAGAGATCATGAAAATCCCTACCTCTTCTCTGCCTGCTCCAGTTGCCTCTGAATTTCTGCTCTCGAAAATCCGTAGCGGAATTCGTCCCTCCGGTGAGACGAATTGCAGAACAGAATTCGTCCCTCCCAGAGACGAATTTGAATTCGTCCCAGGGTCAGACGAATTGCAGAACAGAATTCGTCCCTGCCAGAGACGAATAGCAGTCTGCAACAAAAAAATGTACCTGTCAAGCACAAAACACAAAAATTTAATCAGTTTCTATGATTTTAAAAACCAGGGAACAGGGTCCCACCGTGATCGCCACTGAAAGCACGAGATTTCGGGAAAAGGAAACACTAATTATGCAATATAAGACGAAATGTAACGCTTTAACCTTATGCACCAAAACAAAGGAAAGAGACAATTTGGAAAGGAAAGAAAAGATGTAAAGAAATCACAGCCCTCTTTATTCAAATATCTTATCCTCGGTTACATAGACGTCTCCTCCCTTTTTAGGGGCTAGGAGCGTTAAATTTGTCTTTGTTACAATGTGTGACTTAGTCTTCCTCCTTCCGCGTGCCCACGATTGCAATGGGCGGGCCAAGATGATGCCGTCGCTGATGTCGATGAGTTCTTAACCTCCGTTGCTTCTCCTACGAACAAAGAAACAACCAAGATGTCAGTAGCATCTGCCGCAAATGAAAAGTGTTTGTTCTCTAAAACTAACGAAATATGCATGTAAACATTTGCCAGTGAGTCCAAAAGGCTTCAAAACTTGACGAGAAGATAGGAAAAGTTACCGAAGGCCATTGCCACTGAGACAGCTAGCCAATCTACCTTCAACTGGAATTCGTCCCTGGGTAGGACGAATTCTGACTGCAATTCGTCCCTGGGTGGGACGAATTCTTCTGTGTTGAAGAAACCGACCTCTTCGCTGTCCAATGTCGAATCTCGAGACTTGCAAAATGCCTAAAAATAGGGGGTTATGTAATTGGGGCCATTTTGGGATGACCCAGATGGTCGGATTCTCCCAATTTGGCCTCTACCCTCGGGAATTTGATCTCGCCACCTGCAAGTCAGCGAAACAACAAAGCGACACAAAACATACTAGAATCTGACCAAAAGTTACAAAATTGCAGCTATGGGTTAATCAAACCTAATAACACAAAATGCAACCTAAAAAAGTAATCTAAAATGCTCTAAAACTTAAAATAGGACTTGGGAAGTGCGGGGGTGCCCAAGTGGGCCTCCCACCGTTGGCACTTGATTTTGGAGCCAATCCACTAGGGATGGGCCCAAAACCTCTTAGGATTGGGGGGTCGGCGAATTGGTTGGTTCGGGTGTCCATGTGTTGGATTTGGGTCAGGTTCGAGCTTCCAAAGGCCACCCAACAACCTCCCTTGCAAAAGAGATTGGTGGATGTGGGAAGGTGAACCAAAAGGGATGCAAGTGGGTCTTCAACTCGGCAGCACTTCGTTGCTTGAAAACTCCTTCAACTTGTATGTTTTGGGTGAGAAAAGTCCCACCTTTTATAGACCCATGGGGTCTCTTTTGGGAGGGAAGCACAAATGCCATGTGTTGGTCATAGGCGCCATGTGGCAGTCTTGTCTTCCCATGAGGGAGGGGAGTCCTCCGTTGACTTGGGCTTTGATAAATGCCTTTTGTGACAGTCTTCTAACGGCCCCTCTGTCCACCTACACACGCGTGCAAGGCAGGAGTCATCAACTGACTGTTCTGGGCTGCCACTTGGCACCATTTGTCTTTTTGCCCGTTAAGCTTAGAATTCGTCCCACCCAGGGACGGATTTAGAATTCGTCTTGGGGTGGGACGGATTCTATTTTGAATTCGTCCCTGGGTGAGATGAATATCGGGCAAAGTGTCCAAGTGTGCCAAATTGCTTCTTGACCTTACAAAATTGCTATGAAAGTGGTTAAGACCACTGTTTAACCTCTGAGGGCTGCCCTGGGGGTTGTGTTTGTCAAAGCGATCAGTGTTTGCAGTCACATAATCGGATTGGTGTTGTTTTTGGTGTCTACAATTACTAAAGTATGTCACTTGGAACCAAAGCTTTCTTCTCTTAAGCTAGTTGGGTATGATAGAATTAAGGACTATATTGTAATATCCAAAGATTTAAGGGAATATATTACATCTTCTAGAGGTCAAAATAAATATTATGTAAAATATATTAATATTTTCATTGCTAATCTCTCCTCTTCCTTTCAAATATTTTACCTCATAGTTCATACATTTCCTATGTTCATGGAATCCCAAAAACTCTTACTCTTGATCAACTTTCCTCTCTTGTACTACACTTTCAAGTTTCAATACAAATTGGTGGTAGTAGAACTCTTCATATACAATCTCATGCAAAGGAATTCCAATCTAAGAAGAGTAATACCTAGGGATCCATGTGCAAGAATAAGTATTCAAAGCAAACAAATACCACTTGTGAATACTATAAAAGGGAGGGACATCCTACGAATAATTTATTATGTAAGCCCAATGGGTCATGGTTAACCTTGTTATGATTAAACCTTATTTAATATTTGTAATTAACCTAAATCCCACTTATTATGTTGGCTTAGGTTAACATTTATGATATAATTAGGGGTTTTCATATTGCTATAAATACCCCCCTCACACTCATTTCATCATAGTGTTGTACAATAATATCTATGGATAGTGATTATTTATGGTGCTTATAGGCATGCACCATATTTTTTTTATTTTTTAGCAAACACCTTAAATATTAAAAAATATCTAAGAAGAGGACTTAACATGTTCTAAAAATAAAATTCAATCATCTAGAGTGTTACTAACTACAATTATAGTCTCCATCATCAGTGATGCTCTCATCTATAATATTTACTTTAACAATACTTAATCCAATATTCAAATAACAACATCCTTGGACAAGCAATATTATACCTTTATATTGAAACTTTTACATGCTTGAAAATGATATCATGTTTTATTCTAGATACTATTATAAGAAATATATCATCAATAGAATATTGATACAATTTTGTTTATACAACCAAATAACAACTAAAACATGTCTATTATAATTATGATATTTTTTAGATCAAGGCTCTTCAAAATCATTTTATTTTTTATTTTTTATGTTTCATTAAAATATAATTATTGAATACTAATTAAAATAATTCTAATTCTTTGGTTTTTCATCATCTTGATAGCTAGGAAATAAATAAATATTGTGGTGTATATTTCATAACTATGAATATGTATTTTATTGGAATGCTAATTAGTTCAAGGTTTACATTGATGATTAAGCTCTTTAGAATTAGAATATGTTTAATCTTACCTTATTATCTAAGGCCAATAGTGTAAGATGTAATCATTATGTTAACAAACTAGAAATCATTATGCAATGCACTTCACTATGATTTGTTGTAGTTAGCCCTAGTAGCATTAGCTAAACCATTGTTATGGTTAACCTTCACTAAATCCATATAATATATAATGTATTATAGAAAAGGTTTTACTAATTTGTAATTAACATAAATACCTTATATTATGTTGGCATGGATTATGTAATTATTAATGTTGAGGATTTGGTATGAATACCCTTAAACCACATGATCCATTATATTAGTGTAATATCATATGATATTTTGTGTGGGTGTCCTATAGAATCTCTCTATTCTTTCATCTATTAGTATTTTTCACTTTTGTTTATTCTCTTGCATATGATTTGGGTGTATGTATCGTTTTCATTCATTTATAGAAAGTATTATAAATTTTGACATGTTATTAGAGTGGGTATAGAGGATGTCACTTGGTGTTGCAAATAAAGATATCATAGTTTCTAATTCTTCTTTTGATTATCAAAGCAACTTATCTCAAAGAGGGTTATTAGCAATTAAAATTGAGGTAACATATGAAGGAAGAAAAAATTGCTTCTTGATGTAATTTGAAGCACTTTCCTTCTATAAAATTATTTTGGAGATTCTTTAGTATTCTCATTTCTCCATTATGGTTTTTAATTATGTCATTTATATTTTGGAGGAAAAAATCAAAACTTTAAATTTTGGATGTCAAATTCTTTCCTATTTAAAATTTTCTTCTTGTTTTGATGATTGATGTCTTTGTTCAATTTGTTGCAAGGGTTGGTCATGTATGGGGTTCTTAGGAACAAGGAACTCTCTCCAAAGTAATATTTTCATTCTACTCTCAACATGCAACACATATAGATTGAAGTATTTTATGCTTATATTGGGTGATCATAAGTTTAACCTTGGTCTCGTTTTATTTAAATATCTCACCTTTGTATGGTGTATCATGATGATTTTAGATTAAAGCACTATGATCATTAATCATTTGTTTTCTCTCTTCTTGCTAGAACATGTGGTGAGAATGATGACCATGTCATGTTATGAATGTTTAATATGTTATGGGTCATGAGTTTGAATTCACCTATCTCTTTACACCAGTTTGGTGCTAGAACTTAAATATTTATGAAGGATGCATATTAGGTTCCTAATAGGTTGGAATATTCTAAGTTGTGAGGCACAGGTTTCAAACTTGGTGCCCTTATTTTTTATTTGTTCAAAAATTAAGTTCATTATAAACTTTGAGTTTGATATTATAACTATTCTCTAGGCCATTAGGTATGCCATGTTGGTTAAAGGATTTAAATACAATCTATAAGATGGCATCTTTCTTACCTAGTTTCAACGTTTTTCCTTATTATTGGTTGAGAGAACTTTTTCCTTCAAGGAGATGGCCCTTTGTTATCTCAATGGTTGTTATAGAGTGATTAGTCAGTGTCCACTTCTTATGGTTTTTTTTAGTAGAGACCATTACTTTAAAATTGAAAACATGTGTGTTTTTTGTTTTACTTAACCCCAAGGGAGAAATGTCTTTAGAACTTGTAATGATATTTTTAAGGGGGAAACGTCTTCTATATGATAAGGAAGATTGAGATTATTTTATCCCATATTAAGGGGAAATTACAGTCTTCCAAATGACGAAGAATATTCAAATAAATCCAACCCATTGGAACATATTACAAACTTCTAAAACCTATAATGATATTTTTAAAGGGGAAATATCTTCTAAATTATAAGGAATATTGAGATTATTTTATCCCATCTTAAGGGGAAATTATGGTCTTCCAAATGGTGAAGAATATTCAAATGAATCAACCCATCAGAACATATTGCAAACTTCTAGATGATGAGGAAGACTTAGAAATTAGTTGGTCCATTAAAACATCCATCCATCTGCAGTGTATGACTATTAAACCATCTCTAATCATTCTATAAACAATATTTTTAGCCATTAAAGTTATGTAAATTATATAAAGTAATTTTTAATACTTTTATAATAAATGTTTTTATAATATAAGTTATATAAAAGATATTGTTTGTCTAATATAATTATTTTTATAATGTACAACTTTATTCTATAGTATTCAAACCAGGAATGAAATTGTGGTGTACATTGCATTTAACCTGTCAATTGTTCTCCACACAAATTGTACTGCATGACTTTGGAGTAATAACACTTGCGCCGTAATTGTCAATTTACATGTTTCATTCTCAATAAGCAACTTTGTTTTTTCGTTGACTTAACTTTGCTCAAGATTGAATTATATATAAGTTTACAATGTAAGTTCTTTGACTCTATTCATCGTGCAGAAGGAAACTGATAACAATCCATTATCTATTATGAATAAAAATTGTTATTATAATTTTTCTACTTTAAACTTTTGAACCAAGATTTCTCACTTATATACATCAAACAAGCCTCTCACCGTGTAGTTATTTTCCTTTCGCTTTCATCTTTTTAGATGACTACAAAAGTAAATGCAATCGTTGCTGAGGGCTTTAGAACTTCTTGCCTGCTCTATGCTAATATAGAGCCATGCACTCCGAGGGAAAAATAAAAATAAAGGCGAACTTGCATTAATTGAAATTTGTACATATACACAATGGTTAACCATATATTACAACGTTGTGAACACCGCTTATAAGGGTGTAACAGTATGCAACGGACTATTTACAGGCTGGGAATTCAACGGTCTCAGATTGCTTGGGTCTCACATCTTACCAGTAGAAAGTCACCCCGGAAGAAAACCGACTTTCATTGATCTATTATAAACAATTTAAGAAATAAGTTTGTGTATGAACTAAGCTTGTGCATGTTGTTACCATCCCGCATAGATGTGACTGATTCCCAATCTCTGATTCTTGCTTATACGATGATTTGTACTCCGATTCCTTTTTGGATAGGTAAAGAAAAGTCCTTTCTACTTGAAAACCTCCACACAATGCAACCTCTCTCTCAAAATGTGAGCAATAACTCTCAAACACGCTCACGGTCACCTGCAACCGGAACCGCAGCATGAACAAAAACTCAACTTCCAGAATGTTTATTTCCGGAACGCTTATTCCTCCCAATTTTGCAAAATAGTCATTTCCGTAATGCCTGAGTACACAATGGAACCGCAAGATTTGCTTTAGAAATAAAATTCACATATCAGCAAGTTCATGAAAACCAGTTATTGCATAAAAAAAGTCACGTTCGAGGGAATAGCACTCACAAGTCATCGAGAAACTTGGTAGCAACCATCACGCTCGTGATGACAACTCTGTGAATGTTAAAAGATGTCAAGCAGAAGACGGGATTGTTGATAATCAGGCGATCTATATAAGTATATGCCACAACGAATACCCAAGGACTGCAGCGTGCATGCTTGAAGATCCTCTCCAAATACTTTTGAATGCTCATGGCAGGAACTTGCATTGCAGAGAAAACGCAGGCATTTTCTCCTGAAAAATTATTCCCTAAAGAAAGCAGAAACCTTTTGTTTTTAGCTACAAGCATCTCAAGGAGGGAAGCAAGTACTGAAAGAATCCAGGGGGACGACACATTTTCGGCACTGAATAGATCTGAGCAAGAAACACGGTTCAGATTTGACTCCATAGTTTTCTCGAACACTGCAAAGAGAGATGGACAATGCGTCTATTCCTATTTCCAGTGCAAACAGTTCACAAGAAGAAATTATACACCGGTAAGCTATGCGGATAAACCAAATTTATAGGTAAATTTTAGATGGGGTTAGAGCACTGAGTAGAGTATTTTTAAGGGTTGGTAAGTGTAGGTTTGGTTGGGTATTTACGAAAAGATTTAGGTTTTGATTTGTTGCGTTTTATACTGAGGAGACAAATAGAGGTTATAGGGAGCAGCCCCAAGATTTGAACCGCCCTACACTGAGGAGACGAATAGAGGTTATATGGAGCAGTCCCAAGATTTGAATAAAGGTTATAAGGAGCAGCCCCAAGATTTGAACCGCGCTACACTGAGGAGACGAATAGAGGTTATAGGGAGCAGTCCCAAGATTCGAATAAAGGTTATAGGGAGCAGCCCCAAGATTTGAACGGCAAAGGTCTGTCACGAGCTAGATTGATCAGCCCTAAAATTTAAACATTACTTTATAGTTTGAGTTATAAAGAGCAATTTCAACCCAGGTGTTTGTACATAAGTTGGAGAGGAGAGGACAATCCTTCAAGGGAAGTCTCAAGTTCAAATCTCCACCCTACCAAAATGTAGAACCCTTAATCGTGGTCTTTGAGACAGAACGCCCTGCAAAGGGTTTCTCTTTAAAAACAATAAAAACAATCCCACAATTTAAACCATATTTAATAATAAAAAAAATTATGAATGTAACAAATTCCTTTAATATTAAATAAATTATGTATGTAACAAATTCCTTTAATATTAAATAAATTATGTATGTAACAAATTCCTTTAATATTAAATAAATTATGGATGTAACAAATTCCTTTAAACTATATTTAATAATAAAAAAATTATGGATGTAGCACATTTCTTTAATATTAAATAAATTATAGATGTAACAAATTCCTTTATTAAAAAAACCTAGTGTTCGTACATTCAACGGATGTCATAACTTTTCGATATTCACAACCTTTTGGTTGGCAGATGTACGCACCTGTTTTTTTAATTAACTCGTCGATATCGCCTACAGTACTCTATTGTACCGGCACTTGTAGGTGTCCCGATCTGCACGTGAATGCATGTCTTATAGTCACATCGTATTCCTCGCCGCTCGGTCATATTATCGAATATGATGAATTATGACTTATCAAAGGACGCTCAAATGGTTAAAAGCATTGTTGAAAACCCCTTACATGTGCCCCTTCATTATTAACGGGCTGAAGGATGAATGACTGGACCTTGTATTAAAAAGCAATCAAACAGAAGAAACAAAAAGGACAAGCAACATCGCTCTAATATTGTTCAATCCGACACACTAGTTTAACAAAAACATATTAAAAATAGTAATTGACAAGACAGCTCATATAAGGTTATAGGGCGTGCGTAGGTATCTCGGCAACTCATATATGGTTGTAGGGCGTTTTACAGCTTTTGTGTCAAGGTAACAATAAAGGTTAAGTAGATTGGTAAAATTTTCGATACTTGTCAAGAGAAGATTTAGGTTTAAAAGGTTAGGTAGATTGGTAAAATTTTGGATACTTGTCTAGAGAAGATTTAGGTTTAAATTTTAAGTATATGTTCAATCAATCTGGAAAAAAATAATAATTTAATTTAAGTGTGCTGAATGCTTGCTAACTTGATTATAAAAATACCAACCATGAACCCAATTATTTAGAATGTTACTAATTCCCTTAATATAAAAAAAACAACAAAACTACATACTTCAAGTTTTATCTATTAAGAGGTCAAAGGTCTCAAAGGTTTTAGTAAAATGGTCAGGAATTTAACCTCTTTTATATTAAAAAATTTCTTCAAAATAATTTCATACTCTGACATTTCATGTCGGTGCCTGACATACTTATTTTTCGCTTCCAGTAACTATCATAAGAAGTGTAACAGATGGGTAAATTGACAACGCTATATCGAAGGGACGCGTATTACTAGTTCTTTTTTACGGCAGATGTCAGATGTTCACGTGGAGAGACACCCGTTCAATTGGATATCCCCACCTGCTAGAAAAGCGCGTCCTACCGTGCCACAAAAGAAAAATGCTAACTTAACTTATTTTCTTAACAACATCTATGGTCTATGTTTAATTTTGTCCGAAGAATATGATTGCCCGCTCTATTGATAAAAGAAAAAGGTTTGAGGAAACCTCTCAAGCAGTTCAAGTGCAACAAATCTGTCGTTTTGTGGCCTGGTTGATTAATAACAGCCTGGCGAAGTGGTTTATAGATCACAATTTGCTCAAGTGGGTTAATATAAATTTTGGATCCAATCCTCCAAACCATAAGTTATAATAACCAGTTGATTCTTATTCATGTATATGTATGCCCTTCCAGCAATTTGCCCTTATATAATTACTCATTCCACATTCCACAAAATGGCCGCAACGCTACTATTACATAAATTTATTCTTTAGGGAACTTCTTTGTTCCTTGCATCCTGGGGTTTCCAACACCAAGGATTTGATAAATAGTAACAACCACCAAATTCCTTTGGTTTAGCCAAGTATTAGGCATTCGACAGGATCTGCTCCAACCACACTGAACAGGATCCGTTTTCTGTCGGATAATTTCGCCCAAATTTCCAGCTCATAGATTCCTAAATTATTTGTTTACTGTGTAATATTCATTTATAAAAGCATCATGTTTGTCTATCTACAGTCAAGAAGATTCCCCATTGGCTATGATTAGAATCCTGGTCACCAGATAGTTGAAATTCGAGCTCGCAACTCTCGTCTTTCGAGATTGCAATATCCAATACCAAACCATAAATGTTTAATTAAAAAACTAGTATAAACAGATTCATAAGTCAGAACCAGATGCCAAATGTCTTGTATATATCCGTGCAACACACAGCTGTATCCAGCGTTTTCTTATCAAATTAAAACAACATTCCACTTCACGTCGTATAAAAACGATCCTTCCCAGCTTTTGCAATTTCACTTTGGGAGCCCCACGCCCATCTCTGACAGTGTTGTATCTCCGTTTTTAGTGCAAAAATCAGAGGTCAAGTCAAGTGGCATAGCTTTTATGAATATTTCTGGTGCCTTAATTTAAATCCGTCGGAGGACATGTCCTACTCCAAAAACCTTTCGACAGTTAGTTTTTTTTTTGTTTTTAATAGGGAACCTTTATAATCTCTGTAGAAGAACATGGCCTATACACACCAAAAACTTAACTTTTTATAATTTTTAACTCATTTAAGAAAGAAGAAGTTATTTGGTCTTCAATCTTCTATTAAATTTCTAAAATAAAATAAAAAATAATAAAAGAAAAACAATTCACTATAAATTTTAAATTACTATCAATTAACTTATCTATTTCTAAACACGTCAATAGTTTTTAATAAACTGTAGAGACGTTTCCTGCACTATTATAATATTTCACGTCAAAGTACAATTTGGAAAATTCTTGAGGGAAATAATTTTCTTTGCTCCTCTTTTAATTTTCGTTGGGCTGAAATTCGACGGTTTGTCCGTAAAACGAAAATTTACTAACAATTTTAAAGTATAAATTACCGCAGTTTCTTAAACTAAACATTTTCTATACAGCAACTAACTAAATGCAAATGTTTTGTACGATGAACTTGAATCGCATAAGTTTCGAAACGCAAGTGATTTATGAATTAAATAATGAAACTTTACTTTATTTTTGTTTTTTTATTTGGTTAGTGTGAGAAACCTCTACTATTAAGGTATAAGGTTGGGTAGGTTCTTCTAACCATGATCCTTTTTAAAACTCAGAGCTATGTTTATCAATAGAGAATTTAACACACACCCCTCACACACTCACCCACACCGCGCGGTTTGAACCTTGAACCTTCAAAGCCAAAATCCCCTGGAACAACTGCCTTATTTAACAAATAATATACTATTACTTACAAATTGAAATATTTATAAATTGTGTTTTTTGGTATTTTGTTTTTGTCTTATAGACTTTTTTTTTTTAATAATAATACTTCTTATACACATCCACCGTCAAGATTGAACACGGGTCATATCACCCATAATGTAAGTGGCATCCTTGCCTATAGTTGCCTTATAGACTTATATTATCTTAGCATTAATTTATAAAAGTTTTAGTAATTTTAATATATATTTTTATTAAATTAAAGATAAATTATTAATTAATATAAATAATAATTTTAAAATATTATATTATTATCATGTCTTTGTTAAAAGGTAAAATATTTATATATAAAGATAATGTTTTATGATGTTATATGTATTTTAATTATTATATAAAATGTTCATTAATTATTATTCATATATTTTAAGGAAACTATCTTGTTATTGTATAGGTTTTTTCTCTACAAAACCACAACTTAAATGTAAATTTACTATTTAAAGGGAGGGAGAACACCACATGCTTCATAGAGATAAGATATGAAGTCACTTGACTATTGCTCAACAAGATATCAACGATTTCCCTATGGTGGGACCTATTTCACAATCAACTACAACTCCAAAGATGGTCTTTGGAAGTGTCAAGGCACATGTTGGTCTTGCAATCCATGAAGCATTGCCCTAGTAAACTATTAGCTCTTATGAGTAATAAAATGGTAATAAATGTCATATTTAATTTATTATTATGATTTAATTTTTATTTTTGTTAGTTGTCCTTGAGATATATGGAATAGTCGGTTTCTTTTCGTCTATGATATTTATGTTTATCAAATTTAGAATATATTTATTGAGTAAATGCCTACTTATATGTTTATGTGATCACTACACAACAACTTGATTTACATACCACACTAAAGGTATTACAATGTTTAATATTGTCAATGGATTTGGGTTTGCAAGGTTTTTTATTTTTCTTTTGGATTATGTCATCAAAATTTTTGATCGTGTGCAAAAGTGGGTTTGAGTATTTATCTTTGTATATCATCTTGGTAATACAACTAGTTTATTGAATATTGAAAATAATACTTTTTATTATAACATATGAGCATCATTATTAACATATTAGCATCATTATAGATATATATGTGACCAACATTTGATGGAAGTTGGCATCTTAGAAGCTTATTACTAGTTTATTTCTCATAGACCATTATAACTTGCTTTGTGATCGAATGTTCTTGTATAGTGATTGGTAAGTGCAAACATTGATGACATTGGTATTGGTAGTCCATTGGAAATATTTGTACCTTTTGTTTAATGAATGTCTAGTTCTTAATAACTCTCTTACTTTTTAGTGCAATTTTGAGTGTTCAAACAAGTTGTATTTTATTCTTACCATGCTTGGGTGCTTTTCCCATTGGAATTAATTGGATCACAAGGCCTTAGTATCTTTCATATTTAGTGGCCCATTATAACAATGTCATTCACCTTTTTGAATGTGTAGGATAAGGCATCCAACATTGGCATACTTCTTGGACATAAAACATATCCTCTATATTTTGTGGTCTTCTTTATGTTTATTGCCAGTTTGATTGAAAGACCCAATATATAATGGATGCTTTCAGGATATGAAGCTTATCTTTTTGGTAAGATCTTAATTACAAAATATTATCAAAACATGAAAAAAAACATGCAAAAAGAATAAAATGATCAATGAACATGGAGAATAACTAGAAATATGCTTATATTCATTAATGATATACAAGGGTCTCTTTGAGGAGGAAGCCACATTAAGAGAAAAACATTTGATACAATTTATTATTCAAGATGATGATATCTTCATTACAACTCTAATATATAAGCATAAAAAATCGTAACCCTTATGTTCAAGGGTTGGCCATATATATAAAATAGATTCCTAACCTAATTAAATAAACTATGATTATTACAATGCTCATAAACTAATAATAATATAATTTTAGGATGTAAGGAGATAAATATACCCTCCTCTTTGAAAAGCTTCATCTTCAAACCTTTAGCTATGGAAACTACTATCAAAGTTGGTGGATAGGTTCCCAAGTTATACATTTTGATTTTTAACCTTGCTATTGGATAAAGACATCTATGATGGTGTGGTTATGAAGTTGTATTGAATGCTTATTAAAAATAGCCTTAGATTTGAGGATGTGGATCCTTAATCATATAATTTAATGAGTGCTAACTAAATATGAATGTGTTGTCCAAGGACCATCTTCACACAAGATACATCGAAAATAAGATGTCTATTGGAAGATAAAGGTATGTACAATTTGTAAGTAACTTTGCTAATTTGTTCTAGTGCTTGGTAAGGTGCATATAATTTTAGTGCTAAATTCTAACTATCTCTATGCTTCAAGGAATTCTTCCTATACTAGTGTAGGCATGGAAATATCATGCTCCCTTCGATGAACTTATACTTTGAACAGTATTGATATATCTTTTCTTTCATAGGATTTTAAGCCAATGCCAAGTTATCCTTAGGATTCAATAGTAGAATTTCCTAGTAGTTAAGAATTGAATCAATAACATATACCTTGGAACTAGTTATAGGAGGATGTGAGAGATGGAAGTGTCTAACCATTAATTGACTCATATGGTTCCATCTTGGTTGAAGAGTTGTAATAGGTTTTTTACCACTATTTGACAAGAGGTAACCACTTAGCCAAAGAGAGGTTTTTTGCTCCAAAGCCAAGCAACTTAAATTAATACTTATTATTTATTGGTTATTTTTGTTTAACTAATAGTTTGTGGTTGATATGTTGAGATCATTTAGTCATGTTATCTATAAATTAAGTAGCTAATAACCAATAAATAATAAATTAAGTAGCTCCTACTAAAATTTACTAGTGAAGATGGTATGATAGTCATAGATATTTGAATTTGGTATACCATGCATGCAAAATATTTGTTCAATAAGTGCTTGTGCAATGGTATAGGATTTAAAAGAGTGGTCCAATAAACAAGAATGGACATATTTAGAGAGGTGATCAACCACCACAAAAATAATTGATTTGACACCTAACTTAGACAACCCTTTAATAAAATCGATCGAGATATCATCTGCACTATAGTTGAAAATGGCAACAATTGTAGAGTATCTAAAGTCTCAATGATTTATCCTTTGTGGAACAAACATGTATCATATTTATCAATATTGATTTTAGTTAAATTTTTAAGAGTTATAAATAGAGGTGAACATATAATATTCTATCATAGTCCTAAGTTTTTATAGTATTTTCAAATTTATTACTTGAGGGCATTATATTATATTCTTCATTACATTTAAAATATTTATAAATAAAGTTTAAATTTTTTTATATACATAGTTTTTATTCTTATTTTTATTTTCTAGCTAAAGTCCTCTTATTTTTTAATCAACACCATATTGTATGAGAAATTAGAAAATATGTCTAGTTTATTTACATTACTCTAAAGCATAAATCTTTAAGTTCATGATCTAAAATTGGGATTTATCCTTTCAACCACATCTTATGCCTATGGTGCATATAAATTAGTATCATATCAAATTTTTGCTTTATCCTTTGCTTTATGATGCTAACGATTCTTTGTATAAGTAGGATGCAAATTTATCTTAAACACATAGGAAAAAGTAAAACATCTTTTCTCTTTTTATGGATATGAAGTTAGGTTACAATTTTCAAAATTGAAGTCTTCAAATATTATATTTTTACAGACATAAACTATCCATTGTAAGTAATGAAAGTAAAGTCTAGGGTATTAATATATTGCATATTGTACAAGTATAAATGCTCCAATTTAATATATAATAGATTTATTGACATCATTCAACATCATACCTAACTAATCTTCAACTAAGAAAAGATACAAATAAGATATTAAGATACTAAGACATGCATACACCTAATATTGAAATAACTAAATATCATGGAATAGAATATATTTAACCAAATTTAGATCACTATTTAAAATAATAATAAAACTAAAATAAATAAATAAACATTAATATTTGTCACAAAGTTTAGATTTAGTGACAAGGATTGCATGATATTGAAAAACTAGATAACTTGAAATGAAATACATAGTTAAAATTATTAACATTATACATAATGAAAAATAAAATAAATAAGAAGCCTTTAGTATTAAAGGTAAATTATTAGCCTTGGTTTAAAACATCTTATGTGGTTACATAAAGTCAATAAATTAAAAAATATATAATCACAAGCTTAAATCCAACATACATAGAATCTGTAAAATTTTGAACATATGAAACACATTTTCTCTTAATTTGTACATTTTATGTAATAATAAACAAATAAATGAAATATTTAATGAAGATAACTAAACCTATAAGATTAGAAATTGAG
Organism: Wollemia nobilis; assembly: GCA_028583015.1. NCBI lineage: Eukaryota > Viridiplantae > Streptophyta > Pinopsida > Araucariales > Araucariaceae > Wollemia > Wollemia nobilis. The sequence goes on along the minus strand of JAQPPZ010016967.1, from coordinate 3,550,155 downwards.
ATGAAGTATTGTTTTTTTCTCTTAATTTGTATATTTTATGTAAAATACATAAAATATTTAATGAAGATAACTCAGCCTATAAGATTAAAAATTGAGATGAAGTATGATATTTTCAATAAAGACGTTCAAATATGTGAAAAAAATAAAAATAAATTTGATCATATAAGTTAATCAAACATTGTGTGAAGTTGAGATTAAAGATGAAATGTATCGTTGCAATTTTTTTTTTTTTTGTGAAGACCATTATGAGAAGTATAAAATATTTATATCCTACTAAATTGGCTTCAATGATTCTATAGCAATGTGTAGGGTACATGTAAGTAAACATTGTGATTCAAAATCCGATAGGTTTTCTTTATCTTTAACCAAGCTAGGTTAGGAATCCAAAATTGACCACCTCACAATCCTTTAGGAAGTATATAAAGAATATAGGCATCATAGGTCTTGAATATCAACATAGAAATAGACTTCCTCCCACCTACAACAAATTCTTGTACAATTACCATCAATGTGGAGAGTTAAAAACACATGGTTTTAAAAAGGGAACTCAAAACACTTCTAAATGCAAAAATTATGGCATTGGGAAGATTGCCTTCCAAGATAGATCTACAAATTAAAGTATGCATTTGACAAATTAAATTAAAAATAATAAATTATTATGAATAGGAGGTCAATGGGATTATTTCTAAGATATTTTGATAAGATTCTATATGAATTTTTATGAATTATGAGAAAATTAAACAAATTGAATAAAATGGAGTTTCTTCTTTGTCAATAATTATTTAACACTATATGCTAGACCCCTTCCAAAACCTTATAAGACACTTCCAACATGTTCTAAAAGTCCTGCAAAACCCCTCATAAAGAATCTCTAACAAAATATTTACTCACTCTATCATACCTATTATAAATCTATTAGAAGAATCATATTTGTCTTCTACCTGTAGACACCAAAACAGCACCAATCCGATTATGTGATTGCAAACACTGATCGCTTTGACAAACACAGCCCCCAGGGCAGCCCTCAGAGGTTAAACGGTGGTCTTAACCACTTTCATAGCAATTTTGTAAGGTCAAGAAGCAATTTGGCACACTTGGACACTTTGCCCAGTATTCGTCTCACCCGGGGACGAATTCAAAATAGAATCCGTCCCACCCCAGGACGAATTCTGAATCCGTCCCTGGGTGGGACGAATTCTAAGCTTAACGGGCAAAAAGGCAAATGGTGCCAAGTGGCAGCCCGAACGGTCAGTTAAGGACTCCTGCCTTGCACGCGTGTGTAGGTGGACGGAGGGGCCGTTAGAAGGCTATCACAAAAGGCATTTATCAAAGCTCAAGTCAATGGAGGACTCCCCTCCCTCATGGGAAGACAAGAGCGCCACATGGCGCCTATGGCCAACACATGGCATTTGTGCTTCCCTCCCAAAAGAGACCCCTTGGGTCTATAAAAGGTGGGACTTTTCTCACCCAAAATAGACGAGGTTGAAGGAGTTTTCAAGCAACGAAGTGCTTTGCCGAATTGAAGACCCACTTGCATCCCTTTTGGTTCACCTTCCCACATCCACCAATCTCTTTTGCAAGGGAGGTTGTTGGGTGGCCTTTGGAAGCTCGAACCTTACCCAAATCCAACGCATGGACACCTGAACCAACCAATTCGCCGACCCCCCAATCCTAAAAGGTTTTGGGCCCATCCCTGGTGGATTGGCTCCAAAATCAAGGGCCAACGGTGGGAGGCCCACTTGGGCACCCCCGCACCTCCCAAGTCCTATTTTTAGTTTTTGAGCATTTTAGATTATTTTTTAGATTGCATTTTGTGTTATTAGGTTTGATTAATCCATAGCTGCAATTTTGTAACTTTTGGTCAGATTCTAGGATGTTTTGTATTGCTTTGTCGTTTCGCTAACTTGCAGGTGTCAAGGTCAAATTCCCGAGGGTGGAGGCCAAATTGGGAAAATCCGACCATCTGGGTCGTCCCAAAATGGCCCCAATTACATAACCCCCCTGTTTGCAGGCGTTTTGCGAGGTCTCGGGATCCGACATTGGAGCAGCGACGGGTCGGTTTCTTCAACACGAGAAGAATTCGTCCCACCCGGGGACGAATTGCGATCGAGATTCGTCCTGCCGGGGACGAATTCCGGTTGAAGGTGGATTGGCCAGCGGTCTCGGTGGCGGTGGCCTTATGGTAACTTTTCTTACCTTCTGTCAAGTTTTGAAGCAATTTGGACTCACTGTAATTACTGTTTCAGGCAAATATTTACATGCATATTTCGTTAGTTTTAGAGAGCAAACGCTTTTCATTTGCAGCAGGTGCTACGGCATCTTGGTCATTTCTTTGTTCGCGGGAGAAGCGGCGGAGGTGAAGAACTCATCGACATCGGCGGCGGCATCATCTTGGCCCGCCCATTGCAATCGTGGGCACGCGGAAAGAGGAATCATTTAGTGATTGTAATCAAACTCTATTTGCGCTCCTAGCCCCTGAAAAGGGAGGAGACATCATTGTAACAAGAGATCAAGGGATATTAATGAAAGGGCTGTGTTTTCTCTATTTGATTGTGTCTCTTCCAATGTGTTTCTTTTCCATTTCATGCAATTTACATTTCTAGGACTTAAGCGTACTTAATTTTGAATGCAATCGCACTTGGTGTTTCCTTTGCCCGAAATCTCGTGCTTTCAGTGGCGATCACGGTGGGACTCTGTTCCCTGGTTTTTGAAATCATAGAAACTGATCAAAGTTTTGTGTTTGTGCTTGACAGGTACATTTTTTTGTTGCGTGTTGCTATTCGTCTCGACAGGGACGAATTCTTTTCTACAATTCGTCTGACCCTGGGACGAATTCAAATTCGTCTCTGGGAGGGACGAATTATGTTACGCAATTCGTCTCCCAGAGGGACGAATTCCTGTCTGCGGATTTTCAGAGCAGAAATTCAGAAGCAACTGGAGCAGGCAGAGAAGAGGTAGGGATTTTTATCATCTCTGTTAAATTTTTTGTTTATGTTTCTGTTTCTTTAATTGTTTTCATTTAATCCTGCATTGCATTAGGAAAAGTCATGTATGCTAGTTTCATTTTTGTTGAATAAAACGAATCCCACACACATCACGAAACAATTTTAAACCAAGGAGCTGGTCGTAAGACCCGACCCTTGATCAAGACCATTGGTGGATTTCATCACCACCTTGGCTTGATTTGCATCCATTTCTCGATTGTCAATTGTTGTTAGGCGTAAATCCTGACGAAGACAGACCGAGCGTAGGCTGGGGTGATTCCCATGCGCGCGAGGATAAGTTTTCTATGGTAGGTGCCATTAACAGGACAATCCCCCTTCCGTACCGCCTACGTACCACGTACCTTCTGCTCTCACGTACCTATAGTCTCCCTCTCGTAAGGGCGGGTATATAGAGAGGTTGGTATATCGGCCTTGTTGGTATATTGAAGGGGCGACCTTTTTGGAGTTATAAGAGCCTACATGATGCATTTAAACGTTCTACAAAACCTACAAAAACAAAACAAAACATCAAAATGCACTAAACCAGTTTAGGACACACCAAGAATCCTTAAAAGAGATAATCACGGTTTTGTGAATGTGTGTGTTTAATTATGCTTAGTGTAGACAAAAAAAAAGAAAATCATAAAAACGAGATAAAAACTTATTTAGATAGCATAGAAGCACCGCAATGGTGTACACCCACAGTCAAGCCCAATCAAGGGCAGAAGCTCCGGAAGGTACACAAAAAGCAGGCGCAAGTCGCCTTCACTTCAATCTCGAGGATTTGGTCATACCGCCTTATAGGTCAAACCTACAAAAGAATCCAATTCAGAATCCTCGGTGGGGTATGCCTATTCAAAGCAGCCCCTTTCGGGAAGATGCCTTACATGTAGACCTTGACATAAATAGAGAATCACCTCTTGAAGTTAGGCATGAGTGGCCACCGCGCGATGAAGCGCTAAACGGGCACACCGTCCATTTGGAGGGGCAACGTGGATATGGCGTCCCTTCTTTACCTATCATCAGAACAGAGAGACCAAATCCGGAGCGCAGGGCTCCTTACATAGGGCGACCTAACTCCGCCCATCCCATTTACACCCGTGAAAGGGAGTATGAGGAAAACCATCGCATTCCTCGAGGGCAACAAATAATGCAGGAACCTTGCATTTCTACACCAGTAGGATATCATGATCACCCCTTGAGGCCAGAACCTCGAGCACATACCGCCTACCTCGACGGAGGAAGCGACCCCTTGAGATTTTAGAGCATCAAAACCGAGGTAAACCCATAGGAGGAACATTTGAACCTTCCGAACAAAATAGGGTAGATCAAATTGACCCGGCTGTCGCCAGATATACCACCCGTCAAGCCCAAATCATGCGGCTTAAACAAAGTCAGCAAGAGATAGAGTATCAATACCGCTTGGATAAAGAACGCATGCAACGTGAAGCGGATGAGTTACGCTATGAAATACTTGAGATGGGGCCAACCCCTCGCATCCAAAGAGCTGAACAGTATGATAGGCGTAATCCGTTGGTGCAGGACTGGTCTCCACGACCTCGTCAAGCTCTGCCTCCAAGACCCCATAGATTCGAGAGGGAGGCAACTCCCCGAAACAATGATGGGTACCTTCAGCAAGAGCTTGATCAGGGTCATAGGTTTCGCCGAGAGACTCCTCAAGAATTTTATGAGGAGTATGAACCAGAAGAGGAATATATTGAAACTCCCCATCAAGGCGGGAAGGATGCCATTCGGCCACCCCTCCATAGGCCTCCAGGTTACCGTAACTTGCAACAAGAGCGAACAAGAGAGGAAGAAATAAAATCTTCCGATGCATACCAAGCGCTATTGGAGCGTTTAGAGTCAGTGGAGACAAAAGCTGCTGGGCATCAAAAACCCACATTACGTCTACTCCGCAATAATCCGGTGCATCCCTCAGTGCCTACACCTCTTTACCCCGAACACTTCAAGTTGCCTCAATTGGCAGTTTTTAAAGGTGAAGAGGACGCACAAGAACATGTTACACGATTTCTAAGCCAATGCTTCGGCATCCAAGATAATGACGCATTATTGCTTAGAACATTCATAACCACATTCACAGGCCCTACCTCGGATTGGTTCACACAACTGCCCAAACACGGCATAAGCAGCTTAGATCAGCTAGTAGATGCGTTTCTTGAACGTTTCGCCTTCAACACAAGGAAGAAGGCATCACTTAGTGATCTTGCTAGCCTTAAACAATTTGAGGAGGAAACAATGGCAGCGTACGGGAACCGATGGAGAGCTTTGCTTTCTAAGTTACCCTACCGTCCTCCCATGTCGGACCTCACGCAAATGTTCACAAAAAGTTGCTTAAAATCAATCTCCGGTCTATTGTTCCTTGCGACAATACGACAACTTAGAAGAAGCTTTGGCGCAAGCCAGAGTCATAGAAGAGATTAAGATAGGCGAAGGCGCAATTGCCAAGCCTAAGAAGAAAGAGTGGAATAAAACCACTAAAACTAGGACAACGCAACCACAACACGCTGCAGATCAACCAAGTTGCGATAAATGTCCCCGCGCCTGTGCAAGAAACGCAGCCTCAAAAGGCTAACTACCAGGCAGTGCCTCCTGCTTACGAAAGAGATAACGAGAAGACAGGAGCGATATCAGCGGCGTCGCCCTAGGCGACAATTCACCCCGTATGCGGAGTCTAGGGACTCCTTATTTGACCGCTTGTCAGCGGAAAATTTAGTTACTCTGCGAGAAATCCAAATTTTTGACCCTAACGTTCCCAAGCCTAGGGGGTATAGGGAGGAATTGTATTGCAGATTCCATAGGCGCGAGAGGACATGACCTAAATGGGTGTTGGAAATTCAAAGAACTAGTCCAGGATTTGATCGACAACCGAACATTGGTCGTGGACAACCCCATCGCACCAAACAACCAACAAATGGGGGTATTCAAGGACCCCTTGCACGCCCACGAGGCACAGACAAAACCGCTCCAGATTAACGAGGTGCGACAAGATCTTCCCGCGCAAGGATTTGTGGGAATGATTAGCATTGTAACAAGGAACAGAAAATACCCAACAGTTGCCCCCGAGGTACCTGCGAGGGAAGTTCCGTCGACATCGCAGCCTCAACAACGCCCAACGCAGTTACCTCCGCCTAGACCTGAGGTCACGATACGAACCAAACTCACGCAGAGTTTGCGGACCACGTCAGCTAGGCTGTCCATCTACGAGCTTATTCAACAATCAGCTCCCCATAGAGAAGCTCTTATGGACATTTTAAAAGCCATTGAAGTACAACCCCACGAAGCAAATTCTTTCAACGCCTTCGTGGGACATGTGAAACAATGTACGGAGCCTGTCATCACATTCAAAGAAGACGAGGTCAAAACGATATCAAATGACATGCCGGATCCACCCCTGCACGTTATCGCGCGGGTCAACGGGATCCCGTACAAGAGAGTGCTGATAGATACTGGCTCGTCCAGTAACATTATAACCACTATGCAGCGTTGAAACATTTAAAACTCCGACCTCTCACATCACCGCTTCCACGTACACTGCTGCGAGCTTTTAACGATGCAATTTGCTCGACGATCGGCACGGTTGTTCTGCCTATACGGGTAGGACAAAAGTCAATACCCACACTTGTGCCATGTCTTTGGAAGGCGAAATGGCTTATAATATACTTGCTAGGGCGGCCTTGGATCGGGGGACATGAAGTGTGTCCCCTCGATCGCACACCGGTGCTTGAAGTATGCCTATGAAGGGCAAATACATGTAGTCCCAATGGACTTAGAGCCCTTCAAGTATTGCAATGCGGTACAATTCATACCTCAATCGACCCTCCCATCAACGCATTTGGATTTTCAATTAAATCCATCTAAACAGAGTCCGATACCGCAGGCACCATCGGTGGCCAACAAGGCAAAATCCCAGCCGGGTGAGACTTCATCACCTGCTCCTTCATCATCAACGCCACCTATCGTGGCCCAACAGAAGGACAAGGGAAAGCAAATCATGGAAGAGGTTAAGCCTCTAGAAGAGGGGTTGCCCACGATTTCAGCGATATCAACAGAGGAAGCGCCCAACATAACACAAACCAAGATTCCTGAACAACCAAACATGGAATGGACTCAGGAAGGACTACCGTTTCCTCCTACCCAATCATCAACAATCACTGTTGAGATGGCCAGTACGGGCACAGGGGAATATTTAGTGCAAAATGTTGTGGCAACCCCCACATTGGAGTCAGTACAAGACATGGGAAGACCTCGCCTTCCCATTGGAACAATCGTCCCTCTAGGCTACCCACCGAACCAAACGAATTTTGTGTATGGGGGCCTTGATCATGGTTTCGAACCATGCGAACAAAAGGAAACAGGATGAAGAGCCTTTTGTCGAAAACATCAATTATCTGTCGAACCCAGAATTTGCCCTAAAATATCTCGAACAATGCAATTGGCATGGGTATGGGCTAGGCGAGATATGAGCAAGGGATGCGGATCCTTTGCCAACCAAGATATCGAGATGCCATATGACAAGTCGGGGGTAGGGTTCAACCATCCCCTGCCATTAGACATCTTGGTTGAAAATATGCAAGGCCTAGAAATAGGCAATAGAGGGGGATTGGCACAAGACCCGTACGCCAATCCAAACACCAGAATACACATTAGGGGATTATCTCCCATGGTCTACAAACACCCCTGGAAATAGCAATAATCCCTCTCCTTTGCTAGAGAGAGGTGAAAGTTCAGAGAGCAATCCTCAAAGAGAACAACAACGGCTTCCGGACATTTTTTTGAAGCTATTCCCCTTAGAGGTTCCAGACGAAATAACACGGTCTCAAAAAAATCAGGTCCCTCCACTAAGAGTGGAACAACCACAATGGGACCAGATTAATTCATTGGAACAGGAAGAGTCCTCAATGTCGCAAGCAACGGATGCTGAAGAGGATGAACAATTTTGGATCTATGAAAGCGATTCGGAAGACGAAACTGAAATGGACTATCTCAGACATGCGCGACGACATCACCGCGCTCTAACTCATGAAGATCTAATGGGACAAATGGGTATACGGTTAGGACATGAATGGCACGTAGACCCAGCGAGGTGGGACCAAGTGTTAGGCCTATGGCTCCAAATTCAAGATGAGCATCGTCCACCTCGAGATCCCATCAGGACAGTAGTACCGAGGGAAGACCCCGCCTTCCTTTTCACACATAGAGATGAATTTGCACCTAGAGAGGATCCATTCGTGCCTGTTCCCGTAGAGCCAGATCCAGAGTATAGGGAACATCTAAAAGAATCAAGTCATCACACCCGTGGTTCTGGAGACCAAATTCATTCCATCCACATGATCTCCATTGATTTGACCACACCCATCCGCAATCCGACCGATCCATCACGGTCATTGCATCTAAACATGGATGCCATTGACTGGGATCGCGTCAATTCACCATTGTCACCATCGAGATCTTGGCCTTTCGGTGAAATGCTTCATTTTACCCCAAGGACAACTCAGGATATTTTTCAAGCTGAAGAGGGACCCGAGGTCCCAAAGCGTAGATCTTAACTCGGCTGATGATATCCATTTAATCCCAACTCCACATCAGTTGGAGGACGGATCTCACATGTCAGTCGAAGAGACGACTGACGTAGACATCGGCACAGATCCAATGAATCCAAGGATTCTCAAGTTGGGGGTAAGCCTTTCCCCCGAAGAGCAAGCCGATTATATTGCCCTTCTCAAAGAAAAGAAGGAGGTTTTTGCATGGTCGTACAAAGATATGCCGGGACTAGACCGCATGACTAGTCATGCACAACTTAACGCTTGATCCGAAAATCAAGCACTGTAAAGCAAAAACTAAGAAAGATGCACCCAACGGTGGCCTTGATGGTCAAAGACGAATTGCAAAAGCTGTTGGATGCACAATTTGTCATCTGCGTGGATTATCCGCCATGGTTGTCCAACATGGTTCCCGTCAAGAAGCCCGACGGGAGGATTCGCATATGCACCGACTTTCGAGACCTAAACAAAGCGAGTCCTAAGGATGATTTCCCCTTGCCAAGCATCGACGCATTGGTAGACGCTACGACGAGGTCACGAAATGCTCTCCCTAATGGACGGTTTCTCAGGATACAATCAAATTCGTATCAATCCTGAAGACCAACTCAAAACGGCATTCACAACGCCTTGGGGGACATTTTGTTATAAGGTCATGCCTTTTGGCCTTAAAAACGTTGGCGCTACATACCAACGTGCTATGACGTATATCTTCCACGATTACATGCACAAAACTTTGGAAGATTACATGGATGATTTGTTAGCCAAGTCTCTCTTGCGCTCAGATCATCTCGGTGACTTAAGCAAGATTCTCGATCGCCTCATAGAGCATAAGGTCGAGGTCGAATCCCAAGAAGTGCGTGTTCGGCGTCACATCTGGAAAACTCTTGGGTTTTATAGTCTCCAAGAGAGGCATCGAAGTGGACCCAAACAAAGTCAAGGCAATCCTTGAAATGGCTCCCCCAACCACTATCAAGCGGCTCGAAGTACGCAAGGAAAGGTCGCGTCGATTAAACGCTTCATAGCGCAATTATCCGACAAATGCCGACCAATGAACAAATTATTGCACAAAGGGGTCACATTTCATTGGGATGACGAGTGCCGATCGACCTTTGACGAAATCAAACAATACTTGGCTTCGCCGCCGGTATTGGCACCGCCTAGACCAGGTGTGCCGTTCTACTTATACATCTCGGCCTGCGAGGTGGCACTGGGCGCAATGCTAGCCCGGAAGAATGAACTTCACAAAGAACGAGGCTACTTACTATCTTAGCCGCACCACTGGTCGATTACGAACTTAACTATGCATACGTTGAGAAACTCTGCTTGGCGGTGGTGTTTGCTACCAAAAGGCTACGCCACTACATGCTTGAGCAACACTACGTATGTTGTGTCTAAGGAGAATCCATTGCGATACATGATGAGTCGTACTTATCATAGTAGTCGCACGGCGAAATGGATCATGTTGTTGACGGAATTTGACATTGAGTTTATTGGGCAAAAATCTATAAAAGGACAAGTCATAGCCGATCAACTAGCAGAGGCTCCTCTTGAAGACGATCAGCCTCTAGTCATAGAACTACCCGATGATGAGGTCTTCCATGTCTCAGAATCGCCAGATTCTGAAGAGCTTGAGTCTCAGGCCGACATAACCTTATTTTTTGATGGTTCTAAATGCGAGCAAGGTGGTGGCGCGGGAATTGTATTCTTCACACCGCGAGGCGCTCCAATGCCCTGTCATTTAAATTAAACTTCGAGTGCACCAACAACAATGCAGAATATGAAGCCTTGCTCCTAGGTCTTCAGACAACAATCGCCATGAACATCAAAAGACTGAACATCTTTGGTGATTCGCTGTTAATCGTCAATCAAGTCAAAGGGGTATATCAATGCAAATGCCCAGTTCTGAAGGCCTATAAAGCCCTCGTGGATAAATTCTTGGCAAAACTTGAGTGGTATGACATCGAGGCACTCCCTCGATCATCGAATCATTTTGCGGACACAATGGCCTCCTTAGGGTCACTAATCCCGCAAGACCTTTTCGATGATATAACAACCATTCGGGTCAAAACATTATCGCAACCTGCGATGGAGCGTGCAAGCTCGGACTTGGCGCCGAGGAATCCACATGATCCGAGATCGAACCATCTTCGGATAAGTTCTTTCGAATCCGAGACTATTTGAAACATGCCAACTTGGGGTCTTTGTTCTCCCCCACTCCCATTAATAGCAACACAACGCTATTCTTACAAGTTCTATCCCAATCAGCATTTGTTAGGGAAGAACTCCAAAAGGGATTGGTTGTTCAAACTGTCGAGGTATCCGATCAACAGGACTGGTATTTACCCATAAGAGACTACCTCAAGTTAGGTAATCTACCCTTTGGATTGACGCAAGCCGCAAAACGAACATTCAAACAGAAAGCGGCAAAATATGTCTTGATAGGAGACATTTTGTATCGTCGCAACTACGACGGAATTCTTCTTCGTTGCTTGGACCAGCAAGAGTCCACTTGGGCAGTCACCCAAGCGCATGACGGTACATGTGGCGGCCACTTCAGTGGTATGGCCATTGCAAAGCGCATTCTTCGCATGGGCTATTATTGGCCATCTTTAGAGCGAGATTGCTGCGCGTATGTCAAGAGGTGCGTAAAATGTCAACATCATGCCAATTTAATGCACGCACCTTCCCAGGCCCTAGAGACAGTCCAGTCTGCTTGGCCATTTTCGCAGTGGGGCCTCGATCTAATCGGAAAGATCTCCCCTGCATCGTCGGGCCGTCACACGTTTATCATAACGGCCACAGAATATTTTACCAAATGGGTGGAAGCAATTCCGTTAACCTCTACGACAGGACCCCGCATTGCGGAGTTCATTTTGCATTACATCATATGTCGTTTTGGTATTCCATCCAAAATAATCTCGGATAATGGGCCATCATTCAAGAACAAAGACGTGCGTGCTTTAACCACAAAGTACAAAATTCAGCACGGCTTTTCAACACCCTATTATCCGCAAGCAAATGGGCAAGCGGAGGCGTCAAACAAAACGCTAGTAGCCATCCTTAAAAAGACCGTCGCAGACAGTCATAAGGATTGGCACATACAAATCCCACTTGCCCTTTGGGCTTATCGCACTAGCATTCGGACGCCCATGGGGGCAACTCCGTTTTCACTAGTGTATGGCTCAGAGGCAGTAATGCCTCTCGAGTTGGAAATTCCTTCCCTCCGCATATCAATGCAGGAATTCATCGATGATGACACTGCACGGCAGGCCCGGTTAGACCAACTTACGTTGCTTGACGAAAGACGCGTTAATGCTCTCGAGCACTTACGTATCTATCAAGAGCGGCTTAAGAGAGCTTACAACATGAAAGTTCACCTAAGAGACTTTCGGGTTGGTGATTTGGTTCTGAAGGAAAACCAACAAAACTCTAATTTGCCGTCCCATATGAGAGACAAATTCATGGCAAATTGGCTAGGTCCTTATGTCATTGATAGCAAAATAGGACCGAGAACGTACGAGCTAGCTTCTCTTGACGGTATCAAGGAAACAGAACCCTTGAATATCAGTCATTTGCGACCATTTCATATCTAAGAAAGCCATGTACCAAAAAAAAAAAAACAAACAAAAAGCTCCAAGGATTATCGCAATCTCTTGGTCACCCAAAAAGCTCCAAGGATTATCGCAATCTCTTGGTCAACCCAAAAAGCTCCAAGGATTATCGCAATCTCTTGGTCAACCCAAAAAGCTCCAAGGATTATCGCAATCTCTTGGTCAATACAAAAAGCTCCAAGGATTATCGCAATCTCTTGGTCAACCAAAAAGCTCCAAGGATTATCGCAATCTCTTGGTCAACCCAAAAAGCTCCAAGGATTATCGCAATCTTTTGGTCAAAAAAAAAAATCAAGAAATTCAACAAAAACAAAACAACAAAAATCATCAAAAACAACAAAGATTTGCATCTCAATTCTAGGCATACTCAAATTCATCAAAAACAACAAAAACACCAAGCATAACTTTTACCACACTACAGTCAGTGGTGTAGGAATGAACCAAGAGTTTCAGTGGTTCAGTCATCATTTTCCTCTTTAGCCATGTAATGTACCAAGTCAGACAGATTTTACGAAGGTAGAGTCATACTTGAAATACACCTTGTTACGTAACATCCCAACACAAATCAAAACACTAAAATTCCCAAATTGTGTGAACGAAAGACGAAATCTGCAAAATAATCTAGGTCACCACAAGCGAAACGGTTATCTTGCTCATCCCCCTGTGCGAATGACCCCTAGAATGTTGAGAGTTGGCAAAAGGACAAGCATCCTCCCTACCCAATTCCCTAAGAATCCCTAAAGTTCTCAACAGTTGCAAAACACAAAAATTTGCAAAATGTCAAAACTCCAAATTTGACAAACTATAGTGCACACATCAAAAGGCACAAACAACAGTGATTTTCATCACTCCATATCCCCAATCCCTTGCTCAAAAAGAAAAACAAATCAAAATAAACAGTGATCTCATCACTACAATGAGCAAGTATCCCAATACAATTGAAGAAAAGAAGGGAGTTGACCTTGAATCCCTGGAACTCTCAGCATTCTATAGGTCATAAGGCAAGCTTCAGTACCAATTTGGTTGATAGCCTATCGGTAACAGAAGTAAACCTCCCGCATGACGATATATCTGTCACATTAACTTGCGTACAGATCAATGTTTGCATGTGGATGAGCTAGCTTATGGCATCTTGGATTACACCGCAGATTAATCTTAGTACATACAACAAAGGAATTCGTGGAGCTAATTAGGTGATCCTCAGTACGAGGTTCGGTTGAAAGCCCATCTGGCATTGGCGGTATCCTGACAAATACCACATAAATGAACTCAATTGCACACACGGGGATGTGAAATAACTTGGTCAAAAACAAGTCCGATTCATACCTTGTTCAAAAGTCTTGTAAGATAAAGTACAGTCATGGCTAGTGAGTTAAAACCGTCAGAGTCTCAAGAAAACCTTAGCTACATTTCTAAACCAACTGCGCTACTTTTCATCCTTACAAATACCATCAAAAAAATACAAAAAAAGAAAAACCACATGTATACATATAAAGTCATGCATCACAGCAATCGCCTAAAAACAAAATAACAGAGTTCTAAACAGTCCTTGGTGCCATAGCCAAACATCACAAACCCCATTCATCCATTTCATATCTGCATATCACATATAAATCAAAACCATTTGCATTCATCATAGCATATGCATCCATCAAAATAAATCAACATGCATACATCCATATTCATCAACCATCATGCACAAGATCAAAGAAAATCAAAACAACAAAAACAACAAATAAATGCAACACAAAAACAAAAAGCAATAAACATTGCCAGACACAAGTGCTCTTGCACTTAACCTCTTGGCATAGAAAAATTGATGTCGGGGTCTACATTGTCACTATCCTACTCCCTAAGAAGGCTACCATAGCCGGACCGCTCCACGGGAAGACAGGTTTTTGACAATTTCATCCCCAAAGACGATCACAAAACCCACCAAAAACAACAAAAAAATGCAAAACAAAAACAAATAAACATTTGCGGGACACAAGTGCTCTTGCACTTAACCTCTTGGCATAGAAAACGATGGTGTCGTACAAATTGTCACTATCCTACTCCCTAAGAAGGCTACCATAGCCGGACCGCTCCAGGGAAGAGATTTTGACAATTTAATCCCCAAATGGTGTCAAAAAAAAAAAAAACAACAAGAAAATGCAAAAACAAACAACAATAAACATTGCAGAGACACAAGTGCTCTTGCACTTAACCTCTTGGCATAGCAAAATTGATGTCGGGGTTTACATTGTCACTATCCTACTCCCTAAGAAGGCTACCATAGCAGGACCGCTCCACGGGAGGACGGATTTTTGACAATTTAATCACCAAATGGTGTCACAAAAGGGACAACAAAAACAAAAAAATTCAACAAAAACAAACAGCAAAAAACATTGCCGGACACAAGTGCTCTTGCACTTAACCTCTAGGCAAAGAAAATCGATGTCGAGGTCCAAATTATCGCTCTCCTACTTCCCCAAGAAGGCTACCATAGCCGGACCGCTCCACGGGAAGTTAGGTTTTCGATGATTTCACCTCATTACGGCATCACCAAAAGGGTTAACACCCACCAAAAATAGGTCCAAATGTTGGAAAAATTGCACACGCTTAACGGTAAACCCTCTAAAGGCACCCTTGCACAAGTCATCTTGGGTCAAGCGACTCGTCGCTTCTCTCACGAAGGTCATTCCCTCATCGATTCGTCGCTTGAGGGGGTAGTCACACTTAGTCACCAACCAACAATCACACACCCAATTAAGGAAAACGACATGCATTCAAAGAATCATTGACAAAGACAATCACGCTCCTGCTTGGGGCAATAAACAAGCAACAATCAAATCAATCAAACACTTGGCATTTCGTGAATCATGAACACAAGGTTCCCCCTGAGGATAAAAACGCCCTTCACTTGTTCATGGCTGATCAATGTCTAAGTTCAAGTCACACCTCACCAAAACAGGTTAATACTTGAAATCAAATTCCTTAGCTCGTCAGAAGCAAGGATTCAAGAATGCATGCCCTTTCCATACTTGGGGCATCAAAAGTTGGTTAGGTTACCAAGAAACCCTAATCATTAGTGCTTTGGTTATCTATTTTTGCTCGAACTTTGCGTCACCCGCGGCGCTTCCCAAAAAGGGGCATCTGTAGACACCAAAACAGCACCAATCCGATTATGTGATTGCAAACAACGATCGCTTTGACAAACACAGCCCCAGGGGCAGCCCTCGAGAGGTTAAACGGTGGTCTTAACCACTTTCATAGCAATTTTGTAAGGTCAAGAAGCAATTTGGCACACTTGGACACTTTGCCCAATATTCGTCTCACCCAGGGACGAATTCAAAATAGAATCCGTCCCACCCCAGGACGAATTCTGAATCCGTCCCTGGGTGGGACGAATTCTAAGCTTAACGGGCAAAAAGGCAAATGGTGCCAAGTGGCAGCCCAGAACAGTCAGTTAAGGACTCCTGCCTTGCACGCGTGTGTAGGTGGACGAGAGGGGCCGTTAGAGAGGCTGTCACAAAAGGCATTTATCAAAGCTCAAGTCAATGGAGGACTCCCCTCCCTCATGGGAAGACAAGACTGCCACATGGCGCCTATGGCCAACACATGGCATTTGTGCTTCCCTCCCAAAAGAGACCCCTTGGGTCTATAAAAGGTGGGACTTTTCTCACCCAAAATAGACGAGGTTGAAGGAGTTTTCAAGCAACGAAGTCCTGCCGAGTTGAAGACCCACTTGCATCCCTTTTGGTTCACCTTCCCACATCCACCAATCTCTTTTGCAAGGGAGGTTGTTGGGTGGCCTTTGGAAGCTCGAACCTTACCCAAATCCAACGCATGGACAACTGAACCTACCAATTCGCTGACCCCCAATCCTAAAAGGTTTTGGGCCCATCCCTGGTGGATTGGCTCCAAAATCGAGGGCCAACGGTGGGAGGCCCACTTGGGCACCCCCGCACCTCCCAAGTCCTATTTTTAGTTTTTGAGCATTTTAGATTACTTTTTAGATTGCATTTTGTGTTATTAGGTTTGATTAATCCATAGCTGCAATTTTGTAACTTTTGGTCAGATTCTAGGATGTTTTGTATTGCTTTGTCGTTTCGCTAACTTGCAGGTGTCAAGGTCAAATTCCCGAGGGTGGAGGCCAAATTGGGAAAATCCGACCATCTGGGTCGTCCCAAAATGGCCCCAATTACATAACCCCCCTGTTTGCAGGCGTTTTGCAGGTCTCGGGATCCGACATTGGAGCAGCGGCGGGTCGGTTTCTTCAACACGAGAAGAATTCGTCCCACCCGGGGACGAGTGACGATCGAAATTCGTCCTCGCCCGGGGACGAATTCCAGTTGAAGGTAGATTGGCCAGCTGTCTCAGTGGCAGTGGCCTTCTGGTAACTTTTCTTACCTTCTGTCAAGTTTTGAAGCCATTTGGACTCACTGTAATTACTGTTTCAGGCAAATATTTACATGCATATTTCGTTAGTTTTAGAGAGCAAACGCTTTTCATTTGCGGCAGGTGCTACTGACGTCTTGGTCGTTTCTTTGTTCGCAGGAGAAGCAGCAGAGGCGAAGAACTCATCGACATCAGCGGCGGCATCATCTTGGCCCGCCCATTGCAATCGTGGGCACGCGGAAAGAGGAATCATTCAGTGATTGTAATCAAACTCTATTTGCGCTCCTAGCCCCTGAAAAGGGAGGAGACGTCATTGTAAGAGAGATCAAGGGATATTAATGAAAGGGCTGTGTTTTCTCTATTTGATTGTGTCTCTTCCAATGTGTTTCTTTTCCATTTCATGCAATTTACATTTCTAGGACTTAAGCGTACTTGATTTTGAATGCAATCGCACTTGGTGTTTCCTTTGCCCGGAATCTCGTGCTTTCACTACCTAGGTTAGCATTTCTCCTAACAAAGATCCCTTAACACAAGGTAAATTTGGTAGCGATTCCCATCCACTAAAAATGTTAGAGAAGTAAGGAAGAACACCAAAGGTGCTAAATCTCTTAAGGACCTCAAGGCACTCAAGTATTCCATTGAGCATCAAAGTACGTACCTTCAAGGTCAATAAGATTTTTTCTTTTATCTTTCAATTTTATTTACATATTAGGTCAATTTCTCTTATTATGATTTATTGCTTTGTATAGAACACTAGTCTTTCATGCCTTTCCAAAATTTACTACATGTTTACGATGCCCTATTATTTACTTCCTATAACATTATCTTACCTTCAAGAATATTTGCATAAAACCATCCCTAATATCTCATATTATTCCTTATAATGTTTTTCTTAGGTTTGTCTTGTGTTTTCTTTCCCTATATGTCAAAGTGACCTCCTTGACTTGTCTAAGAAAAAACAATATCTTTCTTCTTAAAACAAAAAACCAAAATTCTTTTTAATCATAGCAATCAATCATATAAAATTTAAAATAAAAATAAAATATAAAAACCAATTAAACAATTTATAAAATTTAAAATAAAAATAAAATATAAAACCAATTAAACAATATATACAATTTAAAATAAAAATAAAATAAAATAACCAATTAAAACATTTATAAAATTAAAAAATAAAATAAAATATTTCATTCCACATAAATTTTTATAAAAATTATAATCAAAACAATCAAAACAATATAAAAAACTATATATAAAAATAAAATATATCTCTTTTCTTTGTAAACACATAACTTTTAATTCAAAAAGAAAACCAACATCCAAAATAAAATAGACATACTTAAAAACTGAGTAACGATAAATTAAAAAAATATATATATATTGTTAAACGTTAACCTATAATTAAACATTAGAAACCAACATCCAAAATAAAATAGACATACTTAAAAACTTTGAGTAATGATAAATTAAAAAAATAATAAAAATTTTAAACGTTAACCTATAATTGAACATTAAACTTTTTTTCTATTAAACATCTGGAACTTTATATTAAAACAAACTATTACATCAAAAGCTCATAGCATCATAATAGGCTAAAACCAAGAACTACAGATAACTGGAAGGATTCCAGTCATAACAACTATAAAACAGTCATAGAGTGTTGTTGTTTTTAACATACAAAGCGTTACATCTTATAACAAAATTACAAAACCATTTATATACATCAAGATCATGAATATCATCAAACATGGAGCATATAGCCCAATCATTTGTCTTCAATTGATCCAAGTCCTCAAAAACTTTCTTTGATTTGCAGCTGCCCTTCAATGTCCATAGCGACCTGTTGACCTGCAATAAGATTTTGAAGCGTATGAGTCTCAAATGAGACCCAGTAAGATTTCTACAATGCTGCTGAAAAACTTCATCGTTACGAGATCTCCATATCATCCATAAAATTTTAGAGGATAGAATGAGCCAAAATAGATTATAAGTTTTTTGCAACTGCTGAATATGCCCACAAACAACTTGCATTTTAAACTCAATTGAGTTACAATTCCAGCCAAGAATACCAGAGCAGAAAAGAAGCCATATTTCTTTAGCATATACACAATCAAAAAAGATATGACAAATAGTCTCCGAAACTTTACATAAAGAGCATATAACCAAACTGTTAGGATCAACCATAGTAGGCAGCCTGTATAACAGAAGAAGCCATCTAAAAAAACTTTTTTTTGGTTCAAGATGCCTGGACCATATATGCTGCAGAATAAAAGAGTAATGACTAATAGATAAACTGAAACCCCATTTAGTGATAATGTGCTGATAAATAATATCCGTATTAGTAAGCATAAGATACAGCTGCTTCGGCTTAGGCTTTATGAATTTAGAACCATCATTCCAATAGATAAAATCAAAAATTTGCTGCTCATCAAAAACAAATTCAGGATTGATCAGTTGTCTAAAACATTTTTGAAGCACAGAGTAAGTTCTCTGCTGGGAATCAGGCAGATGAAATTCTTGTTTCAACATTTCCCAAGACTTCAAACCAGTAGGACATAGAATATGCTCAAAAAAATAGATACCATTTTGAGCCCAACTACGAGCTGAACAACCCTGTAAAAGGGCTAAAGGCTTATTTTTATGTTTCAAGTTCCACCAAACAGAACTCTTCACATATATTTTAAAGCTAGAATTTATAGGCTGAAACCAACCCTGCAAATTAGATCTCACATGTTGCCAAGCTTTCCAGATAGTTCTAAAAACAACTGAACCAGCTGGAACACTACTAAAAGTGCCAAAAAGAACATCAAAAAAGGATAATCCATGCCAAAACTTCCTTTTGTGAGGAACAACAACACAAATATTATGCCTAATTAAAACTTTCCATGGTTCCACACCATTAATGCACTTCATTATCCATTTAACAGCAAGAGTCATACCCTGTTTACGCAAGTCAATTAAACCCAAACCTCCTCTGAATTTGCATAAAGCAACCCAATCCCATTTAACCATATGCCTTTTCTTAATCCCATAATCACCAGCCCACAGGAACTGTTTAATATATTTTTGAATTTCAAAAATTTGATTAGCATTAAAAGACCAAACTGAAGCATAATAAACAGTATAGGAGGATAAGATCTTTTGATAGATCTGAAACCTGCCAGCCAAAGAAAGTTGTTTATTCTTCCATTTATCCAGTTTTAGAACAACTTTCTCCTTGACCCAGCTCCACATATCCCTTAAATTGGGTTGAACAACAAAAGGTATCCCAAGATATCTTACCTGAACATTAGGTCCACACCATTGAAGCTCATATTTGTTCAACCAAATAGGAGGATTAAAATCCCAACTCAAAATTTTGGACTTAGCATTAGAGATTTTAGCTCCAGAAGCATTGCAAAAAAGATCCAGTTTATGAAAAATATTAGCAAAATTATCCTCCACTAACTCCACAAAAAGCGTAGTATCATCCGCAAATTGCATATTAAGAAGCTCTTGAGAAGAAGGTAAACTAACACCTCTAATAGAAGGACCCAACGAGTTATCTCTTAACAAGTAATAGAGAAGGTCATTAGCAATAACAAACAATGCAGGAGCAAGGGGACAACCCTGCCTGATTGATCTTTGCAAAACAATAGGATTAGATAAACTCCCATTAACTTCAATCCGCGTAACAACATCAGTCATAAGAGTTTTAACCATTCTGCAAAAATTGTCAGGGAACCCAAAAGCAACCAAAACAACCATAATATACCCCCATTCTATTCTATCATAAGCCTTCTCAAAATCAAGAAGAATCATGCCAATATTTTGACCAGACCTACGAGCCCAATCCATAGCCTCCCATCCAGTAATCAGATTTTCCAGAATATATCTACCTTTGATAAAATCGGTCTGGGTAAAATTGATAAATTTAGGTAAAATATCCACCAATCTAAGTGCCAAAATTTTTGCCAATATCTTATAAGAGACATTCAAAAGAGTAATAGGCCTCCAATTCTTAATAAAAGTTTTGTCTCCATCTTTAGGAAGAAGTCTGATAACCCCTGAGTTAATAATGCTACCTAAAGAACCACGCTTAATAGCCTCATCATACACCTTCTGTAAATCCTCACAAATCCAATTACTATACTTCTTATAGAACTCAATAGGCAGCCCATCAGGTCCAGGCGCCTTATCACTATTTATAGCTTTAATGGCTTTGCAAATTTCATCACAAGAGATCGGCTTGTCCAGAATTTCAGCCTCTTGATGGGTAATTTTCCTCGAAATAAGAGAACAACAAATATTCCTATCTCTAACCCGAGAAGAGTCATCTTCAGAAGAGAAAAGAGAGGAGTAAAACTGATGAAATATCTCCTTTATTTTATCCTCATCAGTAACCAACTGATTTCCATCAGAGATAGAATGGATATGAACTTTATGAGTCTTTTCCTTCAGATAATCAAAATAGAATTTGGTACCCCTGTCGCCCATTTTTAACCAATTCATTCTAGCTCTAGTTCTCTGACCATTAATTTTCTTAACTTGAAAGTTTCTAAGCTCCTCCTTGATCCTGATCAACTCCATCTGCAAGTCAATATTGCTAGGCTGAAGCTGAAGAGCAAATTCTGTTTGTAAAAACTGCTCATTCAAAAGGACCTCTAACCTCTTATTGGCTTTGGCTCTAAGTCTTCCAACAGTTTGAAAGGTTTTAGTCCAACTTTTCACATTGCAATTCCATCTATCAATGGCTGAACAATGCTTAAAGCAAACTCTATTAAGCTCCCTTATAGTAAAAATAGCATCAGAATAGTCCTGAAGGTCCAATAATGAAGTGTTCAAGATAAACTTGTTATATTTGCTAGTCGGCTTAGAAAAAGCTCTCGACAATCTCAAATTAACCATAATAGGAAAATGGTCAGAAAAGGCAGTAGGAAGGACATTAATTTTGCTGCCATTAGCAAAGTAATCAAAACTAAAAAAATTGCTATTAGCATAGGCTCTGTCCAATCTGCAATATATCCTATTATTACCCTTTTGCATATTACACCATGTGTACCATAGACCGGGATGATTAGCCCTTTGACCCAACAGAGGATCACAAAGGCAAAAATGGGCCTTAACTTTAGACCAAAAAAATTGTTCCTCTCTTTTCCATTCAAAAATTGCCCCACCTTGTTTATCATCACAATGTTCCACCATATTAAAATCCCCCATGAGAAGCCAGGGCAGATTGGGTAAACCCAACAACCATTGCCATAACAAACATCTACTTTTGTAGTCATTAGGTGCATAAATAGAACATACACCAAAAGCAGAGTTCTCATCATTTAGAATAACCCAAACAACAGAGTTGCATGGAGAACATCCATGATTGACAACCTTCAAAGACCATTGTAAAGATAGCATAAGGGCAGAGCCACCCCTACCAGGGCAATGATCTGTATAATATGCAGAAGAATCCTTCCAAATAGCATTTAAAGCTGCACGAAGTTTAAAACCTGTGGCTTTTATCTCATGAAGCATAATACAATCAAGAGAACCAACAAAATTCACCAAATTTCTAACATAATATTTCCTATCTGGGGATTCAAGACCCCTAACATTCCAGCTCAGACACTTAAATGTCATTAATATCAGAGACAGGAGAATTTTTACCTCTAGCAAGGCATTTTAAACTTCTTAAGGATTTACCCATACTATTAACATCAGAAGAATGCCTGCATTTCTTCTTTTCAACTTTTTCCCACCCTGAACTACCAGGAGCAAGCACGTCATCCTCTGTAACATCACAAACAGAGCCTGAAGGCTCACTGCTAATATGAGTGTTAGCATCAGAGAACTCTTCATTGACATCCTTTTCTGGTATACTAGTTGAATCCCCTTTAATTGGTTCTTTATTATTGTAATACTCTGCAGCCCTAGCATTAATAGAAGATAGGGCTAATTTTTGGGCACTTAATCTACCCTCAAACTGTATGTGACCACCAACAATAGAATTATTGCCACTCAATCCCTCTTCCACACTATGCCTGATAGTATTAGGAGCGGCCAACTGAGTAATAGAGTCCCCATTTTTGCCAATTCTATTATTCAGTTCCCCGCACATAATAGAATCATCCACAACAGGGGCGACATAATGAGTAAAAGAGGAATCAAAATTAATCACTGTTTCACTATTGTGTTTATTCAAAACATCCAATACATCCTTTTCTGTGTTTAAAATAGACTTACCAAGTAGATTGTTCTTATGTACAACATCACCCAAAATTATCTCATTATCCATAACTGTTTTATCTTGCATCATAGATGTTCCAGGTATTTTTACCCTTTTATCTTTACTACCAAAAACAAAAACAGATTTATTCTGAGAAAAAGAAAGACTGCCAGGTGAAGAAACCCCAGATCCAGACTCAACATTGGCCGCGATAGAGCCAAAAATACTTTGACCATGCACATAATCAACATTATTATTATTCAGCTCAGGAGACCTGGCCGGAGTACCATGCTTATTTACACCTTCATTATTTTTTTGCCCACTGGAAGACAAACTAGGATTTAAATTTCGTTTCCTTGCTAGCAAAACTGGACAATTTTTTTGGAGGTGCCCCTCACGTCGACAGATAAAATAGGCGTTGATTCCACCTAGAATCTCAACTTGGCAAACAGATTTAATATCCCCAAAATCCAATTCAATTTCATGTGGAAAGTCAATGCCAGGAGTAATAGACAGAAGGACGCGAGCGTCCGTGTGCATGAGAGGAGAACGAGACTCCTCAACCCTCAGAACTCTGCCAAACGGTGATAAAAATTGAGATAAAAAACACCAAAGTACAGGTGGAACATTCTTTATGATTACCCATTTGGGATATGAAACGAAAAATAATTCCTCATTTAACAGATTGGGAGACCAGGGCACAACCCTAAACACCGAGCTCCCTACAGACCAATATTGTTTTTGAACCACCTTAGACTGCATTTCTGGATTATTGAATACAATTAAGAAAAGCCCCTTTTGAATCATGCGACATAGTGAAAACCTAATATTTAATTTTTTGCCCCAAACATTGGATAACCAGCCATCAAAGAAATTTTGGGAGGGTAATGATGAAATATCAACAGAGACAAAGAAAATGGCACAAGCCTTAAGCCTAGCTTGTTCCCCATCTAACGTCGTTTTCATTGCATGATTAGGAGAAACGGTAACTCGCACAACACCATTAGAAGAAATCTTACCTGTAACATCAAAAGCCGACCCCACAGGAGCATCAACACTGGTCCCCCCAGCCAGCACCTCACGAAATGATGGTTTTTGCACTGTAGCATTCCCGACACACTCCTCCTCCATGATAACTTCTTCTCCCGTCATCCTCCCATCCACACGCTCCACCATATCAGCATCCCGACATGAATTCCCATCATCAAAAACTAAAATCTCCTCTACACTATCAGGTGGTCTCCCTGTCTCCGCCATCGTTCCTTACGTCCAATTGAATATGCGGTTAATTATCTTGAATAAAAGATAAACATTAAACTTTTAATAAAGTAACTTATTATAATAAGTTAAAAATTACAACCCTCTTATTTATGTTGTGTTTGTTTTTTTCCAGCTATTGTTTTTTATATGCTATATATTGTTATAAAATATAGTTAATATATATATATATATATATATATATATATATATATATATATATATATTAGTTATTGTGAGAAACCTTCCATGACCCATGTACAGGGTTAAGCAATATTTTCTTAACCATGGTCCCTTTTAAATTCGAGAGTTATACTTATCAATAGAGAATTTAACACAAAGGCACCACACACTCACTTCCTCACACACTTGCCCACGTCGCGATTTGAACCTTGGCCCTCCTGAATAAAAGCCAAAACCCAAACCGTTGCACCCCACGTGCACCCACTTGCAACTTTATGTTATTATTAAATTCTATTCATATATATACTTAACTCTCATTTTATTTTTTAATTAATAAAAAATATTAACACCATAATATTATAATATTCCACTTAATAAATTAATATAATCTAATTAAAAAAGTAACTCAAGTGATATTCAAGGTTGAAGAGCCTGGAGGTTAGGTGGATTGGTAAGTGCTGGTATGTATGGTCACTTACCAAGAAGAGACCTAGGACCAAACCTTGGTGGTGCCAGTTAACAAAAGAAGTAGTCTGATCTAAATCCTCTAAGTGGTGCCAGACCAATGATGGTACAAATACTAAGCGACCGATGATCGCCATCTAACCCGGATTAACGTCAAAGAGACACCGAAAGGGTTATAGGGGGCAGCCCAAGATTTGAACCCTACTTGATAGTAGAAAATAACACCGACAATGATGATACAAACCCCAGCTACATGTGGTCGCCATCTCATGCTGGGGTTAACGTTAACAAGACCCTGAAAGGGTTATAGGAGGCAGTCCAAGATTCAAACCCTACTTAATTGTAGAAACTATTAATAGGAAGGAGCCCAAAATTCTAAAAAAATGAATATAGTCGATACCGATTCACTTGTGCTAAAAAAAAATATAACGAACATGCGAAATTCCTAACGATGTTTTTGCATCCTTTAATACAAGGCCGTTGAGCTCAATAATATACAATTACAATAATTTTCTTATACGGAATTTTGGAATCACCATCTCTCGATTTGACCATTCAAATTTGACTGCCAATGCTTGAGTGATGCAGAGGAGAATGGAACTATAAATCCACATTATATCTAGTGATTTATCGGTCAGATTTCCAATTTTTGTTCACTTTTGAATTTGCAAAGTTTCAATCATCTCCAAGCTATCACAGCGACGTTACCGCTACGGCACATATTAAATACATTTTCCTTTCAAGATACTTCAAAGATTTATTATTAGTGTTTCCTTAGAGGAGGAAGCCTCAACATCTTGATTTTTTTGTTTTTTATAAAATTATTATTATAATTTTTTTCTCATTTTGATTTAGTTTAAGGAAGATTATTTACATTATTAGTCTGGTAAGCACTACTACTTCTACTTTAAACAAGACTTGCCTCTAAAACTTACCAATTCACCCAACCTTGTCTATGAATTACCTATTGTACCTGACCTTACTTTAACCAAATAAAAATATTTAGTTGGTCCCCTCAAATCTCTCCATTAATTGCACCAGTGATTCTTTTCAGTGGGGCTGAGAACCACCTACATGGGGTCCTCCCATAAAACCTCCCGTAGTCTCGAAAATGTCGTTTTCTGAATTTGATTATTTCACTTTCCAACCTTGCAATGCAAGCTGTCACTAGCCGCTTCTCCTTCCACGCTGCGTTACTGTCATTTCCACGTATCTTCCTCCACATCTGTTATCCCTGTCTATATATCAATTTCATCGCTACCACTTCAGTATCTCTAGAGTTATAAAATTCAGTGCCTTCTATAGCTTTAAATCATTGAAACCTTTCTGAAATAGCACCCATGGCAAAATTTTCAGCTGAGAGAGACGATTCTCTGTCTGTAGAATCGTTTTCTGGCGGAACAATATGCAGCAGCAGCAACGGATTGGGGGCGCTCTCGTCGTCGTGCATTCTTTCCGTATTATCATCCCTATTGGAGAGAATCGTCGCCCGAAACGACAGAGTCGCCAATTCTTACACTCCCTCCGAAAAATACCGCGTGTTTCGCTGTGGTAGGGTGCCAGCCATCAGCATTGAGAGTTATCTGCAGAGGATTTTCAAGTACACCCATGTCAGCCCATCTGTGTTTGTAGTGGCATATGTCTACATCGACAGGCTCTGTGAATTCCAGCCGCAATTTCACATAGACTCCTTCAATGTGCACAGGCTTCTCATCACCACCGTCATGCTTGCTTCCAAGTTCCTCGAAGATCTGTAAGTAAATGTGGCCCTTGGCCTTTTGTAAATCTAAAATAGTTTAAGATCATGTTCTACATTTAAACATAGTTCCATTAATCTAGCTGGTTACTCATTTTTCCCCCAAAATGTTATGTTTTGCAGGAACTACGGGAATTCGTACTATGCGAGGGTAGGAGGCTTAGTGGTTGGGGACATTAACGAGCTGGAGAGGGAATTTCTGTTTATGATGAAGTTCAAGCTGCAGGTGACTGTGAGCATTTTTGAGAGCTACTGCTCACATCTTGAAAGGGAAGTTGCCATGGGTGGAGGATATCAGATCGAGAGGACTCTTCGAATGGTGTGCGGAATGCGCCCAAATGCAGACAATGAAACCCCACATCAGAGGATGGCTGTCACCATGTGATTGTGTTCATGCAATTACCCAGAGTCACCATAGAATTATTGAAACGGCAGATCAGAAAAGGCTTTAATGTTTAAGCCATACAATTGTTTCTCCTAATGGATTGTAAGATTTCACTCGTTAAAGGCAGCGGTCGGTTTCCCCAACATAAAAGCTTGCAAAAGGCCAATTTCAAGAAAGCCAATTCTTCAACGACTAAACTGATAGTTTTGCTCTGTTGTCACGGGCAAGCACCTGCAAATGTCAGAATTATAAGAAAAGTTTTAAAGTACGCCACTTGAGGTCACCAGCTCGCAGATCAGGAGGATAGTATGAAATCTCTAAAAACACCGTGCAAATTGTAAGGGGACCAATACAAATATTGTGTGGCCATGTGATCCCTGTTGTTTATATCCCTCAGCAAACCGCTAATTTTACATAATGGAATCTAAAACCAAGAGACACACAGGATGATGGAGGTTGTATGTTCAATTTCAATCTTCATCACAAACGTTAAATCTTTTATCAGGAATAAAAATGGCCCATGGCACAACTTTCTATTTTAAACTCTGTATTTAATATGGCTGTGGTCTGAAGATTGGCAAGATGAATGCTCGGGGCACTTGCAGAATGAGAAAACAGATAAAGCAACCATCAAAAAATAATTCAGTACTCTCTAAACAAGATAAAAGGATTCGCCTGTTTGCTATAAGGAAAAGATTTAGGTATTATCTTACCCTGGCATTCCATCCAATTGAAAATTTCCAGTTTTACAGTGAAGTTTGAATCAAACAAACTCACTGAGTACAGTTGGGACTTTTATTATTTCGTGGGTTGATGCGATGTATGTATGTAAGGTGTATGTAGTAAGGTATACTAAGGAATGACATGACTAATTCTTCATTGATGATTATCATAATTAATTTTAATAATATTAAATACGAAGGTTGTCACGAGTAGATACGACAAAAGTTGCACCTGACATTTTTTCAAATTAAGTGAAATGATTTTAGTTCGTATAAGATGGAATATTTTATAATTTTATTTTTAAATTAAAATTTTTATATCCAATTTTAAGGAAAAAATTGTTTAATAAAATCTAAAAACTTCACATTTTATTTTTTTAAAATATATTTTTTATTAATTTTAATAAAAAGTTTCTTTACCCAACTTCGTTTAAAAGATTGATCTTTGAGATCACAATCAAGGTCTCTAGCCTCTCGACCCTTAGCCTAAACCAAAGGTTGGGCCAACTCTCCGCATAGACACAAACTATTGTGAAACCAAAAGTTACAGTATCTCCCCACCCCGCTCTTCTACAAGTTCAAGGGTGGCTCTTCTAAATGGGACCCAACAATTGCTTCGATAGGAAAGGACGGGTCAAGGCAGCAAAGCATCACAACACACAGCAACAGTACGGACGAGAGCCCATTATTGAGGAACCTATCACACGGGTGTGGTTGGGTGATCCTTAAAACAAATATACCCTCTTTTTATTGGTGTTATTTATGTTATTCTATAATCTCTAAGAGGATTTCTCTTAGAATTACATGAGATTTTAAAGATCACACAACAACAAAAGCTTAGAAGCCACAAAAAGAAAGGATCTTTGACATGGATATTTTGGGATGTGTTTTTTACCACTTATATTTTTGTGATTCGTGTAATTTTATTTTATTTTTAATAATATAATTATTTAAAAAAAAAATTATTAATAAATTTATTTTTATAATGTTTTCGTATTAAGGTATTCTTGTCCGTTGTCCATTTTCCATTTTCATATATGAGTGATGTGAACTAGATAGTTGGATTGTAAGTATTTTTATTTGTTCTTTGCATCTATAGTCTTTTTTACTATGTTTAGAGTTTAGGTTAAACCCTAACTCATTAATGCATATTTATTTTTTCTTCCTATATATTCGATCTATAGGAGACTGTAGCATCTTAAAATTGGCACAGTAAAACCTTAATAATTACAATTACTCTAGTAAATATTCAAATTCCAATTTCAACCCTCAAAACCACTCTCAAACCGTCGTTTAACCCGTTTCCTCCTTTTCCGCGTCATTTTTAGAGTTTGTTTTGACCGTTTGACGATATCGTCGTCGATCAGACGATATCGCCTCAGATCGGACGATTTCGTCTGGACTAGGACGTCCAGACGATCTTGTCCCAAAACCGATTTTTCTCAATTAGCCTCTGTTCCAACGACGTCTCTAATCCGGGCAGAAGCGTGTCTGTGTCGTTAGAGACCCTCCCCATTGGAGATCTCCCAAATTGGGATGATCTCCAACCTCCTAACCTCCCTCCTAAGCCTATTTAATCCTAGGCCCTCCCCTTGGCATCCCCCTGGCTGATATTTCCTGTAACTTGACTTTATACGCACTAAGACATCCTAAATTACTATTTGCACTAGTCCTATCCAAATTTTGTTGCAGGAACCTTAGTATTTTTCAGTCGGAGCAAGCTCAGTGTGTCTTGGACGATCCTGTTCGATTTGAAACGATTTCGTATTAATGCGAGACGATTTCGACTGTAATCATCATTGGGGGCAATCAGTGCCCAGAGTTTGCATTTTCCTCTTTTCATCTACAGTTTTATTCTGCAATTAGCTAGTTTATTTATTATTTTCTGCTATTCTGCATCTTGGAGTTCACCCATGTAGATTTAAATGCATAATTAAGTCACAAATTGTCATAAAATCATTGTAGTGCACTCGTATTTTGTTTATTATCATCATTTTAATGTTATTATTGTTATTCTACATCATTGCCCTTTGTTAGAATAGTTGCAT
Organism: Wollemia nobilis; assembly: GCA_028583015.1. Classification (NCBI taxonomy): domain Eukaryota; kingdom Viridiplantae; phylum Streptophyta; class Pinopsida; order Araucariales; family Araucariaceae; genus Wollemia; species Wollemia nobilis. Next base: position 3,520,604 of record JAQPPZ010016967.1, on the reverse strand, counting down.
TTTCTGCATTTTGTGTCTACTTCTCTGATTGCAAGTCTCTGACGAATTCGTCTGATGAATTTGTCAAATCTCAGACGATCTTGTATGATAGCAGACGATCCTGTCAAATCAGAGGCGATCCCGACTGCTTCAAGAATCAGAATCTTCATCAGACATCCGGATCAGGTATGGCTTTTTAATCTTGCTTACTTTCTCTATTTTTTGTTCTAATTTGTTTTTCTGTATTCATTTAATCTGCATTTTCATAATAGAACAACTTAGATTCATTTGGCCAAACCTAGGACTTGAATGTTTAAAGATAAAACTAAATACATTAAACACATTCCCAACCTAGGCGTGGAAACTGCCATTCAAACGTTTCTTGGTGAACCCACCATCCATCAAAAAATCACCATAATACACCTCCCCGAGAGGCGGGACCTTCGCAAGGCCTCTTAGTCCGAGGTACCGCGCCATCCTTTTCACATCCCCCTTTCGGGCACGGATCCTATAGCCTAAAGGTAAGGATGTGAAAAATTTGGAGCGATACATTTTGGTGAACCCGACGTGAATGCATTTAAAACCTTTTGAAAAAAAAAAACAACCAAAAACAATAGATGCATTTAAAATCATTTAAAAATAATAAGTTGCATATCATGTTTAGATGGTAGCTCCTAAGAAAATATTAGCAGTTACTATAAATGTCGAAAACCAATTAGTAGCCATAGAAATCAATTCTGTGCTTAGTGTACCTGAAACAGATAGAAACCAACTTTTGTGGGACGAACTTGATAGAAGACTAGGTGTCATTTCATCTAGGTCAACAAAACTTAAACAAATCAAGAGGCTTGTCCTAGATAGAATCCTGGATCCTCATCAACTTGTCTTTTATCATGAACTTCAGAGAGCCTACCATAGATGGTTAGCTTATAGGAGAGCTCTTGTGTCTTCAAAATTGTTCACCTTCGAGGAATACCTCGAGAACGCAGCCACTATACACCAGTTCCTAGGTCGTATAGAAGACCAAGAGGTCATTCTTACGGATAGAGAAATATGGAATAGAGTTCCTTGAGTTGTGTTATATCGAGAGTATTGCCACGAGCTTTACTTCTATCAACCAGAATCTTAGATAGATAATATCACTATAGCCCTTTTCATTAAATTCTTAAAAAAAAAAATTCAATTTGAAGAAGAACACTTCATGACTCCTAAAGAACTTGAGCCCATTAATGACATTTATAAATTATTTATAGAAAACTAGATCGTTGCTTTCATTATTTCTTGCATTTATTGTGTTGTTTCTTATCTTTACAATATTATTACAAAAACAAGAAAAACTAAAAAAAAAAAACATAACAAAAACCAAAACATTTCATTTTTAATTTTTATAGTAGGTATATAATTAATATATACCTCTTAAGCTTGTTGCATATATATATATATATATATATATATATATTTATGCTGAAATCTAAATTAAAACACAATGCCTAAACTTAGGAATGGTAAACAAACTGAAGGAGAAGAAGAAGATTGGTTAGAAGATAAAACTAGAAACCCAAATGTCCTTCCTGAGGATCCAATTCCGAAAGGAGAAACTCTAGATCAACCAGAAGATGACCTAGGTGAAGAAAATGAACAAGAAGAAAATGTTAAAGAGGATGTATCCTCATCCCCTCGAGTAGCTCCAGATGGAACTATTGCTTTTGATAACCTAGATCATTTTTGGAAATTTTTCAATAATAACATTGGCACTCTTAATATGGCAGTTCGTATTGATAAAGGGCAAATTAGTGACACTCAAGCAACCATGGAACATATGTTTGATGTGCACACTAATCCCTTGTCTTTCATTGATCAATAAAGTGATAAAGCTGGACCATCCAATAGAGATATGGTCACTATGATTCAAAACATGCCAAAAAACAGGTTACCCAACCTCCTAAGGAACCTGTTATTGAGCCTAAAATCATTCCCACACAAAATAAAACTTCCTTCACTGCTTTACTTCGCCAAACTATTGATCAATATGCTTCAAGTAAACAAAAATCTAAAATGAAGCCAAACACCAATTTTCAACAATCTGGAATACAACATAATACAACTTCAAAATTCCTTCATAACACCTTTCCTACCAACAATTTACACAATAGCAATATAGCATCTAATATGCATGTCCCTCCATCATATGCTCACAAATCTCATATCAATGCCCTACCGAACCAATATGGTGGGTAAACTAGTAATCTGGAAGCCATGGTGAAACAGTTAGCTTCGCATATGGACCAGATAGATCCCTACCATCCCTCGTACAATTATCGAGAGATATGTAGTCAACATTTGGATCCCATAGTTGTAGCACAACCGTACCCTAAGCATTTTACCATGCCCATCTTGCCTATATATAAAGGAACGAAATATCCCATAGAGCATCTTCGCATGTTTAGAATAGCATGTCATGATATATCACATGATGACTTGCTATTACTAAAATTGGTCCCAAAAAGTTTAGGTGGAATGGCATTAGAGTGGTACTATCAATTACCCACTCATTCTTTGAGAAACTTTGAAGAAACAGCTGAATCTTTTGTCCATCAATTTAGCGCCTATATCGAGAGGCATGTAACCATTAAAGATTTATACAACTTAAAACAAGACAAAGATGAATGTTTTACTGATTTCTTAGCTAGATGGAGGCAGTTGACAGGAAAACTGCACTTTGTGCTACCTTATAGAGAAATGTTGGACATTTTTATCAATAATTTACAAGAACAAATATCTTATGAGTTATCAACTGCTACTTTAACTACCTTCGATCAGGCTATAGATTTAGCTCAAAGAGTAGAAGATGCCCTCATTAGGAGAGGCCAACTTAGAAAGAAGGATGATGAGAAAACATCCAAAAATCAATATAAAAACAAACAAGTTGCAGGTGACGGAGTCACTGACAACAGAATTGTTGCTAATATCAATGCAACGAAGACAACAAAAAAAATTATATTGAAACCTCCTGATAAACCTCCTAGAGAGTTTACTAGATTGAATCAACCATTATCAACTATTTTACCTCAATTACTCAAAAGAGGTTTGATTCAATTACCAGCTATCCGAGAACCTGATCCAACCATACCCGGATACAGAGCTGACTTACACTGTGATTTCCATAGAGGACCTAGACACTCTACCAATGCTTGTAAAAGGTTGAAACATAAAATACAAGATTTGATTGATAATAATGAAATGGAGGTGCAAGCTTTCCAACCTAAACAAAATACTCCTAATAATGCTCAAAAGACCATTTCCCAAAATCAAAATCAAAATTCTAATCAATCATTAGACATATTTCAACATCCTTTACCAAGACATGGTAAAGAGGTGGCCAATAAAATTGAGCATCATAATGTTCCCCCTCCTACCCGATATGTAGGAACTATTAGCGGACAATTACTTGTTCAAGATCCTCAAATATTTGACACAACCTTATCCCTGGTCACAACCAAGCCCCTACATAATATTCAAACTCCAGATCCTAGTGATGTAGAATCAGATACTGAAATTGAAATAGACATCACTTCAAACCAATCGAACAGTTCTGAAAATGAATCAGATCCTATTCAACTCATCATAGATGCTATGGTTCCAAAAGAACCATTTCCTAGAAGAGTTACTACTTAACCCTCTTCTAATCACTTTCTCCCTAATGAACAAGCCATAAAAACTCAACCGAGACCAGTTCAACGTATTCAATATAACATTGTAGGTACCATCGAAGTCGTTACCCGAAAACAAGCTCAAAATTCTCAACAAGAACCAAACCAGAATGATGGATCAGCTCCATTTGTTTTGAAAAATCCCAATAAAGGGAATCATGCTTCCAATATTCAACCTAAACCCCCTTACAATATTAATGAGCAATTATCCAATACTACAGCCAGAATTTCCCTTTTGGATTTATTAAGATCTTCTCCTACCCATAGGGATGAGTTGATGCTTACATTAAGCCAAATTATGGTACCTCAAAACATTCAACTTGAAGCCATGGCCAATACTATCATCACTAGAGAAGTCGATTGTATTGACTTCTGGGATAAAGATATCCCACAACACAGTCTACATAAGGATAATCCCTTATATATTACTGCTCTAATTGGAGATGTAGTTGTTAAAAGAGTCCTGATTGATAATGGTTCATCTCTAAACATTTTCACTTTTGACTTCTACCAACGATTTGGCTTTAGAAGTGATGAAATGAAGAAAACTGACATGATCATAAAAGCTTTCAATGACGAAACACAAGAAACATGTGGAGTTATTACCATCCCATTGCAAGTTGGTCCTAGAACCTTAGATACGATCGTATTTATTATACGCTGCCCCATATCGTACAATATACTCTTGGGTCGTCCTTGGATCAATGCAATGGGGGCTGTCCCATCCACTTTACACCAATGTGTTAAATTCGAATTTAAAAATCAGTTGGTCACTATCCATGGTGATCCTAGACCCTTTGATATGTGTGCTTTGGCAGAACCTGTTGGAGTGCAATTTTTCCCTGCTCTATCATCCACACATCCTAATTCTTATTTTTCATCTAAAACTGTGAAACACACACCCATAGCTTCACCTATTTCTCCTCCATTAATTTCACCTTCATATATAGATCAACAATCTTCTAAACAAACCACTCTAGAACCTCAAAAAGATCTTCAATCCACAACCAATCCTTCATGTTCTATCCCTATAATTTCAAAACCTATAGACCCATTTATTGATACCTCCACATTATCCACATCTATCATACCTTCCACATCTAAAGATATAGGGAATGATCCTTCTACATCTTACGCTCTTTCTGATGAACTTTTACCAGATTTATCCACAATCTTAATATCAGAAAAAACAAATGCTTTCATGCAAGATTCAATTCTTTTAAATAACTTGTCGCCATATCCTCATACCTTGGGCCTCCCACAACCTATGGGAAGTACTTACCAAGTCGAGAGTTGTGCCTTCATTTATAAAGGATATGACTATGGAAGAATACCTCGAAATATAAAAACTCATCATGATGGATATGCTTGGTGTTATTTTACTAATGAGTATATTAAAGCTAAACCCATAATGCTTAAAATGGGATATAAAGGGAAAATCTTGGGACCTTTCCAAAATGGCATGAAAGAACCTTTCAAGGTAGAACCGTGGCCTGCCCGCTGTGGTGTGGGCCTATTTCCTAGTAAGGGTCAACCCTTTCCTTTATAAGATGATGATCAACTCATATGTTATCAAGATTATTTAGATAGGCGTGATGATTTGCCTCTACAAAATCAGCCATTTACATGTAACATGCTATCCATAGCTTACCCTGAAATGATCGCTAAATCTGATGATGAGTTGGAAGGAGATATCTTCCATGATGTCTCCGTTGAAGAGATGTTACACAATGGATTTTATTTTGATGGTTCTATACCAACTATAGCCCAACTTGAGGCCACTAATCCTCAATATGAATTATCCAACTTAACCTTAAAAGAATTACAAGAATTGGGCGTCTCACCCGCCCCACCTAATTTTGAAAGAGATCTACACATGGAATTCGAAACGTCATTAAAGTTAACATTGGAACTGAGGATAATCCTCACATAATCAATATTGGGTCAGAATTAAGTCAAGAAAAACAAGAGCAATACATTGCATTCCTTAAAGAATATGAAGATGTCTTCGCTTGGACATACGAAGATATGCCAGGTCTGGACCCTTCCGCAGTCATGCATCATCTAGTAGTCCATCCGGATGCCAAACCTGTTAAACAAAAACTTAGAAAAATGCATTCCAAAGTGGCCTTGCTAGTCAAAGGGGAGTTAGAAAAACTCCTGAATGTTGTTTTTATACAAGCTATTGATTATGCTGAATGGATCTCCAATGTAGTTCCAGTCACCAAGAAAGAAGCCACCAAAGTTAGGGTTTGCACAGATTTTAGAGATATTAATGCTGCATGCCCTAAAGATGATTTTCCTCTTCCAAACATGGATCAAATCATTGAATTTACTGTCGGGAGTGGGATGATGTCCTTAATGGATGGATTCTCCGATTATAATCAGATCAGGATAGCTCCTAAAGATCAGGCTAAAATAGCCTTTATTACCCCTTGGGGTACCTTTTGTTGGAAAGTGATGCCATTCGGCTTAAAGAACACATGTGCAACCTATCAGCGAGCTATGACTTATATTTTTCATGATATGATGTGAAAGCATGAGATTTCGGAAGCTTTTCAGAAAGAACAACTACTTAGATGCATTCGAATTGAAACAGCGCCTAAGCCCTAAAACAAGAAATGCATTAAAATGAAAGAGGCAAATAGACTGAAACGAGTTACAAAAGCTTTAAAGAGAAGTCATAGCCCTTTTATTAAACTTATCCAACACGGTTACAAAATTGCCTCCTCCCTTTTTAGGGGCTGGGAGCGTTAAACGGATCCGGTTACAATTTTGGTAAGTGTTCTCCTTTCGCATGCCCACATGCAAAATGGGCGGGCCAAAGTGTTGTCGTCGCTGTTGTTGGTAAATCCTCACTTCTTGCTGTTCCTATTGCAATCAAAGAGACAAACAAAGCGTTAGTAGCACCTGTGAGAAGAAATAGAATTCATGCTTTGAAATTGGTAAAAGATGCATAAGAACAACTATCTGAAATAGTAATCAAAGTAAGCCTAAATGACCTAAAAACTTGACAACAGACAGAGTACATCACCAGAGGGCCACTGCCATTGAAACAGTTGGCCAATATGCCTTCAACTGGAATTCGTCCCTAGGCAAGACAAACTTTTGACTGCTATTCGTCCCTGGGTGGGACCAATTCTGACTGCTATTCATCCCTAGGTGGGACGAATTCTTCTGTGTTGAAAAAGCCGACCTGCTACTGCTCCAATGTCGAATCTTGAGACCTACAAAATTCCTGCAAACAGGGGGGTTATGTAATTGGGGCCATTTTGGGACAACCCAGATGGTCGGATTCTCCCAATTTGGCCTCTATCCTCGGGAATTCGATATCGCCACCTGCAAGTTAGTGAAACAACAAAGCGACACAAAACATGATAAAATCTGATCAAAATGTTACTAAATTGAAGCTATGAGTTAACCAAACAGAATAACACGATATGCAAACTGAAACAATAATCTAGAATGCTTTAAAACTCAGAAAGTGTGGGGGTGCCCAAGTGGGCCTCCCACCGTTGGCACTTGATTTCGGCGCCAATCCACTAGGGATGGGCCCAAAACCTCTTAGGATTGGGGGGTCGGCAAATTGGTTGATTCAGGTGTCCATATGTTGGATTTGGGTCAGATTCAAGCCTCCAAAAGCCACCCAACAACCTCCCTTGCAAAAGAGATTGGTGGATGTGAGAAGGTGAATCAAAGGGGATGCAAGTGGGTGTTCAACTCGACAGCACTTCGTTGCTTGAAATCTCCTTCAATCTATCTCCCTTGGGTGAGAAAAGTCCCACATTTTATAGACCCATGGGGTCTCTTTTGAGAGGGAAGCATAAGCGCCATGTGTTGGTCATAGGTGCCATGTGGCGGTTATGTCTTCCCATGAGGGAGGAGAGTCCTCCATGACTTGGGCTTTCATAACTACCCTTGTGACAGTCCTCTAATGGCCTATTTGTCCACCCACACACGCGTGCGAGGCAGGAGTCATCAACTGACTATCCTGGGCTGCCACTTGGCACCATTCTTCTTTTTGCCCGTTAAACTCAGAATTCGTCCCTACCAGAGACGAATTTAGAATTCGTCCCTGGGTGAGACGAATTCCAGTTAGTATTCGTCCCTGGGTGAGACGAATAGTGAGCAAAGTTTCTAAATGTGCCAAATTTCTTCCTGACCTTAAAAAATTGCTATGAAAGTGGTTAAGACCACTGTTTGACCTCTGAGGGCTGCCCTGGGGGCTGTTTTTGTCAACGCGATCAGTGTTTGCAGTCACATAATCGAATTGGTGCTGTTTTTGTGTCTACATGATGCATGATATCCTACATGATTATGTAGATGATATTATAGCTCGCTCTATTAATGAAGATAATCATTTAGATGATTTGAGAAATGTTTTTAATCGATTAAGAGAATATCTTATTCAATTAAATCCAGCCAAATGCATATTTGGAGTTAAGTCCGGTAAACTATTAGGGGTTATAGTTTCTTTATGTGGCATCAAAATTGACCCTCTCAAGATTTCTGCTATCACTGATATGCCCACACCTACCAATATATCTGAATTACGAAGTTTACAAGGTAAACTTCAAGCTATCCGTCGCTTCATCGATAAGTTGGCGGACAAAACCGGTCCCTTTTAATTGGGATGACGAATGTAAAGAAGCTTTTGAACTTCTCAAACACTACCTCCTTACCCCACTTGTGCTTTCACCGCCTAAACCTGATCGCCCATTTCTCCTATATATTTTAGCTTCAGATTCTGCCTTAGGAGCTATGTTAGCTCAACTTGATAATGAGAAGAGAGAACGTGCTAATTATTATATTAGCCGAACCTTCATCAGTTATGAAACCCGCTACATAGCGTTAGAAAAACTATGTCTAGCAGTCATTTTTTCTACGCAAAAATTATGCCATTATATGCTTAGTCAAAAAACTTATGTCATTGCTAAATATGATCCCTTGAGGTATCTCATGAGTTGACCTTATTTATCAGGTCATATAGCCAAGTGGGTTCTTGCTCTAAGCGAGTTTGACCTCACATTCATAGGACATAAGTCTGTTAAGGGTCAAATCATAGCAGATCAACTAGCTGCTACACCCTTAGAGTCTACCCATCCCCTCATCATTGAGTTTTCTGATGAATGCCTTCAATTAGAGGCAGACCATATTGAACAATGGTCCTTATACTTTGATGGAGCCTGATGCATGAGTGGGGCAGGTGCGGGTATTATTTTAATATCCCCACAAAAACACATCATTCCTCTGTCCTTCAAATTAACATTTGCTTGCACCAATAATATTGCTGAATATGAAGCTCTAATCCTCGGATTACGAGTTGCATTGGTGCTAAAAATTAAACATCTGTTAGTTTTTGGTGATTCTCAGCTTGTCATAAACCAAATTAATGAAGTTTATCAGACCAGAGATGATAAACTACGCACATATAAAGCCTATGTTTTACAATTAATGTCTCTTTTTGATCAAGTTACCTTGGAAGCTATTCCTCGAACTAGCAACCGTGCGGCTGACGCTATGGCCGCAACTGCATCTCTTCTGCCCTTGGAGTTAGATGACGAATATGCCACTATCATTATTTGTCGACTCTAGGAACCTGCTTCAAATAAGTCATGCTTAGAACCTTTGGATGTGTTTCTAATCAATGAAACTACTCATGAACCTTGGTATACAGATATATTTGATTTTCTTCAAAATGGGATTTTTCCTATCAATTCTAATAGAAATCAGCATCGGTTATTATGTCGACGCGTAGGTCGATTTGTAATAATTGGCAATACTTTGTATAGGAGATCTTTTGAAAGTATCATATTAAGATGTTTGAATTTAGAAGAATCCAAATTAGCCTTGAGTGAAGCCCATGATGGATCTTGTGGAGGACACTTCAATGGTAGTGTCATTGCTAAAAAGCTCCTTAGGATAGGATACTTTTGGTCTACCATGGAAAATGATGCACATGAGTATGTGTGCCATTGCGACAAGTGCCAAAAACATGCTGACCTTGTCCATGCCCCTGCACAAGAGCTGCAAGCTATTTCATCTCCTTGGCCCTTTTCAAAATGGGGCTTAGACATTATTGGCAAAATCAATCCTATGTCATCTGATGGACACAAATTCATCATAACCGCCACCGAGTATTTCACGAAGTGGGTTGAAGCTATGCCTTTAGCTTCCTGCACTGGCACACAAGTTTCTAAATTTATTTTTAATCAAATCATTTGTAGGTTTGGAATTCTTGCAAATCTCATCTCTGATAATGGAACTTGTTTCAAAAATAAATATGTCAAGAAATTATGCCAAAAATATAAGATTCAACATCGCTGGTCCACTCCCTATTATCCTCAGGGTAATGGTCAAGCAGAAGCATCTAACGAAACCTTAATCAAAATTCTCAAAATATTGGTCAATAAATCTGGCCACGACTGGCACATTCAATTATATCCAGCCTTGTGGGCCTACCGAACTAGTGTTCGAACTCCCACTGGAACTTCACCTTTTGTTTTGGTTTATGGTGCTGAAGTCATTTTTCCCTTTGAATTAGAAGTTCCTTCTTTGGCTCTACTACTTCAAGATACCGAAGTAGGAGATGAATATCGAGCTGCGAGACTCGATCAGCTGGAACTCCTAGATGAAAAACACATCAATGCTTTAGAGCACCTCCGTGCCTACCAAAACAAGCTTAAAAGATCATATGCTAAAAAATTTCGTCATCGATCCTTTGAGATCGACGACCTTGTTTTAAAAGAAAATAAAAAAAATACTAATGCAACTAAAGACCTTAAAGGTAAATTTGAGCCCAACTGGCTTGGACCATATATTATCACTGCTAAATTTGAATCGGGAGCATACAAATTATCTACCTTGGATGGTAAAGAACTTAAAGAACCCATGAACATTTTGCATCTTAAACGTTACTATGCGTAACAAAAATTAATCATTTCATCATTTGTACATATTTTGCATGTTGTTTTATTTTAAAAATATATCACATTGTTTACACAAAAACAAAAACAAATAAAAATAATAAAAATAAAAACAACAATACTCTTGACTCTTTCGAAACCAAAAAAAAAAAGAGAGAGTCAACATTCTCAAACTTCTCAAAAAAAAAAAAAAGTATTTGTATATATTTCTTCCTACAAATGTTGCAGTTATATATTTCAAATTATTTTGGATAAATTAGCATTTATTTCGAATCCCTCACTTTCACAAACATAAAATAAATATCTTGATTTTTATCTGGCATGATTACTAATCTCTTTTATATCAAAGTCCACAAAATTCAATTAAATAAAGTTTGAGCACAGAGAATTGATCTTGTTATTTACTTAAACCAAGCACATCCTTTTACAATAAAATGATTATATTTGTAATGTCCATGCTATGCTACATAGTAGAAGTGGTTTCTTGAGCGAAAAGTTTCCCCTGCTATCCTATCATGCACATGGTCTAGAATATTTGAGAATTGGCAAAAGGACAAGCTCACCCCTACCCAGAATAAAAATCCCTTGCTCTACAGCTAATCCGAGCAAGTATCCCTAGTATAGGAAGAAAAGCAAATTTCAAGAAAAAGAGAAAAAGAAACAAGTTATTTCAGCATTCTTTCAAATTTCAAGCCAAAATACAAAAGAAAAGCAAAAGAAAGCAAAAGCAAAAGCAATAAAATCCCTCTCCCTACCCTTTGAAAAGAAAAGAAGGGTTGATGAGCTTGAATCCCTGGAATTCTCAATTATTCGAAAACTGTGAGGTAAGTCCTATAAAAGGTGGTTTGTGCCCAACCTGCTTGGCCTTGGGTAACTCCTAGCGTGGCGATAAGTCTGTCACATTAGTGACCTTCTTTTGTACAGACCTATGTCTGCTTATGGATTATCTAGCTCTTGATAATCCGACTTATATAGTAGTCTGGTATGGTTATATGCATCTAAATCATGGTTAATGAACACTTATTTTGTTCATTCAAATCCCTTGTATCATAGTATCTTATTCAAACTAGTAAATAAAAAATGCAATTGCACACACATTTTGTATTTGAGAGATTTTGTGTATCATTATGATAAATCAAGATTGAAAATGAACTCACATATGCACATGGGATTCCTTATAAATCTAACTTTTGTCTTTAAGATACTTTGAAATATTTCTGCAAATTGTTTGGAATAAATTCATTTTCTTCTTTAAAGTACAGTTATTTAGTATAAAGACAACTACATACATAATCAAAAATCAAAATTTCTTTCAAACCATACAATAAAAACACACATATATATATATATATATATATATATATATATATATATATATATATATATATATATATTATATATATATATATATATATTGTCGACTTTCGCGATGATGGTATAGTTCCAAAACCAAAATTGGAATTTTATGCCTAGTGTAAGTCCTCATCTTCATATTTTCTATTTATTAAAAATCAACCATGCAATAAAACTCTCTTTTTGGATTTCGTGATGATGGTATAAGTCTATATCTAAATATTCTATGCCTAGCGCAAACCATTGTATCAATTTTTATTCCCCATTTATTTACAAATCATAAAATCCATATGACTTAAATCATTCTGTTACACAATTATGCTTTAAAAACAAACAAACACCTATTCTATTTCATGTCATCATGTCAAACTACAAATTTGCAACCATGGTATAATTTCTAAGGAATTATTCAACATTTTATCACACTTAGGAATTTATGCCTAGCAAAAGCCATTTTAAAATATTTCATTCATAATATTTTCTTGAAAAGTCTGAAAACAAAATCATCATCATCATCATTTGCATCATCACACCAAAGTCTTAAGACAGTCTCTTAAGCACTCTTTTACTTTTAGCAATATTTCTATACTGGGATTAGCTTGACGACCGAGTGAGCGACGACTCCATGAAATGGTCTATAATAGCGATAATGTCCTTTGAAATTATTGTTAAAAGTCTTTTTATTTTTTATCAAATCACCACATCACAAACAACCAATTTGTTCTATCAGATTATTTCATTTAAATTTTAAAGCATTTATTAAAAACCATAATATTTTCAACGACATAATTACATGAATCATTAAAATCAATCACACTTCAAACATTAAAGCACCATAAAAGCATATACACAAGTCATATCATCATAAGACAAGTCATATGATCAAAAAAATATATCTCATCTATATATATATCAAATATATGTACATCATATCAAAAATAGATTGGTATGCCACAATCTACATCTTGGCATACTCAATCCTCTCAAATCATACAATCAATCTATACAGTGCAGTAGCCTAGCCTCGAGAACCTCTCGAGCTCTCAACCTCAACTCCTCCCCCACCCTGAGGTGGACGAGGTGGCCCCATCGTAGTATGTGTGGTACTAGGAGTCCTAGTTATCGATCGAGAGGAAGTCCTCGATGACCCAATCTTAATCAGGTCAGCAATACCGGCTGGTAGCTGTACCCTCTGACCCTCGGGCACCATCTGGAAGTAGATACCCTGGTAGAACGTGGTCTGAGCAATCGACTGCGCTAGCTCCTACATGCTCGCTCCTCCACCCCGTGCTATGAGGCGTGCAATCTCATCTCTGAGCTGTGTAACCTCAGCTCAGTGGCGTGTAGCCTCATATTACAATGTCTGCACTTATGTCTGGAGATAGACTATCTCCGCTCGAAGAGTTGCTGTCTCGTTGCTCTCCCTAGTGTCAACACCCTTGCCCTTATCGGGCGATGGTGGCCTCTCTCTCTATGGAGAATGAGGTCTCTCCTCCCTCCTCTCCCGTTGCCATGGCCTCTACGGAGCTTGTGGCCTCCTCTGCTCTCTCCTACCATGACCTTGTGCTACCTCAATGGCCGCCTGGCATCGCCTCCCCATCCGATGCACAACTGCATGAATTGGACCTTGAGCCCTCGTCATCCGAGGAGGGCGGATGCCTATGTACCAAGCATCATAGCCGTTGACTACCCCAACGTCGTCCCCATCCATTGGCTGAATGGGGGCATCATCTGTGTCCTGACTCCAGAATCGCTGCATATCTAGAGCCTCGCTAACTATAGTGTTATCTCAAATAGTCCGAGAAAACTCGTAGTATCTTAGAGATGGTATCCCCTGCTATAGATCGAAATGCCTCAAAACTTGGTCATACTAGTGGAGATCCACCTCTCCCCTCTCCATCCTCAACCAGCAGACTCGCCTGATGCAAGCCAGCTCCTGTCCGTCCTCGACCCACCCTGTATGATCTCTCCAAGGCCTCCAGGTGATCTAGTTGGAGACAAGGTCATCTAGTAGTCTCTGGGACACTAGTAGATCTATCCACCGCTGTGCCCCTCTTCGAAGCCACCAATAGAAAACTCAGGGCCTCTCCTTGTCAATCCCTGTCAGTGGAAGCCCTACCGGCCTTCGCACTACGATGTGCTCCCAGCACCAAACTTGTAGTAGCGATGTCATAACCAAACATTATCCGCCCTTGTACATGACCCCATGCAGGATCCTATACAATCGAAAGAGTACAAAGCTCCCCTAAGCAAATTTGTATCTGTGGTCTCGCATGTCGCAGACCACATCTGTTAGTACCCATGGTATCCTACATCCGCTCTGGTGGCACAGCAGAAGTCCACCTACCACCCCATCCAAAACCCATGTGAGTCTAGATGCCCCAAACATCTAGCGCAGCAACTCGATGTTCACTTTGCCCTTCTATAGGGTGAAGCTCGGATCGCCACACAACCGCATCATAGCATGACCTTGGTTGGCCACAGGAGTGATCAACCATCCTTGTATGGGGATCCTCAAAATCTTCCATACATCCTCCAGTGTGGGAGTCATCTCCCTTGTCGATAACCAAAAATAGGAAGAACCCGGATACCACCTCTCTGCTAGGGCTGTCAATAGCCTCATGTCTGTAGAAACTTGTGGCATGTCTGCCACGTGCTGCAAGCCGACCTGTGCCAACTAATCTTGCTCTGCCTACGACAGGGTGGCCAAATAATCCCTCAACCTGTCATATTTCCATTCTCTGCTCTTCAGTAATCCTCTCTGCAACATAAACAAAATCAACAATAAAAATCATTACTAAATCATTAATTAAAAATGCAAGTCAAAATAAGTTCAATTTCATAAATGATGATATCATCCACAATTGGATGGTATCGTCTCAAATTTGAGCAAATTCGTCTTCGATTTCGCTAGCCAAAATCGTCCCCTTTTTGATGAAATCGTCCCCTTATCGTTGATTTTGCCCTCAGACGAAATCGGCGATATCGAGACAATTTCGATGAAATCAAGACGATTTCATCTCGATGATGTCGATGGCCCAAAAACGACCGTGATGCTCAAAAATCAAGCAAATCTAGTCTAAAAAGCATTAAATTCTAAAGTAAAGCATTCTAAACTAAGTTTAGACCCTTACCCGTAGCCCGCACCGGACCTCTGTCGATCTGTGCGCTGTCTCGACCATTTTGTCTCCAGATCTCTAGAAACCAGAAAACTAAAAAATGAACAGTAACAATGAATTAGGGTTTTACCCTATTTTTCTTAATTTTATTCAAAAAAAATTAAAAACATTTTCAAATTTTGCTTTTTCGCGTTTTTACCTCAAACGTTCGATTTGGGTAAAAACACGGAGGGGGCACCATAGTAAGCTGTCGTACGATTCAACCTAGAATTGTCGCCTAAAATTGGGAATATTTTTTGCTTTCTTGTAGATCGAGAAGAACTCGTATTTAACGCATTTTATTCGAAAATTTTGCTAAAGAGAGGGCAAAATGTAGCACCCTAAAATTGGCGCAGTAAAACCTTAATAATTACAATTACTCTAGTAAATATTCAATTTTCAATTTCAACCCCCAAAACCACTCCCAAACTGCCGTTTAACCATTTTTCTCCTTTTTCGCGCCATTTTTAGAGTTTGTTTTGATCGTTTGACGATATCGTCGCCGATCAGACGATATCGCCTCAGATCAGACGATTTCGTCTGGACTAGGACGTCCAGAAGATCTTGTCCAAAACTAATTTTTCTCAATTAGCCTCTGTTCCAACAATGTCTCTAATCCGGGCAAAAGTGTGTCTGCACCGTTGGAGACCCTCCTCGTTGGAGATCTCCCAAATTGGAATGATCTCCAACCTCCTAACCTCCCTCCTAAGCCTATTTAATCCTAGGCCCTCCCCTTAGCATCCCCCTGGCTGATATTTCCTGTAATTTGACTTTATACGCACTAAGACATCATAAATTACTATTTGCACTAGTCCTATCCAATTTTTTTTGTAGGAACCTTAGTCTTTTTTAGCTGGAGCAAGCTCAGTTCGTCTTGGATGATCCTGTTCGATTCGAGACAATTTCGTACTAATGCGAGACGATTTCGACTGCAATCATCATCGGGGGCAATCAGTGCCCAGAGTTTGCATTTTCCTCTTTTCATCTGCTATTTTATTCTGCAATTAGCTAGTTTATTTATTATTTTCTGCTATTCTACATCTTGGAGTTCACCCATGTAGCTTTAAATGCATAATTAAGTCACCAATTGTCATCAAATCATTGTAGTGCACTCGTATTTTGTTTATTATCATCATTTTAATGTTATTACTGTTATTCTACATCATTGCCCTCTGTTAGAATAGTTGCATTTTCTGCATTTTGTGTCTACTTCTTTGATTGCAGGTCTCTGACGAATTTGTTTGACGAATTCGTCAAATCTCAGACGATCTTGTCTGATAGCAGATGATCCTGTCAAATCAGAGGCGATCCTGACTGCTTCAAGAATCAGAATCTTCATCAGACATCCGGATTAGGTATGGCTTTTTAATCTTGCTTACTTTCTCTATTTTCTATTCTAATTTGTTTTTCTGTATTCATTTAATCTGCATTTTCATAATAGAACAACTTAGATTCATTTGGCCAAACCTAGGACTCGAATGTTTAAAGATAAAACTGAACACATTCCCAACCTAGGCATGGAAACTACCATTCAAACGTTTCCTGGTGAACCCACCATCCGTTGAAAAATCACCATAATACACCTCCCCCGAGAGGCGGGACCTTCGCAAGGCCTCTTAGTCCGAGGTACCGCACCATCCTTTTCACATCCCCCTTCCGGGCACGGATCCTATAGCCTGAAGGTAAGGATGCGAAAAATTTGGAGCGATACAGAGACAGGTTTGAATTTTTCCTTCACCTAATATTTATTTTATTTGTTGGACTTTGGGACCTTATGATATTTAATGTTCTATTTGTCCATCCATCTATTGATTTGTTTTATACATATGTTTTTTTTTATTAAGTGTTTATTTGGTTCTTTCCTATTTTTCATTTCTTATGTTTTCTTTAAATATTCTAATAACCTTATCATATATTTTAATTTTAGTTAAAAATCTATATTTTAATAAGTAAAATTTCATATAAAATTGATGCTTTAATTATGAAATTATATATAATCAATAGCATTTAATTTTTTTTTTTTATATAAAATTTGAATTGTTATTAAGCACATCCATATAATACCATTGAAATAACTAACAACCAAAATCATCCTGATTTTTTAATTTTATAACTATGTTTTTCTATCTTTATTTAAGTCATTTATCCTTATAACATAAAATTTAAGCTTATGAGGATTTTATCAAAACTCAAACCCTTATTTTTATACAATAAACATATTCACTTATTATTTTATCACACCAAACCCAAATGATCTTATGTGTTCTTAATTTTGCACATGAAGAAATGGTGAGAGCTTCTCTGCGTCACACAACCTGCATGCATTAGGGTTTTGGGCTCTTGGTGCCATACCACCTCTTCACTCTGGAGTGTGTGCGAGACGTCTCTTAGGGTATTTTTTTGCTATTATAATTGACTTTACTCCATCGTTTTATGGATTGAACTTTTTTTATGGATGAAGCTCAATCAACAACTCCAAATTATGTTGAAGCTACAAAAGGGAGAAATGACACCAAAGGTGAACAAGAAACCGTGGGATTTCATTCCCAAAGTTTATCATGAGGTAATACTTCTCCTTAGGATGTGATTATCCTATTGAGTGAGTTTAATACTACTTGTTCTTAGCTGGAAAGTCATACATTGGTACACTATTTTATAGGTTGCATCCCTGGCAAAACCCTCCTTCGAAACTGTAGTTAACAAGCTTGATATGGTGTCAAAGTTGATGGTATCCAGAACCTCACAAAGGTTTCTTTTTGTTTTTTTTTGTTGACCCTACTCAGACTAAAGTGGTCCTAAGTTGTGGGTCTTGGTTTGTTCGTAGCTCCTTGTTTATTTTTTAACCCTGGACGAAGAATTTTTTGGTCACTAATGATGTTTTCCTTGCAGGTTCTGGTTTGGATTGAATTCTTTGGTCTTCCTCTACTGCTCTGGCCTTACTATCAGAACCTTGTGGCCCTTATTGATGAATTTATCTATTGTGAAATGGATAAATTTTATGCCTCATGCACTCAAAAGTATTTTTGTGTCAAAGTTAATCTTTCTAAAGACCTTCGAGAGATTGTTGATATCCAAGTTGGTGACTATAGGTTCAAGCAACGTGTTGTTTACATAAAATTACCTAACAGATGTTACTATTGCTAATAATCTACCCATAAGATAAAATATTATCCTTTAATGGTAAACAAGGTTAAAGCTAAGGAGATGATTGTGGCTCCTATTACTATTAGATCAATCTCTACTTCTAAAAGGGGGAAATATGAATGGAAGGTAGTCTAGAAGAAGGGTACGAACAGGAAAACTGTAAACCTTACAACAATACCTAGTAGTTTACCTCAATCTCGTGTGTCTTATGTGCCAGTTGGGCATGGTGTGGTTTGGGTTTTACTTGAGGTTGGTGGTCTATATTTTGGTATTATTAATGATTATACCTCCAATGAAGCTTAGGAGCATTGTAGCTTCTGGCGGTGGTGTGTTTTCTATTTGTCACTTGTTGTTTAGGTTATATGCAGAGATTGTAATATGACTAAAAAATATACAGATAAGATATGGCAACTAGGTACTACGTCCACGAAATTAAAAGGAATATTAAAAGGGACAATTTTTGCAGGACTGCCCAAACTACCGAACTCGTTTCGGCCATATCTCACTCATCCGAACTCGGATTGAGCTAAAATTTTGAGGGTAGATGCCTGAAAAACCCTAGAACGTCTCCACCAATTTTCATATCATTTGGAGCAACACAGATCCTAGCGCAGCCCTATGTGTGAACGATATATTTGGCAAGCGGCTATGCGAGGGTTTCATCTCGGTTGAGTGCAAGCAGCTCCGGAGGTTGGTTTTTAGGGCCTTCGGGCCCTAGCGGCCAATATTTTTGTGGTTTATGCTCAATATTTTAGCAGGAAATGTTGCAGGGGATACAAGATGGGTTAGAAATTTGTCTTTCAACAGATCATATTGTGAACTTGAGTGACAACGGCTTCCAATTTGTTGCTCAAAAGAAAAGTGAAAACCATACCTTTCCACGACGTCTAGGGCAAGGATTAAAGAGATCTCGAAACAAGTTTCAAGCAGTTGATCAAAAAATGGCTCATATCTCAAATGAATCTGGTGCTAAGGTGCACCCACAAAATAATTCTACTGTGAAAACCCCCGTCAAGGGTAAGAATTTTGAAGACTCAATCCCAAAAATGAATTTTAGGGATGCCCTTCATGGTGGACAGCCTCAACCCAATGCTAATATCAATATTAGGGCTTCCCATAAACCTCTAAGAATGCCTAAGATTGATCCCAGGAAAACAGAGTCAGGATGTCTTAAAGCAGCTGATGGAACTCCTATTGTTAAGCTTGATATGGGGAACATTCAGACTGGCATTGAAGATTTGGAAAAAAGAGGACTAATTTGTCGGTTCGTGGGTTTTCGTCCGAGTCTATCTGCTTTCAAAGTCTGGGCTGCAAAAATCTGGAAAACTAAAGGTGAGTTACAAATCTCTATTTATCCAAATGGTTATTTTCTTGTTTTATTTGCTAATAATGAAGATAGAGAGAAAACTTTTCAAGGGGGTCCTTGGTTTTTTGGAAGGGCAGGGCTTTTCATGAAGCCCTGGCATACTAAATTTAAAGCCGAAGAAGAGATGCCTTCTATAGCTCCCGTGTGGGTTAGACTCTTTGGCCTCCCTATTGAATTTTGGAATCCTACTATTTTTTCTTCAATTGGAAACTCTTTAGGAACTTTTATGATGACTGCTGATTGTACTCAAAATTTTGAACATATTATTTATGCTCGAATTTGTGTTTTAATGGATTTTGACAAACCCCTTCCTAAAAATATCACATTACAATTTGGGGAAGACACTTGGGAGCAAGTAGTGGACTATGAGAACATTCCTTTTCGTTGTAGAATTTGCCATGAATATGGTCATTTGGCCAGTGCTTGCCCAAATAAAATTCCCGATCAAAAGAAAGAAGATATAAACTCAACGAGGTTTCCAAATACCTAAGAAGAAGAACACTCGAAAAAAATAGTTATGAAGGATCAATCAAAGTCATTTGCTAATATGTTTGAAATACTTTCCACAAATGATGTCCCAAGTGAGGAAGAGGAAATAATGGAAACTGAAATCTTAGAAACACAATTTAAATATGAAGGGAAGAACTCGGAGACAAACCAACAAATCAAAGGTTTTCAACAAAAAAAAAGGAGAAAATTTACACAAGAAAAACAATATTTCAAATGTCAAAACTTCAAATAATGCAGGTCCCAATATAGACTCCATTGAACCATCTAGTAAAATTTTGGCAGTGTATGAGCATTCTTCAAGGTTAGAAGCCATCTCAGATTCAATTGGAATAAGTCAAGAAATAGGGAAAAAAAATTGAAGATGGATTCCAATCAAAAAATAGGTCGCAAGACCAATCAATATCATATGGTAAAAGAAGGTGAAAAGCTTGTAGAGGAAGGTAAGATTAATGCCCTTCCCAACTTTTTTAGCCCTGGTATTAATGAAGATCATCACTTGGAATATTAGAGGACTCAAAGGGAGTCTTTCAAAACAAAATGAAATTAGAAGAATGATTCAAATAAATCATCCACATCTTGTTTTCCTTCAAGAAACAAAGATGTCAATGGAGGATATGGACTTAATTGCCAGTAAAATTTGGCCAGCTAGAAAAGTGGTTTCCCTTAGTTCCCAAGGGACTTCGGGTGGCATTGCTTGTCTTTGGGACCCAAAAGAGGTAGTTATTCACCATATGGTTGGCAGTTGGGGTTTGTTGGCTATAGCTATTCAAAGTAGACATTCCAACCAGATTATGCTCTACATTACTGTTTATGCCCCGACTTCTTTAGAGGAAAAAAGAAGACAAGTGGAAGGATATTACTCATATTATCTCTCATTTTCCTAAATCTTGGATCTTGATCGGAGGAGATTTCAATACCATCCTCTCTCCGGATGAGAAAATGGGGGGAAATAGAAATTTGGACAAAAGCACCGACCTCATGAGCGAATATATTGCAAACCTCCATCTTGTGGATATCCAACCGGATAATGGCCTTATGACTTGGTCTAACAGAAGGCAAGGCTTAGCTTGTATAATGGAGAGATTGGATAGGTTTTTGCTCTCTGAAAATTTCTTAATCCATGGTCACATTCCTAAAGTGAAGACTCTTAATAATGTCTGGTTCGGATCATTGGCCACTCATGGTGGAAATGTGGAAAACTAATGTGAGTTTCTATCCTTTTCATTTTTAATTAATGTGGCTCAGATACATTTCCATCGGACCTCGTGTGCAACAATGGTGGAAGGAAGGTAAACCTAGGCATGGGACTAAGATGTTCTGTTTTACCAAAAGACTGCAATACATTAAATCCAAAATCAAGACTTGGAACTGGAAAGAGTTTGGGGATGTTCATAAAAAAAAACATGAAGTTATTGCTCATCTTGAAAATTTGAATAAGAAAATCCGTTTAGATGGCCTCACAGAGAAGAGAAGTGCAGATGAAATTAAACTCACAACTCAGTTAGAGGAATGGGAAAAAAGAGAAGAAATCTTATGGAAGCAAAAATCTAGAATTCAATGGCTCAAAGAAGGAGATCGAAACACAAATTTCTTTCACAAATCTCTTCTAGCTCGAAGATCTCACAACTTTATTTCTTCCTTAACTTCAGATACTAGGAGATGTTGTTTATACTTGGGATGGCATGAACTCTATTGTTGTTGATTACTTTTCCAATATTTTTGCGGCTACTCCTCTTGACTCAGCTTCTCAACAAAATGTTCTTCAAGCAATCCCTTCTCTTATCACTTCCGAGGAGAACTCTATTTTGACTGCTCCTCTTACTATCAATGAGCTTCAACAAGTAGTTTTTAAAATGCAAAAAGGGAAAACCCCGTGTCCCGATGGTTTTCCTATTGAGTTCTACCAAGAGTTCTGGGATATCCTTCATGTTGATTTATTAGAGGTGGTGGAAGAAGCCAGGAAAGCCAAAGAAATTTTGAAGGTTATCAATAAAACTTATATTACTCTTGTTCCAAAAGCTCAAGAGGTTGATCATATCTCAGCTTTTAGACCTATTGCTTTATGTAATGTTCTTCTCAAAATCATTACTAAAATCATGGCAGAAAGGTTGAAGCCTCTTTTGCATAAGATTATTTCCCTAGAGCAAGGGGGATATGTGGAAGGACGTCAAATAGTAGATGAGATAGTTCTTGCTCAGGAAGCCATCCATTCCATGGATATGCAAAATTCTCCTTCTATGTTCATTCGGTTAGACTTATCCAAAGCTTATGACAGAGTGGATTGGCACTTCCTTATCAAAGTTTTGAGGCAATTTGGTTTCTCTAAGGATTGGATGGATTGGATTATGGGATGTATCTCTTCAGTTTCCTACTTAGTTCTTATCAATGGCAGGCCTTCTCAGTCTTTCCCAGCTTCCAGAGGTATTAGGCAAGGTGACCCGCTATCCCCTTATTTATTCATCATTCTTGCTTAATGCTTGGGTAGGACTATAACCAAAAAGAGGGAAAACAAAACCCTTGAGGGAGTTACCATTGCTCATGGAGCTAGACCTATCTCTCATCTTCAATTTGTGGATGACTCTACTCTTTTAGGTAAAGCTACAGTTAAGGAAGCTTCTAATATTAAGCAAATAATTAGCTATTTTTCTAAGGCTACTAGGCAGTTGATCAATGAAGACAAATCTAAAGTTATTTTCTTTCACTGCTCTGCTAGACAGGAATCCATGGTCTTGGATAAATTAAGATATAAGAAGACCTCTCTTCCAATCACTTATTTAGGTATTCCCATAAATATTCAAAGGCAAAAAAATAAATATTGGAATTGGTTGTTGGACAAAGTCAAGAAGAAAATTGGAAAGTGGACCAACAAGTGGCTTTCTTCTGGGGGTAGAATCACCTTGGTAAAATCAGTCCTTCAAGCTATTCCTATTTATGTTTCTTCCATTTTGAATATCCCAAAGGTTGTTCTTCGAGAATTGGATCAAATCAGTCATCGTTTCCTTTGGAGTGGTACTAAGGAGAAAAGAAAATGGGCCTTGGTGAAATGGGATACTTTATGTCTTCCTAAGAGTGAAGGGGGGTTAGGATTCCGGTCTTCAATTAATAACAACAAAGCTTTAGCTGCTAAATTATATTGGAGGATGTTGCATAACCCCAATGCTCTTTGGGCCAATAATCTCCGTGCTAAATATGCTGAGAACAAAAGTCCTGAAGACCTTGTTCGCTATCAACTTCCTACCAAAGGTTCTCCCATTTTAGCAGTTCTTAAGACTGGTGAGGATTTGATAAAGAAAAAATTATTTTGGATCATTCATAATGGTCAACATGCAAATTTTTGGACAGATTCTTGGGATGGTCACAAGCCTTTAATAACTCAGTTTCTCGATTGGAGGCCTTTGATGGAGGAGCTTCACCGAGCTAATTGGATAAAGGTGGCTAATTATTGTCGGTACCATACTGGTAATTCAAAGGTTGGTAGATATTGGATCCCTATTGAGGACTGGCCTATTCAAATCCTAGAAAGGCAAAGACAAGATATCCAAGGCATCCTTCATATGAGATCCCTCTCTTGGTCCCATGAAAAAGATTGTTTTGGATGGAACAACACTACTAAGGGTGAGTATTCCGTTGCTCAAGGTTATTTGACCTTATGCCATAATAATCCCAACCATTCTTCTGACATATTTTCTCAATTGTGGGCTCAAAAGCTTTGGCCTAAGGTGAGGTTCTTTAATTGGCTTTTATTGCATCGTAGGGTGCTTATCGGTGAGCAACTTATGAAGCATGGTTTTCATGGCCCTTTTAGATGTGAAATGTGTGAAGAGAATGTAGAAAATATCAACCATATTTTTATTGAGTGTACTTTAGCCTCTGAGCTATGGAGGAGAATGGCCACTTTACTTGGCTTAAAGTGGTCCAATTTTTTTACTTTTGAACAACTTTGGAGGGATTGGCCTAATCAAGAGGGTGTTGATCATTTTATTAGGCAGTTAGTTTGGATGGGTTCTACCATTCTTCTTTGGAATATTTGGAATGAAAGGAACAACCAAATTTTTAATCAAGATAGGAAGGATATTCACTATATTTGGCAAAAGACCATAGCCAACTTAGTTGAATCAGTCCATCAACTCCTTAATCACCCTCAAAACTCCCACCAAAGATGGGATCAAGTGATGCAAAGATTGAAGATTAAACCTTCTAAGGGCAACCAACTTAAAGGGAATGTGAGTATTAGTAAGATGGATAGGACTAGAAATTGGCAACCTCCTCCTAAGGATTTTGGAAAAGTCAATACCGATGGAGCCTCTAGAGGGAACCCTGGAAAAGCCAATGTGGGAGGAATTGGTAGACTTTCGGATGGCTCCCTGGTTTTTACTTTTGCTCGAGAATTTGGGTATTCTTTCCAATAACCTTGCTGAGGGGTATGGTATCCTCGGAGGCCTTCAGGAGGCTACTAAGGTTGGATGGGAAAAGGTGTTAGTTGAGTCTGACTCTCAACTTATGATTAATCTCTTGAAGACTCCTTCTAAGAATCATAAGGTGGATTGGAGAATAAAAAGAATTATTGAGAAGATTCAGTTAATCCAGATGGGATTTTTGAAAGTTGATTACAGTCATGTGGTCAGAGATCAAAACAAGAGTGCTGATGCTTTAGCTAATTGGGCTTTGGACAAAGGTGATCTTACTTGTTATGGCCACCCTCCTATATGGTGGGCTTCTCAAATTAGGGAAGCTCTTCTTTCTATCATTTCTTTGGATGGCTCCAGCTTCGAAGGTACCTAGTTTCTTCTTGTTTTTTTTTTTTGCTTCTCTTTGGTTCATTCAGTTTTTTTTAGTTCCCTAGCTCATTCTATTCTTTATTTTGTTTCCTCTGTTGATTCTTGCCTTAATAGTCTTCTGGTCTAGATAGGTCATTGTTTTGTTCATTGTTTTTTTTTTTCTTTTTTCTTCTTTGTTTTTTTTTGTTTAGTTTTTTAAGGTGGGTGGGTTCTTTTGTTTTGTTTTGTTTTTGTGTTCTTTGTGTTGTTTTTCGTTGTTCTTGTGTTTTTGTTGTTTTGTTTTTTTTTTATGTTTTTTGTTATTGTTCTTGTGTTTTTTTCGTTCTTGTTCTTGGGTTTCTCTTTGTTTGTGTTATTTCGTGTTTTTATGTGTGAGTGTCTTCTATGTCTTTTGTTTTTGTTTATTGTCTGTTGTTGGTTGTTTTTTATTTTTATTTTTATTTTATTTTTTTTTTTTAGGTTTTGGTTGTGTTTATTTTTCATGTTTTTTTTGGGTTATGTCTTTGTAGTGTTCTGTTGTTTTTGTCTTGTTTGTGTTTTGTTATGTGGTTCTTGTGTTTTTCTATGTGGTTTGTGTTGTGGTTTCTTTTTTCTTATTGTGCGTGTTTGGTTGTGCTTTTGTTTTTGACACACTCAAGGAGCATGTTTTTTATTTTATTTTATTATTTTTGTTGTTATTTACTTATTTTTAAATTGGTTTTGTGTGTTTGTTTGCTCCTTGAGTATGTCAAAGGTGGTAGGCCAGGTCCGAGTCCCGGGCTTTTTTGGAAGAATGGATACCCCCGCCTCCTTGGGTCTTACCCGAAAGTGGCATCCCTTTTGGGATGTTTTCCACAAATAATAAAAAAAAATGATATGGCAACTTCCCATGCAGTGGGCTACTAGGAAAAGAGAGGTCTGGTACTTCATGAAAAACAAATTGGGTTTTTCAAACCCCAATTCTTAATGGGCTCCTTCATAGGCTTGCTATAATAAGCTTGAGAAAATCCTTTAAGATTTTCTTTGGAATAATTTTTTAAAAACAAAGGGATTTCATAGAGTTGCCTGGGATATTTGTTGTCTTCCTAGAGAATATGGCATAATGGGTCTGTTGGACTATATACGGTAAGGTATTGCTCTCTTGCTAAGTGGTTGGTCAGGGCTCTAAGGGGAGTTAAAGTTTGGAAAGTTCTAGTTCAACATTTTATTTCCTCTGGTATTACCTTAAACCGTAGAGCATGGAGAGGGTTGGATTTTACCTCTCTCATTGTTCCTCCAATTTTTTTCAAGATTTTTGGCTCCTTTTTTATTAGAAGTATCTAGAAATCCTGGAAGTAGCTCACTCCTTGGTTCTATTGGAAAGGATATGGCTTCTATAAAGGCTTATCCATCAATTTTATTAATATTTGGTGGTACCCCGTCTTTCTAAATCATTGTTATCCCTTAGCTTGGGTGCAATAAATTCATGCTCAATGATTTTTTAAAAGGGTATTGTTACAATAGCTAATTTATTTTCTCGCCAGACCAGGGATTGGATCCCCTGGAATGAGTTCAAACACACCTTCAGGCTAAATGGTATGGATAAATATAGTTCTAATGTTATTATTTCTCTCACCCATTTTTTCTATGTTGCACAAGATTGGTGTGTGCTTTCTATGTCATTGATGGTTAGACTGGAGATGGCATGTTGAGACTCCTTTGCTTAATTATAAGTCTCGTTTGAGGTATAAATGGTTATCTCCTCATCTTCCTATGGTGCCTAAGCTCAATCAGCATAGGGACATATTTTCTACAAGGACTAGATGAAATTATATATTTTAGAATGTTGGGTTGCTTATGTTGAGCCCAAGCAATATTTTTTTGCATGGAGCTTTCTGGGTCAAGGTCTCCCCTTGGGGGAACGTTTGAAGTACCTTGGAATTAATGATACTAAATATCCTATTTGTGGTGTACCTGAGTCTTGTACTCGCCTATTTTGGAACTACGAAAGATCTAGGCAAGCTTGGGAATGGGTTCTTTTCTTTTTTCCATTTACAACTGCAATAATTTCTTGGCTCCAAGATTTTCTTGGGGACTCTTTTACTTTTTCTCTCTCGCTTTTTGAGGTGTGGTAGGTTTTCAAGATTAGCCTGCTCTTTCATATTAGGAAGGCCCATAACATAATTGCTTTTAAACATTATACACCTTCTGTCACATTTAGTCATGCGAACAAATTATAAATTTTTAATGATATATGGCTATAGATATATACTGAAGCCAACATAGTTTTTATGGAGTTGGATCACTTGTAAGTTCTTCTGGTGCACTAGACCAATGCTTTATGTATAGTCAATTGAATCCCCCCATAGCGCTCTTCTTAGGAGTTTTTTTGATCCTGCTCTTGCCACCGACCTCCTCATGCAATAAGTGCTCCCATATATAGGTATTACTCCCTGCTCGCACCAGTTAGTAAGTGATATAATGTTGACATTGCTTGTTTGTCCCGTTAGGTTGGGGTTAGGATGATGTTCAAAAAATTTCACCTTGACTAGTTGTTTGTTGGAATGACATGGGTACTGAAGGACTTAATGAGAAT
The DNA here is from genome assembly GCA_028583015.1 of Wollemia nobilis. NCBI lineage: Eukaryota > Viridiplantae > Streptophyta > Pinopsida > Araucariales > Araucariaceae > Wollemia > Wollemia nobilis. The sequence goes on along the minus strand of JAQPPZ010016967.1, from coordinate 3,493,126 downwards.
TGTGATGTAGAAGGGTGGATTCCCATCCCATAATCACTAGTAGTTTATGTAGGACGACACAGTATTTCATTTGATATGCTTTCTTTGATCAATTATGATTGATAAAATTGTGTTTTGTTGACAAATTTTTTTCCTAACCCTTATCAATGAGATTTACTTTGATTCTCATAAAATGTGTTAACTATTGGATGTGTCTCATCCTTTGTAGAGGAAGCATTGTACAACAAACCCATGTTTTGGTGGTATTGCTCGCCGGTGAGCGGCCTGGGGCCCTCGGTGGAGGGGGTGAAGCTCGAGGGGAGGACGAAGCCCTCCCAGGGGGGATCGGGGGGGCGGGGGCATAGCCCACCCCAAAAATTTTCCCCTTTTTCTAGAGTGATTTACGAAGCGGTTTTTGGGATTTTGATGGTTGGTGGGTGGTATGGTGACCACGGTATTCTAATACCACATTGTAGTTTAGGGTTGTAAGAGTTTCCTTTATATTGATTGTAATGTCCCATTATGGTTAAGGTGAACAATAATAGAAGAAGAGGTGTGGCTATTTTTTGCTGGACGTAACCCATATTGGGTCAACCAGGATAAATCTTGTGTGTTCTATGTGCATGTATTTTATGAGTTATTTTCTTCTGAGTTATTTAATTTATGCATTATTATTATGGGATAAGTTTTGGTATAATCTCTTCATTTGGAATCAGAGCCAAGTTATTAGCCATATAGGGATGCATTTATTGCTAGGGTTTCATTTCATCTTAAGAGGAGCTAGGATTTCTAGGAGTTATATAAAACCTATTCTGAAATGTGAGTTATACGTAGAATGAGCTTGAAGAAAAATGATGGGAAATCAATCAAGGATAGAGATTGATAAGTTTTATGGAAAAATATTTGAGCTATGGAAGTTAAATATGGAGGATCTGCTCATGGATAGAGATCAGTGGGTTGTTATCTCTAAAACAAAACCTGTTAGTACATCTGATGAAAATTGGGAAAAGTTGAATCGAAAAACGAGGAGTTTAATTTGACTATGTCTTGTAGATTCAATCCTAATAAATATTTTTGTAGAATCTACTACAAAGGATATCTAGGAGAAGTTAGGGTTTCTATATCAATCTAAGTCCTTGGTGAACAAATTATTCCTTCGAAAGAAACTATATAATCTCAGGATGAATGACGGGGATTTAGTAGTAGATCATATTAATGCATTCAATACAGTGGTAAGTCAACTTACATTTGTTAAAATTAAGTTGATTGAGGAATATAAATGTATTACTTTGTTATGATCTTTACCAGATTCATGGGATAGCCTGGTTGTAGCAATTGGTAGTACAAATTCAACCACACTAAAGTTTGAAGATGTTGTGGCATCTCTATTATCAAAGGATATGAGGAGAAAAGTCATGGAGGAAACATAAAGAGATGCCCTAAAAGTGAGAGGGTGTGCCAAGAAAAAATATAAAATGAGATATGGTGATAGATCTAAGTCCAGAGGTATATCCAAGTCTCGAGGAAAGTTTGAGAGAAAATGTTGTAAATGTGGTAAGCTTGGACACATGCAGAAGGATTGTATATCAAAGAATGTTGATTTTGGAAATAGATATAATGAACTACTTCCATGGAGATAAATAAATCCACTGATGAAGGAGGGTATGTATATTTGGTATCCTACTCCACACATTCTAATAGAAATGATTGGTTGATCGATACTGGTGCCTCATTTCATATGACTCCTCACAGGGGGTGGTTTAGTGAATATAAAAGATATGATGGAGGGGAGGTGTTGTTGGTAGATGATTCGCCACTTAGAATCATTGGTCGTGGAAGGGTGAAAATATTATTGCAGGATGGTAGGGTTAAAACCCTCCTAGGTGTGATGCATATTCTTGGCCTTACTAGAAATTTAATTTCTATAAGCAAAATGGTTGATGCAACAGTAAATGTCAGTTTTAGTAAGGATTCATACAACATGGTTAATGGATATATGGTGTTAGCAAGAGGAGTTCAGATTGGAATCTTGTATAAGCTATTGGGAAGCACTATGACAAATGAGTGCACTAGCTCAACCATTTCTAAGGCTAAATCAGACGAAAGTTCAACACATTGGCATCAAAGAATGGGACATATTGGAGAAAATGGACTATGTACCCTATATATGAAAGGTATGATTCAAGGTATCCCTAATTTATCAATGTGTTTTGATTTCTGTGAACATTGTATTTATTGCAAGCAGAATCATGTGAGTTTCCCATTTGGTGTTGCAAGATCAAAAGGGGTATTAGATTTGATTCATAGTGATATTTTTGGTCTTGTTCCTGTTCCATATCTTGGAAAATCATGGTACTATGCTTCTTTCCCTGATGATTTTTCAAGATATGCATGGATTTATTTTCTTAAAAGTAAATATGAAGTGTTTGATAATTTTAGAGAATTTAAAGCACTTGTTGAAAATCAAACTAAGAAAAATATTAAGGTGTTGAGGTCTGATAATGAAGGAGAGTATTGTTCAAATATATTTGAGGATTTTTGTAATCAATGTGGTATTGCAAGGTAGAAGACTACTCCATATACACCCCAAAATAATGGAGTTGCTAAGAGATTGAACATATCACTAATGGAAAAGGCTAGAAGTATGTTTAGTGGTGCAAGGCTGGCACATGAATTCTGGGCAGAGGCAGTGAATGCAACATGTTACTTGCAAAATCGATCTCCTACATCAGCATTGCTGGATCAAACTCCATTTGAAGCATGGTTTGGTAAGAAACAATATTTGTCACATCTTAGAGTTTTTGGTTGTGATGCATACATGCATATTCCAAAGGATAAAAGAAGTAAGCTTGACAATAAAGTTGTTAAATGTATCTTTATTGGTTATAAATATGGTGTTAAAGGATATAAAATTTGGAATCCAAAAACTAAAAGTACATTTTACAGTAGAGATGTGGTGTTTAGAGAAATGAAAAGTGATCACAAGAAGGAAGTAATAGAAGAAGAACCTGAAAAGGTACAATTTGATCTCATGGAAGAAGAATCCTACTTAGAAGAAGAAGAAGAGGATGAACCAGAGGTTCATACACCTGTGGTAAGGAGATCAACACGAGAAAGAAGACAACCTGATAGGTATAGTCCATATGCTTTTCCTTCAGTTGTTTTATCTGTTACTGATGAAGATCCTAGAATAGTTAGAGAAGATGTAATTCTAAAAAGGTAAACCTTTGGGAAGAAGCCATGAATGAGGAAATGATGACCCTAAAAAAGAACAAGATATGGGATCTAGTAAAATTACCTGGTGGGAGAAAAGCAATAGGATGCAAATGGATCTTCAAGAAGAAGCAGAATGCTGAAGGAAAAGTGGAGAAATATAAAGATTGCCTGGTTGCTAAAGGCTATTATCAGATAGAGGTAATTGATTATGATGAAGTATTTTCTCCTTTTGCAAAGTTAACCTCGAAAATATTTCTTTCATCTGTAGCCATTGCATTTGATCTTGAAATAGAGAAAATGGATTTGAAAATTGCATTCCTTCATGGGGATTTGGAGGAAGAAATCTATATGAGACAACCTGAAGGATTTGTTGCTGAAGGAAAGGAGGATTCTATATATAAGCTAAAGAAATCTCTGTATAGATTGAAACAATCACCTAGAATGTGGTATCAAAAATTTGATACTTATGTCTTAGGACTTGATTTTGTTTGTAGCATTGTTGATCATTGTGTCTACTCAAAGCAAATTGGTAATGTACTTGTCATTATTTTTTTGTATGTTGATGATATGTTACTAATTGGAAATAGTAAGGAAATGATTAGGGAAGTGAAGTCTCAGTTAGCATCATAGTTTGACATGAAATATCTTGGCCCTACAAATTTTATTTTGGGTATGCAAATAAACAGATATCGGTAAAACAAAAAGTTGTGGTTGAATCAGTTAAGTATGTTGAGACAGTTTTGAATTTCTGGTTGAAGTTAAGTCTGTTGAGACAGTTTTGAATTTATGGTTGAATTAAAAAAAATTCCTCTTTTTTTGAAGCGATTTGTGTAGCGGTTTTTGAGGTTCTGGTGGTTGGTGGGTGTGGGTGGGTTTAGCCCATGGTATTGTGCCCACGGTATTCTAATACTACGTTGTGGTTTAGGGTTGTAAGAGTTTCTTTTATATTGATTGAAATGTCCCATTACCGGCAAGGTGAACAATAATAGAAGAGGAGGTGCGGCTCTTGTTTGTTGGACGTAGCCCATATTGGGTGAACTAGGATAAATCTTGTGTGTTCTATGTGCATGTATTTTGTGAGTTGTTATTTTCTTCTGAGTTATTAAATTTCTACATTATTATTATAGAATAAGTTTGGATATAATCTCTTCATTAACCCACCCACTTTTTTTATTATAAAAATTGTTATCTTAATTTAATATAAATAGCTTTTTTCCATTTAAAAAAAAATATTACACATTAAGTTACTAGAAATAAATATACGCTAATTCCAATCCTCCTCAATTGAGTTCTACTTTACGGAAGACAAAATAAAACAATGTCCAAACCTTTCGGTTTTTAAGTTCCATTTTTTCTTCATGAGGAACTTTTGTTATCTTTACCATTCTAATCTTGCCCTAAAATTATCAATAAATATTAAACACAATTTCTACAGAGGTTGAATAGCCTTTTTAATGTGGAAATAAATTCATACATAAATCCCTTCTATTGAAGAAATACGAAACATTTTAGAGAAGGGATGAAATATTCGTAAAACGTTTACCATGTATCAAGGATTCTCACAACATTTAAAACTTGTAATATTAAGCAATTGATGTTATATAAATATTGATCAATAAAGAGTTTAAACGATTAAAAGTAAAATTATAAAAGAGGTATATAGAATTATCAAAATATTATTTTATTAATATTATTTTATAATAATTAAATAATATAATATATAGATTATTATAAAAAAGTTAATGTTCAAATTTTGTTATGATGTACTTCCAAGGGTTAGGTGGATTGGTAAGTGCAGGTGTGGTTGGGCACTTACCAAGTGTAGACACCAAAACAACACCAATCTGATTATGTGGCTACAAACGCTGATCGCATTGACACACACAGCCCCTAGGGCAGCCCCTAGAGGTTAAACAGTGGTCCTAACCACTCTCACAACAGTTTTTGAAGGTCAGAGATCGATTTGGCACCTCTCAGGCACTCTGCTCCTTATTCGTTCCACCCAGGGATGATTACAAACTGGTATTCGTTCCACCCAGGGACGATTAGCAGTATTCGCTCCAGGGTGGGGCGAATAGCAGGTTTGATGGGAAAAAGGTCAAATCTCGACAAATGGCAGCCCAGATCCACCACTTAACTCCTCCTTCATTGCATGGGAGTGCGAGTGAGCATTTTGGAGTGCTAGAGGCAGTTACAGAGGCAGTCATGGAGCCCTTAATCAGGGAGGAATCTTCTCCCCCCTTGGAAAGGCATGATTGCCAAGTGGCGCCTCTGCATGCTCATACACAGAGACCATCAGGTCTATAAAATGGTGAGTCTTCTCACCCCAAAGATATACATAGAAGGAGCATTTTGAGCAATGAAGTGCTGCCATTTTGCATACTCACTTTTGATTGTGCCTTTCACATCCTTGATCTCTCTTTTGGAAGGGAGGTCATTGGGTGGTTATTGGAAGCACAATCCGGACCCCAAACCCGACATTTGGCCATAGTATCCCACCCAAATTTTTCGACAACACCCCACAAGATGTTTTGGACCCATCCCAAGTGGATTGGTGCCAAAATCGGGCCCCAAACGGTGGGCGTCCTACCCCCGGGTGCCCCCCGCACTATTGCAGTCCTAATCGCCCCACCCCGGAGCGATTAGAAATATGTAGCATATTTTAGTTCTGTTATTTTTGCATTTTATTCTAGGTTTCTTAGATAGGCTTGCATTCAAATTTCATGTAATTCTGAGCAGTTTTGATCATGTTTTTGTTATTTCTCGCTTTCGCTAACATGCAGGTAGCATCATCAAATTCTCGGTGATAGAGGCCGAATTGGCAAAATATGACCTTCTGGGTCTTTCCAAAATACCCCATTTCACCTAACCCCCAACTTTGCAGGTGATTTGGAGCCTCCCGAATGGGACATTTGGGACAATGCTTTCTGACGTTTTGTTGCAGGTCTAATCGTCCCACCCCGGAGCGATTAGAAATCCGTGGCGAATTTTTTGACTATTCTTTTTGTAGTGCCTTCCGGTGATGTTCTCATGCCTCTGCTCAAGTTTTTAGATCTCTTTTTAGTTGTCATTTTTTTTTTTTTTTGCATCGCACTAATGTAGGCTCTTTGATTGCATGTTTCTGTTTCCTCCGATGTAGAGGATCCCGACACTCAAGGAAGTAGAAAAGAATCAAAGACGCCCTTTCCAAGCGAGTGGCAATCGTTTGGTCCACCCATTTTACATGTGGGCACGCAGAAGAAGGCATACCACCCATGGTGTAACGAAACCTTATTTAACGCTCCTAGCCCCTGAAAAGGGAGGAGACGTGTTGTAACCGAGCTTTAAAGAAAATTAATAAAAAGGGTTGTATTCCATATTTGCTTTCTATCTGGTTTCGATTCGTTTATGTTTCTCTCCTTTCATGCATTTTCAATTCATAGGATTTAGCGTTATCTTTGGCTTCGCTTGCATCGCACTTGGTGTTTCCTTTTTGCTTCCGTATCCTCGTGCTTTCAGTGGCGATCATGGTGGGACCCTGTCCTCTATTTTTGAGATCAAACTTTTGATCAAAAATTGCTTGTTTTTGCTTGCAGGTACCAAGTTTTCAAACGTTGGACTGTTGTTCGTTCCAGTCTGTGACGAGTACAGAGCTGGAATTCATCTTATCCAGGGACGAATGGGCATTCGCCCCACCCTGTGATGAATACAGTTCTGTTATTCATCCCACCCAGGGACGAATAGCTCTCTGTGCAGTTTTAGGGCAAAAACTCAGAGGCATCCGATTTGGGCAGAGAAGAGGTAGGGGTCCTAAACACCTTCTATCATTTTTTGCTTTCTATTTTCTGGTTATTTTCTTGCATAGGAGAGTTTTTAATGCTTGTTTTCTTCATTTATGCAAATTAAAAAGAACCCCACACACCACGTGGTAATTTAAACAACAAGGAGTTGGTCGTAAAACCCCAACCCTTGATCAAGACCAACGGTGGATTTCATCACCACCTTGGCTTGAATTTTTGCATCCATAACCCCGATCGCTACTGTTGCTAGACGTAAATCCTGACGAAAGCTGACCGAGTGTAGCTAGGGTGATTCCCAGTGCATGAGGATAAGTCTTCTATGGTAGGTGTCAAAAATAGGGTGATCCCCCTTTCGTACCGCCTATGTTCCACGTACCATTCTACTCTCGCGTACCAATAGTTTCCCTCACGTAAGGGCGGGTATATTGAGAGGTTTGGTATAACGGCCTGGCAGTGGTATATCGAAGGGGCGACCATTTTGGGAGACATAAGAGACATCATATTGCATATACAACAACACGTTCTTTACAAAGCTTTCAAAACAAAAATCAAAACACACTAAACCAGATTTAGGGCACACCTTTAATCTATAAACGAGATAATCACTTCTTTGATTGTGTGGCTCTTGTTTGTTTAGTGTAGCATAAAAAAAAAATCATAAAAAATATAAAAACCTACATAGCTTGTAGAGAGACACCGCCATGGTGTACACCCGTAGCCAAGCCCAATTGCGGGCAAAAGCTGTAGAAAGTGTACAAGGGGGCACAAGTCACCTCCGCTATAGCCCCAAGGACTTGGTCATACCACCTTGGCGGCCTGACCCACAAGATAGTCCACATCGTGCCATTTCAGAATGGGACTATAGAGGCACCCCTTCGAGGGGCACTCCCGTTCAACATAGACCCTTTCAGGAGGAGTCCCTACACGTGGCACTCAATATAAATGGGAAGGCTCCCTTAGATGCTCGGTATGAGTGGCCACCATGCAATGAAGCGCTAGAACAACATAGGGTCCATAAGGAGAGGCCACATGATTATGTCATCCCTCCTCTACCCCTCATCACTGTTAGGAATAACAAGCCAAATCCAGAGCACAAGGCTCTTCAGACAGGGCGAGCCAACTCTGCCCGCCCCTTTCACATATACGAAAGGGAGCACGAGGAAGACCATCACATTCCTCAAGAGCAATACACAACATGGGAGCAATGCACCTCCACACCTGCTATCTATCAAATCACCTACTGAGGCCAGAACCTCGGGTGAATGCCACCAACCTCGATAGAGGAAAGTGACCTATAGAGATCTCGGATCATCACGACCGAGATAAATACATAGGAGAGGCATCTAGGCCCCCTAGACCTAAGACGATGGAACAAATTGACTTGGAATTTGCCAAACATGCCACCCGCCAAGCGCAAATCACGTAGCTTGAGCAAGACCAACAATAGTTGGAGCACCTGTATCGCCTTAGCAAAGAGCGCATTCGGCGTCAAACAGATGAGCTGCTCCATAACACTGTGCCTGAGAGGGTTCCAACCCCTCGCACCCAAAGAGCAAAACTATATGAGAGGCGCAACCCCTTGGTGCGAGACAGGTCCCCATGACCTTACCAAGTGTTGCCTCCGAGACCTCCTAGACCTGAGCGGGAGGCCACTCCCAGGAACAATGATGGGCACCCTCCACGGGGACCCACCCATGTTTATAGGTCTCACCCAAAAACTCCTCAAGAAGCCTATGAGGAGTATGAGCAAGAATAAGAGCGGGCCGAAATGCCCTACCAAGGCAGAGGGGGTGCTATCCGGCCACCCCTCCATAGGCCTCAAGTTTCCCACAACCCACAGTGGGAACTAACCAAGGAGGAAGAGATCAAATATTTCGATGCATATAAAGCACTGCTAGAGCGCTTAGAGTCTATGGAGACCAAGACTTCTGGGCCCCAAAAGCCCACTTTATGCCAACTCCGCAGTCACCCAGTGCATCCGTCAGTGCCAACACCCCCATACCCTGAACACTTTAAGCTACCCCAGTTGGCAATCTTTAGAGGTGAGGAGGATGCCCAAGAGCACGTGACTAGATTCTTGAGCCAATGCTTTGGCATTCAAGACAATGATGCTTTGCTATTAAGAACATTTATAACCACGTTCGTAGGCCCTACCTCGGATTGGTTCACTCAATTGCCAAACACATAGCATGTCAACTTAGATCAGCTAGTGGATGCGTTCCTCGAATGCTTCACCTTCAACACCAAGAAGAAGGCATCACTAAGCGACCTAGCCAGCCTCAGGCAGTATGAGGAAGAAACCATGGCGGCCTATGGGAATCGGTGGAGGACGTTGCTTTCAAAGCTGCCCTACCTCCCTCCTATGGCCGACCTTACCCAAATGTTCTCAAAGAGCTATTTGAGATCGATCTCCATGCTATTGCAGCTGCAGCAATATGCCACTTTAGAGGAAGCTCTGGTGCAAGCCAGAATCATTGAGGAGATCAAGATTCAGGATGGCGAGATTGCCAAGCCAAAGAAGAAATAATGGTCTAAAAATGCCAAGACAGGGACCATGCAACCGAAACCCGCCATGGTCAATCAGGTTGCTATAAATGTACCTAAGCCTGTACAAGCAACACAACCCCAAAAGGCTAACTATCAGGCGGTCCCTCTTGATAGTTATGAAAGAGAAAACCATCGACAAGATCAAAATTAGCAGCATCACCCTAGGCGACAATTTACACCCTTTACAGAGTCTAAAGACTCCTTGTTTGACCGCTTGTTAGTGGAAAACTTGATGAACTTTCTAGAGAGTCGACCTGTAGACCCCAACGCGCCAAAACCCAAAGGTTATAGGGAAGACTTGTACTGTAAGTTTCATCGATAGAAGGGACATGATCTTTATGCATGTTGGAAGTTCAAAAGCTTCGTGCAAGACCTAATCGACAACAAGACGCTAGTGGTGGATAATCCAGTAGCACCAAACAACCAACAGATGGAGGTCTTCAAAGACCCCCTGCCTGCCCACGATGCGCAGGCAAAGACCCTACAAGTCAATGAGGTGACACAGAACTACCCCATGTAGGGGTATGTAGGGATGATCAGTATAGTGACTCGAAACAAAAGGTACCCAAGCACAGCTGCCCCCATGGTAGCTATAGGAGATGTGCCAACAATGTCACAACCGCAACAACATCCTACGCAACCTCCTCCGCCTAGACCAGTGGCCACAATTTGGACCAAACTCACCCAGAGTTTGAGGACCACGTCGGCTAGGCTCTCCATTTATGAGCTCATACAACAATCATCACCCCATCGGGAGGCTCTAATGGAGATACTTAAAGCCATCGAGTTGCAGCCCCATGAAGCAAACTCTTTCAACAACTTTGTGGGACATGTCAAAAGATGCACCGAGCCAGTCATCACCTTTAGAGAGGACGAGCTAAAATCAATGACTGGTGACATGGCGGATCCACCCCTGCACGTCATTGCATGGGTCAACGGGATTTCGTATAAGAGGGTGTTGGTGGACACTGGCTCGTCCAGTAATATCATTACAATAGTGGCATTGAAACATCTGAAGTTGCCAGCATCTCACATCGTGGCCTCCACCTACACTCTACGAGCATTCAATGATGTGATATGCTCGACAGTTGGCACAATTGTCCTACCCATCCAAGTGGGACAAAAGACTATTCCTACATTGTGCCACATCTTGGAGGGTGAGATGGCTTATAACATTTTTCTGGTCCGACCATGGATCAGGGACATGAAGTGTGTCCCTTCGATAGCCCACCAATGCTTAAAGTATACATTTGAAGGGCAGGTGCATGTAGTCCCGATGGACTTAGAACCCTTCAAATATTGCAATGCGGTGCAGCTGATGCCGCAATCGACCCTTCCATCAACACATTTGGATTTTTAGTTGAATCCATCTAAACAGGGTCCGATTCTGCATACATCCCCGTTGTTAAGTCCATCAAATCCCCAGTCGGGTCCATCTTCATCATCTGGTCCTTCACCAATGATGCCACCTACGATGGCCACACCGAAGGACAATGGGAAGAAACCCCTGGAAGAGGCACCGCCATCAGTCTCAACCATCTCTACCGAAGAGATGCCTAGCCGAGTGGAAGTCGAGACGCCTAGTTCACCTAACATGGAGTGGACTCAGGAAGAACTCCCATTCCCTCCCCCTCAACCGCCAACAATCATCGTTGAGATGGCCAATACGGGCCTGGGGGAGTATCTGGTGCGGAACATTGTAGCAACGCCCGCACTTGAGTCCATGCAGGACATGGGGAGACCTCGCCTCCCCATAGGCACTATTGTTCCTCTAGGCTACCCGCAAAACCAGACAAACTTTGTATATGGGGGCCTTGATAATGGCATTGAACCTTACATGCAAGAAGAGGAAGATGAAGAGCCTTTTGCTGAAGACGTCAACTATTTGTCCAACCCAAACTTCGCTTTAAGATATCTTGGCCAATGCAATTGGCATGGATATGGGTTGGGCAGATATGAGCAAGGAGTGCGCATTCTTTGCCAACCAAGATATCAGATGCCATACGACAAATCAGGAGTAGGGTTCAACCACCCCCTGCCCCTGGACATCTTGGTAGAGAACATGCAAGGCCTAGGGATAGGCAACAAGGATGGGTTGGCATTAGATCCATATGCCAACCCCAACACAACATATACATTGGGGGATTACCTCCCATTGTTGATGACCAACCTTGTTGACCTCAACAACCCCTTCCCTCTAACCGAGAAAGGAGAAAGTTTGAGAACTCACCTACAAAGGGGAAACAGACAAGGTCAGGAAGGATCTTTGAAAGATGAGTCAGAGTATGAGGTAGCACCATGGGACCCTTTCGAATCGGATAGCAATCACTCACAAGTGACCCCCATGGATGACTACCAAGAAAGCCTCTTGGCAATGTTCCCTTTGGATGCTCCAATCGAGCAAGTACCACACCAAGAAAATTAGGTCCCCCCCATAGAGAGCGAAACAACCCCGATGGGACCATATCAATTTGCTCGAGCAGGACGAGCCTCAAATATCACAAATAGTTGTTGGAACCAATGAAGGCCTTTGGATCTCCGACAGTGATTATGAAGATGAAACTAAGATGGCCTATCTCAATCATATGCGACAACAACAATACCCCGTGGACATTGACGACATGTTTGAACAACTAAACATAGGGCCAAGGCATAGGTGGCACCTAAACCTAGCACAATTGGACCAAGTGCTGCATCCGCCACTTTGGGCATACAGAGAGCACCTTCCTCCCAGAGACCCTATAGCGATATCAGTGTCGAGGGTAGACCCTATCCTCCTCTCCACACATAGGGCTGATCCATTCGTGCCAATACCTCCAGAGCCCGATCCGAAGCACAAAAATCATCCAGGATGTCCGAGTCACCACACCCACGGTAATGGAGACCAAAATCATTTCATCAACATGATCTCCATTGACTTAACCACCCCCATCCACAATCCAGCCGATCCAGCAAAGTCATTATATCTAGACATAGATGCCATAGACTGGGATCACGTCAATTCACCACCATCCCCATCAGAGTACTGGCCTTGCGGTGAGATGCTTCATTTCACCCCAGGACCAACTCAGGATATCTTCCATGCTGAAGAGGAACCCGAAGTTCCTAACGTAGATCTAAATTCAGCGAATGATATCCACTTGATCCCAACTCCACACCAGTTGGAGGATGGGTCCCACATGTCAGTCGAGGAGACGACTGACGTAGACATCGGCTCTGATCCAATGAATCCATAGATCATTAAGTTGGGGGTAAGTCTATCCCTCGAAGAGCAAGCCGACTACATTGCCCTTCTCAAATAAAAGAAGGAGGTTTTTGCATGGTCCTACAAAGACATGCCAGGGCTAGATCCATAGCTAGTCACGCATAATCTAACGCTTGATCCGACAGTCAAGCCAGTTAAGAAAAAACTATGTAAGATGCACCCAACAGTGGCCTTAATGGTCAAAGATGAATTACAAAAGCTGTTGGATGCACAGTTTGTCATCTGCATGGATTACCCACCATGGCTGTCCAACATGGTGCCCGTCAAAAATCCTGATGGGAGGATTCGCATATGCACTGATTTTTGAGATCTAAACAAAGCGAGTCCTAAGGATGATTTCCCCTTGCCTAGCATCGACGCATTGGTAGATGCTACAGCGGGCCACGAAATGCTTTCCCTCATGGATGGTTTCTCGGGATACAATCAAATTCGTATCAATCCCGAGGACCAACTAAAAATGGCATTCACCATGCCTTGGGGGACATTTTGTTATAAGGTCATGCCCTTTGGCCTTAAAAACGTTGGCGCCACCTACCAACGTGCCATGACATACATCTTCCATGATCACATGCATAAAACTTTGGAAGATTACATGGATGATTTTCTGGCCAAATCTCTTTTGTGCCCAGATCATCTCGATGACTTAAGCAAGATCCTCGATCGCCTCATCGAGCATAAAGTCAGACTGAATCCCAAGAAGTGCGTATTTGGCATCACATCTGGAAAACTCTTGGGTTTCATAGTCTCAAAATGAGGCATCGAGGTAGACCCAAGCAAAGTCAAGGCAATCCTTGAAATGCTTCCCCCAACTACCATCAAGCAGCTCAGAAGCCTGTAGGGAAAGGTCGCGTCAATCAAGCGCTTCATAGCGTAGCTATCTGACAAGTGTCGACCCATGAATAAATTATTGCACAAGGGGGTAGCATTTCACTGGGATGACGAGTGCCAGTCAGCCTTCGACGATATTAAACAATACTTGGCTTCGCCGCTAGTATTGGCACCACCTAGACCAGGAGTGTCATTCTACTTATACATCTCAGCTACTGAGGTGGCACTGGGCACCATGCTAGCCCAAAAAAATGAACTACACAAAGAATAGGCTACTTACTATCTTAGCCGCACCTTGGTCAGTTATGAACTTAACTATGCATACGTTGAGAAGCTCTGCTTGGCAGTGGTGTTTGCTACCAAAAAGCTCCACCATTACATGCTGAGCAACACGACGTATGTTGTGTCTAAGGAGAATCCATTGCGGTACATGATGAGTCATACTTATCATAGTAGCCGCACGGTGAAATGGATCATGTTGTTGACGGAGTTTGACATCGAGTTCATTGGATAGAAATCCATCAAAGGTCAAGTCATAGCCGATCAACTAGAAGAGGCTCCTCTCGAAGATGATCAGCCTCTGACCATAGAACTACCCGATGATGGGGTCTTCCATGTCTCAGAATCGCCAGATTCTGATGAGCCTGAGTCACAGGCCGACATAACCCTATTTTTTGATGGTTCTAAATGTGAGCAAGGGGGTGGCATGGGAGTTGTATTCTTCACACCGCAAGGGGCTCCAATGCCTCTATCATTTAAATTAGATTTCTCATGCACCAACAACAATGCAGAATACGAAGCCTTGCTCATAGGTCTTCAGACAACCATCACCATGAACATCAAATGCTTGAACATCTTTGGTGATTCATTGTTAATTGTCAACCAAGTCAAAGGGGTATTCCAATGTAAATGCCCAATTTTGTAGGCCTACAAAGCCCTTGTGGATAAATTCCTGGCAAAGCTTGAATGGTACGACATCGAGGCACTCCCTCGATCATCGAATCATTTTGTGGACACTATGGCCTCCTTGGGGTCACTAATCCTGCAAGACATTTCTGGTGATATGACAACCATTCAAGTCAAAACACTATCGCAATCCATGATGGAGCGTGCAAGCTCTGACTTAACGCCAGGAATCCACCTGATCCAGATTGAACCGTCCCCGGAAAAGTTCTCTCGAATCCATGATTGTCTGAATCATGCCAACTAGGGGTCCTTGTTCTCCCCTACTCCCCTTAATAGCAACACAACGCTATTCTTACAAGTTCTTTCCCGCTCAGCTTTTTCTAGGGATGAACTTCAAGAGGGATTGGTTGTTCATACCATCGAGGTTTCTGATCAGTAGGATTGGTATACACCCATACGAGATTACCTCAAGCTAGGCAACCTCCCACTTGGATTGATGCATGCCACGAAAAGATCATTCAAATAGAAAGTGGCCAAACATGTCTTGTTAGGAGACATCTTGTACCATCGGAGCTATGAAGGGATCCTCCTCCGTTGCTTGGACCAACAGGAGTCCGCTTGGGTGATCACCCAAGCGCACGATGGTACATGCGATGGCCACTTCAACGGTATGGCCATCGCAAAGCGCATTCTTCGCATGGGCTATTATTGGCCATATTTAGAGCGATATTGTTGCGCGTATGTAAGGAAGTGCGTGAAGTGTCAACACCATGCCAATTTGACACACGTACCTTCTCAGGCCTTGCAACCGATCCAATCGGCTTGGCCATTCTCGTAGTGGGGCTTAGATCTAATCGAAAAGATCTCCCCTATGTCGTCGGGTCATCACACGTTTATCATAACGGCCACAGAGTACTTCACCAAGTGGGTGGAAGCAATTCCGCTAACCTCTACGACTGGACCCCGCATTTCGGAGTTCATTTTACATAACATCATATGTCATTTTGGTATTCCATCCAAGATCATCTCGGATAATGGGACGTCATTCAAGAACAAAGACGTGCGTGCTTTGACCACAAAGTACAAAATTCAGCACAGTTTTTCAACACCCTATTATCCATAGGCAAATGGGCAAGCAGAGGCGTCAAACAAAATGCTAGTCGCTATCCTCAAAAATACAGTCGTAGATAGTCATAAGGATTGGCACATTCAAATCCCGCTTGCCCTATGGGCTTATCGCACTAGCATTCGGATGCCCACTAGGGCAACTCCATTTTCGTTGGTGTATGGCTCTGAGGCAGTCATGCCTCTAGAGTTGGAAATACCTTCCCTGCGCATATCAATGCAAGAGTTCATCGATGATGACACTACGCGATAGGCCCAGTTAGACCAACTTACATTGCTCGATGAATGATGCATCAATGCTCTCGAGCATTTATGTATCTATCAAGAGCGACTTAAGAAAGCATACAACATGAAGGTTCACCTGAGGGACTTTCAGGTTGGTGACTTGGTCTTAAAAGAGAACCAACAGAACTCTAACTTGCCGCCCCATCTAAGGGACAAGTTCATGGCAAATTGGTTAGGTCCCTATGTAATTGACAGTAAAATAGGACCTGGAACATACCGCTAGCCTCTCTCGATGGAATCAAGGAACTAGAACCCTTGAACATCAGTCATTTAAGGCCATTCCATATTTAAAAGAGCCATAGCCCAAACCAAAAGCTCCAAGGATTCCCATAATCGCTTGGTCAACCTCACAAATGCCCCAAAGGTGCCCATTATCCCTTTGGTCAAAACAAAAGCTCCAAGGATTCTCACAATCGCTTGGTCAAACCCAAAAGCTCCAAGGATTCCCATAATCACTTGGTCAACCCCACAAATGCCCCAAAGGTATCCATAATCCCTTTGGTCAAACCAAACGCCCCAAAGGTATCCATAAACCCTTTGGTCAAACCAAAAGCTCCAAGGATTCTCACAAATCGCTTGGTCAAACCTAAAAATGCCCCAAAGGTATCAATAATCCCTTTGGTCACCCTAAATGCTCCAAGGATTCTCACAATCGCTTGGTCCACCTAAAACACCCCAAAGGCATCCATAAACCCTTTGGTCAACCCAAAAGCTCCAAGTATTCCCACAATCGCTTGGTCAAAAACAAATATTCAAAAAACAAACAAAAAAATAAAATCATCAAAAATAACAAAAAAATATTGCATCTCAATTTCATGAATACTCATAAAAATTAAAATACAAAAAATAATAAACTGCATTAGGCATCGCATCCATGCATTGCATATTTGCTGGTCATACATGTCACAAGCACCATAGACCGTAATTGCTAGGCAATTCCATCAGTTTCACATATTTTTTCCATTTTATAAACACATCCATCCAGAACAACACCATCCACATTTTAGCATAGTCAGTTGTCTCCTAATGAATTTAGGGTTTTTTTTGCCATTCAGCTGTCTTTAAATTTCTAGCCAAAAATTGTACAAAGTCAGACAGATTTTACAAGGGTAGAGTTTTACTTGGATCACACCTCGTTACGTAACATCCCTACACAAGTTAACACACATAAAATAATTCCTAAGTTGTGTGAATGCAAGAGAAACCTACAAAGCAGTCTAAGGTACCATAGGCGAAAGGTTAGCCTGTTCATTCCCCTGTGTGAATGGTTTAAGAATGCTGAAGATTGACAAAAGGACAAGCTCTTCCCCCATCAATTCCCCCTAATAAACAGTGGTTTTCACCACTAGCAAAAATCCCAATCACCTTTGATCCCCAAAGTCGTAAGGATTCGTACTACACGCCCTTGACAAGGATGGGTAGTCATCCCCAAGGCCTAAGAGATCAATGCCATTACATCATCATATCCCCAAAAACACCTTTGGTCCCCAAAAGTCATAAGGATTCGTACTACCCACCCCTGACAAGGATGGGTAGTCATCCCCAAGGCCTAAGAGATCAATACCATTACATAATAACATCCGCAATCACCTTTGGCTCCCAAAGTCATAAGGATTCATACTCCATGTCCCTGAACAGGATGGGTAGTCATCCCCAAGGCCAAAAGGATCAAAGCCATTCATAAGCCAAAACCTTACGAAGCTCAAAATGCAAAATCAAATAATAGTGGTTATCACCACTATTCAAATCCCTTGCTCAAAAGGAAAAACAAAAGCGCAAAATAAACAGTGATTTTCATCACTATATATGCGAGCAAGAATCCCAATAAGTTGAGCTATCGAAAGACGCCCGAGCTTGAACCCCTAGAATTCTCAGCATTCAAAAAACCATCTAGGTGATCCTCATTACGGGTTTGGTGGACAGCCTACCTGACAATGGCGGTATCCTAAACGCATGACGATATGTCTATCACATTAGCTTTGCGTGTGAGCAGACCAATGTTTGCATGTGGATGAGCTAGCTTATGGTACCTTAGATTGTCCCATGGATTAATCTTACTAAATACAACAACGGAGTTAGTGGAGCTAATTAGGTGATCCTCAGTACAGGTTTGGTTGACAGCCTATCTGGCACTGGCGGTATCCTGACAAATACCACATACAAACGACCTCAATTGCACACACAGGGATGTGAAATAACTTGGTCAAACTCAAGTCTGATTCATACCTTGTTCAAAAGTCTTGTGAGATAAATGTAAAGTTTTGGATAGTTAGTTAAAACATCTGAATCTCAAAAAAACTTAACTACATTTTAAAACAACTGGTACATTTCATTACTTACATCACCATCAAAAAATACGAAAAATACCAAAACAAAATTCACCCATGCAAAGTCATCCACAAAGCCATCACATAGTCCAGAATGCCAGTAAAGCCTATACAGTCTATGGTGCCATCGACAAGTTACCAACAAATCATTCCATCCATTCCATATGCATACATCATATAAATTAGAAACATCGCATTCATGATAACACATGCATACATCATCATAAATAAATGTGCATAAACAAAAAAATAGAAAAAATAAATCATGACAAGTGTATAAACACAAAGAAAAGTCATGTATATATATCATCAAAATGCTCGCAGGCTACAATAAGTCGGTCCTCTGACCTCACAAAAAAAGCAAAAATCTCAAAAACCCCCAAGCCTAGGGCATCGACCACCATGATCACGTAGGATCGGTGTGACGAGAACTACCCCCCATGGTGTGGGTCCTATGGGACCTCTCAGGGCAGCTGCTGCTAGCCCCCGCATCACGCCCACTAGCGCCCCCTCATCCAACCGCCTACGATGAGAAGATGTTGACTGCTCAGCTCTTCTGTCTCTCATCCGATGTGAAGACCCACCTCTAGGGAGCTCAGGTAACCACCCACCGAGGCGGATAATCTCTCCCTCCAAATCCATCCAGTGCCGAAACCAATCTGCCTCCCACCGACGGTACACAGCCACTACATCATCATGCTATGCCAACTGAGTTCGTAGGAGATCCCTCTCCCGTGCAACATCTGTGTCCCCATCCCATCGGTGGTACGCAACAAATGCGTTCTCTCGCTCAGCCAACTGAGTCCGTAGGAGATCCCTCTCCTGCAAAGCCTCCCCAAGCTCCTCATCCCATGTCTTCAAAGTAGCTCCTCCAATCATGCTATCTCAGCGTGATCCCTCACCTCCACACCCTCCGGGATAGCCTGGTGCATAGGCATATCCGGGACTATGGGCTGCTTCGGCTCCCACTACTTTGGGACGTCCTACGTATCCGGCTGCTCTAGAATCCCAAAATCATCCCCCCCAAAGCTGTCAACCTCTACCATGTCTGCATCCTCGAGCGGAACCCCCCAACCCTCTCCTGGTGCCTCTCCACCCTCCCCGCCTACTGTTGCTGCATCTGCCCCTCCTAGAGGCCCCTCGCCTCGCCACCACCACAACGTCCACCATCGCTCATACTCAGCAGTAACCCCGACATTGTCCACATCCAGGACATCAATCGTTGTATCCGAATCCTCACCCAGTGGCTCAATGATCGGCCAGTCCAGTGTCCTCTCGTCACCTCGACGTCGATAGATCAAGGGCTCCCCAGGAAATCCCTGGTGCACCCCAAACTATCGCGTCACCCGGACATACGGGAAGTACTCCTACTCGGTCCCATGCTGCCCGATCAGCCACCTCCCCCTACGAACCCTCGGAGCCACTCCCCAGCCTCAGGCCAAGCTAGACAATCTAGGTATGGCCGCCAGACTACCTCCCCAGGAGCAAGCCATGAGAAGGCATCAGCATAGTGCCCCACGACACCTGCCCATCATCGACTGTGCCCCCGCTCCTCCGACCTATGCCATAGTGCCGCATACCCTATTTCTCTATCAACCATCTCCGCCCGAGTCATCCATGACAACCCCATCGGCCTCTCCATAGCTATGTGCTACCACGCCCAGCACTGCAACAGGTAACTACATCCAATACCCTTCCGCCTCCGGTAGCGGACCTCGTACAACTCATCATAGAGCTGTGCCAGTAGTGTCTACCCCCACCTCATAATCAAGGGTACCTCCATCGGACACTCCACCAACCTGAAGACCACCTCCAATAGGTTCCACGGGAACCTCGCACCTAAAGAGTCGGCAACAACATGTTGGAAATGAGGCTCATCAGTAATGCATGCCTCACTCCCAACACGCCCCTCTCTAGCCACCACCATACCAAAATGCCACCAATTTGGCAGTCGCCCTCTGCCCTCTCCATCGGGCTATCCACACCCAACTCCTCCCCATGACCGAAGCATCGTGTCAGCACTGTCATCCATTGATCACGTGGCGTCGTCCTGATAGGAAGCCCGTCTATCGAAATCCATAGAATCCGATAGACGTCCTCGAGAGTCACTGTCATCTCCCCTGTTGGGAGATGGAAGGTATTGGTGTGGGGATCCCATAGGTTGATCAATGTGGTCAGGTATGCCCGATCCCCCACCACAGGCTCTAGTCATGTCACATGCTTGAGCCCAAGGGCATCAAGCCACTCCCAGTCCGCCAAAGTTTGAAACTGACTATTAATAAACAAAAACCAAAAAAATTCAAAAATAGTTTGTCAGTACCTAGGGTTTTTAACTCTACGTTTAAACTGATACATAACAAACAAAAAAATTCAAAAAACCATAGTTTGTCAGCACTTAGGGTTTTTAACTTTAAGTTTGAAACTGACTAATAATAAACAAAAACAAAACAAATTCAAAAATAGTTTGTCAGTACCTAGGGTTTTTAACTCTACATTTAAACTGATACATAAAAACAAAAAAATCAAAATCAAAATAATAGTTTTTCGTTAACCTCGGGTTTATAACTGAAGTTCACAAATGAAAAATCAGAATAAAAACAATTTTTCTAAAGCTAGGGTTTGCTCTCAGTTTAACCTAGGGTTTTAGTTTTAAAACAATAAAAACATCACATTTAAACCTAGGGTTTCTTATAACCTTAACAAAAATACAAACAAAAAATAAAAAACATTTCTTTTTAGCCTTGGGTTTTACCTTCGTTTAAATGGAAAAACAAATTCAAAATAAATTGTGATTTTAAAACTGTAAAATAAAACACAAGCTAACTAAACGAGAAGGAGCACTTACTGGTCTCGCTTCGGCTCTAATGCTCAATCCGGTTCGTGAACTCATGGTGTCGGGAAAAATTTGACAGTGCTTCGCTTCGCAGACTCGACCTCCTCCTCCTCAGAGCTCCAAATCGCCAGAAAAATCGAATGATAATGACCCCAAACCCTAGTTTTGGCCCTTAAATAGGATCTTAGCCCTGTAATCATTCCACCCTGGAATGAGCGCTCTAGTTAGTGCTCGTCCCACCCTAGGATGATTACTAGCTGGAATTCATCCCACCCCGGGACGATTATAGAGCAAGAAAATGAAAAAACGAAAAAATAGCAAAAAAATGCAACACAAAAAATAATAAATTTGTCAAAGAGAGTGCTTTTGCACTTGACATTCTTGGCATTAAAACACTAATGTCGGGGTCACAAATGGTCACTATCCTACTCCCCAAGAAGGCTACCATAGCCGGACCGCTCCACGGGAAGACAGATTTTCGACAATTTCAACCCCAAACAGCATCACCAAAAGGGTTAACACCCACCAAAAATAGGTCTAAATGTTGGGAAACTGCACACACATTCAAAGATAAACAATTGAAGGCACCCTTACACAAGTCACCTTGGGTCAAGTGACTCGTCACTTTTCTCATGTAGGTCATTCCCTCATCGATTCGTCGCTTGAGGGGGTAGTCACACTTAGTCACCAATCAACAAATACACACCCAATTAAGGAAATGGCATGCATTCAAAGAATCATTGACAAAGACAATCATGCCCCTACTTGGGGCAGCAAACAAGCAATAATCACAAGTTGATCAAACACTTGGCATTCATGAATCATGAACTCAAGGTTCCCACAGACAAAAGGTTGCGCCCTTTGCCTATTCATGATCGATCAATGTCCAAGATCAAGTAACACCTCATCGAAAAAGGTTAACACTTGAATTGAGTTCCTTAGCTCATCAAAAGCAAGGATTCAAGAATGCATGCCCTTTCCATACTTGGGGCATCAAAATTTGGTTAGGTTACTGAGAAACCCTAATCATTAGTGCTTTGGTTATCTATTTTTGCTTAGCATTGCGCCATGCACAACGCATCCCAAAAAGGGGCATCTGTAGACACCAAAACAACACCAATCCGATTATGTGGCTACAAACGCTGATCGCATTGACACACACAACCCCCAAGGCAGCCCCCAGAGGTTAAACAATGGTCCTAACCACTCTCACAACAGTTTTTGAAGGTCAAAGATCAATTTGGCACCTCTCAGGCACTCTTCTCCTTATTCATTCCACCCAGGGATGATTACAAACTGGTATTCATCCCACCCTAGGACGATTAGCAGTATTCGCTCCAGGGTGGGGAGAATAGCAGGTTTGATGGGAAAAAGGTCAAATCTCGACAAATGGTAGCCCAAATCCACCACTTAACTCCTCCTTCATTGCATGGGAGTGCGAGTGAGCGTTTTGGAGCGCTAGAGGCAGTTACAGAGGCAATCATGGAGCCCTTAATCAGGGAGGAATCTTCTCCCCCCCTGGAAAGGCATGATTGCCAAGTGGTGCCTCTGCATGCTCATACACAAAGACCGTCAGGTCTATAAAATGGTGAGTCTTCTCACCCCAAAGATATACAAAGAAGGAGCATTTTGAGCAATGAAGTGTTGCCATTTTGCATACTCACTTTTGATTGTGCCTTTCACATCCTTGATCTCTCTTTTGGAAGGGAGGTCATTGGGTGGTTATTGGAAGCGCAATTCGGACCCCAAACCCAAAATTTGGCCACATTATCCCACCCAAATTTGTCTAACAACACCCCACAAGAGGTTTTGGACCCATCCCAAGTGGATTGGTGCCAAAATCGGGCCCCAAACGACGGGCGTCCTGCCCCGGGCGCCCCTGCACTACTGCAGTCCTAATCGCCCCACCCCGGAGTGATTAGAAATCTGTAGTAGATTTCAGTTCTGTTCTTTTTGCATTTTATTCTAGGTTGCTTATATAGGCTTGCATTCAAATTTCATGTAATTCTAAGCAGTTTTGATCATGTTTTTGTTATTTCTCGCTTTCGCTAACATGCAGGTAGCATCATCAAATTCCCGGTGATAGAGGCCGAATTGGCAAAATCTGACCTTCTGGGTCTTTCCAAAATACCCCATTTTACCTAACCCCCAACTTTGCAGGTGATTTGGAGCCTCCCGGATGGGACATTTGGGACAATGCTTTCTGACGTTTTGTTGTAGGTCTAATCGTCCCACCCCGGAGCGATTAGAAATCCGTGGCAAATTTTTTGACTGTTCTTTTTGCAGTGCCTCCCGGTGATGTTCTCATGCCTCTGTCAAGTTTTTAGCTTATTTAGATCTCTTTTAGTTGTCATTTTATTTATATTTTTGCATGCACTAATCATAGGCTCGGGGATTGCATGTTTCATTTCATCCATAGGTGCTACTGATTGTTTTCTGCTTCCTTGAACGTAGGATCTCGACACCGGAGGAGCAACAAAGAATCAAAGACCCTTTCATGCAAGCGACGACAATGTTTGGTCCACCCATTTTACATGTGGGCACGCGAAAGAAGGCATACCACCCATGGTGTAACGAAACCTTATTTAACGCTCCTAGCCCCTGAAAAGGGAGGAGACGTGTTGTAACCGAGCTTTAAAGCAAATTAATAAAAAGGGTTGTACTCCATATTTTCTTTCTATCTGGTTTCGATTCATTTATGTTTCTCTCCTTTCATGCATTTTCAATTCATAGGATTTAGCATTATCTTTGGCTTCGCTTGCATCGCACTTGGTGTTTCCTTTTTGCTTCCGTATCCTCGTGCTTTCACCAAGAAGAGACTTAGGTTCAATCCTTGGGAAAGCCAACCCTTTGCAAAGGTAGTAGTCTACTCCGAATCCTCTGCGTATATGTTAGACCGACGATGGTTGTATGAATCCCGAGTGATCGACGACTGTATGAACCCTTCAATAGCTAGTTACTAAAAATAGTGGTTGTAACCAACTCTCCTATATAATAATTTTTTTTTAATGATGTAATATGAAATTATAATAAATATTAATGTAATGTAGAACTTAGGCGTAAGATATTTTAATTATATAATAAAAATATTTAAAAAATATTAAGAGGATTAAAAAGTTTACCCGAGGTTATCGTGGCAACAAAGAGCAAGATTCAAACCCACTAAGAGGAACTCAAAATTGTAACGTGTTACCGAATATTTTAGTATAATAATTATATATATATATATATATATATATATATATATATATATATATATATATATATAGAGGATTGATTTTATTTCTAGTTTGATTCAATACTTTAATGATATTATTTTTTATTTATTTATTTTGTGGAGAAGTTTATATTAACATTAAAATATGCAATATATACAATTATAAGACCCTAGGTCTTGAAAATAAAATTGCTCTTAATTTACACCAAAAAAAAACAAAAATATAAACTATCTATTTCTATACACAAAATGGGCTAAAATAGGGCATAGTCTAATTGGATCCCTCAAGACAATAATTACTTTTGTTTTCACATACATTTGATAAGTAATAAATTGAAAACGTGAAACTATAATAAAGCTAAACGATATTTATATGCTTAGAATCTACATTACCTGTCATTATACAATGTTTAATTTAAAATAATATGATTTAATCTATATGGACATCAAATGTTATGTTAGTAACCTTATTAGCATAAGAGTCATGTAGTAGTCAATACCTTTGATAATATTTTATATTCTTGAGGCATAAATAGTAGCAAAAGCTTATATGATAGAAAATTTCTCAAAAAAACCCAAATTTTTGCTCATTTATTGATAAAGTTGTGATTCTATAAAACATGTTGATTGGCTCAAAGGAGTAATTTGCTCAGCTCCGCATATGTGTCGATTAATTGAGGGAGTGATTCAGTCCTCTTGTAAATACACATGAATTGCTTGTAAAAATAAGTGAATCCCACAACATAGCCAAATGAATCACTTGAGTAGGGCATAAAAGTGAAAGTCAATGCAAATTCAAGGAAAATATTGTTTTTTTTTTTAATTTACATGGAATCTATAGCCACCACGAATCCGAGCAGGCTGTCCAGCTTTTATGGCCACCACGATATTCTGCGCCGTCTGCCCCAAAAGCCGCCACACAGATCTTTGCGTCGTCTGCCCCTATAACCACCATGACACAATCATTTTAAACCTTTTATGCTGTTGAAAGCACCAGGAAAGGGACAAGCGTTCAGTCCGACGAGGCTCGAGATTTGAACCTTGGACCTCCGCCCCTTATGGGGTTTGGATGAACCAATTGGTCTACACCTCGGACCCAAGGAAAATATTGTGAAAAGTGATATTTTTGGCATTTTATGGTGTACTAAGCATTGTTGGAGCCTTCTAATTTTGATAGAAGCATGTAACATATGGATATGTAACATTTTGCTAAAGTTTTCCTCAAATTCTTACTTTTACTAGGAGTAACTATTTTTGACCCCAAGTAATTCAAGGGTAAACGTTTATTGGAAATAGGGGCCTACGACCCTCATTGTATTCATATTTTGATCGTAAGAATTCATAGTTACACTCTATAAAACCCATATTGTCCTTTGTACTATTGAGGTTGTAAGAAATTGACAAGTCCTTGAGCATCTTGCGAGAGTCCCCATCCTTATGGTTTGTCAAGTGCACGATGGTCGGTTATAGCCCTTTAAGCTCATCTTGTCATTCACTTATCATTTTTATAATAAAACAAATGAGTGGGCATTAATGTTATTTGATTCTCATATGTTGATTGATTGCATTCTATCCTTGCTATTGTGTAACAATCGTATTTTCATTCATTTTGGATACTCTAAACTTCATGAATTTATGTTCCACACTTTACACATTTTGATCTTATAGATTAATTTTTGCATTTATTTTTGTATGCACATTTTATTTCATGCAAATTAGTTAGATCAGAGATCCAAATAAGGAAAGTAGGGATTTGACATTAATCTATAGGTCGGTTGAAGCCTATGGAAAACCCATTCAACTTTGTTGAAACTTGAATTTAGGGGTGCAATAATTAAATGTATGTTAGTTCATTTCCTTGGATCAACATAGTTTATAACATGCTCAATGGGACAAAACCTATTTGCATGTAAATTTTTTGTTTTTACCAAAAAGGCATTCATCATGGAAGAGTGATTGGCTCAAAATCGAGAAATTTGTTTTTGCTAAGTTTAACTTAGCCAGGGATTTTTTTGTAAAAGTGAGCAATTTGCTTGATTTTAAGCATAGTTCAATTTGTTTGCTAAAGAATGTGATTTGTCAAATTAGCAAGCAAATCGCTTGACTAAGCAATAGCTCAGTTTGGTCTAAGCTTTTGAAAAAGCTAAAAATTGAGTGATTCACTTAATTTTAAGATCTTAACCTAATTTTACTTAAATGTGTATGTGTGTTTTTTTTGCTTATATATTGTAGCTACTTGTAGATGGCAACTTCAACTCAAACATAAAAAAACTAGATTTTCTACAAAGACAACGACCATCTTAAAAAACTCCAAGTAATCTAAAATATGCATCTTCCATGCATAGAAGCACTTAAGGTATAGTTTTAGTTAATTTTGCGTAAATATGATACAATATGTGATTTTCTCAATAAAGCGAGTGATTTAGTCGACAAAGGGTGGAATACAACCAACTCACTTCTAGAAAGTGATTTTCCTTAAGTGACAACTAGGATAACTCTTTTTTTTCATATTTTTTTTTAAGTCTAGTAAGAAGAGTGAATCTCTCGATAAAGCATGTGATTCACTTGACATTTTGATAAAATTCCTCATTTTCTTCTATCTTGTTAAAACTACATAAATATCAAGTACATTGCTCAAAATTATAAGCGAACCACTCTAATTTACAAGAAAATTGCTCAGATTGATCATTTACTTAGAATTATATTCTAGAAGTGAATTATCTAAAATTATAAGCAAATCACATTGACTTGCAACTGAATCGCTCAAAATAGGTACATTTTTAAGATTTTGAACCCATTTTTTAGTTTTTGTCCCTAATAGAAAAATTTCAAATAGGCAACTGAGATAGATACTTTAGCAAAATATGATAAATTAGATCAAATATTTAGGTTAGATGTGCTTCCTTATCTTTCTCTATATCTATTTTCAAATAGAATGGATTTGTACTATGGTTAGCATTGACATCAATAGATAAGGTACATTAATTATGGATCCATGAGGTATATTAATCCATACCATAAACCTAAGATGTTATGGTATGGAGGACAACTCCTTGAGCTAGCTTGTGCTACTAGAGGAGTTTTAATTCAAAGTTGTGTTGTAGAAAATGACAAAAACAATATCTCTTAAAATAAGTTAGAAGAGAAATAAATAGAGGAACCTATATACTATGCCACTCCTAATACACATACAAATGTATACAAGTTACAAAGTAGTTACAAGATGAAATGCTTTGGATCCCAACTTATCAAGAAACTATTTCAATGATAATTGAAAAATTTATCCATTCTACCTCTTATAGGGTTAATTCCTATTTATAAAATGACAAGTGGTAATATTGCATAGTTATAGTTATGTCCCTCATGCATTTCACTAGAAGGATTCCTTTTGTGCATCCCATCAACCTCCAAAGGGGCACTAGAAATATGGTCCCTCTTGCATCAAACTCAAACTATAGAAATAACTACTTATGTTGGTCATGCACATAACATTTGAGTTTTGCAATATAAAATGAACATTCTTAACAACCCTAAATAGGTTGCACATCCATTGGTAAGTAAACTTGTTTATAAAATCAATGATTTGATCTATTTTACTTGTTATATTTGAGTTGGATATAAAGTTATAAGATGTTTTACTAACATAAGTTCTAGTAGATAAGAATAGTATGGTTTGAGAAATTCTATATGAAACACTAGATGCATCTAAATAAAGATGGAAATTTGAGAAAAGTATTCTCATTTAACATGCATTGAATTATATTTGAGCCTAACATAGTGGTTTGATCTTTTGATGTGGTTTGTAGAATCATTCCTTTATCAACTGGACCCAAACCTTATCTCCAACTATGTGGAGGTCATTATTTGATCATGCCACTCATTGTGTTTCTATTTTTGGTGCTCAAGTATTTATTATACATGTTTTTATATATGTTAAACTTGGTAATTAAGCATTTATCCCTATAATTTTCCCTAGACTATGTAAATTTACTAGTAGGAATATGGAACACAATGTCCATATAGGTGTGCTTATTTGAATTTATAAACTTGCCTAAAATGGGATAATACCAATGGAATTGCATAAATATATGTTGTAAGAATATTAGATATATGGAAAACACCCATCCAAAAAATGAGGGTGTTAATGGTTGTAATCTAAAGTAGATGCACTATAATTCTATTCACCACTTTGCCATATATATAATTATGTAGAAGAAATGTTATGAAATATTGTAGCTTATTTTTGAGTTGCTAGCAACTAGAAGTAGTTGATGAATAATATGCTCTAGTCTAAGGTAATGGATTTTGGCATGCCAAAGTGGACCCAAACATATTGAAATAATAACATTATAATTTTTATATATCAACAATATTCTTACCTACAATCATAATTTACATCTTATTGAACTTATCTACAACCATGAAAAGTAGTCATGTTGATGCCTGGTGGTTGAAATCCCTAAAATGTAATCCATGTTGATAGATTACCAATGATTAAAAGTAATTGAAAATGGTCTATAGATCTCCAATTTGTTATTTTCTAGTTTGCCAATGTTCCATGGTGCACAAGATTTGATTTAGAGCTCCGCTTCTTGTGCATGTATAGCCAATGGATTTTTTATTATAACATCATAAGTTTCTTGTCAATACCTAAGTGTCCAACCATCTTGTAGTAATGTTTTTATTAGATGAGGAGATAGAAAATGTACTAAAAGGTATGTAATATTTACCCAAACTATATAAAAACTCATAATTAAGGGACGATTTAGTGTTGACTTATCCTATATTAAATAGTGATGTATGGTTGTAAAATAGATATATTTAGGGTATATTGAATTCTAGTAATTGACATTATCATATATATAACCTAGGTATATCAATATTATTTATACAAGAAGATGGGTCATACAGTCAACTTTCTAATTCTCTTTATCCTTGCGATGTTTCATGATAAGATGAAATTGTAAGACACCCACTTAATATGCCATGAATATAAATGAACTTAATAGGCCTATGTTTAGACTAAATAAGTATTTTCGTACCAATAATGTAGTTGCACCATTATCAACTAACCTCAAAAATCATGTATAATTCCTCATATGTCGAGTCGCACCAAGATACCTCAATGAGTGTCCTAGAATTGTATGCAATAGGATATTCTTTCTTAATAAAAAAATGGTATTAAGTGCATAATGGGATGATTTAAATATCAATATTAAAAAATTTGAGTAATGTCCAACATGACTAACACTAGTGTTGGGTAGATATTTTTCTTGAGCCCATTAAATACTTATCTTAGTTGGTGTATGCATTAAAATTTCACTTTCTATTCATGATCTAGTTTGTTGCCCATGATACATATGAGAACTCAAACAAAAAATTAAAATAAAGTTGGTAAAATAAAAATATTTTACAATCCATTAGGATATTTTAAGTAGGTCACTATCATATAATTCATATATTCTCTAGCTCTACATATATGCTATGGTAATAAATGATGTAGATGAAGTAAGAGATCTTTTGTAATTCCAAAGGTACAATTTCCATGTTTACTTGAAGCCTATATTAGAATTTGAAATGTATTTGGTAGAAAATGCAAATTCTAGCTACTAGAGTTAGTAATTCAACTCTTCAAGATTAATCTATTGTAATAAATACTATAATATCAATGTTAGTATACGCCCTTGAGTAGACCATGTCTCTAAAAACATATAGGGTAGGTATTGTACGATGGTGCTCCCATGTTGATAATCTTAGCATCTCTTCAGGAGGGGAGCTGCTCCTCGACATACTCCAAGGTCTGATTGCCAATGAAAATTATTATCTAGGTATCATGAATGTACAACAGAACCTTGAGTGTGGTTGCTGCCGATGTCACACAATATTTGGTTAAATAGCAATGAGCTTCTTTGATTTTCTCCTTGGATAAGCCCACTGACTGTATGGATTTTTCGTCTAGATTTTTATGTAAAGCTTCAAGCTGAGCGGTTAAAGCTTGCACTTGCTTCTCTACTCTTGCCCAAGCTGTTTGGTATCTCTTGAGTGCATTCTTCCACTTTGCTACTTTTTTTTTTCCAATGATTTGCCTCTAATTTTTTTGTTTCCAAATGTACCATATTTTTATCCAAAGCTTTATCTAACTCAACAATCTTCACCTCAGCCTCGAAATTTTTTTTCTTGTAATGCTCGCCATGCAGGTAAAGAGAGCTCATATCCACCTGTATATTCTGCATCTTCTTCATAGTATCAATCTTCGTCAGGTCCTCTATAATGACGTCATAACTGTAATCACATGGGGCCATTTCTCCCCGAGTATTTTGGACATGGGGAATCATTTTTATAGTATGGGACTCCATAGCTTTAGGGTCAAAATTAACCTTCTTCAACGTCTTTACTAGAGCTTGAGCCTCTCTTCGCCTATGGATTTTTAGCCACTACAATGAACTTTGGTGAGCTTGACTCATTTTTTCCACAATAGGATGCTCTGGCATAATCTCCACCTCTGGCTCTGGCAGTACCTACAACTCAATAAATGGAGACGAGGAAAAATGAGCTTGTTGAGGTTTTGGCTTAGGAGGGGAAGTAGAAATGGGAACGGTTGGTGGAACAAAAGTGGTTGAGGGAACGAAAGTGAGGGGTTTGGCTACAGTTACACTTACTTGAGGAGGATCTTGTGTACTTATAGCCACGATAGAAATTACTGGAATGAAGGATGAAGAACACAAAAATGGATTGGGTCTAGATGCAAAAGAACTAAAATAAAGGGAAATAGTAGAAGTGGGAAAAGAAGAAGAGGTATCATCAGTGACTAGGACTGGGAAACAAGAAGTGAAATGGAAGTGGAGGGTATACTGAATGGGGGTGATATGGAAGCGGTAACTATGTAATGTGGTGCAATAATCACTGAATGCTCAAGAGGAAGGAAAGAGGGTATAGAAAACATACCTTTAGGCTCTGACACCATTTGAGCCAATGATGAGGACGAATGTGACATTGGTTTACCCTTGTCTTGTTCCTCCTCTATCTCCTTCTCTAGATCTATAACTTCTAGATGCTGGCCAAGCTATCCTGCTTGAACCAAAGGAGGATTTCCTGAAATGTTAGCCTAGGTGGTTTCTGCTACAGGAGGAGGGTTCACGCTTATGAAAGAAACTGCACCTGTTCTTGGCTTGTTGGAGATTTTTGGAAAAGAAAGTGCCTCATTCTTGCTCTTCTTATTCAGTTGGGGCTGCACTTCTATCGATAGTTGTTTCTCTTCTTCCACAAGTTACACTTCCTCAACCACTCATTGCTCCCATCCAACCATGATATCTTCACTGTCAAATATTTGAAAGCTTTGAGGTACGGTTTTAGTGAAAGATATTGACTGATAACTATCACAGTATTCATAATATACGTCTAAAAATATCTCATCCATCACTAAGACATAAGTTGACCCGATTTTCCATCGGTGGGCCCTCATAACCCACTAGTTGGTAATTTTCTCCTCAAACCAAGCGGGCAAGTATTCTTTCATTTTTCCAAACAAGCTCGAAGGAGGAATATGGTGTTTGTGATCTATAGGTTTATATTCATCCTCCATATTGTAGAAGTAGTGCCATGGTGAAAACATCATCATATTCTCAATGTGCCATTCTATATCATGCCCTTCTAGATTATTTCTCTATTGCTCAATATTTTCCCAGGGGCAACAATGAAAACTTTTGGCTTTAATCAATGCCACAAAATGACCCAAAGGATCATACTTCCACCACTGAGGTATATCCACCATACCCATGTCATGGAGAGCTTCATTAATCAATTTATTCTAGCCAACCTAGTCTACTTCAATATTGTCAAAGCAAAATGACATGGTGCATGTAGTCTTTTTTCCTCATCCACGATGCCTTGCATCAACAAGAAAATATTTCCTTTCTCCTTCGTAACGATCTCATCCCTCATTACCCTTTGCACTCTCTCACATGTGCCAAAAATAAGTTTGAGGGTGAGGCCCAAAAACATGCTATTGAAATTGTAAAGTAACTCCTTCCTAGATAGGCTTGGCGTCCACAAATAAACTGGTAGTTTTCTATCTGCCTCATCAAACTTCTTGAATGCTATGAAGGAAAAATGTTGGTGCATATGGAAGAAGAAATACCAAGCCAAAAATGAAGTGTTCTCGAATGATATTGCTCCTTCGCTCTGTATCTTCTCCAATTGGGTATGCATTGCTCGAGCCACGTAATATGCCTAGTTAAAGAAAATGAGGTTTGTACTTGCTTGCATTATAGTTAGAGCATAAAATTCCACCTATGAAATACATTATACCAGCATCGCTTGCCACTTATACACCATAGAATCAGTAGGAAGACCGGACACCCAAGCCAACATGGAATACATGTGTGGAATTTTAAAATTTGTCAAAGGTTTTCGTAAAGTTGGTAACTCTCCAAATTGAGGCACATTTATCAGATGATTCTCCATGAATTGGTGCAACATAACAGTCGAATGGTACTTCTATTATTGCTCCTTGAGATTCATTTTTTAAAACATAACATCCAGATAAGGCTTCACCCTACACACAAATGCTTCTCTGACTACTCTAGGTGAAATGGTGAATAATTTGTCTCCCTTCATATTCTGAATTACCCTTGTGGTAGGATGATAAAACTTTGAAATTGCCATCACCATCTCAGGGCAAGTCTGAACAGGTGTACATAGGTGGAAAGCTACGCATGATAGGCAATAGTTAATAGGATTTATGGAATCAAGTCTTGCCCAACAACAACTTCCACATCCTGGCATAATTTTTCCATCCCCTTGTTCAAAATAGCATATTCTCTAATCTGAGCTAGCACATCATAATATGGGTCAAGCTTGGTATTTTTATTTTGCCTATTTTTTTAGATTTTTTTCCTCCTTGTGCTTTCTTTGGCTCTGTAGCTTTTGTCGACTAGTAGCTTTCCTTAACATCTTCGAACGATCAACTTTACTACAACAAAAAATTTGTTTTGGGCAACATAGTGATAATCCAGTAATTCTCAAGAAAAAATAATCTGAATCCTTTTCTTCAACTACAATCTTTTGGTTTGTTGTATTTAAGACTTTCACTCCCAACAACCTAATTGAATGTAGGTGGCTATTTTGATGAATTCGGGTGGACGTGCTCCCTTGGTTCTCTCACTCGGCCCACTTTTGATGATAAATGAACTACCATTAATGCCCTTGTGTTGTAAATATTCCTTAACTCTGTGTCTAGCCACTTTTTATCTTGGAGAACGTAATCTAGCTATTTAACAAGTAACTTTGAGAATAATAAATGCCATGTGGGAGTGATTGGCACTTTTCAAGGGCAAAAATGATTAACTTCATTACATGATAACATCAAAAATGTCTTTCCTGAATTTCATCAATGAAATTAATTCGAACTCATGTCAATTAACTAGATCCTGCTCCAAAATTAGCGCGGGCTAGAAAAAGACCTCAACTGGGCATGCTTGCTTCACCGAAAACATCCTTGGGTGAAAATACTCCTGCAACTGGCACCTCAAAAATGCTCTTATTTTCCTGTTTGGCTAAATTACATGCTTTGTAGTCCTTTTAAAATAATTCATCTTTAATTTCGCCTAAAAAAAGCTGATTGCTAAAAACAAGCTTAATTGTGAGTGTTTTGCATGAAAAAGCAAGGCAAAATTAATTTTGTCCCCTTCTTGCCAAAAATAATATTGTCAACTTGAGTTTTCAAAAAAACATGCATTTTTTTTCTTTGTTATTTTTATCTTTTCTCGGAATTTTACCCAAAAAATATCCGAACTTAAAATATGTATGGCGAAAATCTTTTTCGGGCAAAAACAAAATCCTTTTTTTTTCTCTGCTTTTTCTCTTTATTATTTTTGCCCCTCTCTTCCTCTCTCCCTCTTTTTTTTAATACCTTCTTTTTTTTGGCAATTAAAAATATGGGTGCTTTTTAATGAAAAAGCAAACTGACACTTTTCTTTTGATGTTTTCACCCCGAATTAAATCTAAAGGATTTTAAAATATTTTCAGGGTGAATAAATTTTTGATGGTGACTAAATGCTTTTGGGGAAAAACTACTTGCTTTTGGGGTGAAATTAATTTCCTCGGCGAGACTACTTTTTTTTCTTTATATCTTGATTTAGAATAAAATAATATAGAAAAATTATGTACATATATACATACTTGATTGAAATTTTATCATTGATGGTTGGCATTCAAATGAAGACCATTTACTAGTATTGGAAACACACGGACATCCATGTCCTGTAAGTAAAACGAGTTGACCTAATTCATGACTGAAATCTAGAATGTGCCTTCCCATATCACTTCAAACTTGTGATGCTTGCCAACCTTAGCTTGTTTTTGTTCCATTTTAGCACTAGATCACGTACCTCGAACGACTTTTCGAAAGTTTTCTTGCCAAACCATTTCTACATCATTTGGATAATTTTCCATGAAGTCATTGTACGATTTATACCTTTCCTTATCTAGCTATAAAAGTTGAGCCAACCTCGTGCTCATGGTGTCAGATTCATCATCTTCATCATCGAGTATCGAAAATTCAATATGAATGGGAAAGACTGCTTCTTTACCATATACCAATGAATATGGGGACTTCTTGATGGATTTCCTCATTGAGGTGTGATCGTACCATAATACTTAGTTCAGGAGCAAGTGCCAACTACGCTCATTGTCACCTAGGGTTCTCTTTAAAATTCTTAGCAAAATCTTGTTTTTGGACTTGGCCAATCCATTTCCCTGTAGATAGTAATTAGATGATGTTTTAAGTAAATCTCGTACTTACCCATGAATTCACTAATCTTGGAACCGATAAGGGAGTTCCATTGTCCATTATGATTGCATTCGGTATACCAAAATGAGTGATTAGACCTTCAAGGAAAGAGACAATTATTGTTTGGTCCACCTTCTTAGTCAAAATTAATTTTGACCATAGAATGAAATAATAGGCTGCAATGAGGATATATTTGTGTTCTATAGAGGAATTGAGATCGATGACCCCAATAAAGTCAAATATCCATTTATGAAATGGTGCTTCCAATTGAATCAGATGAAGGAATAATGATGCATTCCTGCTTCTACCGACATATCTCTGGAAATTATCGCAACTTTGACTAACTTTGAAAGCATATGCAAAGAGAGTGGACCAAAAATAACCTACTTTAATGATATTCAATACCATTGGCCTCCCTGCATAATGACCTCCTAATAAAACAGAGTGAAACTCCTCCAAGAT
The DNA here is from genome assembly GCA_028583015.1 of Wollemia nobilis. Classification (NCBI taxonomy): domain Eukaryota; kingdom Viridiplantae; phylum Streptophyta; class Pinopsida; order Araucariales; family Araucariaceae; genus Wollemia; species Wollemia nobilis. Next base: position 3,457,568 of record JAQPPZ010016967.1, on the reverse strand, counting down.
TCTTTGTTTCTCTAATTCTTGGATGCACTTGAGAAGTAGTCTATCAATATTTCTGTGGAACAACCCATTTGGCAATATCACGTATCTAAGGGCCTGAAGTCTGAATCTCCTTCTTTGTGAAGCATTAAGGTGTGGAGGATACTTGCATAAATGGAAATATTTAATAAGGTCCTCTATCCAATCATGATCACCTATAGAGCAATTAAATTTCTTACTAAATATTCAAGTTGAAAAAATATGGATTCGGAGGTGGCACTTTTTGCAAGCTCCTGGCATAATTCTCGATCTCGAACCATCTTGGTTGGTCAAATTTCAACATCATACTCCTAAATTTTAGAAACCCAACTAGCCCTCTTGTATCCAAGCTCTCCTTGAATGATGAAACTTCAAAAATCTGGGTGAACAACATAAACTATTGTCTTGCTCTGAGAAACAAATGCCAAAACTTCTTCAAGGATTTTATCACCACATACACTTGTTTTTTAATGAAATAATACTTTTTTTTCATGTGGTTGGATGATTTGGCTTAATAAAGCAATTGCTCACTCATCTCATCATCTCCCTTCTACGTAAGCACTATTGCATAACTCTTCTGTTCATCAATGACATACAGGATAAAATCTCTTGAGTAATCAAGTTTTACTAGGACCGGGGCTTGAGCAATTATTTCTTTGATTTCTCTAAACTATTGCTTCCTTTGCTCTATCTATTTGAACTCAAAATTCTTCTTTAAAGGGTTGGTCATCGATTTTACCACTTGGGAAAAATCTATGATGAAATTTTAAATAAAGTTGATCTACCTAAAAAATGATTTCAAATCTGTCTTGCTAGCTGGCAACAAAAGCCTCACAAGGGCTTCATATCTAGATGGATCAATAGATAAACCTTTCTCTAAAATAACATGGCCCAAGATATTTCCTTATTTTATCATGAATATGGACTTCTTCGGGTTGATGGATATTTTGAACTCCCGACACTTCTCAAACACTTGTCTCAAATGTAGGCTATGCTCCTCCTTGTTGTGAGAGAAGACAATCATGTCATCCAAATAAATTACAATAACGTTATTTAAAAACTCATCGAAAGCCACGTACATCACTCTCTAAAAAGTTGCACCAGTGTTTGAGAGACCAAACAACATCCGATGATAAGAAAAATTTCCCCATTTCATGGTGAACGCCATTTTATATTGGTCTTCATACTTGACCTAGATTTGGTTATAGCCAAAGAATCCATCCAACAAAGAAAATATCTGAGCACCAGTAACTACATGTAGAATCTAATCAATTTGAGGTAAAGGATAATGATCCTTCAAAGATGCCTAATTCAAATTTCAAAAATCCACACATAGGCGAATATCTTCGTTATTCTTTTGCACAAGGATCAAATTCACTACCCAGGTTGAATGCTTAATTGGGTAAATGATCTTGGCTTCCAAAATATTTAGTAGTTCTTATTTAATCAAGGTTTAAATATTGGGATTGACTAGCCTCTGCTTCTACCTGAAGGGTTTTAATCCTTCCTACATCTCAATGGTATGTTTTATCACATATTTATTATAGCCTTTCAAATCTTGGTAGCTCCAAGAGATAATATGTGGGTACTCAGGGTATAGTTCCTTGACCTACTCTAGTTCTTTTTGAGTGCAATCAATGCCAAATTTGATTGACTTCTTGGGTCCCAACTACAGTTCAGTGTACTCCTTTTTTTCCACTTTGATCCTATGCTTTTTTGCTCTATCATTTTGATCAAAGATACTATCAAGCATAATCAATTATTTTGGGATATGATTATTCTACAACTGGATTAACCCCTTAGCTTCTTCCTCATCATGTGTTCTTTTCTCCACAGTACTAGTTTCTCTTATCAAGAAAATAACAATTTGTTCATCACTTTCGAACACTTTCCAGTAGATATTTTTGTCAGGGACTAAAGGTCTATAAACTAACCTCTTAGTCTTGATATTTCTTACCATATTCTTGATTGGAGAAACATTAGCACCAAGTGATGCCAAGATATCTGCATGTTTGTTCTATTCTCGTGAAATCACTTGAACATTCAATGTTGTGAAGGACTCAAAAAAATCCCATACTTTATTATGGTACACATTTAGGTAGTTTTTCTTAGAGAAACACTTACTCATTACCTGGTTTACGATCAAATCAAAATCTCCAAATATATGCAGTTGTTTGATCTCGATATTTTCAAATTTCTTCAAACCCAAGCAAAGTGCTTCATACTCAACAACGTTGTTTGTATAGCTCTAGGTCAACTGGTAAGAGTACATATTTTTTATACCAAAAGGAGAAATGAAAATTATTCTAGCTCCTGCATCATTCTACACCTTGCTCCATCAAAGTACAACTTCCATAATTGATCCGGATTTAGCTCCTAATAATTAAACACCTTCGCTTTAGTTTTTGCGGGATTAGTAATGGTGTAACAAAAAATTTCATTCTCCATAATTAAATTAAAATTGAGCATTGAAAACTCGTCTTCTGTCCAAATTTCATCCAAAACTTCTTCCATATTATCTAGTTCCTCTAATTCTTCGGTCATCAAGTTGGCATAATTCATGGGTTTATATTCTTCTTTAATATTTTCTATGTGATAAGTATAAGGCTTATCATTATAGATACATATTATCATTCCTTTGATAGAAATATCCATATGATAATAGTACAGATAAATATAGCCTCCCAACTTGGCAGTGAACTCCCGTGAAAGGCACATGCTGAAGTATGGCTCTAGATCAACCATGACTACGTCTTAGATCACAGTGATCTAAGGCATTTTGTGTAACACAATGGGGATGTCATTAATGACCCCAAATTTCCTCATAGGGATTCCATCTAATTGTAAAACACCAGGGCTTATTCTTGTATATTACATACCCATAATGTCACAAAATACCTTTGGCATGATAGTCGTCGCAACACGAGAATTGATCATGCAATTGTGCACAATCCAACCTTCCATCCTGAGATACAAGTAGAAAGGTGGTGGTCTATTATTTATAGTGGTGGAAGTCATCAATGTTTGAGCTAACACCATCCGAGTTAGATTCTTCCCCTTATATTTCATGAATTTCATTAATTCTTGTAGAAGGTCCACTTGTCCAGACAATTGCAATGCATCATAGAGACTCACATTGGTTGGAATCCTCTTCAGTTCTTCAATAATGTTGTACAAAGATGCACAAGACTCTATTATTTCATTGGAAACCTCATATTTACTTTGATACTGCTAAGTAGCCTCTACTCTCTAACGTTTTGTAAAATATGGGTATTTGAATTTCTCTCTAGCCTGCTCTTCCATTTAGACTTTTTCCTGCGAAGTTGAAGCTTTGTCTTGGAATATCTATTTCGCTTGTGGAGGCAAAGTATCTTTATATAGGATAGGTGCATCTGGCTTGGGTGCTGGGACAATCACTTTCACTTGTTTTTTCTCACTTTGTACCTTCATATCAATAGCTACCTTCAAGAGCTCCATTTTAACTAGGTCCATGGTGATGGGTTTTATTCCATCTCACGTGAGAACTGAAACTTGTTCCTCAAAAGAGACCATGAAATTATGATCAACTTCTATAATCGTGTTGATTTTACCAATGGAAGAACTTTATGCTAATTTCTACACGTAGTTCAGATGAACCATGCAAGTTTTCTCACCATGTGGATCATTGAAGGTAGAGCACCAATATGCTTTATCTGATGAGCCAACTTATTTTTTTTCCAATACTATCAAATTTATTTCAGGAGCCTTTCTGGTTGAAGGTACTTGCTCCATGGTGATCGACGAAGGTTGAAATATCCTTGGATGGAAATATCTTTCATCCTATTTCTTCTTAATCATCATGAACTCATTGCTCATCGCCCTTATGTCTGAATTCATTGACTACATATCCTTAAGCAACTTCTCTTGGAAATCAAGATTTGAGGGTACTAGAGGAGCTGGTAATGGATGTGGTACAGGTGGATATGGTAGTGCTAGGAATGGAACCAGGGAAGGTAACTATGGAATGGTTGGAGTAGACAATTGTAGGATAGAAAGTGTCATCAAGGTTTGAGATGAACTCGAACTCCATGAAGGGATTGGATATATGGGAGACATTGGCAAGGGTTTGTTGAGCAAGGTGCAACAAAAATATTATCATTGTTGTCAACACAGATAGATTGATGCAATTGATGTAGTTCAGAGGACAGTCAGAACATGTACAGTGAATTTCCAAGAAGAAAGAAGTGACCCAGATTCAGAAAATTGCAAAAAAAGACAAGTAAGAAAACTGTCGCGATATCGCGACATGTTTTCTATCGCGATTTCGTGAAATAACGGAGGAGAGAGAAGACACAGCCAAACATGTCACAATTTTGCGACATAATGGAGGAGAGAGAAGACGTAGCCAAAAATGTCATGATTTCATGACATAACGGAGGAGAGAGAAGGCACAGCCAAAAATGTCGCGATTTCGCGACATATCGAAGGAGAGAGAAAAAGCTGGAGAAACTGTCGCGATTTCGTGACATGTTTGGAGTAAAGGTGCAGGCAATGAAAAGTGTTGTGATTTCACGACAAGTTCGGTGAAGAAGAACAAAGGATGAAAAGTGTCACGATTTCGTGACAGGTTCGGAGAAGAAGCAATAAGGCAAAAAAGTGTAGCGATTTTGCTACATGTTGGATTTTCGCTCGTCGAAGCAAAGAGTGTTAGGGTAAAATGAGGTAGTATATTGCATTATACTACATTAGTTAGATTATTACATCTACTTTGACTATTTACCATGTAGATATTTTTCTTCCTAAAATATCTACAGGTTAATTTATGTTTACCTTAGGTTAGAATATCCTATTCTAACTCTATCCTAACTTTACGCTATCCCCTATTCTAGGATACGCGTTAGTTAGCGTTAGATTAGCAATATGGTTCAAATACCTATTTTGTAATCTATATAAACCTAAAGCTATTCTAAAGCTAAGGTTAATGAGCATTAGATTATTTATTTGTTAATCTTACCTTCCGCCTAACATTGGCATCAGAGCCATACCCCGGAGTTAACCCGCAGCACTTCGTGGCACGCAATCCGAGGAGGTGACCCGCAATCTGGTTTTGGGCACGTTTCTCGAGGCGGCCCGTAGGCTGATCGACATGCTTCCCGAGGCGGCCCGCAGGAGTTAATCGGCCCGATTCCCGAGGTGACCTGCATGCGGTGACGTGGCGACTGGCGAGGCGACACGTGGCCCGAGGCGGTCCGATCTGGTGACGTGGCGGTCCGAGACGTGGCGACACGCTACCCGAGGCGGTCCGATCTGGTGACGTGGCGGTCCGATCTGGCGTGGTGGCACGCGGCCCGAGGTGACCTGCGCGTGGCTGCAGCGATCGGCAAAAGAGATTCCTGCGCGTGGCTGATTGCCCGCAGGCAATCAAAGTATTAAGCGCGAGGTTTTGTTTTTAAATCTCGTGAATGCGCCCGCAGGGCGCATGTGGGATTTTTCCCACGAAAGTTTTTTAAAAAATTTTTGGCCAGCCAGTGCTTAATAAGCACGGGGCCAACCTTGGCTGACGGATCAGCCAAGGTAGCCCGACTGGCTAGCACAGCCAGCGCGAGGGCCATCCGCGCGGGGTCGGGAGATCAATCCCCCGCGACGCCAATTTTTTTTGGCGTCTTCCCGCCGCGCGAAGGACGAAAGGGAAGGTTTTAACCTTCCCTTCTCGTCAAGTGGTGTGGACCGACTGGCAGGAGCGCCAGTCGGCCGATCTCCTGCCGCGGGGACGCAGGTTCGAACCCGCAGGTCAGGTAAAATTTTTTTTATTATTATTTTTTTTCTTGCATTTTTTTTAATTTTCTCTTAGTTTTTTAATTAATAAATTTTTTTTTGTTATTTAAATCATTTTTTTTCAAAATTAAGTGATTTGTTTATCAAAAATTTGTTTATTAATTAAATTCTATTAAGTTAAAGATTAAAATGATGCATTGAAATAAAATTTTATTAAAAAAAAAAAAAAAAGGGAAGGCAAAAGTTTTTTTTGTATTGTTTTCTCCTAATCAAACTGAGGGAGACAAGAGACAATCCTTGAAACAAATTTCTTTTGCAGCTTTGAGACTTCTAATAAATTTTTAAATTCTCCAAAATTTTCTAATCAATTGTTTTGGGAGAACAAATTTTTTGTCTCATGAAGAAAAAGCTTTGGATCACAAAAGCCCTTCGTCGTCTAAGAGTTATTCGAAAGAGGAACGAACTTAGATGCTAGACGACAAGATCTCATTTTCGTCGTATGCTTAGAGAGCATAGAAGGAGCTTACCCCGTTTCAATACTTACACCGATCCTTGGAAGGGTTTGGATCGTAGTTATGGTCCCATGAGGATTAGAGAACCTTTTAATCCCGATGCACCTCCTATTTTTGAGTATTGAATAATTACGGGAGATAGAAAACCAAGTTGTGTGTCAACTGGTTCTGGAAGGTCTTTCAAATGCTTGTCGTGTGTCGACTTGTCTTGAAAGATATGCTCTAAATTCTACATTTTGTAAACATTAAGGGGGGATAGAATTTTTTTAAGAATTCTATAGTTTTCAAAATTGTAAAGATAAAGGGGGGGCTATTTCAGTTTCAAGAAAGGTGCATTCTCGATTTTACTCGACACCTTCTCTTCAAAATTGCTTGTACTAGGTGCATTTTCGGTGGAATCCGACACCTAGAGTGATAAAACTTTGGGTGCTCTTATGTTTTTTGATTATTGCACTAAAAACATTTTTTTTGCAATTACAAAGTCACAAATAAAACATTACAAGGAGCTTTTCACAAACACCCAAACTTCACTCAAACACCATGCTAAAACTTTGCATAGGTTTACACAAGTAATTTCTCCCCATCAAAAAGGTCAAAAATTTCAATCACCTTGATAAGACTCTCTTTTGTTTGGCTTAAATAAACCTCAAATTTTTTCATCTTTTTTCAAAGGTGTTAAAAGCAGGTGCCATTAAATATCTTAGAGAGCAAATATCAAAAGTTTGACAAAACACTCCCTTGTTTCATTTGCTCTATTTTGTTTGGCTCAATATTCCTCAAACTTTTCATCTCTTGCTAAGAGTGTTAAGGCAGGTGCCATTAAATATCTTATAGAAAGCAAATTGAACCAACTTCTCTATATCTTTTCTTAGGGTATAGTGCAAGATAGCATCATATTAGTCCTCTTCACAAATTTGAAACCTAAACCATGGCCATGATACACAAGTATCTCACTGAGAGCCAACTGCTCAAAGGTTCAAATTACTCAGCATGGAAGACTAAGATGAAGGCTATCTTAATCGTAGAGGACTTGTGGTCAATAGTAGATGGAACTGTCACTAGACCTCAATCTTCTGGACAAGATCAAATAGACTTTGATAAAAAGGATAAGAAACTTTCCTTAATGATCTTGCTTGCTATTACTGATGATATCCAACCTCATATCAGTGAAGCTACAACTGGTAAGGCAGCTTGGGATGCCTTAAGTACCATTTTTGAGGGCAAGAATCAATCAACGATTCTTAACCTTCAAACACAGCTTCATACATTACATATGAAATCAGGAGAAACAGTAGAGCTATTCCTCTGCAGAGTCGCAAAATTAAAAACAAAGCTGCAATCCTTAGGAGAAAAGTTGGAAGACCAAGTCTTAAACTCAATCATTTTGAGAGCTCTTCCTGACTCCTACGGAATGTTGATCACCTCCTTACGGGTTTCCGGTAGGACAATAACTTTTGTCGAGTTGGTAAATATGCTTCAAACAGAAGAGGCTACCCAACTCCGGAGAGATGAGGCATCAAACAATGCCCTTTTTTCACAACGACAAGGTGGTAAGAAAAAGTGGAATCAACAAAAGGGTTCTTCTTCTAGACAAGACAAGGGTAAAGCCAAAGAGGTTCCGAAGAAGAAACAACATTGTAAAATTTGTGACACTGACACTCATGAAACCAAACGATGTTGGTTTAAGAACAAACCGCCCAATGAACAAAGAAATAAGAAGGGCAAAGGCAAACCTAAGAACCAGAACAATCAGCAACAAGGTCACATAGCAGCTGAAGATTCTAGTTTCGATTCTGAACGAGCACACAAGGTGCTCATGACCCATACAGATTCTTCCCACAAGGATTCTTTGTGGTACATAGATTCAGGCGCTAGTAAACATATGACTGGCGATAAAACATGGTTTGCTACTTTTGAAGCTCGAGAAGGTAGACCGGTCACCATTGCTGATGATCAGACCTATAGAGTTCAGGGCGAAGGCAGTGTTTCAGTCTCCCTTCCAGATGGAGAATGTAATATTGAAAAAGTTCTTTATGTTCCAGGATTAAAAAATAATCTCTTGTCAGTTCCACAAATCCTGGACAATAACATGAATGTCAATTTTATTGTGGACAAAGACAAGAAACGTTGCTTCATCACCAAAAAGGGAAAACCGATAGCAACAGGTTCATACAAACATGGTTTGTTTGTCTTAGATGCACTTACCTCCACTCATACTGCACTCGCAGTAACAACAAAGGAGGCCACTTCTCTTTGGCATAAGAGATTTGGGCATTTGAGTTCAGGATATTTACTAGAGCTGAGTAAATATCAAATGGTGAAAGGACTTCCTCCCCTTTCATCTATTTTGCCAGTGTGCTCTGATTGCTTGTCAGGCAAGCAACATAGAGTACCTTTTGAACCTAGCTCTTTTCGAGCTAAGGAACCTTTGGAGTTAGTACACACAGATTTGTGTGGTCCTATGTCTACAAGTTGTGGAGGAAAACGGTATTTTCAATTGTTTGTTGACGATCATTCACGCAAAATGTGGGTCTTCTTCTTGCAGTTGAAGTCTGAAGCATTTTCCTATTTTCAGCAGTTTAAATCTCTTGTTGAGAAGGAATCAGGATGCTTTATTAAGACCCTCCGTTCAGATCGAGGGGGGAATACACATCAAAAGAATTTTCCTCATTCTTACAGACACATGGGATAAAAAGACAGTTAACAACAGCCTACACTCCTCAATCCAATGGGGTTGCTGAGAGAAGAAATCGGTCCATAATGGAAATGGTTCGATGTATGCTTAAGGGGGCCAACCTTGAGCAAACTTATTCGGGCTGAAGCTGTTCAAACTACGGTATATCTTCTGAATAGGGCTCCCACAAGGGCACTTAAAGGTATGACTCCTCAGGAATCATGGAGTGGTAGGAAACCCTCCATAACTCATCTAAGGGTATTTGGGTGTAAGGCATTTATGCATATACCTAAGGAGAAAAGAAAGAAATTAGATGAGAAATCTCTACCTTGTATATTTCTTGGTTATGATGAAATTTCAAAAGGCTATCGTTTGATAGACCCATATACCAAGAAAATATATATAAGTAGAGATGTAGTGTTTGATGAAGCTTTCACATCCAACACTACATCAGTATACCTAGATGATGAGGAGGAACAACAACCTCCTCCTCCTTCTTCTTCTTCTTCACAACAGAAGAAACCACCCAAATGGTATACAAGCACAATGAAGGACTCTAAACTCACTTCCCCTCCAGATCTTACTCTCAATCGTCCAAAGACAAGAAGCATGTCACAGAAAGACAAGGGTAAAGCATCCACTTCAGTTGATGATCTTTGTGCAGATTTTCAAGACCTTTCTGTAGATAGAGAGTTACCAAGGGAAGATGAGATGGAGATAGATGAGGAGAGGGTTTACTTATCAGCATGTGATGAGAATGAACCTTCTACAGCTTGATGAAGCACTTAGTCTGCCTCAGTGGAAGACAGCTATGGATGCAGAATATAACTCCCTCATTAAAAATAAAACATGGAAGCTAGTGAATTTGCCTAAAGGTAAGAAACCCATAGGTTGCAAATGGGTCTACAAAATCAAATATAAGGCAGATGGCACTATAGATAAGCATAAGGCCCGACTTGTGGCAAAGGGCTATGCTCAAAAGGAAGGACTGGACTATGAGGAAACCTTTGCTCCTACAGCAAGGATGACCACCATTCGAGTACTTTGTGCTATGGCAGCACAGTTCGGATGGAAGTTACATCAGATGGATGTAAAAAGTGCCTTTCTTAATGGTGACTTAAAAGAGGAAGTATTCATGACTCAACCTCCTGGATTTGCAGAGGAAGGCCATGAGCAACATGTTTGCAAATTGGTAAAATCATTATACGGGCTAAAACAAGCCCCAAGAGCATGGTACATAAAGATGGATAGTCACCTATTGCAACACGGATTTAAGAGAAGTCCATCAGACGCAAATCTCTATATCAAGAACACAGGTTCTGAGATAGTGATTCTTGTGTTATATGTAGATGATCTGATCATCACTGGCAATTCAGAGAATTTAATTAAAGCCGTGAAGGATGACTTGAAAAAGTCATTTGATATGACAGACCTAGGACTTCTCCACTACTGTCTTGGCCTTGAAATAGAACAGAAAAAGAATCATCTAAGGGTGACCCAGAAAAAGTATGCTAAGACTTTAGTAGAAAAATATCGTATGACTGATTGTAAACCCAAAGCAACACCGATGGAATCAGGGTTACAGTTATCACGATATGAAGACTCACCACAGGTAGATGGAACACTTTACAGACAAATGATTGGAAGCCTCATCTATCTGACTAATACTAGACCAGATATTACTTTTGCTGTAAACTATCTTTCTCGGTTCATGCAAGAACCAAAGGTCTCCCATTGGAAAGCAGCTAAAAGAGTCATACACTACATTCAGGGTAGTGCAGATTATGGTCTAGAGTATAAGAAGAATAACTCATTCTTCTTACAGAGTTACACTGACTCTGACTATGCTGGCTCCATAGATGACAGAAAATCAACTTCAGGCTATGTTTTTCATCTTGGATCCGGTCCTGTCTCATGGCATAGTAAAAAGCAACAGGTTGTTGCTTTATCTTCAACTGAGGCAGAATATCGCGCTGCACGTGGAGCTGTGTGTGAAGCGATATGGCTAAGTCGCATCTTGGCTACCATGGGCCTACCAAAGAATCTTCCTATTCACATGTTTTGCGACAACTCAGGTGTTTTGAACTTGGTCAAGAATCCAGTACATCATGAACGAACTAAACATATTGATACAGATTGTCATTTTATTCGTGATGAAGTTCCTAAACACAGAATTCAGCTCCAACACATTCCCACCGACGAACAAGTTGCAGACATTTTTACAAAGGCACTTGGACGTGTCAAATTTCAACTGCTTTGGAGTAAACTTTGTATATCAAAGTAATGTAATAAAGGGGGGATGTTAGGGTAAAATGAGGTAGTATATTGCATTATACTACATTAGTTAGATTATTACATCTACTTTGACTATTTACCATGTAGATATTTTTCTTCCTAAAATATCTACAGGTTAATTTATGTTTACCTTAGGTTAGAATATCCTATTCTAACTCTATCCTAACTTTACGCTATCCCCTATTCTAGGATACGCGTTAGTTAGCGTTAGATTAGCAATATGGTTCAAATACCTATTTTGTAATCTATATAAACCTAAAGCTATTCTAAAGCTAAGGTTAATGAGCATTAGATTATTTATTTGTTAATCTTACCTTCCGCCTAACAAAGAGAAAGTGCTAAGTCAAAAAGTTGTAGCGATTTCGCTACATGTTGGATTTTTGCTGGTCGAAGCAAAGAGAAAGTGCTAAGTCAAAAAGTTGTAGCGATTTTACTACATGTTGGATTTTTGCTGGTCGAAGCAAAGAGAAAGTGCTAAGTCAAAAAGTTGTAGCGATTTCGCTACATGTTGGATTTTTGGAGGCCGTAGCAAAAGAAATTGCAAAGGGAAAAAGGTGTAGCGATTTCGCTACATGTCTTGATTTCGCTAGTGCATGAAGAGAGAGTTGTATGGATGCGAAAGATGTCACGATTTCACGACATGTTGCATTTTCACAGGCGAAATGCAAAGAACAACACTAAGGCAAAAAAGCGTCGTGATTTCGTGACATGTTTCGATTTCGCCGTGGCATGCGGAGAAAAGTGTATGGCAGCGAAAAGTGTCACGATTTCATGACATGTCCCATTTTCATGGGCATAAGACAGAAAAGAGCTAGATGCAGCGAATGTGTCACAATTTCATGACATGTCCTGTTTTCGCAAGCATAAGACAGAAAAAAGCTAGATGCAGCGAATGTGTCGCGATTTCGTGACATGTCCCATTTTTGTGGGCATAAGACAGAAAAGAGCTAGATGTAGCGAATGTGTCATGATTTCGTGACATGTCCCATTTTTGTGGGCATAAGATAGAAAAGATCTAGAGGCAGCGAATGTGTCACGATTTCGCGACATGTTCTGTTTTTGCGGTTGCATGTCGAAAAGAGAACAAGAAGGAAGAGAATGTCGCGATATCGCGACATGTCTTGTTTTCACGGTCAACTGTCCAAAAAAGGTCAAATGGGCAGAAATGTCGTGATATCATGACATGTCTTAGTTGTGCAGGTAAAAGCTGAGAAGCTTACACAGTGACAGTTGTCGGGGTAAGTGCAAAAGAAAATCATGCAACCAGTTAGGTAAGAGTTAACTGGAGTTAGAACTACAGCTACAGGTGGCAGTTACAGAATAGTGCATTAAAGACAAGAATGGCTGTTACAAGGCCGTGATGCTACAAGGCTATCAAAAGTGCAGATATATCGAGGTTCTTGATAAACGAGAAATCTTCTCGGAGGTTGCGTGTGTCAGAAATGTCAGTTGCGGGCAGAAAAAAAAGTTTGACTCAGAACTAAAAAGAGTGCCATCGAAAAGTGTAAAGGTGCCAAGAGGGCAGTTTCGTAAATGATAGAAGAAAAGAATGACAGAGCATCGAAACACGCATAAAAGGCTGTCAGAATGCACAGAAAAAGCTATCAGAGTAAGCAGAGAAGACTGTCAGAATAAGTCAGAAAGAAAGCGGCTAAAAGACAGAGCGCGTCAGAGAGGGTGTGACAGATTAATCGTAGCCGAGAATGCATGAAAAATTTGAGGGAAAACTAGAGCCATTTTTGAAAGAGCCATTCGAGTAAGCGAAGTATAAAGAATAAAAAAGGCGCAGTAAGTGAGGTTACTGCAACCATGTTTTTATCTTGAAAAACAAAAAGTGAGGTTGGGTAAGAGTGCTGTAAGAAAAATAGCTACAAAACTGAAACCTGGTTTTATTCTTGAAAAATTGAAAGAGAGGTTTTAGTATGAAATAGAAGATATTGAGTTTCTAACAATTCTCCTTATGCTTCTATGAGATTGATTTGAATGAGCAATAGACCAGTGAGGGTCTTGTAAAAGAGAAGGCATTTTTATGTCAATCTATTATTCAAAATAGAAATCCAAGTTGGTGCTTGGTATAAGGGGTTGGTGCTCCTATCTATTGTTGCAGATAAATCAGGGGTTAGTGCTCCTTCTAGTGGGTGCTGGTAAACTATTTGTAAAAATTGAATCCTTGCAAAGGCTGGATTTGGATTGTAGTCCAAACAGTCATTATTTGAGGAGTAGCCAAATCGGTGAACCTCGTTAAATCTTGTGTTGTGTGATGCTCTTTTGTTATACTTGCTATATCTATTTTTAAGCTTACATTTTTAAGCATTGAGAGTTGCAGATTCAAATTTTAAATAGTTACACTGATTCACCCCCCCCTCTCAGTGTCATTGTGAGAATATCAATTGGTATTAGAGCGAGGTACCTGAACAAGCTTAATCAGCTAAGGTGATATTGGAAGATACACAATGGCCGGTGGTGAAGGATTTTCTTCCAACAAAGCTCCTTTGTTCGATGGAACAAATTACTCTTTCTGGAGACTTAGGATGCAGACATATCTGTGTGCATTAGGATATGACATTTGGGAATCTGTTGAAAATGGATACACAATACCCTCTGCTCCTCCAACAGATGCGGCTGAGAAGAAAAAGTTTGAGAACAACTCTAAAGCTAAGAATGCTATTATGTGTGGGTTAGTAGACAGTGAATTGATAAGGATCATGAGCTGTAAATCGACAAAAGACATATGGGACAAACTACAGAGCATTCATGAAGGAGATGGCAAGATCAAGGAAGCCAAGCTACAAACACATCGAGCCTAGTTCGAAGCATTAAAGATGAATGATGATGAGAACATAGAGGCCTATATGCTGAGAGTAAATGGAATCATTAATGCGATTAGAGGACTCGGTGAGGAAATAGAAGATGCAGTTGTTGTAAAAAAGGTACTAAGAACTCTCCATAAAATATTTGATGCTAAAGTTTTTGCTATAGAAGAAGCTAAATATTTAAATACTTTTAGCATGGATGAAATGCATGGTTCTTTAACATCATATGAAATGAGAATAGGACAAACTAAGCCCTTAGACAGAGAAGCTACTTTCCAAGCACAAAAAAATATAAAAGCTAAACAAGAATCTGAGGAAGAAGAATCTTCAGATGAAACTGAAGCAAAATTTGTTAGGAAACTAATAAAGGGAAAAGGAAAATACAAAGGTAAGTTATCGTTTAGGTGTTTCAACTGTGGAGGCATCGGGCACTTTGCAGCTAAATGCCCAATGAATGAGAAAAACAAAAGTGATGAAGGGACACATCAAGAAAGAAGTGACTGGAAGAAGAAACCACATTTTAGAAAAAGGAACTTCAAGAAGAAAAGTTTCATTTTGAAGAATGTCAACTCTTCTGAAGACAGCTCCGGTGAAGATTCTGAGGAAGAAACTGGTGAAGCTTTGTTCATGGCTTTTGAAGAAGAAAGAACAGAGGAAACCCAAGAGTGTGATGAAACATTAGAGGATGAAGCCGTGGTAGATCTAGAAGGTGAGTTGGTTGCTGCACTTGAAGAGTTAAGTACAAAAATGAAAAAAAATAAAAAGATTTCAAGAAAATATGAGGATGCCAACGAATTAATAATCAACTTGAAAGTACAGACTGAAGAATTTAAGAAAAAGTTTGAAGATTTTAAAGTATAACTAACCGTGAAAATAGATGAGTGCAATAAGCTAGAAGAAGACATAGTTGGATTAAGTATGCAGCTAGAAGAGATGAATCGAAAATTGAGTTGTCATCATAAATTTGAAGACAGTTCTGTGAAGCTGAATAAAATGTTAAATAACCAAAGGCCTATAGGCATCAAATTTTGTTTGGGCTTTGATGAAAGAGAATCCTCAAAGGAATCAAAGGCCATAACTATAGAACCAATAAAGAATAAAGATAAGATCAGGGTTGATCAATAAAAATCGTATCATGCAAAAGAAAACCATAAGGCCAAGCATGAAAGGAGTACTGCCAATGATGGATTCACCAAAGTCACATATCAAAGAAGAAGAAGACCCATGGCTCCTACTACAACATGGCAACAACCATTACCTAGGTACACTCATTCCTTTTCTGGTTATTTTTTTAAATGCAATGCATATGGTCATAAAATTTCAAATTGTAGATATAATGTAGAACAAAGGAATTTCACTAGTAGAAATGTTTTTTCACCTTTGATAGATTATGCTGTAGAATATTATAACTGTCATAACTTTGGACATATTGCAAGAAATTATCGTAGCTCTTTTGCAGGAAATAAATATCAGGGAAGAAAGTATCAACCAACTGGATTGAAACAAAACAAAAAAATTCTCGAAAAACAGGCACAAGCCATTGAAAGGGAGAAGGTAAAACAAGCGACCAAATCTGCTGTCAAATCAGAGTGGAAAGAAAAGGAGCAACCTAAGAAAGATAAGGAATCCTTGATCATTCAAACAGCTCTCAAATCCCAAAACAAATCTGCACCATGGATTCTGGATAGTGAATGCTCCAGTCATATGATAGGAGATAAACAAAAGTTTGATAAGTTACAGACATATGAAGGTGGTTCTGTAAAATTTGGAAATAATGATGGAGCCAAGATAGTGGGTAAAGGATCAGTCAAATTAAGTGACAGAAAAATCAACTCTAAAGAAGTCCTATTTGTGGTTGGTCCGACGCATAACTTATCGAGTGTAAGTCAAATTTGTGACAGAGGTCATGAAGTAATTTTTAAGAAGCGAGGTCGTGAAGTAAGAAAGACAAAAAATGGGAAGTTGATAGCTACTGGACTGAGAAATTCTGGAAATCTGTATACTCTCTCAGAGACTTCAGAAGGAGCTTGCTTGGTAGGACAGGAAGAATAAAATTGGATGTGGCATAAGAGACTCGGTCATATAAGCTTTGACAATCTGGTAAAAATCAGCTCAAAAAGGGTAGTACGAGACATACCCACTATTGGAAAACCTTCAAATAGCATTTGTGCTTCATTCCAAAAGGGGAAGCAAACCAGAGCCACTTTCAAAGCAAAAGAGTACTTCACAAGCAAGCCGTTAGAACTAATTCACACTGATTTATGTGGACCCATGAGAACGGAAAGCATAAATGGATACAAATATTTTATGCTGTGTATAGATGACTATTCCAGAATGACATGGGTACTATTTTTGAAACTTAAATCAGAAGCCTTTGAGATGTTCAAAAATTTCAAAAATCTTGTTAAGAATCAATCAAAAAAAAGAATTAAATGTTTAAGATCAGATAGAGTAGGAGAGTTTATTTCGGAGGAGTTTGCAGAATACTGTGAAAAACATGGGATTAGAAGACAATTTTTGGCAACAAGAACACCTCAGCAGAATGGAGTAGTAGAAAGAAAGAACAGAACTGTGCAGGAAATGGCACAGACCATGTTGACAGAGAGCAAAATTGCTAACAGGTTTTGGAAAGAGGCAGTTCATATTACAGTTTACATCCAGAATAGGTGCATGTGGTTTGGCAGAAAGGCTACAGCAAAATACTTCAAAGTGTTCGGTAGAAAGTGTTACATTAAACGAACTGAAGACAATCTTAGCAAATTTGAAGATAGAGTTGATGAAGGAATTTTTCTTGGTTACTAAACAAAAAGCAAAGCCTACACATGCTACAACAAAAGACTAAATAAAATTGTGGAGAGTGTAGATGTTAAGGTTGATGAAGGTAGGAAACAAGAAATCAGCCATAATGAAAACTACCCGACTTATGAAGAATTTATTGAAGAGGATGAAGATCAAGAAAAATAAGAGAGACAGAAATCAGATTCAGATGATTTAGAAATAGAAGAAAATAGGAAATCCAAAACAGGCAGCTAGCAGAAAAATCATCCCAAAGAGCAGATTATTGGAGACCCCATAGTTGGTATTCAAACAAGAAGAAGAGTAGTAAACAACTACTCTCTGTTATCCAAAGATTGAGCAAAAAAATATTATTGAAGCAAGCACAGATGAAATATGGATGGAGGCAGTAAATGAAGAACTAGATCAAATTGAGAAAAAAAAACCTGGGAATTAGTACCAAGGCCTGAAAATAAAAACATAATTAGTACTAAATGGATATTTCGAAACAAATTGAATGAAGACGGATAGGTTGTAAGGAATAAAGCAAGATTGGTATGTAAAGGATATGCTCAAGTTGAGGGAATTGATTTTGAAGAAACTTTTGCACCAATGGCCAGAATTGAAGCAATCAGACTATTTTTGGCTTTAGCAGTTCATAGGAATTTCAAATTTTATCAGATGGATGTGAAATCAGCATTTCTAAATGGAAATATTGAAGAAGAAGTTTATATTGAACAGCCTGATGGTTTTCAACTCTGTGATAATCCTAAATTTGTTTGCAAGCTGAAGAAAGCATTGTATGGCTTGAAAAAAGCACCTAGAGCTTGGTATGCAAGATTGGACAGCTATCTCACTCAGCAAGGATTCAAGAAAGGTATGGTGGATAGCAATTTATATATCAAAACTGAGAATGGCAATCTCATAGTCCTTGTTGTCTATGTAGATGATATAATATTTGGCAGCAGCAATGATTAGTCATGTAAAGACATAGCAAATAAAATGTAGAAAGAATTTGAAATGTCTATGATTGGTGAGCTTTCATATTTCCTAGGATTGCAAGATAATCAAACTGAAAAGGGCATTTTTATTTCTCAAGTTAAATATGTGAAAGAAATGCTGAAAAAGTTCACTATGGAGGATAGTAAGCCTGTTAGCACTCCCATGACAACAGGATGTAAGTTGAGGAAGGATGAAAAATCTCCAGATGTTGATCAAAAAATGTAGAGATCTATGATTGGGAGCCTGCTGTATTTGATAGCCACCAGAATGGATATCTTACAGGCAGTTTGCATGGTTGCAAGATTTCAGGCTAGTCCCAAAGAGACCCATGTGACAGCTGTGAAAAGGATTTTTAGGTACCTCAAGGGTACTATGGAGTATGGGCTATGGTATCCAAAAGGAAAATACTTCACTCTTTTTGCATATTCTGATGCATATTGGGCAGGATGCATTGATGACAAAAAAAGTACCAGTGGAGGAGCATTTTATCTTGGAGATAAACTGGTAGTATGGCACAGCAAGAAACAAGAATCAGTCTCTCTATCCACAGCAGAGGCAGAATACATTGCAGAAAAAACATGCTGTACACAAATATTATGGATGAGACAAACACTGAAAGATCTTGGTATTCACTTCAATGAGCCAATTTCAATTAAATGTGATAACACTAGTGCAATCAACATCTCAAAGAATTTGGTTATGCATTCCCGCACCAAACATATTGCAATCCGGTATCACTTTTTGAAAGATAAAGTTGTAGAAGGAGAGGTCAAATTGGAGTTTGTTCCAACCACAGAGCAAGTTGCAGATATATTCACAAAACCATTGCCCAAGGAAGTTTTTGAGTACCTTCGGAGTAAGCTGGGAGTGGTCATACTACCCAAGCACTGATTAGCTATGGGGAACTCATTCTCAGGGGGAGCATTAAATTATTTATGCCTAAGAATGTTATGCATAGACTCAGGGGGAGTCTGCAGCAGCCCTTTGGTATTATTGGCAAAGGGGGAGAAGAATTACTACAAGAAATTGAAATTGCACGTGTTGCCAACAATTCCAAAGGGGGAGATTGTTGAGCAAGGTGCAACAAAAGTATTGTCATTGTTGTCAACATAGACAAATTGATGCAATTGATGCAGTTTAGAGGACAGTCAGAACATGTACAGTGAATTTCCAAGAAGAAAGAAGTGACCCAGATTCAAAAAATTGCAAAAAAAGACAAATAAGAAAATTGTCGCGATATCGCGACATGTTTTCTATCGCGATTTTGCGACATAACAGAGGAGAGAGAAGATGCTCACGATTTCACGACATAACGGAGGAGAGAGAAGACGTAGCCAAAAATGTCATGATTTCACGACATAACGGAGGAGAGAGAAGGCGCAGCCAAAAATGTTGCGATTTCGTGACATATTGGAGGAGAGAGAAAAAGCTGGAGAAACTGTCGCGATTTCGTGACATGTTTGGAGTAAAGGCGCAGGCAATGAAAAGTGTTGTGATTTTGCAACAAGTTCAGTGAATAAGCGCCAAGGATGAAAAGTGTCACGATTTCGCGATAGGTTCGGAGAAGAAGCAATAAGGCAAAAAAGTGTAGCGATTTCGCTACATGTTGGATTTTCGCTGGTCGAAGCAAAGAGAAAGTGCTAAGTCGAAAAGTTGTAGCGATTTCGCTACATGTTGGATTTTCGCTGGTCGAAGCAAAGAGAAAGTGCTAAGTCAAAAAGTTGTAGCAATTTCGCTACATGTTGGATTTTCACTGGTCGAAGCAAAGAGAAAGTGCTAAGTCAAAAAGCTGTAGCGATTTTGCTACATGTTGGATTTTTGGAGGCCGCAGCAAAAGAAATTGCAAAGGGAAAAAGGTGTAGCGATTTCGCTACATGTCTTGATTTCGCTAGTGCATGAAGAGAGAGTTGTACAGATGTGAAAGATGTCGTGATTTCACGACATGTTGCATTTTTGCGAGCGAAAGGCAAATAACAGTGCTAAGGCAAAAAAGCGTCACAATTTCGCGACATGTTCCGATTTCATTGAGGCATGCGGAGAAAAGTGTACGGCAGTGAAAAGTTTCACGATTTCGTGACATGTCCAATTTTCGTGGGCATAAGATATAAAAGAGCTAGATGCAGCGAATGTGTCACGATTTCGTGACATGTCCCGTTTTCGTGGGAATAAGACAAAAAAGAGCTAGATGCAGCGAATGTGTCACGATTTCGTGACATGTCCCATTTTCACGGGCATAAGACAGAAAAGAGCTAGATGTAGTGAATGTGTCGCGATTTCGTGACATGTCCCGTTTTTGCGGGCAGAAGACAGAAAAGAGCTAGAGGCAGTGAATGCATCGCAATCTCATGACATGTTCTGTTTTTGCGGTTGCATGCCGAAAATAGAACAAGAAGGCGGAGAATGTCGTGATATCGTGACATGTCTTGTTTTCACGGTCAACTGTCCAGAAAAGGTCAAATGGGTAGAAATTTCACGATATCGTGACATGTCTTAGTTGTTCAGGTAAAATTCGAGAAGCTTACATAGTGACAATTATTATGGTAAGTGCAGAAGAAAATCATGCAGCCAGTTAGGTAAGAGTTAACTGGAGTTAGAACTGCAGCTACAGGTGGCAGTTACAGAACAGTGCATTAAAGACAAGAACGGCTGTTACAGGGCCGTGATGCTACAAGGCTATCAACAGTGCAGATATATTGAGGATCCCAATAAATGAGAAATCTTCTCGGAGGTTGCGTGTGTCAGAAATGTCAGTTTCGGGCAAAAGAAAAAGTTTGACTCAGAACTGAAAAGAGTGCCATCAGAAAGTGTAAAGGTGCCAAGAGGGCAGTTTCATAAAGGATAGAAGAAAAGAATGACAGATCATCGAAACACGCAGAAAAGGCTATCAAAATGCATAGAAAAAGCTGTTAGAGTAAGCAGAGAAGACTGTCAGAATAAGTCAGAAAGAAAGCGGCTAAAAGATAGAGCACGTCAGAGAGGGTGTGACAGATTGATCGTAGCCGAGAATGCATTAAAAATTGGAGGGAAAAATAGAGCCATTTTTGAAAGAGCCGTTCGAGTAAGCGAAGTATAAAGAATCGAAAAGGCACAGTAAGTGAGGTTACTACAACTGTGTTTTTATCTTGAAAAAAAAAATTGAGGTTGGGTAAGAGTGTTGTAATAAAAACAGCTACAAAACTGAAACCTGGTTTTATTCTTGAAAAATTGAAAAGAGAGGTTTTAGTATGAAATAGAAGATATTGAGTTTCTAAAAATTCTCCTTATGCTTCTATGAGATTGATTTGAATGAGCAATAGACTAGTGAGGGTCTTGTAAAATAAAAGACATTTTTATGTCAATCTATTATTCAAAATAGAAATCCAAGTTGGTGCTTGGTATAAGGGGTTGGTGCTTCTATCTGTTTTTGCAGATAAATCAGGGGTTGGTTCTCCTTCCAGTGGGTGCTGGTAAACTATTTGTAAAACTTGAATCCTTGCAAAGGCTGGATTTGGATTGTAGTCCAAACAGTCATTATTTGAGGAGTAGCCAAATCGGTGAACCTCGTTAAATCTTGTGTTGTGTGATGCTCTTTTGTTATACTTGCTATATCTATTTTTAAGCTTGCATTTTTAAGCATTAAGAGTTGTAGATTCAAATTTTAAATAGTTACACTGATTCACCCCCCCCTCTTAGTGTCATTGTGAGAATATCAGGGTTGAGAAGATGCATTAGCGTACAAATACTGTGAAAGATCAAGAAATATAGGTATTGTTATTTTTGGTAGAATCTTACCTATAGTGATCAGGTCTGCCATGGCATTTTGTACAATAGAATGCAAATTAGGAAATGTGTTAGAATTAGACTATCGAATGACCATAATGATGTCAGAGTTGAAAGCTCAAAGGTATTCAAATGTAGCTTGCTCAGGAGTCATCTAAAGACCATTACAAACTCTCTGTCAAGTTCAAGAAAACCTAATGTTGAAGTCCATGATTTTATCCTACGGATGCCTTTGAATGGTAGTAAAATTATGCAACAGAGAATGGATCTACTTGTTCATTGAAACCTTTGATCAATAATTCAGCCAACTACTCCCAGGTGGTAATAGTGGTAGGCTATAAAGATCAGTACCAGTAAAGCAACTTACATCTGAGAGAGAGCACGAGCAATATTACCATGACATCCTCATTTGTAATACCATCAATGGTCGCCAGAGAAGCTACATATTAGATATGCTCATAAGCCATCTTGCTTGTACTATCGTAAGTAGGCAAAAACTTCAATGTTGCTTCAAATATCTAGAGTGATTCTAGATCGAGAACTATCTTGGTGGTTGGCATGGTGGATTTTGAGCCATTTGGACTAGAGTATTTGCTTGGGGAGGAGGAAAGCTAGTGGCTATGCTAGATGGAATTGAAGGAACAAAAAACATGCCAACTACCTGTGAAGAAGTTACGACTGATGAAATAGTCAGAATAATTAACCTTGGATGTTCTCCTATAACTTGGGTGTCAAGCTCATAAAAATCAATGGGATATTCAAAATTTTTGACCTTCGATCTTGTGATCATGAATAATTGCTTTCACTCACTTCACGTTTAGGGGCTTCTAGGTAAAACTAAGTTGCTAGATGTTCTAGTCAGATAGTAAAAAGACAAACATCAAACCTTAATACTGCTCAAAGTGGAATTTTTTAGGGTCCCACCGGGCATGTGAAAAATTGTTGGTCATGAATATGCTTAATCATAAAATATATGTGTCGTAGACCCGAAAAACATTGAAATGCTGAAGGAGAGAGATGTCCATTGGGCCAATCTCTAGAGAAGGCTGGTTCCCATACTAATCTAATTTGGTTTAAATCTTAGGGTAACAGGAAAGATATGGGAAATTATAGAAAGGAATGGGAAATATGGCTATAATCCAGAGACGAAAGGTGGGGATAAACTAGCAGCTAAAATCCAAATCAAGTTTTAATCAACATATAATAGAAAGGAAAGCATAGGAACCATTCATAGATTGCAGGGATAATTTCCAATGATCATTTTAGCATTCAGTTCTCTACCAAGAATTAAATTCAGAAATGTAGAATTTAAATTTACCTAACAAATATCATGAACTTAACAAAAATGAAAGGCAGAAAATAATTGCATACAACACTACTCTAGGAACCAGAGCCAAATATATTTCTATTGATGTAGAGAACTCAAAGTGTTTTTTGGCAGAATGTCTATCCTCTTCTTTTAAATCAAAATACTTAGTATTTATAATTACCTCTAAAATTAAAAGCAAATAAAAACAAAATGCTAGCTAGTCAAAGACTAGTCGGGGTAATTCTCTCCTCAATAATGACAATGCTTAAATCAGAATATTCTTCAGAAAGTAACGATCTGGTTTTCATGGAGTGCACCTGGAAAATCATTAGAGATGTATGATAGGAAAAACATTCCAAATGTCGGTGCATCAAAACTCAACAATATCACATGACAATCAGGAGCTTGGATATTAAATTCTAGACACCATTTCATCACTTTATGCCTCAAAATCTTATCTTTGCTAGGGGAGACCCAAAAAAATTAAATTTGTCTTGAAAAGGGGTAAGATCAGTGGACGATACCTCAAAAATGAAAAATATCATACTAGAATCTAGGACATAGCATTTAATATCAACATCTCTTTAGCAGGAATTCTAAAAATATCAATTTTATTGCTCCAAGGATTAAATTCCATCATTTTTTTATCTTTCCTGAATAATATCAGCAATAGTGGCACATTAAAAAGAAAAATTTGTTGAAGGGAGGGGACAAGAATTGATTTCACCCAGGAAATTTGGTGTTTTCGCCTATCAATATGCTTTGGCTCTTCTCATAAGTAATTTCACCCAAAAACTAGAGAACTTTGTCCAAAAATGGAATAAAAATATCTTCTACAAGAATTTGGATGAAAATGATTGATTTCACCCTCAAGAGGGGCGAAAATGATTTTCACCCCCTACCTGGGGTAACTTTGACTTTGAATAGAACATAAATATGCCATTTCGGGACTTTTGCTTCAACCTGGATGAAATTACTGTTTTTGCCCAAGATGGGGTAAAATTACATTGGCAGGCGCTTTCATTAAATTTTCTTTGACTTTGACTGGAGCAACCTTCACCTAGATGATGTCACTTCATTATTTGTACCTTGAAAAATATCCTCAACTTGGTTTTTGCCCCAAAGAAGGGTGAAGTGATTTTCACCCCTCCTTAGGGAAGCATTTGACTTTGACTTTACAAGGCACACATTTAGCTTGATTTTTGCTCCAAAATGTCTTTATTTAGAATTGCGCCCTAAAGAAGGTCAAAAATTATTTTCACCCCTCCTCAGTGGTAACTTTGACTTTGACCAGTTCCCCATCCATCCTCAGTGGTAACTTTGACTTTGACCAGTTCCCCATCCATCATTTTTACCCCAAAATTAATTCAAATAGTAATTTTCCCTAATAAAGGACAAAATCACTTTAAATGTGTAATTTTCGGGTGAAAGTTCTTAACTTATCTTTTATTCTACTAGCATAATTTGTCCTTCACTCCAAAATGAGTGTTTATCATTACCTTCACTTTTACTTGGGTAGAATCTTCCTAACAAGGTATTTCATCCAAAAGAGGGGCGAAAATTATTTTCACCTTCTTTGGGGCAAAAACGTCTTCTCTTTTATCTTCATTGGTGCTTTTCCTTTTAATAAAAATTACCGAAGCCTTAGACCATTTTCATTGCTCCTTCGATCCTGAGACATTATTTACCATATATTTTCTCCCTTATATTTTGCCCACAATTTGCATTAATTTTTATCGGTAAAAACTTGTTGTGTTTCCAGGGACAAAATCAGACTTCTTCATTTAACGAAATCACTCAAAGGAGGAAAACAAAAAAGTTACATTCAAATAGTAAAATCAAAACAACTACATCATTCATATTATATTCTTTGAATTTTACAATTAAAATTTTAGTGTGGCAAAACTGCCAATAGGTAGATTCCTTCTTTGAATTTTAATATCTAGAGTCTCGATATATATTATTGATTCCATAGTTGTCATTGTATATGCGCCTAATCACTTGAGTCATTGACGCAATAATAGTCATGACTTAATAATTTTAATGAACACCAATAGTGGGTCTTACACATTAGGTGAATATAGAATTAGCTTATCTAGTTATAAACATTGATGGGTGTTAGAAATTACAATACAAAATGATAGTGATAATGTTGTTATTTAGGACTTGAGTAACCCTTACATTTATTAGAACAATAATCTTCATATGGTTGATGGAATCACATCCTTTAATCTACCAACTAGTGTTTGTGAGAGATGCATTTTGGAGAATCATCATTAGGAATACTTCCCAAAAATGAAATCTCATGATGCCTCACAACCCTTGGAACTTATTCATAACAAAATTTGTGGTCTTATGGAAGATAAATTCTAGATTTATAATTTTAATAACAAAAATAAATCCTTTGAGAATTCTAATACTTTTATGTCTTTAGTTATGAATAAGTGTTAGACGTGGATTAAGTGTTTAAAGATCTACATGGGTGGAGAATTTATCATTAATGATTTTGAGAATTTATTGGTAGCTCATGCCATCACCTTGTAATAGACCATTCATTTTAGTAGAATGTGGTGTTTAAGTGGAAGAACAAAGTTATAGTGGATAAGGCGTAGTGTATGTTATATACTAAGCACATGGAGACAATATTTTAGTGTAAGTTAGTGATTTTTGCAATATATGTCATCAATATAATACTAATATATGTATGTAAAGGTATAAAAACTAGTAAAATATTTATAGGAGGAAGCCTTTAGTTTTATGCCTTTATATTTTGGATCAGTTGCATGAAATCATATCCTAAAAGAAAAGCAAAATGAAATTTAGAAAAAGAGTAATCAATGAATTCATGTGTGTTATAATGACACTTACAAGGCTTATCACAACTATGATCTTATCACTTGGAAGATCTTTACTTTGTGATGTGGATATTGAGAATATTATTTCTTCATGTCCTTTTGATCTATGTTTGTCTCTTCTTACAGATCCTTACACCATTCCTATTGATCATCCTCCTCTACTAAATGATTTTAATATATATATTTAATCTAACCTTTAATTACTTAAATACTATTCCTTTTATTGCCTAAATGAAACACCTTTCCTCATTATAGCATCAAGGGTATGGGATAAGTACATAAAGTTAATAATGAATCTATGGTAATAACCCTTATTTTATAGGAAGGATTTCAACAAGCCAATGGCATATGGTTCTTCTATGATTAAAACCATGTTTATTTTGAAATATAACATCGAACAAGGCATTCCTATAGGGAATCCATAGCTTATAACTATTTGGGTTGAGTGACAAATGAGAATTCATCCATAGTTGATTGTTTTATTTGATGATTTGCAAGTACTCCTCATTTTACTTGTATAATGACCAACCCTATAGAAAGACCTTAAACATCCTAGTTGTCATATGTTCACATATATATAGGACTATCAACGAGAAGGTCACATGTATGTTTTATAAGGTAAAAGTTACTTATTTCTATGCATAAATATCATTATGCATGATTAAGTTGATATTTAAATTATCCTCTTCCATGATACTAATATAATTAAAACCAAATAATCTACTAAGGAACAAAGATATCTTATGTTTGTGATATTCTCCAAGATTGGACTAGGGGAGGGATTCTTTATGGTTTCTACATTTATAATTAAAAAATTGTACATAGATTATGATTTATATAGACTTCATTTGTATGCTTATAACCATTGATGATATGCAATCAATTAACATTCACTTAGTATACGATACCTACATTCAACACTTCCATGACCTTCACATTTATTGATACCACATATTTGGATTCATGTAGTACATATCCTTTATTTCACTAGTTATGCTCTCAAAATAAATAGTATCTAACAAATGCACATGTTACGTAATATACTATTGAGGTCCTTGTAGGTCCATGCAATATATAGTTAACTTAAAAGTATATCTCAAACATTATTGCAACAAATGATATTTCCCTTGTTTACCTCTGTAAGGTTTACTTACTTTGTTTGAGATCTCTCATATTTGATGGTGTTAATCACATTGTGTCAAAATTTCTAGCTGTAGAGGAAAATCATAACTCCTTTCCTTTTATTACTATTGTGAATATATCAATTATTTCATCTTGATGCATGTGGAATTACTTGAGCTCTCTACTTCATTTTTGTTAAACATAATTACCTTTCCCTTTGTATCCATTCCTTTCTCTTCCTCAATATCCAAACATAAGAATCTAAGTTAAAATGCTTTTTAATCTCTCACCCATTATTAATGGAAGAGACTATTATCAATGGAAGAGACTATTATCAAATTATCCTTCATCCTTCGTTATCACTCATCCTTTATCCACTTTTCACATTTTATAAACAACATCATCATTTAACTCCATCTTTAATTTTAATATCATCTAATTATTAGATGTAACAATATCTAGTTCATTTAAACATAAAAAATACTAAATTAATAACGAGTTTCTTATATTCCTTCTTAAAGACTAAATTATACTTTTCTTTCTGAACAACCTCTTCCATCCTCAATCACTTCTCATTCAATAAAGCAATATAATCACCCTTTTAGGATTATCACTATGATATTTAGGATGAAGGTCTAGTTAACAGTTTTGACCCTAGTAAATTATGCATTTTGATGTGGTATTAGCCAAATATCAATGGTTAGAATTTATGTGCAAAATTTTAGTATAGCTTTCCTTTTACGTTGACTTCATCTTTTTTAATTAAATCTTATTTATGTATCTATGCTATCCAGCAATGCGCCCTCTGTTAAATACATATAAATGCATAATTACTCATTGCACAATATGGCAGCAACCCTACAATTACACAAATTTATTCTTTAGGAAACTTCTTTGTTCCGGGTTTTCAACACTAGGGATTTGATAAATACCAACAACCACCAGATTCCTTTGGTTTAGCTAAGAAATCGGCATTGGAGAGGATCTGTTCCGACCACACTGAAACGGATCCATTTTCTGTCGGATAATTTGACCCAACTTTCCAGCCCATAGATCCTTAAATTATTTGTTTTCTGTGTAATATTCATTTATAAAAGCATCATGTTTGTCTATCTACAGACAAGAGGATTCCTCATCGGCCACACCTATAGTTATATACAAGTATGATTAGAATCGTGGTCACAGATAGTTTAAGTTCAAGCCTGCAACTTTCGTCCTTGTAGATTACAATATCCAATACCAAAGTATTAATGTTCAATAAAAAATCTGGTATATCGGGATTCATAAGTCAGAACCAGATGCCAAATGTCTTGTACATATCCGTGCAAGTATTATCTACAGAGCTGTATCCAGCGCTTTCTTATCAACAACATTCCATTTCACATTGTATTAAAACGATCCTTCCCAGGTTGTGAAATTGCACTTTAGGCGCCCCACGTCCAACTCTGATGGGTGTCAGGAATTACAATACAAAATAGTAGTGATAATGTTATACAAAATAACAGTGATAATGTTGTTTTTTTAGCACGTGAGTAAACCTTACATTTATTAGATCAATAATCTTCATATAATTGATGGAATCACATCCTTTAATCTACCAACTAGTGTTTGTGAGAGATGCATTTTGGAGAATCATCATTAGGAATACTTCCCAAAAAGGAAATCTCATGATGCCTCATAACCCTTGGATCTTATTCATAATAAAATTTGTGGTTTTATTGAAGATTAATTCTAGATTTATAATTTTAAGACCAAAAAAATCCTTTGAGAATTCTAATACTTTTAGGTCTTTAGATATGAATAATTGTGAGAAGTGGATTAAGTGTTTAAATACCTACATGGGTGGATAATTTATAGGTAATTATTTTGAGGATTTATTGGTAGCTCATACCATCACCTTGTAATAGATCATTCATTTTAGTAGAATGTGGTGTTTAAGTGGAAGAACATAGTTATAGTGGATAAGGCCTAGTGTATGTTATATACTAAGCATATGGAGACCATACTTTAGGGTAAGTTAGTGATTTTTGCAATATATATTATCAATACAACATTAATATATGTAGGTAAAGGTATAAAAACTAGTAAAAATTTGATAGGAGGAAGCTTTTAGTTTTATGTCTTTATATTTTGGATCAGTTCCATGAGATCATATTCTAAAATAAAAGCAAAATGAACTTTAGGAAAAGAGTAATCAATGAATTCATGTATGTTATAATGACACTTCCAAGGCTTATCACAACTATGATCTTATCACTTGGAAGATCCTTATTTTTTTGATGTGGAGATTGAGAAGATTCTTTCTTCATGTCCTTTTGATCTATG
This sequence comes from Wollemia nobilis, assembly GCA_028583015.1. Taxonomy (NCBI): domain Eukaryota; kingdom Viridiplantae; phylum Streptophyta; class Pinopsida; order Araucariales; family Araucariaceae; genus Wollemia; species Wollemia nobilis. The sequence goes on along the minus strand of JAQPPZ010016967.1, from coordinate 3,428,358 downwards.
TTTGTCTCTTCTTATAGATCCTTACACAATTCCTATTGATCATCCTCCTCTACTAAATGATTCTAATCTTTATAATTAATCTAACCTTTCATTACTTAAATACTATTTCTTTTATTGCCTAAATGAAGCACCTTTCCTCATTATAGCGTCAAGGGTATGGGATAAATACATAAAATTAGTAATGAATCTATGGTAATAACCCTTATTTTACAAGAAGGATTTCAACAAGACAATGACATATGGTTATTCTATAATTAAAACCACATTTATTTTGAAAGGTAACATCAAACAAGACATTCCCATAGGGAATCCACAACTTATAACTATCTGGGTTGAGTGAAAGGTGAGAATTCATCCATAGTTTCTTGTTTTCTTTGACCATTTGCAAGTACTCCTCATTTTACTTGTATAATGACCAATCCTATAGGAAGACCTTAAACATCCTAGTTGTCATATGTTCACATATATATAGGACTATCAATTAGAAGGTCACATGTATGTTGTACAAGTTAAAGGACACGTACTTCTATGCATAAATATCATTATGCATGATGAAGTTGATATTTAAATTATCCTCTTCCATGATACTAATCTAATTAAAATCAAATAATCTACTAAGGAACAAAGAGATCTTATGTTTGTGATAGATTGGACTAGAGGAGGGATTATTTATGGTAACTACATTTAGGATTAAAAAATTATACATGGATTATGATTCATATTAACTTCCTTTTTATGCTTATAACCATTGATGATATGCAATCAAATGACATTCACTTAGGGTAAGATACCTACATTCAACACCTTCATGGCATTCACATTTATTGATACCACATGTTTGGATTCATATAGTATATATCCTTTATTTCACTAGTTGTGCTCTCAAAATAAATAGTATCTAACAAATGGACATGTTAGGTAATATACTATTGAGGTCCTTGTAGGTCCATGCAATATATAGTTAGCTTAAAAATGGATCTCAAACATTATTGCAACAAATGATATTTTCTTTGTTTACCTCTTTAAGGTTTACTTACTTTGTTTAAGATATCTCATATTTGATGGTGTCAATCATATTGTGTCAAATTTTGTAGGCGTAGAGGAAGATCATAACTCTTTTCCTTTTGCTACTATTATAAATATATCAATTATTTCATCTTGATGAATATGGAATTACATAAGCTCTCTACTTCATTTTTGTTAAACATAATTACCTTTTCCTTTGTATCCATTCCTTTCTCTTCCTCAATATCCAAACATAAAAATTTAAGTTAAAATACTTTTTAATCCCCCACCTATCAATGGAAGAAACTATTATCAGCTTATCCTTCATCCTTCATTGTCACTCATCCTTTATATACTCTTCAGATTTTATAAACATCATCATCATCATTTAACTCTATTTTTAATTTTAATGCCATCTAATTATTAAATGTAAAAGTACCTGATTCATTTAAACATAAAAAATACTACATTAATAACTAGCTTCTTATATCCCTTCTTAAACACTAAATTATACTTTTCTTCCTGAACAACCTCTTCCATCCTCAATCACCTCTCATTCAATAAAGCAATATAATCACTCTTTTAGGATTATCACTATGATATTTAGGATGAAATTCTAGTTAACAGTGGTGACCTTCTCACTACTAGTACATTATGCATTTTGATGTGGTATTAGCCAAATATCAATGGTTAGAATTTATGTGCATAAATTTAGTATAGCTTTTGTCCATTAATTCTTATTTAGGTATCTATGCGATCCAGCAATGCGCCCTCTGTTAAATACGTATAAATGCGTAATTACTCATTCCACAATATGGCCGCAACCCTGCTATTACACAAATTTATTCTTTAGGAAACTTCTTTGTTCCGGGTTTCCAACACTAAGGATTTGATAAATACCAACAACCACCAAATTCATTTGGTTTAGCTAAGTATTCGGCATTGGAGAGGATCTGTTCCAACCACAATGAAACGGATCCATTTTCTGTCGGATAATTTGACCCAACTTTCCAGCCCATAGATCCTTAAATTATTTGTTTACTGTGTAATATTCATTTATAAAAGCATCATGTTTGTCTATCTACAGACAAGAGGATTCCTCATCGGCCACACCTATAGTTATATACAAGTATGATTAGAATCCTGGTCACAGATAGTTGAAATTCGAGCCTGCAACTTTCGTCCTTGTAGATTGCAATACCCAATACCAAAGTATTAATGTTTAATAAAGATCTAGTATATCCTGATTCATAATCCAGAACCAGATGCCAATTGTCTTGTACATATCCAATACCAAAGTATTAATGTTTAATAAAGATCTAGTATATCCTGATTCATAATCCAGAACCAGATGCCAAATGTCTTGTACATATCCAATACCAAAGTATTAATGTTTAATAAAAAATCTAGTATATCCGGATTCATAAGTCAGAACCAGATGCCAAATGTCTTGTACATATCCGTGCAAGTATTATCTACAGAACTGTATCCAACGCTTTCTTATCAACAACATTCCACTTCACATTGTATTAAAACGATCCTTCTCAGGTTGTGCAATTGCACTTTGGGCACCCCACGTCCAACTCTGATTTGTGTTATCTCCATGTTTACTGCAAAAACACAAGTCGAGTGGCATATCTTTCATGATTATTTTCTGGTGCCTTAATTAAAATCCATAGGAGCGCATGTCCTACTCACAAAAACCTTTAATGGTTTTCACGTTCCTCCTAGCATTATTATAGTATTTCACGTACAATATGGAAAATTCTGATGGGAAATAGTTTTCTTTGCTCCTCTTTAATTTCCCTTGTGCTGAGATTCGACGGTTGAGCTTGTCCGTCAAATAAAAATTTACTAACAACTTCAAAATATAAATTACCGCAGTTTCTAGGATCATAAATGTGAGCTTGTCCGTCAAATGAAAATTTACTTTTTCAAAATATAAATTACCGCATTTTCTTAAACCATAAATTTTCAATACAGTAAGGTTCAAATTTCTTCAAAATATAAATTAGCGCAGTTTCTTAAACCATAAATTTTTTATACAGTACGGTTTAAATCTCAAAGATTTTTCTTAAATATTTTTTTTAATGAAAGGTCATTTTAATTATAAAAATAAAAGTTTTTTACAGGAAAAAAAAATATAAAGTGTGGGTGAAAAAAAATCATACCTTAAACGCCACTAACTTATCCTAATAGCAGATAAAGAAAAAAAAAAACACACCTTGAATTCCACTAACTTATCCTAATAGCAGATAAAGAAAAACAAACTGCACTACACGGACACCACGGTCATCAACATCAAACTAGAAACATTCTACAGCTAGAAAGGTTTTTAAAGAAGGGGGCCTGTGGCAGACATGGCCTTATCCATTTAAAGTGGGTGGTTCCCCCACCCATCAAAGCGCTCCTCACTCCAGCCTAAAGCATGAGTAATCGGAGAAGAAGGATTGGACCAGCCATAAATATGCTCGTGGCTGCCTGAAGCCCCCCAACCATCATTAGACTCAGACACATATTGTGGAGTGATCATAGGCGCAGAATGTTGGGAGGTGAACATATTCGGTTGCTGTTGAGGAGGCAAACACTATGCACGATCAGGGCGTCGATGTGAACGAGATCTAGCTAGGTGAGGAGGCGAACAATCAGGGGCCTCCCCACTGACAACACAAGGGGCATCACCCCAGTATTTCAGTAAAGCTTGCAAATGGTCCAACTCCATAGCCACCTTTTTAGCCTAGTCACAGATCTGAAACCAGACATCATGAAAAACTTTGAGCTTGTCAAAAAATGAAAAATTCTGAGACAGATCAACCTACTTGAAAATAATCTTGTTTCTAGATTTCCAAATGTGAAATAGAAGGTTGACTGAAGATTTATCACACTTCACTCAACATGAGAGAAAACTGAATGGGATCACCCAAAAGGACATGATTCCAGGAAAGCCACAAGGACATAAATGGGGCAAAGAAAGAACCCACCCAACTCCAAGCGAGACTGACCCATCTACATGCCCAGAAAAGATGCATACAAGACTATGGTTCTTGAAAAAATGGGCATCGAGGCTTAGGCACCCCATATAAGAAAGTCTACAGCCAAGGGGTAAACCCTGATATAGTAAGCTCCGGGCAAAAAAAAAGCTTTCTTTGGCTCTAGATAAGATGCTCAGGCTGAATGAAATCTAGTTTTCCACCTAGAGGGTGATGAGAGAAGGTCCCATTTGACATTGAGTTTGGGCACCATGGGTGCAGTTGGTGTAAGCTAGTCATAACCATGCCTGTATCTGTAGCTAAGCAAGGAACTACTCTTATACCAGGCCCAATATTTCCACTAGGGATTCTAGGATCTGACACCTAATTTTTGCCATAATGAGAAAGGTGTATGGTCCAGAATAGCATCCTACGTAGCCTTGTCAGCATTGGACAAGAGAAACCTCATTTTAAAATCATTACAAGGAATCTAGTCTCTATTTCTCTTGGAGTAAAATTTTCAATGGTGGCAATGCCCCGCTTAAAAACTTTCTCGACATGGACCTAGGGAAATTGGCCCAACAACTTACCATAAATATTGAATACAAAGGACCACCAAACATTGAGAATATTAATGGAAAGGCCTTTATGTGAATGGACCCCCTTCCAAACAATCCAAGGGTTTAATTGTTGGCAAGCCTTCCATATGCTTTTAATGACAAAGGAGCCAGGGATTTTAATAAAAAATGGGACCAGCACTAGAGAGGGCAAATACATTCCTGCCTAGGATCGATGGTTGAGGGGAAGCCCAAATAAGATGCAATGTCTGATAAGAACTTTCTATGCTTCAAGTCCTTTGATAACCCACATAATCCATTTATCACAAAGGGCTAACCCTTGACGCTTACAGTCCAACAAACCCATACCCCCTACTTGTCATGGGAGACAACAAATATCCCAAGCCACTCTGTGAAAGCCCTTCTGCTTAGACCCACCAGACCACAAAAATTCTCGTAGTAATTTTTCAAGCCCTTTGTAACAAGCCTGGGAAGGGACCCAGCAAGATGAGTAATAAACATGCGTGGAAGCCAACACTTTTAAGCAAATTTGAAATTTTCTAGCAAGAGACAACTTCTTAGCATTCCACTATTCCAGCTTGCTTTCTACTTTGTTGATGACATAAGACCATAATTGAGATGAAGAGCCTTGAAAGGCAAAAGGAATGCCCAAGAATTTGAAGACTTTTCCAGGTTGAATCCAACTCCACTGCACATGCTAAATCTAGTGGGGAAGAGGTTGTAGGGGTTGCCTATAACATGAGGTTATCCTCCATTGGATATTAGACCTGAAGGCTTTGCAAAAAATATCAAGACAAGACATAGCTTTAGAAAGGGATTGTTCATCCTCATTTAGACTAAGAAAGCAATCATCAGCAAAATGGTCATTAATGAGTTGACCAGCATTCCTAGGAAGGGAAATACCCTGAAGCAACCCAAGAGAAGCACGATGAGCCAAAATATAACCAAATGCTTCTACTACTAAAATGAATAGCGAGGGGGCCAAAGGACAACCCTACCTTACTGACCTATGCAAGCCAATAGCGTCAGTTTGAAATTTTTTGAGAGAAAGCACAATTGATGCATCCTAAAAAAGCATTTTAATAGAGGAAATAAACTACGGACCAAAGCCAAGAGCTTCCAACATGGAAAGAATGAAAATCCACTCAATTTTATCATAAACCTTTTCAATGTCAAGCTTGAGGAAGAGGACCTATTGACTGGACCTATGAGCCCATTCCATCCCTTTCCAAATAGTGAGAACATTTTCCAAAATATACCTATTTTGGATAAAGCCAGTTTGCTCAGGGCTCACAATAGAGGGAAGCAAAGGCTTAATCTGCAAAGCAAGTGCTTTGGCAATGATCTTGTAGCTGACATTAGGCAAAGTTATTGGCTTCTAATTTGTAATGATTTTTGGATCCCTAGACTTTGGGATAAACTTGATATTGACCTTATTGATAATAGCACCTTCTTAACGAATTCCATGAATTATACAATTAATTCATTTCGAAGCAAAAGGGGTTCGGCCATGCCTCGGCACCAAGGGCTATTCAAAGTGATTTACAAGTGGGTTTTGGCTACGATTCCCCAAGATGCACCACAACCCCCTATCATTGAGGAGTCCCTACTGGCCATGAGGCAGAGAGTTTTAGGGTGAGGGCTAGTTCGGGCTTACCTAAACCCCCCTCTGGTTCACCTATGAAGAAAAGGGTGAGGGACATAACTCCTAGAGGTATACCGGCAAGGAAGAGACTAAGAATCGAGGAACCGACCACAAGAACTGCTCTGCGGTTGAAGAACAAACATGTGTAGGGGAGATCTAAAGTCAAGGTAAGTAAAATGGAGGATGAAGGACCTAACCCGTTGACCATGGTCCTTAAGCGGTATGTGTTGAATATGTTGGTCAACATCATGCAATAGATGCAGGAGGTTTATGATGCACTCACCAAGGTTTTTTTAATGAAGGATACCAAAGCGACAAGCCGAGTGTGGTTAACCAGGATTCAGACGATGATGAGGATGATAAGGACGAGGATGAGGAAGAAGAGACTTAAGGTCCATCTTGCAAGGCCTCTATGCAAATTTTGTAATTGTTTTATCCATGGCAATTTTGTTTTACGTATTGTACAGAGGATGTGGTCCCCCTCTGAGGGTGGGGTATGTGTTAGGTTCTTTGAGTCTTGAGGAAGCTCCTTCGGGGTTAACTACAACTGTGGGGTATGTTGTTTTTGTTGGGTTGTCTTATGTCAGATTTGATGTGTTAGGCAATGATGCGTAAGGGCCTAGGTTGGCTAGTTAAAGTATAGGACAGGCAGTCCTCAGGTAGTCAAGGATCCATTTTGATAGTTTAAGGGTATTTTTCATAAAAGGTTTTGGGTTAACCTGTAAAACCTGGTATTAATGAATAAGTCCTTTATTTACCAAAAAAAAAATAGCACCTGAGGAGCCAGACAACAGGGCTTCTAAATATACTTTATGCAATTCAGGACCAACAAAATCCCACTAAGTTTTTTAAAATTTGTAGGGAAAGCCATCAAGCCCTAGGGCCTTCACATATGCCATTTGAAACAAGGCATCTGCAAGATCTTGCTCTGATAGGGACCATTCACATTCATTCTATTGTGTTGGGGAGAGGCAAGTTGGGATAACCTCTTTGTAATATTGAAGGGATAATTCTCGTTTAGGGGTGTATTACTGAGTAGCAAAAACATGAGAATAATTCCATATAAATTCAGCTACTGTCTTAGGAAAAGAGGTGGTGCGAACCCCATTAACCAATAAATATTTGAATTGAGTGGAGTGACGTGGAGGTGGGAGCCTCTGGAAAATATCTTTAGAAATGTGGTCACCCACTTTGAGCCAATGTAGTTTGTCTTTAATCCGAGCCCATCTGGCCTCATACACTTCAGCCACTTTGACCTCATGCTGGAGCTGAGCGAAATGGGATTGAATGATGAATTCAAAAGGAGAGGCCTCAAGATAGAAGGAGTTTTGTGCAAGCTCAATACGCAGAGCAGTATTAGAGTGACGACACAACTGCACCACCTTCTTACCCAAGATTTTGAGCATAGAAGTGGTACAAAAAATGGCATCATTCCACCACTCAATCCATCTTGAATATCCATTGGGTCTGGGTATAATGTTCCAAATCCTTTGGATGTGAAAAAAAGTGGTTTCATGTTGCAAGAAAGAAGTGTTAAAAAAAAACTGAGCATGAGTAGGCCATTGATGGGTGGAGGAAACATGAACAGAGAACATTATGGGGGAATGATCGGACGAGACCATACCAAAAATAGTTTCAACAAAATGGACTAAAGGGAGCCAATGAAAAAAAGAAAACACATGCTGGTATGAAAATATAGCCCTATCCAACCTTTTTAAAACTCTTGCGAGGCCTGACTAAAAATTAGAACACGTGAACCACAAATGCTTGAGAAACTGACCCGTAGAAAAACAACCATTGGGATCGAAGACCCCTATTTTATTTTTCATAAAATACCAAGCATGTCACTCTCCTGAGGCCCACCTATTGGGGATCTGGCCCATTTTATCATAAGGCTTATCGACCATATTGAAATCATCACACATTGTAGAACACAAGCTTATACTGAGAGGGGGGGGTGAACAGTATAAGACCTCTTTTAAATTTATCTATCAATACAGCTTTCAAACCATTAATATGCAGAATAAGATAACAGTAATAACAGCAGTAAAAGAGTGCATAAGAAGCAATCCACAATAAGACACAGTAATTTACGTGGTTCACCCAAGGTGGGCTACTCCACGGATAAAAATTTTCTTCTAAAAGTTATATCAAAACCTCTGGGAATCCTTCCCAATTACAATGTTTATGAGCCTCAGCCCAAAGGAGACACCTTCCCCTAAATCTGCTTTGCTAGTGATCCTCTAGAAGACCTCTATCTCTTTTGCCCTTAGCAAGTGAAACTCTTTCCACGTAAGACACCTGTCTTCCCTACTCTGGCTGGAGATCTCTGTCCTCAACTCTGTCACAGCAAGCTGGTCCTCTTTTTTGCACCAAAACACAATCCTTTGGTATGGCACAATTCTGTCCTCTTTCTTTGTTCTTTTCGGAACTTGGTTGGAAAACAATTCTTCACTGTCTGCACAACTACAGCAGCACAGTCTTCTCAAATTATAGCTGCACTATCTTCTCAACTTTTGTGCAAAAATAGTAGTGTAGTCTTCGCAAAAATTACAGCAGCACTAATGTCGTTCGACCTTTACAAATGTTCGTAATTACAGTTGTATCCACCTTGCACACTTTGCTTTCGGTTACATAGACTATGTGTAACCACAACAGCACACTCTACTTGCACAGTATTTTCACGAAACAACAGCACTTTCTTTGCGCAAACAACAGCTCAGATTTTGACACTTAAAAGATTCAACGAAATGCACCCTAAGGCTACAGTCGAACTTCACTCTCTGCTTTTTTGAGATTGAACCTCACTTCTCGCACTCACTCTACGAATATCACTCTTCGAATGCACACCGACAACCACACACAAAAATGCTCAAACAGTCTTTCTTTAATACTCACAAACTCAAGATGAAATCTTTGATCTTTAGTCAGCTGTTCAATCTTCTACCATGTCGGCTGTAAGACTTTATACTTTGTCGGCAAAGGTTAACTTCGTCGGCTTCAAATGCTTCTGTTGTTCTGTGGCTTTTCTCGCGTGACACTCAAACATGTCGTGATATCGCTATGCCTTGGTCTATCGTACACCTTGTATTACATGCTATCGCGAAATCGCGACACTACTCCTGTCGAGCACCTTCTTTGATTTGTTGTCGCAAAATTGCTACACTATAGCCTTTGCTGATGTCATTGTAAATCTTGTCACAAAATCACGATGCTCTAGACTTCACTACCTTCTTCTCCATTGCTATCGTGAAATCGTGACGCTACAACTTTTGCTGACGTCATCATGAATCTTGTCGTGAAATCGTGACGCTCTAGACTTCACTGCCTTCTTCTCCGCAACTATCGCAAAATTGTGACACCTTTGCCTCTTGCTGACGTCATCATGATTTTGGTCGCAAAATCGCGATGCTCTGGACTTCACTACCTTCTTCTCCACAACTGTCGTGAAATCGCGACACCTTTGCCTTTTGCTGACGTCATCCACAACTCTGTCACGAAATCGTGACACCTCTTGCTTCTTCATCCTTTTCTTGATTTGCACTAGCAAAAATGAAACATGTCACGAAATCGTGACGCTTTCGCTGCCTTCGGATATTTATTGCCAAATGCTCACGAAACTGGAACATGTCACAAAATCGTGACACTTCCTGCATTCGTACAACTTCTTCGAAACTGGTCACGAAATCGCGACACTTCTTGCAACTTCAACACTGCCAACTCAACTTGTCACGAAATCGCAACACTTTCTGCATTCGTACAACTTCTTCGAAATTTGTCCTAAAATCGCGACACTTTTTGCCCGCTGTGCTTCTGCCTTCCTCCATGTCGCGAAATCATGACAGTTTTGGCCAAACTTTCTCTCTCCTCAAACATGTCGTGAAATCGTGACACTTTTTCCCGCTTTGCCTCTACCTTCCTGCATGTCGCGAAATCGTGACTTTCTCTCTCCTCAAACATGTCGCGAAATCATGACAATTTTTCCAGTAGCCTGCAAACTTATTCTACTTTATATTTTTTTGGATTTTTGTCAACTGGGCTAATCTAATTTTCTTGGAGACTTACTGACCAACTGAAACCTTCAACAAAAACACATTCTTGGACATAAAACAAGTTGCTCCAAAAGTTCCTCGACATCAAAAACAACATCTACCAATAGCTCCTTGACATCAATGACAACAACTAAACTTAGGCAAAGGCAATATACTCAAGGTACCCAAAATTGCCAACACACATCAGCTAGACCACTGTAGGTAAGGACAAAGCACACCATATCCACAGTGCACATCTATCTTGGACCTCATTGGATGCATAAATATTAATAATCCTGAAGGAAAGACTACCAAATTCGAGAAAAATCCAAACTATGTGGTGAGAGTGGTCAGAACCCCATGTGACAAAATTGCTCACCCACCTATTATTAATCAAAATGATAGCGCCTTCGCTGCCCTTATTATGGTTGGTAGGATACATATGACTGTCAGGCCATAACATAGAATAAGTAGATTGCAACTTGAAAATTGCCACTTTTACTTCTTGTAAACACATAAAATATGAACGATCGTAGAGACTGGAATAGGTAGTGAGCTCATCTCGAACCATGTAATGACGAACAAGATCCATCAACCCACACACATTACAAGAGATAAACAACATTAAAAAGAGTCAAGTTGCATACCCCCACTGGCCTCAGTCATATTATCCAAAAATAGGTGATAGGGGTTATTCTTGAATGCATCCATGGTGGTGGAGGAGAGAGAAGTTTGTTGTTGCTTGTCTAAATGAGCAAGACGCTCACCTCATAGGGGGCTACAGGACCACCATCCTAAATTATGATAGAAACTTCCTTCAGCCCCTACCTCATCTAGAGAACCCAAGGGTACAGTAGATTGAATCCCTTCATTGTAGTCTACAGACTCAACAGCTAGAGGAGGAGAGTGGATAGGGGTTGAATCCATAACCATCAGCTGCATGGGAGGCTTAGGTGCTAGGGCCTAAGGATATGTGGCCACTATTTACCCTGCCTCAACGGGCTTGCTACATTTCCCTTTCTTGCACAAAATCTTAATCCATTCACCATATTTTGATGGAGGGTGTGGGGTAGTGGGAGATAATACAATACCGACCACTTGGGTAGCCACCTTGGCCTTGAATTTTTTAGCCATCAAGGGGTAATCCTTAATGCGGTGGGAGGCTAACTGGCAGTGGTAACATGTATTAGGGAGGTTGATATACACCACCTGCTGATGAATATGGGTGAACCAACCTGAATGTCGATATACTCCTTTAGCATTTTATGTAGGTCAACCTTGATACACATTCTCCTACTAGGGTGGACCGACATGAATTGAGAGGGTTCATCACAGATAAATTCACCAAGGGTAGACACCAAGTTTTTTAGAAAGGGCTAGCATGGAGTGGGAGGGTCCGAGAGTTCTACCCAAATAGGCACGACCAGGGAAACATAATTGGAAACCATGAAATCCTAACTCCACGGCTGAAAAATGAATAGTGAACTTTTAATGTAACTAGGACCCTTATTGAGGACCTTTTGGGCTTGATCAGGACTACCAAATTGGAAATGAAAAAAGCCTTAGAGAGATTTTGGACATGGTCAACTTGAATTCCATACGGATGCCAATACTGCTCAATCCAGTTCCTAAGGACATGCTCAGGGGGAATCCAACCCAAAAAATACCCTATAAGAGTATTTTTTTCAAACCAAGAACATGCCTGATTGAATTCATGCAGAGGAATCACAAAATCAGGTTCAGAATTACCTCGTGTTACACCTTGGGAATAAATTTTCTTGTTTTTTTGTTTGCCCCTAAAGTCATTCCTCTTGTTGTCAACTTCAGACAAAGTCGGGGGAACAGAAGCCGACATAATAACACCCACAGAGCAAGCATAGCATAGAGGCTGACACAAGCTCCCAACGAATGAAAAGAAACTACCAAAAACCCTAGGACAACATGCAATGATTCAGCAGAGATAAAGTTTGTGTTTTTTAAAATAAAAGTGTTAATAGATTTTTATTTCAATGGTTGGGATAAATAATTGATATAATCCACAACCAAGGTTTAATTTAAAAGACATCAAATAACTCACTATAATAAAATCCATATAAAAAAGAAAAGACAACCTTTTTAAAATAGTATTTAAAACAAAAATTCTATAAATCAACTAACTAAATGCAAATGTTTTGTAGGATGTACTTGAATTAAATAATGAACCTTGTGCCATATTTAACAAATGTTTACAATTATAATTTGTGTGTTTTAGTATTTTTTTCGTATAAACTTTAAATTAACTTAGCAATAATTTATTAAAATTATTGTATAGATAATCACATTTTATTTTAATATATATTTTATTAAATTAAAATTAAATTATAAATTAATACATGTAATATTGTGTTTAAAAATTATTATTGTGTAAATATTTTTATATTTTATAAATTTTACATAAAAATAATGTTGGATGATTTGTATTTTTTAATTATAAATTTATATATATTTTAAGGGAACTATCAAGTTAATCATGGCCTAAATGCAAATTTACTATTTAAAAGGAGGGAGAACACCACGTGTGTTGTGCTTTATATATGTGAGATATGAAATCACTTGACTATTGCTCAACAAAATATCAAAGGTCTACCTATAAATTTTGAGCCAATGGTATTGACATGTCTTTTATTTCATATGATTTTGATCCAACGCCAAGTTATCCTTGGGATTCAAAAGTAGAGTTTCTTGGCAGTTAAGAGTTGAATTGGTGGTTTATACCTTGGAACTAGCTATAGGTAGGATATCAGATATTGAAGTGGTTCGCGATTAATGGCCTCATATGGTGACATCTTGGTTGAAGAGTGGTAATAGGTATTGTACCACTATTCAAAAAGGCATAACCACTTAGCCAAGTGAGTTTATTGCTTCAAAGCCAAGCAACTTATATTGATCTCTAAGTATTTATTAGTTATAATTTTTTTACTAATAGTTTGTGGTTGATATATTGATATCATTTTTAGTTGTGTTCCCTATAAATTAAGTACCTTCTTCCAGAATTAACTAGTGAAGATGAGATCACGGTCATAGACAATGGAAGTTGTACCATAGAATCGAATTACTTGGTCAATAAGGGGTTGTTTAATGAATTAAAATTGGCATACTTAGAGAGGCGATCAACCACCACAAAAATAATTGATTTGAAACATAACATAAGCAACCCTTTAATATAATCCATGAAGATGTCAATATATACTATAGTTAAAAATGGTAACAATTGTAGAGTGCATGAAGTCTTGAAAAATTATCATTTATGGAAAAAACATGTATCATATTTTTCAATATATTTTTATATCATATTTCATGCCAAACTAAAATAACTTTCTTTTTTAATATTTCATACAATTTCAAGTAATCAGAATACCCTATTAATGCTAATGCTTATAATTTATATAATAATTTTATTAAAAAGTAGGATTCATAAAAGGAACAATACACCCTTTATAACATAAGTACTAGCCATTCAAGAGTACCCTACATTAGTTATAGGATTAGTCATTATATAGTGAAGGATTTATTGAATTTTTGCATCCTATTGTGACTCTTGTTTAACCTCCTACATCTAGTCTAAATTTGTTAAATATAAAAACATAATATCCTATGATTTTCAAATTCATAACGTAGGTAATTTTTCAAAATCCATTGAGGACCATTTTTATTAACTTCTACATGCGATGTGAACTAATAATTTTGATGGAACTTATTTTTATGTCCTTAAGTTACATTGTTGACCATTATCTAGGAAAAATCAACAAGATAGGCCCCAACATGAGAAACCATTGATATCCTAAAGCTATGTCACAACCACATAACATAAGTGTGAAGATACCAATTTTAATTTATAACAATGCCATACAAACCTTAACATCACATTTGTTCTTGGAAGCAAATGTACCCTGATTGACTCCCATCACCGATAGGTTATTACATGAATGCACATAAAAAATTATCTTGTTGGCTACCTAACGTTCAATATAGTTATGAGTGCTACTAGAGCCTATGAGGATGGTTAAACAATGCCCCTTACGTCTTCCAAAATGTTCATAGTTTGGAGTATTGTGATATTTACTAATATCGATACAAAAAGAATTGGGGTAGAGTCATCACTCATACTAGTCTCTTTAAGTTATTTCTCATATTGGATTTCTTCTAAGACACCTTGGACATAGAAGAAGAATTCACATCTAATACATATAGGTTTTGCTCTCTTTTTGTAACCTGATGTATCTTTCTCATCCATTTTACTTTGTAGGTGATAATCTCTTTGTGAGTTAGAATTTGATGTGTGGTGGTTGTGTATCCTTATTTTTGTTTTGGTAGGAATGGTTGTCGATATCTTATTTGTGATAGTTTATATGGATGGTATTGGGTTGCATATTTATCCTCATCTAATTTAACCATATTAATAGGTTTCATCGAGGTGAGAATTTTAAATATTTGATATTAGCATGAATGTCTTCCTTAGACCATTCATAAAGCAACTTTTAAAAAAACATCATCTCCCTCTTGTTTGGTTTTGTAATTTTTCAAACTATGTTTGGTAGTTATGGATAGAGTGATTTAATCTCCATTTAATCACTTCCCTTATGAATTCCTCATATTTTATTGGGTTAAATTGAGAGTGTAGGTATTTAAAAAATTCATACCATAGAAATGCAACATATGTTTCTAGTTGTGACAATGTAAAAGGAGTCAATTGTGCTTTCCACACCTTGGATTTTGGGCAATCACCTATAACATCGGTGTTTCTATTTTTGAAATTTTCTTTGATAAAGTGGGTTCACCAAGGGTATTTATAATTTTACCCTAAATCTACATTTTGTGAGTTAATTTAATAAACACCTAAGGTTTATGATCTAAGCTGACTCTAAAGCAAGATAATGAGATACAATATGTGTGAAAACAAAGATGCAAAAAACAAGATATTTAGACCTGCATGCTTTTCTATATTGAAATAATGGAAGGAACTAAGGGCTTTTCCATTTCCTTTTCAAAACAAGATTCTGCAAACAAAAGTAATAAAGCTATACAAAAATGTAAACTATATGCCCTTTTATATTTTATTGCCTATATGCAAGTGAATGTAATGCAAATAAAAATAAATATAATTAGGATTTCAAATCCTAAAATAACTTTTGGAAATTTTGAGTTAGTTATGTTGTCATTGATGTCAAGAGTAAGCATTAGTGATCAGTGCAAGACTTTGGCAAAAGAAGGGTTAAAACATTCATTATTTAAGCCCAAGATATTTGGTATAAGAGCTTCACATGATTGGTCAAAAGGATGGTTAAATACCCTGAAGGAAAGGTCTAAAGGAAATAATATTATAATATTAAAGGAGATAGGAAAAGGTCTAAGAGTGAAAGAGAAAAATACCTAGGCCTAAAGGAAATAATATTATAATATTTTTATTATAATATTAAAGGTTAAAATTAAAAGCCTAAGGTAGATTATAAATTATTTATAATATTTATATTATAAATTAATTTATAAAATAATATTATTAAAACCCAAAGTTGGGTTGGGTGCAAAATTTGATTTAAATTTATATCCCTTGCCGACATTCAAAGGAAAGGAGCATATGGTATAAGCACCATAATATTTACCTCACAAAAGTAAGTCTCTAATTATTAATGCACATGCGAGTATTGAAAGTGGTATGCGAAAATTCATGAGCAAGTAAGACAAGAAGATTTTTTTTTTATTGCAGCCGAATATGCAAAGGTCAAAGTGACCAAAGCATAAAGCCTTGTCACCAACCATTTGGTTGGGCTAGTGGCAAGTTTGAGGTGTGTAAGGTGCAGGGTATGGGGAGGTGCCACGTTCGATTCTCGATTGCTACGAAAGGACAAAGCCTTTTGTAATGGCTTTAGAACTAGTGGAAGACAAAAAGCGCTCGAAGCACTTTTTACTTCCACGTGATCGTCTAGCTCACGCGGCAGTGTGGCCGCGGCTAGGGCGTAGGCAACGACTTGACATGGGATAGAATCCCACTGAGGATTAAGCAAAGGTCCTTTAATTTTTATTAATGCGCATGTGGTCTAAGGTTTTATTGTGAGCACCTAGGGAGATATAAGGTGTTTGAAGAAAAAAATATTTTTGTTGAAGTGTGTGAAGGATTTGATTGTCGGTTAAGAGTGAATTGCATTATTTTTGATTAGGTGATAATAATTGTTTTTGCAATATTTAAGTTGGAAGATATAAGGTGATTAAGATATATTTTGTTTTTTTGTCTTAGTTGAAGATTGAGGAGGATTTAATTTTGGCTTAAAAATTATTTGAATTATTTCTGGAAAGGTGTGTTGATCATTTGATAATGCATTTTTGAGTAGGTAGATATAAGGGAGTTATTCCGATAATTTTATGCATTAAACTTCTGAAGTAAATTATTTTGAAAGTGAGTTAATTGAACCTTTGCTAGTTGTATTGTGAAAATATTGGAGATTATAAGGTGTACTAGAGACTTGTTATTTTGGTATGGTGAAATAAATATTGAGGAGAATTTTGAGTGGAGATTTTGAGATAGATTGTTGCTACCTAACCTTGAAATTGGGAAAGACGTGTTGAGTGTGATTAAGATAGGTTTTGAAGACATATCTCCATAAAAACAAAAGGTATGGGCACATTTTCCTTATGAATAAAATAATGTTGGGTTCAATGTTGTGAATGCAAAGTTGGAATGAAAAGGATTGTTTGGTAAGCCTTGTTGGAAATATTTGAGTGAGCCTTCATGTGCATGATTAGGGTTTGTGAAAGATCATGAGTATCATTGTTATGTGAATTTGGAATTATCTTGGGTCAAGGTGTGAGTTCCATAGTGAGAGTTGTTGTAAGCATTGTGAAACACTTGTTTAGGTTGGTAAGCAAGTTGTGTTTCATTGAGTAAATGATTGAGTGTTTGATGAGTGTGAAACATATTGAGTCTCTAACCATTCTTTATATGTTCTATAAGATTAAACAAGATTCTATGTGAAACTTGTTTATGTGATTGAAGAGATTTTCTATGAGAGATTGAGTTGAGTTTTGTATGCATGTTTGCATTTAATTTGAATAAAATTTTGTGAAAGCTAGTGGATATATTTGAGTAAGTCTTAGAGTGGACTTCAAGACAGAGTTAAGCAAGCTTTTGTGAAAGCTTGTGAGTAGATTTGAAGTACGTCCTAGAGTGGACTTAAGGAATGAGTTAAGTAAGTTTTTTGTGGAAGCTTACAATGCAAAATTGGAACTTCTAGTGAGGACTTGTTGAGAAGATTTGAGGTAAGTCTTGGTGAAGACTTGTTGAGCATATTTGTTCTAGATCAAAGGATAGTGTTCAATGCAGATTTGGAACAAATATTGAGTAGATTCGTGCAAGACAAAAGGATAGTATTCAGTGTGAATTTGGGATAGATATTGAGAACATTTGTGCTAGACCGAAGGATAGTGTTTAGTGCATATTTGAGATAGAGATTGAAAATATTTGTGCTAGACCAAAGGATAGTGTTTAGTGTATATTTGAGACAAATATTGAGTAGAGTTTTTTTAGTAGGCTTTGAAGGTGATAGAACATAAGGCAATGGTCTCCAGCTAGGGTAGTGAGGATAGAGATATTATGAGTGAGGATAGAGGTCTTCAATGGAGAGAGATCCACAAGCCAGTGTAGTGGAGGCAATAATAGCATATCACCAACCATAACAAAGGGGATTGTTTTATCCTATGTATAGGTATCCACAAACTTGATTAGGGGATTGGTGTCTCCTTTGGACAAAGGTCTATAAATATTTTAATAGGGAAGGATTCCCAAGAAACTTGTTGAAAAAATTTAGTGAAAGATTTTCTCCGTGGAGTAGCCCACTTTGGGTGAACCACGTTAAATCATGTCTCTCATGTGTATGATGCTTTGTGTAATGTTTACTGTTTTAATATTGCTAATGATATCATATGGTTTGAAAAGTAAATTTTTTTATCTTATACTATTCACTCCCCCTCTCAGTATAAGCACATGTTCTTTAATTGGTATCAGAGCGGGTCTCTCCGTGAAAAGACTAAAAACTTGGAGTAATATCCATCAGGAACACACATGAATTCAAAGAATGAATAAGAGACCATTTTTGACATAAAAGAAGAATTCTTTGTTGCTCTGAGGAACTTGGAAAATATTAGAAAGAAGAAATCAAGTTTCAAGGATAAAATTCAAGAGGCTAAAGAAGCAAGGTTGGAATTTCTGTAGAGTCTCACATAACTCAAAATAAAGGTAGAAGAATGAAATAAAATTGAACAAAATATGACAGATATATTAAGAGCAAGGGAAACAGAATGTGAAATATTGGAAGTAGAAATTTTTTATCTAAGGAATGAAGTTGAAAAGACCAAGTTACGACAAGATATAAATTCAGGGAAACAGAGAGAGGAGTCAAGGCTTCAAGAAGTAGAGACATCAAAAAGAGATAAGCAAGTGACTCATACTCTGGAAGGAAAATACATCAAGAAATAAGAACCATGGACAAGATTTAATCACAAGAACAACAAAAGGAGGAGCAGTCAACCATATTTTCCAAAGCATTCAAATAGGTTACATAATCTCTTCCATGGCTATTGCTTTTCATGTAACAAATATGGTCATAGAGTTGTACATTGTACTGGTTATGTTAAAAATGATGTCAATAGAAAATTCAATTCTTTTGCACCTATTATGAATAGTGACGTCATATGTTATAAGTGCAATAATTTTGGGCACAAGGCTAGATGGTGTAAAATGGTATTGCCTAAGTCAAGTAAAAAGAATACAACTTCAATAATTAGGAAAGAGATAAAATGGCATGAGAAAGCTAGATCAATGTTAGTACAACCAACTCTTCATGTTCAAGATAAGGGAAAGCAATGGTTTCTTGATAGTGGGTGTTCTAGTCACATGACAGGAGATAAAAGTAATTTTCTTATACTCAAAGAAACTAATGGAGGATTAGTAATATTTGGTGATAATGTATCAAAACAAATTTGTGGAAAAGGAACTTTGAGTTTAGATAATGGGAAAACAAAAATAGAGATTGTATTGTATGTCAAGGGGTTGAGCACAATATACTACTTGTGAGCCAACTTTGTAATCAAGGGCACATGGTTACATTTCATCCAAGTAGATGTGAGATCATAAAATATAAAACTGGAAAACTCATTGCAAATGCAAGTAGAACTACAAATAACCTTTACATGCTAAGTGAGATTAAAGGAGATAAGTGTTTTCTATCACAAGAATATGAGAGTTGGTTGTGGCATAGAAGAATGGGCCATTTGAACTTCGACAACATAGTAAACATAAGAAACAAGAAGACTGTCAAAGATTTACCCAAGCTAAAAATACCACAAAACATAATTTTCTCACAATGCCAGCATAGGAAGTAAACTAGAACAAGTTTCAAGTCAAAAGGATTTATGTCATATGAGCCATTGAAACTAGTTCACACTGACTTATATGGTTCTACAAGGACAAATATTTTACAAGGTGAAATTTACTTTATATTATTTATATATGATTACTCCAAAATGATTTGTGTAGCTTTCTTGAAAGAAAAGTCATAAGCTCTTGAGAAGTTTAAAGATTTTAAAGAATTAGTGGAAAATGAAACAGGTAAAAGAATTAAGAGTTTAAGGTCATACAGAGGAGGAGAGTTTACCTCAAATGAATTCATAGAATTTTGTGAACAACATGGGATCAAAAGAGGATATTCATTAGTAAGAACTCCTCAAAAAAATGGGGTAGTTGTAAGGAAAAATATGACAGTTGAGAATATGGCTAGAGCCATGTTAAATGAGTTATATTTCATATGGTTTTTGTAAAGAGGTAGTACACACATCATCAATAGATCTCAAGTAAGAGTGAACCATCACAAAACTCCATATGAGCTCTGGAAAGGTAGACCAGTTACTATAAAGTACTTTAGAATTTTTGGAAGAAAATGTTACATAAGATAGGAAGAGAAAATTTTGGGTAAGTTTGATTCAAGATGTGATGAGGGTATATTTCTTATCTATTCCACCAAGAGCAAGTCCTATAGATGCTATAACAAAAGGAAATGTACCATTATAGAAAGTATAAATGTAATAGCGGATGAAAATATAGGATCAAGTGAAAAAGTTCAAGAAATTATATATCAGGAAGATAAAAGTTATCAAGAAGAGTTACGTGAAGAATCAAAAGAAGAAGAATAAGAAACACAAAGACTTCTTCCTAAAACTCCATACAGGTATGCACGAAAAAATCATCCAAGAGATCTAATTATTGGGAATCCAAATGAGAGACAGACAAGGAGAAGGATAATAACATCAAATGAGCAAGCAAATTTCTCTTTGTTATCTAATATTGAGCCAAAATACTTCAATGAGGCAAGTGAAGATGAATTTTGGATAAAGGTAATGGATGAGGAACTAGACCATATAGATAAAAGTAAGACTTGGAAACTTGTTCCATGGCCAAAAGATAAGAACGTAATTGGCATTAAATGGGTATTCATTAACAAGTTAAATGAAGATGGTCAAGCAGTCAAAAAAAAAGTGAGGTTAGTATGCAAAGGTTATGCACAGGTTGAAGGAATTTATTTTGATGAGACATTTTCTCCAGTTGCATGACTTAAAGCTATAAGAATGTTTTTAGCCTTCTTAAATTTTAAAAACTTCAAAGTATATCACATGGATGTTAAGTCAGCATTTGTAAATGGTGTTATGGAAGAAGAGGTTT
Source organism: Wollemia nobilis (assembly GCA_028583015.1). Lineage (NCBI taxonomy): Eukaryota > Viridiplantae > Streptophyta > Pinopsida > Araucariales > Araucariaceae > Wollemia > Wollemia nobilis. The sequence continues at coordinate 3,407,386 of JAQPPZ010016967.1, read as the reverse complement.
ATATTGAGCAACCAGAGGGATTCAGCTTAACTGATAAACCAAACTATGTATGCAGATTGAAAAAGGCACTTTATGGTCTAAAGCAAGCTCCTAGAGCTTGGTACTCAATATTGGATAAGTACATTCAAGAACAGAGTTTCAAGAAAGGAATAGTGGACAATAATTTATACATAAAAAATGAATGCAATGAATTACTAATTATGGTTTTCTATGTGGATGATATCATTTTTGGAGGCAACAATGATAATATGTGTCAAAAATTTATAAAGAGCATGCAGAATGAATTTGAGATGTCAATTCTTGGTGAGTTGTCCTTCTTTCTTGGACTTTAGATTTCATAATGAAAAAAAGGTGTATTTCTTTCTCAAACAAAGTATATAATAGATATGCTAAATAAATTCAAGTTAGAATATTGCAAACCAGTAAGGACCCTCATGGTTACAGGATCCAAGTTAAGTAAATATGATGAATCTCCTAAGGCAAATAAAAAATTGTACAAATCTATGATTGGCAGCTTACTATGTGTCACAGCTACAAGACCAGATATCATGTAGGCGATGGAATTAGTGGTAAGGTTTCAAGCAACAACCAAGGAGACACATGTAGTAGCAGTAAATAGGATTCTTAGGTATTTAAAAGGGACTATGGATTTTGGGCTTTGGTACCCCAAAAGCAATAATTTCACTCTCATAGCATATACAAATGCAGATTGGGTCATGTAGTTTGATGATAGAAAAAGTACAAGTGGAGGAGCATTATTTCTTGGAGACTATTTAGTCTCTTAAGTAAGAAATAGGTATCAATATCCTTATCCATTGGAGAGGAAGAATATATTGCAGTAGTTTCTTGTTGTACACAGGTTTTATGGATGAAATGAACTCTAGAGGAATTCAAGATAAATCATGATCACCCTATTTCCATATTGTGTGATAATACAAGTGTTATAAATATCTCAAAGAATCCGGTGATGCACTCTAGGACGAAGCACATTTCTATAAAATATCATTTTTTGAGAGAGCAGGTGATAGATAAGCAAGTCAGGTTGGAATATGTTGCTACAAAGGAGAAGATTGCAAACATTTTCACTAAGCCTTTTCCGAAAGAGAATTTTGAATATCTTCGAGGAAAGTTGGGAGTAGTTCTACTCGCATCCCAAAATTAACCACCTCAATAGAGGAGGTGGTAGAGGGGCTAATCTAAGAGTCTTATTCTTAGCCCCAAGCCCCAAAGGTGGCCCTTTACCATTGATGACAAATGGGGAGAGATTTGAGTTAGGGGGAGAGCATTCAGTCAGGGGGAGCTGTTTCTCATGGGGAGAAGTTTTAGAAAAAGGAAATTTGCCATCAATGAAAATGGGGGAGATTTTTAGAAATTTTGAGTTAGTTATGTTGTCATTGATGTAAAGAGTAAGTGTCAGTGATCAGTGCAGGACTTGGCAAAATAAGGGTTAAAATATTCATATTTTAAGCCCAAGAAATTTGGTCTAAGAGTTTCACATGATTGGTCAAAAGCATGGTTAAATACCCTGAAGGAAAGGTCTAAAGTAAATAATATTATAATATTTTTTAGTATAATATTAAAGGAGGTCGGAAAAGTTCTAAAAGTGAAAGAGAAAAAAACCTAGGCCCAAAGGAAATAATATTATAATATTTTTATTATAATATTAAAGTTTAAAATTAAAAGCCTAAGGTGATTTATAAATTATTTATAATATTATATTATAATTTAATTTATAAAATAATATTATTAAAACCCAAAGTTGGGTTGGGCGCAAAATTTGATTTAAATTTTTATTCCCCCACCAACATTCGAAGGAAAGGAGCATATGGTATAAATACCATAAGGTTTACCTCACAAAAGCAAGTCTCCGATTATTAATGCACATGCGAGTATTGAAAGTGGTATGCGAAAATTCGTGAGCAAGTAAAGACAAGAAGATTTTATTTTTTATTGCAACCGAATACGCGAAGGTCAAAGTGACCAAGGCATAAAACCTTGTCACCAACCATTTGGTTGGTCTAGTGGCAAGTTTGAGGTGTGTAAGGCATAGGGTACGCGAAGGTACTACATTCTATTCTCGGTGGCTATGAAAGGACAAAGCCTTTTGTAAAGGCTTTGACACTGGTGGAAGATACAAAGTGCTCAAAGTGCTTTTTACTGCCACATGAGTGCCTAGCTCACGTGGTAGTGTGGTCGTGGCTAGGACGCAGGTGGAGGCTTGACCTAGGATCAAATATTATCGAGGATTATGCAAAGGTACTTTAATTTTTATTAATGTGCATGTGGTCTAAGGTTGTATTGTGAGCGCCTAGGGAGATATAAGGTGTTTGAAGAAAAAAATATTTTTGTTGAAGTGTGTGAAGGATTTGATTGTGGGTTAGGAGTGAATTGCATTATTTCTAATTAGGTGATAATAATTATTTTTGTAATATTTAAGTTGGGAGATATAAGGTGATTAAGATATATTTTATTTTTGTTCTTAGTTGAAGATTGAGGAGGATTTAGTTTTGGCTTAAAATTTATTTGAATTATTTCTGGAAAGGTGTGTTGATTATTTGATAATGCATTTTTGAGTAGGGAGATATAAGGGAGTTATTTCGATTATTTTATGCATTAAAATTTTGTAGTGAATTACTGTGAAAGTGAGTTAATTTAACATTTGCTAGTTGTATTCTAAAAATATTGGAGATTATAAGGTGTACTAGAGACTTGTTATTTTGGTATGGTGAAATAAATATTGAGGAGAATTTTGTGTGGATATTTTGAGATAGATTGTTGCTACCTAACCTTGAAATTGGGAAAGAGGTGTTGAGTGTGATTAAGACAAGTTTTGAAGACATATATCCATAAAAAAAAAAGGTATGGGCACATATTCCTTATGAGTGAAATAGTGTTGGGTTGAATGTTGTGAATGCAAAGTTGGAATAAAAAGGATTGTTTGGTAAGCTTTGTTGGAAATATTTGAGTGAGCCTTCATGTGGATGATTAGGGTTTGTGAAAGATCATGAGTATCATTGTTATGTGAATTTGGAATTATCTATGGTCAAGGTGTGAATTCCATAGTGAGAGTTGTTGGAAGCATTGTAAAACACTTTTTTAGGTTGGTAAGAAAGTTGTGTTTCATTAAGTAAATGATTGAGTGTTTGGTGAATGTTTTTGTAAGATTAAATAATATTTTGTGTGAAACTTTTTTATGCTATTGAAGATATTTTCTATGAGAGATTGAGTTGATTTTTGTATGCAATTTTACATTTAATTTGAATAAGCTTTTGTGAAAGCTATTGGACAAATTTGAGTAAGTCTTAGAGTGTACTTCAGGATAGAGTTAAGTAAGATTTTGTGAAATCTTATGAGCAGATTTGAAGTCCTAGAGTTCACTTAAGTACTGAGTTGATTAATATTTTGTGGAAGCTTACAATGCAGAATTGGAACAAGTTCTAGTGAGGACTTGTTGAGCAGATTTGAGGTAAGTCTTGGTGAAGACTTGTTAAGCACATTTGTGCTAGACCGAAGGATAGTGTTTAGTGTATATTTGTATAGATATTGAGAATATTTGTGCTAGACTAAAGGACTATGTTCAATGCATATTTGGGATAGATATTGAGTAGATTTTTGCTAGATCGAAGGAAAGTGTTTAGTGCATATTTGAGACAGATATTGAGCAAATTTGTGCTATATCGAAGGACAGTGTTTAGTGTAAATTATAGATAAATATTGAGCAAAGATTTTTGAGAAGGCTTTGGAGGTGATAAAACTAAGGGCAATGGTCTCTAGCCATGGCAGTGAGGACAAATATCTTCTGAGTGAGGACAAAGATCTTTAGTGGAGAGATATCCATAAGCTAGTGTAGTGGAGGTAGTATTCTTCTAGCAGATCATCAACCAGAGAAAAGGGGATTGGTATCTCCTGTGGATAGGTATCCATGAGCTTTATTAGGGGATTGGTGTCTCTTTTGGACAGAGGTCCATAAACATTGTAATAGGGAAGGATTACCAAGAAACTTGTTGAGAAATTTTTTTGAAATATTTTCTTCGGAGAGTAGCCCACATTGGGTGAACCATGTTAAATCATGTCTCTCATGTGTGTGATGTTTTGTGTAATGTTTACTAATTTAATATTTCTAATTATATCATATGTTTTGAAAAGCAAAAAGTTGTATCTTATACTTTCCACCTCCCCTCTTAGTATAAGCACATGTTCTTCAAAATTTTTTGACTTTGATGAATGCAAAATTTTCCTTTGATGCAAATGTAATATATGTGATTATTTGTCTTTCATATGAATATGCTAGATCTATAAAGTATTTAATTGTAAAATAATGTAATCAGTTATTGAAATTAAACTAATGAGCTGATCTATTTATTATTTTAGTAAATTGCACTTGATTTCTCAGATCTTATTCACTTTTCATGAAAGCATATTATTCACAAAAATAAATACAAAATTTGATTTTACACTTCAAAACACTTTCAAAACCTGAATTAACAACCCTAAAACTAAATTAGAAATGAGGAAATTAATAGATTGCACCTAATTCTATGTTTTTAACAAAAATATTCTTTGGCTTCAACAAATTTGCCTAGCTACAAAAACACCATGCCACTATAAAAACACCATACCTCTACAAAAACAAAATACAGACAATAGATTGATGTGTTAGTGCACTGGAGCTTGTCTAATTGATCTAAAATAATAATTTCCTTCTATATAAATATCAATTCCAATGGTTCCTTTCATGGTTTAAAATTAATAAAAATGCTTTAAAATGCAATAACATGTGAAAGATAAAGTGTTGTTGAAATACCCAAGGAGAGAGATAAGGCATCAAATCCTAGATCAATATTTTTCCCATTAAAATTATTCAAATTATGATTGCCTAGTACCTCTTGAATGCTTGCCACAATGGAGTGATGATGTGCCTGAAACTTCAATTGTAATTCCTTGAGCATGTACCTGCAAGAAAATTTTTATTTCCCCTCTCTAGAATAACTTCACTAGCATATACCTGCAAATATTAGTTGTTTTTTGTTTCCCCAAAGAGTTCACTTAATATATTTTCAAGCGTTGGAAGATCCATTAAGAAGCATGCATTAGAGAAGGTTGAAAAGCAGTAGTCATGGTCGATTCCAAGTCTACATGTCTAGTTAGGCTAGTTACATAGCCTGATTGAGGATTTATCTAAGATTACATGGAGTTATTTGTAGTTGCATGTAAGTGATTGACCAATTAACTATATTGATTGGTTTTTTAGATAAAATTATTTGTTAATGTGCATAAAAATAAGTCAAAAAGATGCAAAATTAGTGAAATTATTGATTATTGGGAGTCACGTTACTAAAACTAAAGTTATGTTGGTATTTTTACAAAAAACTCCATGGAACTACAAAAACATTGTAATGTTTTTTTGCTGACAAAAACATTGTGCAAAAATGCCCAAAAAAAATCCATATAGTGTTTTTATAGAACAACAATTTTATACAAGGGAAATTTGAGGAATCAATTGTTGTTCAAACATAGTCTTATTTATACATGAACAACTATCATTAAGCTCTTTCTAATGATACCAATTTTGTGAAATTTAGAGTTTATTTGATTGGGTTTTGTAGATAAAAAATTCAATAGTGTCTTTTACCCTAAATTCAAGTACAAATGGGAAATTTGGTCAAATTGGTCTAAAGGGTTGATTAGTGGTGTGTCAAACAACTAGTCTATGTGCAAAATTACATTTTCACCATTTTTAGGTATTTGTTGTCTAATGAATGCTTAAAAAATTTGATGGCAATAACTCTATTTTATCTCATAAGTAAATTTCACCAGGATAAAATATCAATCACATTAAATTACATTCACATAATAACTCAAATATTTCTTGCAAAGTATATCTTTCGAGCTCTGTGTAAAGGGTCGGGGCACTTCAACCCCTTTTTTATCAATACCAAAAAAAAATATTTCTTGCAATACATAATAGATTTTATTATATTTAAAAGATCTAGATTACAAAAGTAACATAGCATGGAGCTTTACCTCCAATATATAACCTTATAAATGACTCTTCAATACTCTTGACTATTTCTCTCCTCAAAATCATAGGAGATGCAACCTTTCACATACCTCGCTTATCAAAAATCTCTCCTAATTACATAACCTCTCACTTTTTGTCTTGACACATCTTACATTAATATTTACTTCCACATTTGACACATAACACCTAAGACTGTTCACTTTCTCTCTTGACACCTTGCACTCTCACATATCACACTTGCACACTTTATTATATAACATATGGACACTCCTCACACTTTGACACATACATTAGATAAATATAAAATACACTCTTAAACTAATATTTAAAAATGTACCCCATGGTACTTTAATGTTACCAAATAATGTAATATCTCCAACACACATTGTATTAAATTATTTGGTGTGATCACTTTTAATATTCAATATCTGATTCTAGTCTTTGTACTTGGGATTTGGTTCTTGCATTGTTTGAAGTTCTAGCATAGGTCGAATAATCTATTTCATGCAATGTTTATTAGACTTTATTTGTGTCTATAAAAATATTATAACATGTCCATAATATTGTTCCAATATAATTTATTGATCCATCCATGGTGTATTTCAATTTTATTTTTATGATCTATTTTTGGTTTGGTTTTCTCAAAAAAATTATAATTTTGAAATGGTCTTGATTTTAATCCACACCTTTCATTTGTTTGTGTTGTCTTTTTTCATCTACTTTTTAATACATCAATGCCTTTAGGAATTTCTAATTGATTTGTATTATCTTTCTTATCATCCTCATTGTCAATTTGGTATTCATCTTCAGTATTTATAATCCTTACTATAAGGGCTCTTATTTCATTTTCATCTTCAATCTCTAGTCTTGAACATTTTGAACTTCTTTAATTAAATTTTATTTTTTTATTTTCTTCACTTGGTCATTGTTGTTGCACATGTTGATATCAAGGTTGATATTGCCTTGGCTCATACATTTGAAAAGGACAATTCTTTTAATTCCTTTGATTCAAAGAATTGTATCTATAATAACTTGTAGCATGGCCTTATATTTGGCATATATGAAAATATCTCCATCTCCATTAAGGTTGATATTGTGATGATATGCTACAATGTTATTTGATACATTTTTATTTGATATTAGATCATTGCTAGTATTTTCATCTTTGACTAGATTTTCCACTTCATATTATTGGATAACATTAACTAATTCATCAAAGGTTATGGTCTTATTTAGAACTTGAAAATAAGTGACTAAATTTTGTAATGTCTTTGGAAGTGCTCTTAATGTAACTTGGACAAGTAACTTATGTTATATTTTTCTCCCAAGGTTAGTAACTTAGCTTTTTATTCTACTATCCTTCAAAGAAATATTTCTATAATTTCTCCACTCTAAACCTTTAATGAATATTTTTGTGACTACAAATGCAAGATAGTTGCTTCATTCTTTCCTTTAAATATTTTGCATAATTTTTCACAAACTATTTTGAAGTCTCTACTTCACTTATATATGGTTGAATTTCATCAGGTATCCCAAATGTGATTATCATAAGAGTTTTGCAGCGTATTCTACAAATTTTGTTATATTTTTAAGCATTACTACCACAAAATATCATAGGTCCCAATATAAAGAATCCAAAATATTAAAGGTCAAAATATCAATAATGAAGATTTAACTATAGAATAATATCAATGTATACAAATCTCATATAGATCAACAATATTGAAATATACTCACAATATTATTCATGAATCTGAAATACAATCTTGAGATATTCTCTACACTTGATACAAATTATGGATCTTTGTCTCCATAATATAGCTATACAAGATAACTCTTCAAATTATTGACAATTGCTTTCCAAATGACCTTTGGATTCTTATTTTACCACTTCCATACAAGACTATCATTCTTCTAGCATGACACATGTACATATCTTGCACATCCCAATATATCAAATAATGTAATATTCTCTAACACCCCCTATATTACATTATTTGATGTGGATTTCTCTTGATGTACATAGATGATTATGGAATATCTAAAATTTATTTTGACCAAGTGCTTTTGTAAAAATAATTGCAATCAAATTTTAGGAGAAACGTGTTTCATCTAGATATGATGATTTTGACCATGATCCTTGATAAAATGACATTGAGCTTCAATGTGTTTTTTATTTTATGAATAATTGGATTTTTATAATATTAAGTACTCCTTGATTATCACAATTTATTATTATAGGAGTTTTTTATGATTTTCATATCTGATAATATGTACTATAACCAAAGTGATTCATAGACTGTATCTTTTGCTACATGATGTTTTGCTTCTATAGATAAAGTGCTACTGCATGTTGTTTTTATTGTACCAAGAAATAGGTACTAAACCAAGATACAAAATAGAACTTGATGTAGATTTTTTTGTCATATCTAGTTTCGATATAATCATAATTTAAATATCCCTATAGGAAAAAATTGTCATCATCCTTTTTATATGTTAGCCTATATTATGTAGTCTTGTTAATATACTGTAGTATTCTTTTTGTGGATTTCCAATGACTTTCTCTAGGTTCTTGCATAAACATCGAAATATAATTTACATCAAAACTATATTAGATATGGTATTTGTTAAATATAGAAAGTTTCAATTAATTGATGATACATAGTGGTTAATACTAGATGTGTCTCATTATATCTTGAAAATTGTGATCTTTGCTCCATGGGAGTGTCTTTGGATTTACAATTGTTCATCCCATATTTATCAAGTAATCATTTTGCATACATTTTCTATGTTATTTTGATATTGTTTTCATTTTGAAAAATTAACAAACCAAGATAATAATGAAGAATCCTCAAATCTATCATTTCAAAATCCTTTTCTAGATATTTTTTAACTTCATCTATCAAATTGTTTAAGCTTCCTATGACTACTATATCATCAATGTATACTATAAGTATTATTTTGTCATGTCCAATATTTTTCACGTAGGGATTTGGATAAGATAAACTTTTTTTTTTTAAACTATGATGTAATAAATGATTATTAATATTTATATACCATCCTCTTGGTGCTTGCTTTAGGTCATATAAGTGTATTTCTAAGACATATGAGTTCTTTCCTTTGAAGTGTTGTAGTAGTCTCTATATTTTATATTTGTTCATCATCCATGTTCTATTTTGAGTCTTTACTTGATGAACCTTCTTCTAAAGAATTTATAATTATCCTTGAATCAATATTTTTATTTCCTTCATAAAATATCACATCTCTGCTTGTGTAGATTTTCTTTGTTATAGGCTCAATTATTCTGTAACTTGTTGAATCATCATTATAACCAAGAAATATTCCATACATAGTTTTGTCATCTATTTTAGCTCTTCTTTTCTTTGGAATATGCATGTATACCTTACATCCAAAGATTCTCAATTGTTCTACGATTGGTTTCTATCTTGATCATACTTATTCAGAAGTAAATTTTTTTAGTATCCTTGTAGGTGATCTATTTTGGAAGTATACTACTATTTTTACTACTACTTCCCAATATTGATGATCGATATGGGTTTTCTTTAGCATACAATGAACCATTTCCATAGTTGATCTATTTATTCTTTTTGCAATACCATTTTTTATGGTGAATATGCTATGGTGAGTTATATTTTTATACCATTAGCTTCTAAAAATAAGTTAATTTGTTTTGAAAAATATTCAACTCCTCTATCTAAATGAAGATTCTTGATTATTTTTAATGATTATTTTTCCACGAGGAGTTTGAATTTTTTGAAACAACTAAATGCTTTAGATTTGAATTTCATAAAATATACCCACATTTTTTTGGAGTAATCATCAACAAATAGTTGAAAATATGTATATCCTCCAATACTAGTAATATTCATTAGACCACATAAATATGTATATATTAATTCCAATGGTTCTTGAGTTTTATGCAGATGAATTTCAAAAGGTATTCTATGTTGTTTCCTCACTAGAAATTTTGGATAAATTGTAGATTCCCATGAAATTTTAGGTAAACCTTTAACCATTTGATGTTTACTCATCTCATTTAATTAATATGCACTTATGTGTACTAGCCTTTTATGCCATAACTCTCTTTTTTTTGAAACCCCTACTGATAGAGCCATATTTGGCACTGTATCTAGACTAAAAAAACTATTTTAATAAGATCCAAAAGCTATAACTTTTTCTTGTTTGAAAATAAGATATTTATTTTATCTTTAATAGTTTTGAATTCAACTGCTAGGTTTTGATCCACAAATTGAGATACTGAAAGAATATTAGTAGTTAATCCAAATACATATAGTACATTGTTAATTACTCATTTTTCATTTCATAGACCAATTAAGACATCTATTACTCCTTTGACCTCATAAGTCATATTATATACTATGACAATTAGTTTTTCATTTTTCTCTTGAAAAGTGTTAAAATATTGTTTACTTCCAGCATATGCCTACTTGCTCTGAAATCAATATACCAATAGTCCATAATGAGTTCCTTTGAAGTTGAAAATATTATATATTCCAATTTAAATAATTACTCAAATATGAAATTTGCAAATTTTAATTTTCAAATCCTTTGACATAGAAAGCCTTTTAACTCCCTAGTATATTAAATTTGTAAAATTTCACATTTCAAATATTTTGAATTTGAAATAAATAAAAATTTTCAAATTTAAAAAACCTTATAAATTATTTTAAAACTTTTTAACTCCCAACTTCTAAAACCTCTAAAGCTTTATATCACTAAATACTTCAAAAAACATTAATTAAATCCTTAATAATTTTCAGAAGCTTTTTAACCTGGTAGCATTCCTTATCACTCCAAAAATTATAAATTAATTTGAACTTTAAATAATTGATAAAAGTAAATAAACCTTATAATTTCATTCAAATTATTTCAAAAAACCTTTCCCTCCAAAATAATAAATCATGCATAAATGAGTAATGTAAAGAATAGTATCTAATTGCATCAATGTGAATGGTGTTGTGATGAATTTACATGCATGTCCAACATGTAATTAGGGTAAGTGTTTTCCAAATGCTTGCATTAGCTAGCTCATCAATTTGAAGAAACATTCTCTTAGTTGTGGCTTACTCGTGTTAAAATAAATTATAACCTAGGTGCTTACTATTTACCTTATTTGCACACACATGGCAATTAACTTGGTAATATTTCACTTCACAACCATTTCTATTGTTTTATTTGAATATTTATCCTTATCAGGAACTAGGTTCTCAAACGTTACTTGTAAAAATATTATCTAAAACATTCTCCTTATTGAGTTTTTATTTACAAATTACTTTCTCCTCTTAGGTATTACCTTATGCCTCAGGTGATATCATTAAATATTTCATCATGAACTCTCACACATCCTTGTCAACTCAACATAGATGCTTGTACTCATGGTTTGAATGCTAATAGCTTTTCTCAAATGCTTCAACATAGACCACAAGCAAGTATTTCTTGAATGGTTCTATCTCCTCTAAATTGTAATTTTCTCATCCTTAAATATTCAATCTTCACTACTTTCAAACATTAGGTGTCTCTTCAACATTCATGTTTGTCTCACTCTCCAGTAAATAAGCTTATTTCCAATGTACCCCTTCGTAAAATAATCTTTCTCCTCTGCTTCATGAAATCTCACTTTCCTTCGTGTTATCCCACATCCTTCAAATATGTTGTAATAATCAAAAAATCATAATATCTTCACAATATACTCCATAAATAATCTAATCAATCACCTTTTATATTCAAACTCTTCAATCTTATTCCAATTCATCCACAAATCTTCTTCTCTCTTTCTTCACATTCAATATTCTCATACTTCCTCACTCTCTCCAACAAGCTCAAGTGGCTAGAAGACTCTGATACCACTGATGGTAAGAAAGTCATTATTTCATAGGTCAATTTTACAAGGATCAAATATCAATCACATAAAATTATATTCACATAAGAAATCAAATAATTCTCATAATACATAACACATGTCAATTCAAAATATTTATATTACAAAATTTACATGGCATGGAGCTTTGTTTCCAATAAATAACCTAACAAATAACTTTTCAATACTCATAGGAGATGCAACCTTTGACATACCTCACTTGTGATAAAGCTCTCATATCTACATAACCTCTCACTTTACATAATGATACATGTTACATAACTCTTTACTTCCATATTCAACACCTAACACCTATGACTCTTCACTTGCTCTCTTGACATATTTCACTCTCACAACTCACATTTGCACACCTCACACTTGCACTCTTTATGACATAACATTGGGACACTCCTCACACTTTGAAACATACATTATACAAATATAAAACATACTCTTAAATTAATATTTACAAATGTACCCCATGATACTTTAATGTTACAAAATAATATAATATCTCCAACAAAATTAACATTAATATCTTAATTTGGCAAAAGGCGTACTAGGTTTCTAAGGTTGGATGAGATGCATTAAATGTAGTAGGTCCAAAATAAATTAAATGAGCTATGTTGTGTTATACATCCTTGATATTGATAGATTTTGAGGCCTAATACTTAATGTAAATCTCATAGCAATATGATCATACAATTTAAAGAATTAAAATAGTAGTATAGAATAATAACATACATAATCCTCAAGCAAGAATGTCTCAAACTTTCATTATAAAAGAAACTTGTACAATCTAGTTATAGAACTTTATGTCCATAATATAGCGTTCATGATAAACCTTTGATATTATAAAAATGAAATCTAGCTAAAAAAAACTTGACCTTATTATATATCAAATAACGTAATATATTCTAATAGCTCTCTGTATTACATTATTTGATAGAAAATTCTTTTGATCTACATAGATGATATCTAAATATTTGAAACTTATTTCATCCTAGAGACTTTGTGAATATATCTACAATATGTTCTTCTGTAGGTATATGCTTTAGTCTAATATGATTATTTTAAAATTCTCTAATAAAATGGCACTGACCTTCAATGTATTTTTTTTCTTAAGTTGGAAAAGTGCATTTTCGAAAGGAATGCTAACCTTTTACATCAACAAATATGGTCAATCATTGTCCATTTAACCAAAAAGGATTTGCCATTGGCATAAATCCTATACCAACTGTGTAACAACAAAAACACTTCACTAACCACATCCAAACCTATAAAATTATCATACATCTTACATATCTAAATATAATATACTCTATGCTTTCCTAGTAGCCTCTACCTACTGATCCCCATTGTAAATTTTTGTGGCATTATCATTATCAACTAAATTATTTATGTGCACTGATATATCATTCTCCCATTCCTTTTTGGCATTTGCCATAACTCATTTGTTAGCAAGACCATCTGCTACCCTGTTGGCTTCTCTATAAATATGATTGATAGACACATTCTCGAGTCTATCCAAAAGTGATCGAGCTTCCACCATAATTAAATAAATAGTCCAAGCGACTGGTTTTTCTCCTTTTAAAATGATCACAATATTTTTCAAGTCTCCTTCAACTATGAGCTTATCTAGATTTCAATTGATAGCCAAATAAATTCCTACATCAGTTGCTTTTGCTTCAATAAAATGACTTGTCGATTCACCCAGTGGTTGAGAAAAGGCTTTGATTACCTTACCCATATGATTCCGAATCACCCCTCCATCTCCCACCATCCCAAGATTACCTTTTTAGGCACCATAAAAATTTAATTTGAATCATCCAACCGGTGGTGGTATCCATTTTGCATGAGTTCTAGGACAAACTTGAGGTATTGGTAATTTCTCTTTGACTCCCAAGCATTCCAACATCAATATTTCCTGCTCTGATTCCCATCCTTCCTTGAAGTGGATAGTGTTTAAATTATCAATAAAGAGACTTCTTTCTCGGTTCTAAACCATTTTCCAGTCCATATTCAAGTACTCAAATATTTTATGGTTTATTTCATTCTAGACTCTCCACTAGATATGTGGAAATATTAGAAGCCACAACTTCTTGATTCTTCTGCCTTTAAAAGGAGGATCCCATTGCAAGTTCAAATTTAAGATAGTTCTAGGGAAAACCCATTGAACTTGGAATTCACTATAGAGCTAATCAAACAATTTTTTGGTAAAGGAGCACTAAATAAGTAGATGATCAATGATTTCCTCCTCTTTTTCACATAAAACACATCTATTTGGTAAGAGGAAACCACATTTTTTCACATTATTCTGGGTCATAATTTTACTATGCATAACCAACCGCTAGAAAATATTAATCTTAGGGATGAGATATTTGTCCCAAACCTTTACATAGGTCTAGAATACACCTACACCTTCAACCAAGTTATGACCAAACTTCACAGAATAATCTCCACTCTTATATTTTCATCCAAATAAATATATCATTCGGTCGCCAATGGCTGAGGATGTAGGCATTAAGGCATTTATTAAGACTTTCCAAGTGTGGACACAAGTCCTCATTGATGTTCTCAGCATAAAGTTGCTTCCATTTTATTTCACAATATAATATTGAACCAATAGTCGATAAATAGGAGTCGGGATTGTTCTTAAGTTTGCAAACCTTGGGATATCACAAAGGGAAGAGTTAAAGAGCCAAGTATCCTACCAAAATATCACATTAGCACCATCTCCAATATACTACCTACAACCCTACTGGATAAGATTTCTTACCTATTGAAGACTATTCCATAAACTAGACCCTTTAGGGGGGTTGAGGTTTTCCAGGAAGGAGGAATTACGTAAATATGTAGCTTTTACAATTTTGACCCAGAGAGTGTCTTCTTCCTTCTCAAACTTCCAACCAAAATTTCCCCTTAGATCTTTGTTCATTTTGTGAAGATTTCTTAGTCACAATCCCCCATATTTTTTAGAGGTATAGACTTTGTACCAAGAAAGTAAACATATCCTCTTCTTTTCCTTAACCCCAAACCACAAAAAAATCCTTTGGATCTATTCAATATTTTTATAGACTGATATTGACATTTAAAAAATTGACATGAAGTAAATAAGTATACTTTGAAGGTAGTATTTCACAAACTTGGCCTTTCCTGCTTGACTAAGAAGACAACCATTCCAATAAGATAGTTTCTTTGTAACACATTCAATAACCAAATCCCACAAGGCTTCCTTCATACTCCCATAGAATAAAGGTATCCCTAGATAGGTTGCTGGAAAATCACCTATGCCATAGTTGAAGATTCTTGCTATCTACAGTTGGAGATCTCTAGAGGTATTCAGGAAAAAAATCTTACTTTTATTAAAATTTACCTTTTGTCTTGCTACACACTCAGAAATGCAAAATCATCTTAATATGTCTTCCTTGTGGAAGAGATGATCTTATCAAAATTAGAGTATCATCCACAAACTATTGAAAAAAGACCAGTTCTAGAGTGGACCTGGTCTAATACCTTCTATGTCTCCTCTATCTATGGTTGTTGTGAAGGCTCTACCCATAGCTTCAGCTAAAATAATAAATAGATAAGGTAATAGGGGGTCTGCTTGTCTTAACCCAATCTTGCTAGTAAAATAACCCACTACAGACCCATTAACTAAAATGAATATCATCACTATTGAGATGTATTTTTTCATCATAGAGATCCAATCCTCATGAAAACCAAAATGTTGGAGCACTTTGATCAAGAAATTTCAAGAAAATATGTCATATGCTTTATTCATATCCAATTTAAGAAACATAATTTCATTTTTTTATTTATAGCCAAAGTATAGGATCTCATGGATCGAAATGGTCCCAACAAGAATCTTTCATCCCCAAACAAAATTCCTTTGGTGTTTGTCAATTACAAAAGGGAGAGCCATCTTAAGATGATTTGCAAGGACTTTGGACATAATTTTGTAGAGAGTATTGCACAGGCTAATTGGACAGTAATCTACAAAATATTTAGCACTTGTAATATTCGAGATGAGGGCTAAGAATGTACAATTCACATCAAAAGAGATCCTTTTAGAGGTTTGAAACTTATTAACTACCAAGCTGACCTCATTGCCAATGATGTGCCAAAACATGTGATAGAAGAGCATTGGAAACCCATCTAGACTAGGAGATTTGTCTTCCTTCATGGATAAGACCACCTCTTTAATTTTCTCATCTGTAAATGGGTTGAGGAGATAGTCATTTATCTAGTTTATAATCTTTAATGGAATATGTCCTAGCAATAGGTTCATCCCTTCTTCATCTACTTTCGAATCCACTCCTAACATATCTTGGAAAAAATGAATAGCTTCCCCTCTAATTTGGAAAGGATCCCTTGTAGAAGAACCATCAACAATCTTGATCTCCTAGATTTTATTAAAACTTACGTACCTAAGAGTTGAAACACGGAAAAACCTTGTATTCATGTCCCCTTCATTTAACCACAAAGTTCTTGATTTTTGCATCCAAAAAACCTCCTCACATGCGAAAGGATTATGCCAATAACATAGAAATTCCTTTTCTCTAGTCTGCACTTCCTTCAAATACTCCCCCAAATGCAAAGAATTTTCTAGTTCTTTTTTTTCTTGTAAAGCTACCTTTTTAACCATAATGTCTCCAAACACCTCTTTGTTCCACATTTTTAATTTATGCTTAACAAATCTCAGTTCCTTTGCTACTTGAGTCAATCTATCCCCCAAAACGTATTGCTGCCACCAAGATTGAATCCTACTCTCTTAATTAAAATGAAGGATCCACATATTTTCAAACCAAAAAAGGGTAGCAAAGAGCCTTCTCCTGTCTGTTGTTCCCAAATCAAAGGATTATGGTATGAGCTAGTTTTTGGGAGGGTTGTGAGAGTAGTGTCGCCAAATAATACTAAGACCTCCTAATAAATCAACACCCTGTCCATTCTTATCTAAATCAATTGACTTTCCAACCACCTATTATTCCAGGTAAACTTTGCTTGTTGAAGCTCCAAATCCATCAAAGCGTTTGAATTTATAAAATTACCAAACTGAGTCATACTCTCTGAATATCCTTCAACGTCTCCCTTATTATAAAAACGATACAGAGGGATATTGAAGTCCCTTGCAATGATGCATGGTATGCCTACAAAAAAATACCTGATTTCACTCATTCCAACCATAGTAGTGGGTGCATAGATGTTTGTAATGATACAGTGAGAATTATCCTCCTTCAAAAAGAAGTGGATATCACAAAATCTATCATTTGAGATAATTTCTTGTCCTTCCAATTTATTTGGATTCCAAATACACATCATTCCTCTTGAGGAGCTCACTGAGGGTTGAGTAACAAAGTCTACTCCTCTCCAAATATTGTCTTTAAGCATTGCTATGTTTGTTTCTACCACATTTATCTCTTTTAATAGCAAAATATCTAGGTGATTATCTCTTCTCAACATTTATACTGATCTATGTCTTCTAGTCCCGTTGAGACGCGTGCATTCCATGATAAAAACTTCATTTTTAGACTTAGCTAATTTCTTCCATCCCTTACCCAAATTAATTATGGTTTTTGTTCCTCTGGCTATCTCTTCTTTTGTTTCCCTCTTTCTTACCCCTGTTAAAGGGGGTATACCTATAGTGTGTTTCTTGCCAATATCCAAGGGAGTTCTCTTTGCTTGATTTCTTTTCACCCTTGAGGGCGTCATCAAAATATCCTCTGAACTAGAATCCTCTCATATTGGATCTACAAACTTCACCTCTATAGTTTTTAATATCTGCTTATCTTCCTTTAATGTTTTCCAACTTCATCATGTCTGTCTCGATTTGTAAGAATTGTGTCAATAGGGTTAACCTCTACATCCGCTTCTAGAGGTTTTAGACTCTTCTTTTGTATACCCTCATTATTCACCCATTGTGTCTCCTCCAAAAATTCCACAACTTTGGTTGGATCTCCTATTTTATCCTCTTCAACTCCTCTCAAGCAAGCAAAAGAGTTAGGGTCTACAAAGTCAAGGGGTTCCATAGCTCCAGGGGGCTGGACTACCACAACTCCATAAGAGGGATATTCCATGTGTTCCTCATCAGCCACCATATCCAGCTAGTGTGAGGTGCTTTATTCCTTATGATTATCCACCATGAGATCTGTGCCTTTACCATACTTTGCATCTTTACTCTCCTTCCTCTGTCATATTTTCTTATTTGGATCTTTATTCTTCTTCAAGTAGTATCTTGAGATACAACCTCTCCCTTTACAAAGATCACAAAGGGGCTGAATATTTTCATACTCCAAAATTTGAGTCTAGGTACCCATTATGGATGTTAGGTCTATTATTTCTAGAAGCTTGCTATCTAGATCAACATTAACATAAATTTAGAAAAACACCATGTGGGACTTTAGCCTAGTTACCCTATCAATGGTAACAAAGGTACCAATACCATTTTCAATAGCCATTAAAACTTCATCATGCCAATATTTAAAGGGAAGGTGAGGTAATCTTAACCAAACAACAACCGTGTTGAGAATTTGGGTGTGAGGATTAAAATCCACATCCCATTTTGTGAGAAATAGGATACGCTTCCCCATCGACCATGTTACTCCATCTAGAAATTTTTTCATATCACTTACCTCAGTAATTTTGATCATAAAGAATCAGTTTGGGAGCACAAAAATATCCATACAGCCCACTGGTTTCCATATAGTGAAGGCCCACCTTCTAATAGTATCTATATCTAGCCTTGCACTAAAAGACTTGCCCACCAAATTGTGTTCCCCCTTTGCCTTCATGTTTAAAATTATCTTTGAGGGAATGTTGAGAATGCAATCTTTAACTCTCAATTTTAAGTGGCGTACCAATTGAGGAAGAGTAGTAGTGGGTTTAGAACTATGTACCACATGGACCCAAGAGCGTTTATGTCCCACTTCTGGGACTCGATTCTCCTGACTGTTTTCTACCTCTAATTCATTTATCCCCTTCTCTGGGACCTCTTTGTCAGGAGGTTCTAGGATTTTTCTTCTTATAAAGCCATTCTCCAGCTCTTCATCCAAGGCCCTAGTCTAGCCCTACCCTACTTCAATTCATGCGCAAGTCACTCCCTGTCTGTCTTCGGTCACTCCAAACCTTGGTTCATTAGCTCCTTTTCCAGCCCATTTTATTTTTAACTCAAACATCCATTTATGGGTTGAAAAAAATTGAACATGTTTTCTGGGTTTTCCTTTTTTTTCCCTTTTCAAATTTTGACTCCTCATTGATTATTTTTCCTACCTACTACTCCCATCAACTAGGTATGAGAAATTTATTTTTCTGTTGTTGCTTGCCACCATTACTGCTTCCATATGCCCCTAAAATATTAGATAATTCCTAATCATTCCATTTGATTATTACACTTCTATCATGTTAATAAAAAGTGAATGCTCAGCAATGGCTCTACTTTCAATCACATGTAAAATTCCCATAGAGAAAAACAATTCTAGGGGCTTAAGAAATAAAAGCCAATATGGTAGGTTGTATAAAATCAGTAAATGTGAAACTTCTTCTTGATACTAAAACCTACCCCCTAGCTTGTTCTACTCAAAACTTGTGTGTATATGACAACGTTAGAAGCCCTTACCTCCACTTACTACTCTCAAGAAATAACTTGAAGAAAATTGTTCGATAAAATAAATTCACCAAAAATGTTATCACAATAGAAACCCTAGCCTAGCCGGATCCCCCTCAATAAGGACCAAGAATTTCCCTCCGAATATAATAGCTTCTCAAATTTGAGAAATACCCACCGAAATCAAAACCCTCAAACACTCATAGAGCTCGAAGCCATGAAACCCTTCTTCAAAATCACTTCCAAATGTTCTTATCCACCACTTGGATATCATAAAAATAACATTGTCATCACTGCACCTGTGTACCCATTGGAAATCCTACACATTATCCACCATTTTATTTCTCACATTAAAATATACCTCTAAATAAAATCATGGTAATTGAGAGCAGTAGATAACACCTAAACTTCATCTATACTAAATTGCACTGCTCTCCCTATCGTCCTTCATTTTCCTTAAAAGAGCTTATGGTATCTAGTGTGATTTGAACCAAAGTTGAATGGACCCATGGTATGGAACACAAACCTCAAAAGGTAGCCTCACACTAACTTGGCTACTCACTCACCCTTAAGATTCAATGTGTTTTTTTCATTCATGTATGATTGGATTTTTTATCAAGTCTAGTACCCCTTAATTGTAATAGTATATTAGAGTTGAAGTTATTTTGATTCCCACATTTGATAGTATGTATTGTAGCCACAGTATTTTACAAACTGCATCCCTTCCTGCATGATATTCTACTTCAGTAGATGAATGCACTACTAAATGTTGTTTCTTACTATGTCATGATACTAATCCTGAGTTGAGATAAAAAATATATCATGATATAGAATTTTTGTCATCAATAGATCCAGCATAGTCAGAATCTGAGTATCCTTGGATACAAAGGTCCATATATTTTTTAGTATATGTTATACTATAATATGTAGTCTTATTGATGTAGTATTATTTTTGTAGATTTCCAATGACTCTCTCTTGGTTCTTGCATAAATATTGAAAGATAATTTACAACAAAGACTAGATCCAACCGAGTATTGGTTAAATACAAGAGACTACCAATTAATTGATGATATATTGTAGCTGAGACAAGAGATGTTTTATCATTTCTAGATAGGCATATCTTTATGATTGCAACTATTCATTTTATATTTATCAAGTAGAGTGTATGCATATTTTTTTTGTGTAATTGTAATATTATCTTCATTTTGATGAATTTCTAGAACAAGATAATAGTGCATAAGTACCAAATTTGTCATCTCAAAATCCTTTTCAAGATCTTTTTTACTTCACTCATTAAATTCTTTGAGCTTCCTATAAACATTATATTGTAAACATAAACTATAAACATTAATATCTCATTTTTTACTTTCTTTGTATATAGATTTGGATCTGATATGCTTTGCTTAAAATTATTTTACAACAAATGATTATTAATTTTAATATACCATGATCTCGAAACTTTCTTTTGACCATATAAGGATTTGTTTAATCTACAAACCTTATATTCCTAACCTTTAACAACAAATGCTTTTGGTTGGTATTTATATATGTCTTCTAAATCACCATTAGAAAATAGAAATTTTACATCAATTTGATGAAGTTTCCAACCATGATGTGCTACTAAAGAAAATACAATTATGATAGTACTCATTTTAGTTGTTGGTGCAAAGGTTTCTTCAAAGTCTATTCCTTCTAATTGAGTATATCCCTTTGCTACTAATTAATATTTGTACTTATCTAGAGAACCATCTACTTTATATTTAATCTTATCTATTTACAACGTACTATTCTTTTTCCTTGGAGATAGATCTACTAAACTCCATGTTTTATTTTTCTATAGTGATGAATATTCCGAATCCATAACTATTTTACCTTTTGAATGACTTAAATCTTGACATGTTGATATTGGCTCTATAATGTTACTCATCAATCCTCTATTTAGTCAATTTAGACTATGAATTTGAGGTTTTTTAGTAGTCAGATTAGGCATTTGTTCAATATTTGAATCTCTAACTATATTTCTAGCCCAAATATGTTCCTTTCTTTGAGGAATCATAGGAATTTCTATATTTTTACTTTGTTCTTCTTGAGATTCTGATTCTATTTTCTCAAATTTTGTATTTTCTTCTAAGAATGTTAGAAGAATTTCTGAATCATTCTTTTGTTCCTAATATCTTATTTTGTCATTTCATCAAAAAAAACCAATTATTGGAATAATGATTCTATATCCTATAAAATTATCATCATAACCAAGAAATATGTTGGATGTGTCTCATTCTTTGCCGAAAAAGAATTGTACGACAGGCACTACAGCGCAAAAGACGACAGGTAGGGGGGTATCCACGGTACCCTAATACCACTTGGTGGTTTAGGGTTGTATGATTTTCCTTATATAGTTATTGTAATGTCCCGTTTTAGGGACAAGAGAGAGAATAATATATCAAGGAGGATAGACTCTTGTTTGCTGGACTAGCACAAATTGGGTGAACCAGGGTAAATCTTGTGTGTTATATGTACATTGAATGGTGTCATTATTTCCTTAGTTATTATTTTTGCATTATTTCTAGAATAGGTTTTTGTAAATTCTCTTCATTTGGTATCAGAGCAAAGTCATTAGCCATAGGGGGACACCTTTATTTCTAGGGTTTAAATCCGTTTGAATAAGATCTAGGGTTTCTAGGAGTGAGAGGAAACCTATTCTGGAGTGGGAGTTACGTAGAAGGAGTTTGAAGGAAAAATGTCAGGAAATCATTCAAG
Source organism: Wollemia nobilis (assembly GCA_028583015.1). Taxonomy (NCBI): domain Eukaryota; kingdom Viridiplantae; phylum Streptophyta; class Pinopsida; order Araucariales; family Araucariaceae; genus Wollemia; species Wollemia nobilis. Next base: position 3,385,104 of record JAQPPZ010016967.1, on the reverse strand, counting down.
GATAGAGATCGAGAAATTTGACGGCAAAATTTTTGAGCTATGGAAGTTAAATATGGAAGATATGCTCGTGGATAGAGATCAGTGGGCTGCTATTTCAAAAACAACAAAACCTACGGGTACTTCTGATGAATATTGGGAGAAGATGAATCGAAAAGCAAGGAATCTGATTCAACTGTGTCTTGCAGATTCAGTGCTCATCAATGTTTCAGGAGAAGCTATAGAAAAGGATATCTAGGAGAAGTTAGGGGATTTGTATCAATCAAAGTCCCTAGTGAACAAATTATTCCTCAGAAAGAAACTGTACAATCTTAGGAAGCATGACGGGGATTCGGTTGTAAATCATCTGAATGCATTCAATACAGTGGTAAGTCAACTAACATCTGTAGAAATTAAGTTGAGTGAGGAAGATAAATGCATTACTTTGTTATGTTCTTTACCAGATTCATGGGATAACTTAGTAGTAGCAATTGGTAGTACAACTTCATCCACATTGAAGTTTGAAGATATAGTGGCATCTCTATTATCTAAGGATATGAGGAGAAAAGCCATGGAGGGCACATCTAAGGAAGCCCTAACAATGAGAGGGCATGCCAAGGAGAAGGACAAATCTAGATATGGTGATAGGTCTAAGTCTAAAGGTAGATCCAAGTCTCGGGGGAAGTTTGAGAGAAAATGCTGGAATTGTGGCAAGCCTGGTCATATGAAGAAGGATTGCAGATCAAAGAAAGCTGAGTCTAGAAAAAAGTCTGATGAATCAACTTCCACAGAGATGAATAAATCCATTGATGAAGTAGGGGATGTATATCTGGCATCCTGCTCATCGTGCTCCACATGATCAGATAAAAATGATTGGTTGATTGATACTGGTGCCTCTTTTCATATGACTCCTCATAGAGGGTGGTTCAGTGAATATGAAAGATATGATGGAGGGGAGGTACTATTGGGAGATGATTCACCACTCAGAATCATGGGTCGTGGAAGAGTGAAAATTTTGCTACAGGATGGTAGGGTTAAGACCCTACCAGGTGTGATGCATATTCCGAGACTTGCTAGAAATTTGATTTCGATAAGCAAAATGGCCGATGCAACAGTGAATGTCAATTTTGGCAAGGATTCATGCAAAATGGTTCATGGATCAATGGTGTTGGCAAGGGGAGTTCGGATTGGAACATTGTATAAGCTATTGGGAAGCACTATGACAAATGAGTGCAATAGCTCAACTGTTCTTGAGGTTGATTCTGATAAAAGCTCAACACTCTAGCATCAAAGGATGGGACATATTGGAGAAAAGGGATTGCGTACCCTGTACACAAAAGGTATGGTTCATGGTATCCCTAATTACTCAATGTCTTTCGAGTTCTGTGAACATTGTATTTATGGTAAATAGAATCGGGTTAGTTTTCCATCTGGTGCCACAAGATCTAGTGGGGTACTAGATTTGATCCACAATGATATTTTTGGTCCTGTTCCTATGCCGTCTCTTGCAAAATCATGGTATTATGCTTCCTTTGTTGATGATTTTTGAAGATATGCATGGATTCACTTTCTTAAGAGCAAAGATGAAGTGTTTGAAAAATTTAAGGAATTTAAAGCACTTGTTGAGAATCAAACTGATAAAAGGATTAAGGTGTTGAGGTCTGATAATGGAGGGGAATATTTTTCTAATATATTTGAGAAATTTTGTAAGCAATGTGGTATTGCAAGACAGAATACTACTCCATATACACCTCAACAGAATGGAGTTGTAGAGAGGTTGAACAGATCACTGATGGAGAAGGCTAGAAGTATGCTCAGTGGTGCAGGTTTGGCATAGGAATTCTGGGCAGAAGTAGTGAGTGCAGCATGCTACTTGCGAAATCGGTCACCTACATCAGCATTGCCAGATCAAACTCCATTTGAAGCTCTATTTGGTAAGAAACCTTCTATTTCACATCTCATAGTTTTTGGCTGTGATGCATACATGCATATTCCAAAGGAGAAAAGAAGTAAGCTAGATAATAAGGCTGTTAAATGTATCTTTATTGGTTATAAAGATGGTGTTAAAGGATATAAGCTTTGGAATCCAAAAACTAAAAGTACAATGTATAGTAGAGATGTGGTGTTTAGGGAGATGATCAGTGATTCTAGGAAGGTAGTTACAGAAGAGGAACCTGGAACGGTCCAATTTGATCTCATGGAAAACTATCAGATAGTAGAGGATCTGGAAGAGGAGCATACAAATGAGGATATGGAAGAGGAGCATACAGGTGAGGATCTGGAAGAGGATGAAGAAGAGGTTCATACACCTGTGGTAAGGAGATCAACACGAGAAAGGAAGCAACCTAAAAGGTACAATCCATCTGCTTTTCCTACTTCTTTTGTACTATCTGTTACTGATGAAGATCCTAGAAAAGTTAGAGAAGCTGTTAATTCTAGAGAGGCAAACCGTTGGGAAGAGGCCATGGATGAGGAAATGATGTCCCTAAAAAATAACAGAACATGGGATTTAGTGAAATTACCAAGTGGTAGGAAAGAAATAGGTTGCAAGTGGATCTTTAAGAAGAAGCAGAATGCTGAAGGTAAAGTGGAGAAATATAAAGCTCGCCCGGTTGCTAAAGGTTTTTCCCAGGTTGAAGGAATTGATTATGGTGAAGTTTTTTCTCCCGTTGCAAAGCTAACATCAATTAGATTTATGTTAGTTGTGGCTGCTGCATTTGATCTTGAAATAGAACAGATGGATGTGAAAACTACATTCCTTCATGGAGATTTGGAGGAAGAAATCTATATGAGGCAGCCTGAAGGTTTCACTGTTGCAGGAAAGGAGGATCTGGTATGTAAGTTAAAGAAATCATTGTATGGACTGAAACAATCACCTAGAATGTGGTACCAAAAATTTGATACTTATGTTTTAGGAATTGGTTTTGTTCGTAGCAATGCTGATCACTGTGTGTATTCAAAGAAAATTGGTAATGTAATTGTCATTATAGTTCTTTATGTTGATGACATGTTACTAATTGGAAATAGCAAGAAACCGGTCGTGAAAGTAAAGTCTCAGCTTGGCATCGCAGGTTTGACATGAAGGATCTTGGCCCTGCAAATTTTATATTGGGTATGCAAATAAAAAGAGATCACTCTAACAAAAAGTTGTGGCTGGATCAAAAAAAGTATGTTGAGACAGTGTTGAAAAGGTTCAATATGCAGGATTGCAAACCGGTGAAGGTACCTATTTCTTTAGGTGAAAATTTGTCTGCTGAACAATGTCCAAAAATAGAAGAAGAGGTAGAGGAAATGTCACATATTCCTTATGCAAATGATGTAGGTAGTTTAATGTATGCCATGTTTTGTACTAGAGCAGACATTGCCCATGAAGTGGGAGTCTTGAGTAGATATATGTCTAAACCTGGTAAAGAGCATTGGACTGCTGTGAAAAGGGTTTTCAGATATTTGCGTGGCACCTCTGATTTTACAATCTGCTATGAGGGTACAGGTAAATAAAATAGGCAATTGGATATAGAAGGGTTTGTTGATGCAAATTGGGCTAGAGATCTGGACAAGAGAAGATCTACTAGTGCTTATGTATTCAATTTGTTCGGAGGGGCCATTAGTTGGATGAGCAAGAGGCAGACTGTTGTTGCTCTTTCAACTACTGAAGCTGAGTATATGGCAGCCATTGATGCAAGTAAGGAATTTGTATGGCTGCAAAGACTATGTGCTAAAATTAGGTTCTTTCAAGGAGCTATGAAGATAAACTGTGACAGTTAGAGTGCCATATTTTTGGCAAAGAACCCTGCTTACCATTCAAGAACAAAGCACATTGATACAAAGTTCCATTTTTGCAAGGACATGCTTGAACAGAGGAAAGTGTTGCTGGAAAAGGTAGACACCAAGGAAAATGTTGCAGATGCTTTAACCAAGGCTGTAAGCACTAAAAATTTTAGATTCTGTACAATTGAAATGGGTCTGGCAAAGTATTCAACAAGTGGGAGAATGTTGGATGTGTCTCATTCTTTGCCGGAAAATAATTGTATGACAGGCACTACAACGCAAAAGACGACGGGTAGGGGGGGTCCGGGGGCCGGAGGCCCCCAAGGACCCCCGGCTATGGTAAAGGTGATTACATAATAGGTGATGGCTTGGGGTGCGTAGGGGGACACCCTCGGATATGGTGAAAGCGATAGAAGCCGGCGAAGCCGGCACCAAAATTTTCACCTACTTTTATCGCTACTTTTCACCTACTTTTATCGCTACTTTTGGAGCGACCCCCGAGATTCCCATGGTTGGTGGGTGGTTAGTGGGTGTGGGTGGTTTAGCCCATGGTGTTGTATCCACGGTACCCTAATACCACTTGGTGGTTTAGGGTTGTATGAGTTTCCTTATATAATTATTGTAATGTCCCATTTTAGGGACAAGAGAGAGAATAATATATCAAGGAGGATAGACTCTTGTTTGCTGGACTAGCCCAAATTGGGTGAACTAGGGTAAATCTTGTGTGTTATATGTGCATTGAATGGTGTCATTATTTCCTTAGTTATTATTTCTGCATTATTTCTAGAATATGTTTCTGTAAATTCTCTTCAAAATATACTTGACATATTTTTCATCTAATTTTATCCTTTTTTTATTTTGGAATGTGCATATAAGTTTTACATCAAAAAATTCTTAACTTTTCAATATTTGCATTTTTTCCTGACCATACTTCTTTTGGAGTATCATTTTTTAATATCCTTGTAAGTAGTCTATTCTACAATTATACATATGTATTGACTATTTCTACCAAAATTGATGATTAAGGTGATCTTCTTTCAACATAAATCTTACCATTTCCATTATAGATATTTTTATTCTTTCTATAATTCCATTTTTTTGTGGAAAATATGCTATAGTAAGTTGTCTACTTATTCCATTATGTTCTAAAAATAGATCAATTTTTTTTTTTACACAAATTCTCCTCTAGAATGAATATTTTTTATGTTTCTCCCTGATTATTTTTCTACTTAAAGTTTAAACTATTTGAAACAAGTAAAAACTTCAACAATAATAGAAAATAGTAAAGTGGTTTGGGCCATGATTTATCTCCCAACAATAGCTTGATGAAGAGAATAACATTGTACCAAAATTCCATTAATGCTTCAAGACTATTACTACCCACTAGTTTGGGCATGTTAATAATGTTGTGTTACCTTTTTTAAGCCTATTGTAGGGAATAATAGTGATGGAATACAATTTCAAATAGTAGATAATTTCCAAGCCAAAAAAGAATGTGAGATAATGGTTGAGATGTGATCAAACAAAGAATTCCCAAAAATTAACGATAAAAGAGGAGATTCACTAGTATCAACAACCTAGTGTGAATGCAATGCATGTAAGCTTCCCTAACTATGATCATCATAGCATAATTATAGTATCCTAACTCACCAAACAATAGGTATTCCATACAAAATGTAAATGGCCTCAAGTAAAATATGTATGCAATATCATGAAATAAGAAGTTTTGGGATTACCACTAGATTTTGATACCTAATGCATAATGATTTATGTTTAATTAGGGATTCACAAATAAGAATAAGAGAGGTTATAGTTTTTAAACATGGCAACATTATTTTTGAAAATATCATAGTTACTTCATGTTTAGTGACATCATGTTGCTATCACAAATAGGCATCATGGGAAAGACATACTGATGAAGAGATGAAGGTAATTGAATGATAGAATACAACATGAATGCAAAATATATCAAGCAAGATAAAGGACTAATATAGTAAAGTTGTTAGCATCATCTATCACCTAGTGTGAATGAAAGTAAGTGATCTCTATGCTAAATAGTATCATCATTGCATCTTGATAGATTCCTTGGTTTGATATGCATTAAGCAACCATGTAATCATGTAGTCATGCATACAAATAGTCATTTGTACCTATAAAACACTTCTCTAATAAATAAAAAACAAAATATTTTCTAGTATCAATGACCTATTACAAATGCAATGCAAGTGCAATCTATGCTAACTAATCATCACATCCCGATAAATCTCAAAGTTCAAATATCCATAAAAAAAACACATATGATATCAAGCAACAATATGGGAAGGCAATCATGCATACAACTTTCCACAAATAAATTATGCAGAAAAGAGTGCATATGAGATGATGTAAGGTGATGTTGGTTGGATGTAGTATCTTTTTAGGTGCATGATATTCATAGCTTCCTTTCACTCTTATTTGTCAAGTTGTGTTAGTTAATGTACTTCTAACCCATGCTTTGTGGTTATTATAAATTAACCTAGAGAATTCGATTCAAATTTTCCTTTTGTCTTACCTTTTGCATTAATGTTTTTTGGTTTTATTTAAGAACAAGATCACCTATTTCAAACAAATTGAGTCATCCCATTTTTATGTAGGCTCTTTTAAGTTATTTATTATAGACTCACAGGTGCTCCAAAGCATGGATCCACATTTCATCAAATAGCTCCAGTTGGATAAGGAGAGCACTATGATACTCATCACCAATAGAGGTATATTTTAAGAGAATTCAAAGGAATTAGACTTCTAATTCAAAAGGAAAGATGTTTTCAGTCCTATAAAATAATGCATAGTGTGTGGCACTAGTTGGAGTCTGAAAACTAGTATGGTAGGCCTGTAAGATAGGATATAGTTGAAGATGCCAATCCTATCCTATTTTACAAACAAGTTTATTTAATATCTTGATTAGAGTTTTGTTATATGCTTCAACTTGGCCATTTCATTATGGATAATAAGGCATTGACCACTTATGTTGGATTTTGATTTCTTCACAAATTTTGGTAACATCTTTATTTTTGAAGGGTATGTCATTATTAGAAATTAGCATGTTAAGAATACCATACTAAGACAATATATGATTTAAGATGAATTTTGACACTTGAAGACTAGTGCAAGAGTACAAAGCCAAAAACTCTACCCACTTTGTGAAGTATTTAGTTGTAGTGATAAAGAATTTGTACCCATATAACAATGGGAGATTTAGCTTACCAATGATGTCAAGGACCCAAGTATATAAGGGCTAAGGGGATGCTAGGTATTATAGGCTTTGATATGGTGCATGGATGAGACTATCATGCTTTTGCAATTTATCACATTTTTGGACATAGTCACAAGAGTATTTTTACACTGAGGACCAGTAATATCATGAAAAGAGAATTTTATTGGAGATGAAATTTCCATTAAAGTGACCACTACATGTTCCCTCAAGGGCATCTTGAATTTTTTTTTAGCTTCATCTAAGTTTAGACATCTAAGAAGGATACTATCAAAAGATCATTTGTACATAATATTTCCAACGAATACAAATCAATAATCTCATTGTCTCAAATTATTTTGATTATTACAATGTAGACCTTCTAACAGAGTATCATCCTTAAGGAAGGTATATATTTCCTTGTACCAAGGGTTAAGGATAGTTGTTTTTTCAACATCAAAGATTTTTAAATATTTTTGACTAGATTCTACTATTTTAGATTACTTTATTTTCTAGATATTGATTGTGCCTTATTCATCCTTGATTTCTAAAGGTACAATTGATGTGGTTGTAGCCATTGCATCCACCTAGTGTTACTAGAATGAGGAATAGTGCCAATGTTAGAAATAGATTATATTACATCATTTGGATCATGTAAATGTACCTTTCTTGGTACATACTTAGGACATTAGATTACTTTAGGGGGAAGTTATCTAGTTACTTCATGCAATGTAATAAATGCACAAGTGTCAATGTGCAAGTTGTATATGTGCAAGTTCCCTTGCACAACTAGGTAGAGTGTTGGCCAAGGAACCTATTTTCCTATATAAAGGGCCATAGACATAGAGCATGATATAGCAGTAGGAAGTAGTGTAGAAAATTGTGGTGTGATGTAGTAGAGTGTGATGTAATGTGATGGAGTGTGATATGCTCAAAGCTCATTCTTGAGCAGTAGCTTTATTCATGGAGTGTTCATTTCCTCCATAGCTACTTTGTATACATTTCCATCATTTCTATTTATAGTATATTTTCAGTCATCTCACAGATTTACTTTATGTCATATTATTATGCATCTTGTGATTGCTATCTCCCATTACTTGCTACATCAAAATCTAACAGTGGTATCAGAGCTATGGTAGATCAATAGGAAAACCACCATTATCATTGACCCTGAGTTTTTGTCAACCTGACGTGCCATTGGACCAATCACTATCAAAAATTCTCAGAAGAGTCTAGGTGGTAGAATTAGGGAGAGCCACAAGTAAGGACTAAAAGAAATATCAGTTTTTGAAATACTGAGATTGCATATGGCTAGAGTCTTTCCATAGAGTTACAAGGGAAAACTCGTGAAGACTAGGACTCAACATTTGATCCACTAGTTTGATGAATCAACTAGTGAAGCTCATCTAAGAGATATGGAGAAATTTACCTAAAGTTTATTTTATTGTAGGGAATTAATTCTTAGATGATTGGGACACCTCCTACAATAAAAATCTAGGAGATTTCAACTTTATTGCCCGAAAGATTGGAGTGCCTTCATAGTGCAGAGATTAGTTGCTGCAAGAGAAGAATACTACAGAAGAGACTTCTGGAGAAGAATCATGGTGAAGTTGGGAGATAGGAGATCTCCATTGCTAGATTGGAAACTTCACAAGAAAAAAAGGCCACAAAAGCCTTAATCAAAAAAGGCCATAGAAGCCTTGATCCAGAAGAAAAGGCCATAGTAGCCTTGATCCAGAAGAAAATGCCATAGAAGCCTTGATATAGAAAAGGCCACAGAAGCCTTGATATTGAAGAAAAGGCCATAGAAGCCTTGATACTAAAAAATGCCATAGAAGCCTTGATCCTGAAGAAGACTCTAGAAGAGAGTATCTAATTCAGAAGTAGATTTTAGTACTAATACTTTGTTGTAGGAACATGGAGATTTAATGAGTTGGGAAAGCTTCCTACAAAAATGATAGGAAGAGTATCTTCTTCAGAATCAATCCAAAACCTAAAGCAAAAGAGATCAGGAGAAGATCTCATTGAGGAAATTCTAGACTTGGAAGAAGAAGGACTAGGAGAGTACTAGAAGTAGTAGAATTAGAGATCCAGGAGAAGATCTCACCACCAACACTTCCATAAGTAGAAGGTTGAAGATAAGGTCTCAAGGAAGACCAGAAGAAGCTACAAGATCAAAGGCCTTGGAGAGGTCTCTATGAGCATCCAGTAAAAGGCTTGGAGAGCCTTACTAAAGATATCATCAAAGGAGTTCCAAGGAGAACTCATTGGAGAAATTCACTATTGGAGATAGTGAAATATTTGGGATAATTATCACCATCCGACAACAAGCCCAAGAAGAAAAATTTGGCAAGGAGTGCCAAATATCAGAAGACCTCAAGACATTCAGAATCTTGAGATGAAGATCTTGTTTGAAGTTAGAATTTAACAAGAATCTTGAAGGAAGATTCAGACAGAAGAAGCCTACCAAATCCAGGAGATTTGGAGATTGCCTCTCACAGTAAGAAGACACCACTTTAGAAAAAATATCTCTTCAAATCTATAGCAAAATGAGGATACTACAAGAGGAGAACAAGCCACCAAAATCCTAGGCTTGTGAAGGAGAGTTTGAGACCATTATTTTGGTGAAGATGAAGTTGTTCAAGGTAGCCTACAAAGAGCTACAAGATCTTACTCAAGGCAATAACTTGGTGATCTTAGACACCAAGATCTACATCCTCTACAAAAGTGGTGAAAAGGGCTTTCAAAAAAATGTAAGCAACTATTGGTGCAAGTAGATTCATTAAAGTGGATTACTTATCAGATTTGTTTAAGCACCTTAATTTGGATTAAAGTTGCAATAAGGAGAATTGAATTACAGTCTTCAAAAGTGCAAAAAGAGAAAGGTTTCTTTAAGGTTCATTTGCACTTTAGGAGTTGATTAGATTATAGAATTTCAAACTATCTATCAACTACCTATCATCTACTTTGGAAAGAAAAATAAGACTAGCTCCTACTACCTTGCTTATAAGAGAATTACAGAATAATTCTTGAAGATTCATTTCATATTATTCTTGATTAGTTGTAGTAAATTTATTAAGTGCATTATCTTGAGAGTTGATTGGAGTGATAAGGTGAAATTGTTAGTGCATTAAAAGTAAAATATTATTAGATTCATTTGCACTATTATATTACTCTCAAAAGAAATTAGTTTTGTGCTTTTGAGAAGGGTACAAAATCTAATTTGCATCAAAGTGTCTAAAGACACTCTTAAAGCACAAAAATCTACAACTCATAGTGGCCAATAGAAGCCACCAAAATTGGTTAGTACAAGTGAATAAAAACTAACCAAAAGAAGCTTCAAATATTGAGACTTGGTGAATCTCAAATCCAAAGCACTACAGGGTTAAGTGCATAAAAAAAAAGCTTCTATCTACAACATTTGTAAAGCTTGGATCTATCATTAAATATCCAAGAAAAGAGGGCAAGGAGTCTATCCAAAGGGATGTCCTCAAAACCCTCATTTGTGCATTCAAAATCTGCTACAAAATTAGACTACAAGACCTACAAGAAGGAGTGCAAAAAGGGTGCAATAAGAACGTATTATTCTCATAGAATATTACAAGGTATTGCACTACATTGTTCGTAGGAAAAGGGTAGATTGAAGGTGCCACTAAAGGCATAAAAACTATAGGGAAATCCAGCCAAGAAAGGTCAAATCAAGCAAGAAAGGTTGAATGTCAAGCACTCCTCATCCATGATACAAGGAGCCATTCGAAGGGGCTCACACTTCACATATTGGATGGATGAACCTGCAAAAGGCAATGCACATATCAATCGATCATCAACCTACATTTACGTAGATAGAAAGGGAGCTCTCTTTTACAAGAAAAAATGTGGTAGATTCTACCTCAATCAATGTGGATGAACAACGTAAAAGGAGCACGTTGAAGGGAACAAGGAACGAGGAGAATATGTGATATATTTAGAGGTTGCTAGCTTGGTGAAGATTATCCACCAAAAGAATCACCTACAATGTCATTTGAAGCTCCAAAATCACCTCAACGATCGACCAACAAGAGAAGAGGTTGCTTGCACTCCAAGAAACATAGCAAGCAAAGAAGAGGCATACAAAAAGGAGTTATACTCTCCTTGGAAGCATTACAATGAAAGAACTCCATGCAGAAAGGTTGAAAGCCACTTGGCATGAATTCTCTAAGGTGCCATCCCATTTCTTAATGTCCAAGAAAACTCACGAAGGAGTTACAAGCGCTCACACAAGTGTTCATGCATTACAAGGTGACCAAGAAGCTAGCAGAGCATTACTAAAGGATTATTATGTTACAAAGGAGAGAGCTCATACGTAACACTTAGTGACACTTTTCAAAGCCTTCACCACCTTAAAAGGCATCTAAACATGAAGTGACAGAGTGTGAAGAAGAGAGAATAGCGTAGTCAAAGGAATTCAAGAGAGAATAGTATAGTGAAACACATCCGAAGCACATCATGGAAGGAAGGAAGGAGGAGAATTAAAGGCTCCTAGAAATTAAGGTCAAACCTTCTCAAATATGTAGCGCTCTTCACTCTAACATTAAAGAGAGGGTCTAACCAATCCACACTCATCATCTCAAGCACCAAAAGTTATGTATTGTAATGTCAAGAAGGTGGTAGAGCCTTCAATGTCTAGGAGTAAAGGAGAGTTTAAATGAAATTTGGAATGCTTCACAAGGATAAGCTCCAAGTGATTCCATTGGAGGGTACAATCAAAGTAATTCAAAGCATCTATGTTGATATTGAGCCCTAACTCATTTAAAAATAAATGATTATTGCTTGATAAAGGTAAGGTTTATTCCCATTTCTATGTGCTTTCTTTCCTTGGGAGTTATAAGGTTTTAAAATTGAAGGATAAATTTTAAGATTATATTGAAAGCAATATATCATAGGAGATAATTTATCAAACTAAAATAATATTTGCAATATAAAACCTAGGAGTAATAAGGGATTCTACTTGGATTAAATTATTTAATATTTTGTAAATATTATTGTGGTCTAATTTTTCCAAAAATTAGGGAGTCATAAGGGTTACTACATCAAATTAATTTATTGGAAATTAGATACACTTAAATTAATTCCCAAAGGGTTATTTAAAAGAGAGGTTTATCATAGTATTTCAAAGGTTGGAAATTTATAAAATTATTGTCTCAAACTTCTCAAAAGGAGACAAAAGATCCAACATTATAACCTCTTTAAAATTTGGAAAAAGTGCTTAGTTCAATAGGAGCAATAAGGGATATTAGAAGTTGATTTTTTACAAAACTTTACAAAATCAACCAAATATTGAACTATAATTTACAAAAGCACTATATCTTATCCAGAGCATACTAGGGAGTCATAAGGCATTCTACAAAACTTGGTAATATCAGCATTTATCAAATATTATCAAGTTACAAAATATAAGCTTTCTTCAAAACCTAAAAATCCTTAAGAGTATACACTCACATTACTTGGGAGTCATAAGGAAGCCTACAAAACTAAGGATTAATAAAGGTTTTATCAAATCAAGCTTATATTAATTGGGATTTTATAGACATTGAGTAGGGAGTTATAAGGTAGACTACTCTATCCCAAAGAATACAGGTAATACAAATGACTACTAGCATGCTAAGCAACACTCTTCAAATGGAAAAAGGAATGTCATATAATGAATGTGAAATTTGCTCCAATAGAAATCAGTCTACAAGACATGAAAACATGTGGTACATTGACTCAAGGGCCAATCATCATATGATAGGAAATATACAATGGTTTGACTATCTTGAAAATGCTAAAGGCTACAGACTAAGAATTGCAGATAGCCAAACTTATCCCATACATGGATATGGATGTGTAACACCAAGCATATCATTTCCAAATCTTCTACTACAAAAAGTATTGTATGTTCCTGAACTAACATTCAATCTCATATCAGTAAGAAAATTAGTAGAAGATAACTATATGATCAACTTTGGATATATGGATGGAATCAATACATGTCTCATCATGAATCAAGGAGAAATAAAAGTGATAGGATCAATCCATGGAAATACATATATCTTGGATTCAATGAAAATCTCACGAAATATTGTGATGTCTCATAATGATGCTAACATATTTTCAAAGGAACAAGTTCAAGAAAATGAAGAACCAGTACATCACAAAGGCAGGCATAGAAGAATCAAAATCAAGAAGATGAGAGGACAAGTGCACCATGCTCTACTCAGTCATCAACATTCATAACCAAATGAAGATACTTGCAAAGAAAACAATAAAGGTGGTTGGATAGAAGACAAGGATGATGAACCTAAACAAGTCAAAGATCATTCAATGGAAGAAGATCCACATTGAAGACTAAAGTCTTCAATATCCAAATAATGTAATATAGGGGGTGTTAGAAATAGATTATATTACATCATTTGGATCATGTAAATGTACCTTTCTTGGTACATACTTAGGACATTAGATTACTTTAGGGGAAGTTATCTAGTTACTTCATGCAATGTAATAAATGCACAAGTGTCAATGTGCAAGTTGTATATGTGCAAGCTGTCCCTTGCACAGCTAGGTAGAGTGTTGGCCAAGGAACCTATTTTCCTATATAAAGGGCCATAGACATAGAGCATGATATAGCAATAGGAAGTAGTGTAGAACAGTGTGGTGTGATGTAGCAGAGTGTGATGTAATGTGATGGAGTGTGATATGCTCAAAGCTCATTCTTGAGCAATAGCTTTATTCATGGAGTGTTCATTTCCTCCATAGCTACTTTGTATACATTTCCATAATTTCTATTTATAGTATATTTTTAGTCATCTCATAGATTTACTTTATGTCATATTATTTTGCATCTTGTGATTGCTATCTCCCATTACTTGCTACATCAAAATCTTACAGCCAATGGTGACTTTATCAAAGCAGCCATCAATTTATGAATAATATCATTATATGATTTAAGTTTGTCATATTTGGTTTCATAAAATCTATTAATTTGATTAATGACAATCTAGTAATACCTATAAATAATGATATTTGTTACCCAATAGGGCTGCATGAAGCCCAAGAATAACGGCTTCATGCTCAATTGTATTGTTGGTGCATGGAAATTGAAGATTGAAAGATAGAGGAATAATGAATTTCTAAGGTGATACTAATATAATTTCTACCCTTGATCCTTTGACACATATTGTGCCATCAAAATATAAGGTCCATAAATCTAGTGGGACAGTTTAAAGGCTATAAATTATTTCTTTTAGATATTATGCATTTATAGGGTGAATCGTGGGTAAAAGTGATGTTGCTAGTTAGTTAGCTATCACCTACCCTTTTATTGATTTTTGGCTAAAGAATTCAAGGTAAAATTTATTAAGGGTCATTACCCATTTGGTACTCCATACCAAAAGGTAAATTTTAGATATGATGTACCTCAAGGTATCCACATTGGCTATGACATAGGTCTTATGGCTCAAAATATAATGTATCAAATTTTGGGAAGCAAAGACAACTATAAGGAAAACCTTTTCTAAAGGTGTATATCAAGATTCATAACTAAGGTTTTACTATTACAGTAGATAGCACTTTCCCTATGTTGATCATACCATTGTGTCAACATAGCACCTAATTCATGACTAGTTGCTATGATATATAATAACAAAGGTTTAATAGGATTAGTTGGAACAAGGATAGGGGGAGATAAAAGGTATATTTTTAGATCATCAAAAGGCATTTAACACTCATCATCCCAATGGAATTTAGTTTTCTATCTCAAAATTTTGGAAAAGGGTTGGCACTTATCAACCAAATGAGAATTAAATCTTCTAATGGCTTACAATTTTCCTTGAAGGCTTTAGAGTTGAGTCAATATCTAGAGGGGTTGCATCTTGATAATAGCTAATATCGTATTTGAGTCTACTTTAATACCATGTCAAGAGACTACAAATCCAATAGTTTACCTAATGTTACTATGAACACATACTTAAAAGGATTTAAGTGGACCTTATATTCTCTTAATTATTCAAATATTCATATTATCTTCTTATTTTATAGATCATCCAAGAATATCATCAACATATTCTTCAATGATATCATATTATGAAAATATATATTTTATAAATCAGTAATACATAACTCTATAATTTTTGAGACCAAAGGGTGTGACTTGGTAGAAAACGGTTCCCAAATGGGTGATGAAAGTATTTTTGGATTGATATTTTAACGCATTTTGAATATAATTATATCCAAAAAAATCCATCCATCAAAGATAGAATCCTGCATCCCATGATAACGTTGACAATCATGTCTATGTTTGAATGAGGAAAATCATCTTTGGGAGATGCCTTGTTTATGTCTCTAATCGGTGTATATTCATACAACAAATTCCTTTTTAGCTATAGGTACTATTTTGGAGATCCAATAAAAATATTGTTTTGCCTTAATCAATTTGGCTTTAAAGAGCTTTTAAAGCTCTTCTTTGACAAGTATAACAACTTTAGAATGAATCTTTCTCAATTTTTGCTTTATTGGTTTAGAATCAAGCTTGATAACTAAATGGTATACTACTAAGGAAGGACCTAATCCTGACATGTCTACATAAGACCAAGCAAAAATGTCACAAAAAATAGTCAATAGTTTAGTATATTCTTCACATTTTTCAAGGGTTAGAATATTTTCTAATTTTATGATCTTATAACTATCTTTGGATCTTATGTTCACATTAATTATTTATTCAATTAATATATGGGGATTATATTCCAATTATTGGAGAGTCGGTAATACTCCCAAAATTTCTAGGATCTAAATCCAATTGATCCAAATCATGAGGTTGTGAAGTATAAATAATGTCTTCCTATGAAAGTTATCCTTTATTAGGGTAATTCTCTTAAAAAATAAAACCATGGAATCTATATTAAGGATGATCATGGGGTAAATTTATCATATCATAGTCATTTATGTCATATGTGGGTAAGGGAGCATTATCTGTTTGGGATGTCGTTATATTATTTCTTAAGTTATTCCTATAAAAAATAATATTATTAGGGATATTATGGGGTTTAGTCTAGTCTTACTAATGGAACCAACACATAAAGTGTTTATGTAGGTGAACTGCAAGAAAAAATTAAAATTTTGAAAAGGATAAGGTTCTATGTTTTCTTCATCCCAATATGGTCCCTCAGTTAAGGTGATGTCACCTTAATATTTAGGAAAACAAATATCAACTTTGCCATCATTGTCATTTTAGGATGAAGAGGGAAAAATATCATTATTTTTAGAGACATAACCTAATACCCAGTGACTTGGCCAATCCTTGGGTTCCAAAGGTTCTTTAATTCCTTATTCAAGAGGTTTTAGACTTTTTCCTAGGTAGAAAAAGTTATAGATGATGTATTTGTGTATAGGGTAAAGTTTTGATAAGTATCATGAAGCATATTTTCTTTTGGTTGGGTATGGAATGTGTAGACACTAAAATATGGTCAATCCGATTGGGCATCCACAAACAATGACTAAATTGACACCATATGGCCCCTTGGGCAGCCCTCCAAAGGCACACAATGGTTCTAGCCACTTAGGGTGAGGTTATAGAGGCTTCTGGCCCAATTTTGGGAGGTTTTGGCCCAAAATTCACCATCGTCCCACCCTGGGACGGTGGTGAGCCATCGTCCCACCCTGGGACGGTGGTGAGCCATCGTCCCAGGGTGGGACGGTGAGCAAGTTTAACCCCAAAAAAGTCAAATCTAGGACAAATGGCACCCAAAAACTACCATTTACCATGCCAATTGAATCATGCAGGTTAGAGGGTATTGCATACTTATGACATGCTTTATAATGGAGGTTCAAAATGGATATTCTCTTCCACATCCAGTGCATGCCTCCCTTTTGACAAATGGCGCCTCCTGCCATGCATGCCCTTGCATGCCTTTTTGCACAAAATCCCCTTTGGGATATAAAATGGATACAAGGTCCACACAAAAAACATATAGAGAGGAGTTCTAGGATATGCAATGAAGTTTTGTCAAGATTTCCCCTCACTTTATTGTGCTCTCTTTCCCTCAAAATCTCTCCTTAATGAAGGAGGTTATCGGGTGACTTCAAGAGGGTATTTTGGGCATAAATTTACCATCCGGGTGAATTGCTTCACCAAATTTGATGAATATACCCATTAGAGTTTTTATAACCATTCTCCAGTGGGATTGGTAGAAAAATGTGTGCAAAATTGGTGGGTATCCCCCCCAGGGTGCCCTCAAATTAGTTGCAGTCACCACCATCCCCATGTAATGAGGAGATATATATGAACAATTTATTTAATATTTTTTAGGCTTATTCTATACTATCATATAATGATACAGTTCAAATTTCGTACAATTTGGAGTTATATTGGCCGAGATATCGCATTTTGAAGTTTTTGCAGGTTCGTAGGGCCCATCTGGGCACCCCACGCGCATGAAGATGGATATGCACATAATTTTAAAAATATAACCACATGGGTAGTCTTAAAATTTTGAGCTATGTATTATGTCCAAGTTTCATGAGTTTTGGACATGTTTAGGGGTAATAATTGCTTGTCTTGGTCTTTGTAGGTTATAGACGGGCGACACAAAATTGAGGGGTCTACGGATGCAATTTAAGATATGTTTTTAGTGATATCCCTTAAAAACCTCATATTTAAAAACTACATAAAATTTCAACTCATTCTAAGTTGATTTAATATGTTTTTAATATATATGCCCTTTACTAGTCTTTTTGTGCCTGTGGGGATTGCATGTTTTCCATCACACGCACTTGCTATTTGACCCTTTTGGATTCCTTGTGTTCAGGTGAAGGTTTCTAGAAGGCATTTTGAATTAATACAAGGCATCAAATATCAGAGATACAAGCAGCAACGGCATTGGCTCGCCCACCTCGATTGTGGTTATGAGGAAGGAAATTGGATGTGCACCCGGATTTCTTGAAGGATTTGATCCTTTGGAACCCAAAATTTGTAAAAATTGTATCACATTTGAGCCCTCAAGGGGAATTTTTTGTAACCTTGGATCTGATCCACCAAATTAATAATAAGGATACTTGTTTCATTTCATTTCTTGTTTTTTGGTTTTGCTTCCATTTTCACATGCATGCTTCCGTTTTGATGCTCATGAGTTATAGAGGATAGATACACATATAATTATTCATAATTATGTGCACAATTTTTCCCTAATTAATTGGTTATCATGGTGGGACCCTTTTTCCTTCTTCTTTGGGTAAAAATTTGACCTAATTTTTTGCATTGTTTGCCCTTTTTGTGTTGCAGGTGCTCCTTTCCCCACCCTAGAACGGTGGCATAACCTTTATCCGGATCACTTTGGGATGGTGGATTCACCATACCACCATGTTATGGTGGTGGGTATTCTAATCGTCCCGCCTTGGAGCATTTAAGAAATAGATAAATTTTTGCTCAAAAATCCAAAATTTGGAGGTCTCAAAACTGCTAAGGTGAGTGCCTAAATCTTCTGTATTTTTGTTGCATTTTTAGAGACTATTAAAATTAGTTTTTCTTGCATAATTTGTTTGCATAGAAATTTTAAAAGTCATATTTTTACTTTTCTTATAACATAAAGCAACAAAAGGAAGAAGAAAAATTGAAATAAACTTGAAGTAGTGATGCATCTTTATGGGTTACCCAATGGGTAGGTTAGCATTTAGGGCTTGCATCTATAAGTGACATTTGTAGGTTCCTTTTATCCTAGATTTTTGAAATTAAAACACACCTTATGAATACATTTAGTGAATGATCATTGAATTCTTATTTTATTACTTTATTTAAATTAAAATGAACCACACACACTTGCACATTCCACTATAACATTGCTAAGGTTGGAGTTCATAACCAACCCCAAATTTAGACTGATGACATTGGATTTCACCCTCTTCCACCAGATTTCCATCTAGGTGCCTTAGATAGGATAGGTAACTCTCTCAATATGGAATAGATCACTAATTTTCAAACTGCCTTCCACTGTTGGAAATATTGTTTTAGAGTGGAAAATTTGGGCGAACCCCTCACTGGAATTTAAGCGGTGTACCCTAGAATCTTTTGAGAAATCATGTTTGGCACTAGTATTCCTAGTCACCACTTTGTATGATTTCCCTCATTCTAATTACAAAACAAGAACAAAAAATCAAGAGCAAAAACAACAAATCTAAACACACCACACATCTTAGGGATTCACATCTAAAACTTAAAGGAGATAATCACATTGTTTGCTTGTGTGCTTCTTTGATCATTCTATTGTGTGTTCTTAATATTTAAAAGAGATAATAATATACATCCAATCCTTAAAATAGATAATCATATTATCTTCTTTGGGTGTTTCATTAAAGTTTGGGTAGTCAACATAAGATCCTAGATTTGGGACCAAACCCTAACCCTAATTTTTCAAAAAATAGAGTTTCAAAAATCTAGTGTGGGTTTCATTCAGGGTTTTCCTAGTCAACACATTATGACAACCATGCATAACCAAGCTCGATCATGAGCTAGTGAAGCAAAAAACTTTAGGAGAGGCCTTGAGCACCATCATTATAGGTATGAGGATCTCCTCACTCCTGCATGGAGCCCTGATAGTAGTCACCTTTGCTATTATCTTGAGGATCTCATCATTCCTGCACGACACCTTGAAAGTTATTATGAGGTCCACTCCTCACATGGAAGACCCGACCACCAAAGTACCTCTACCAAGAGAACATCAATGGATTACCCACATGATCAATTAGATTATTTGGTTAGCCAACACTGATTCCAATCACAAACTAGATATAATTAGCGTTCCAAAGAGCCTATTAGGGAGGTCTACACTCCCTCTACATCATGGTATTCATCACCTAGAACTCCCATACAACAAGTGTTAGCAACCCAGAGTAGGCCTATGCGAAGTTTGCATGCACCATCAACCAAAGTGACCATGAGTGAGCTTCTATTATAGTCCAAATATTGGGCACCTTTCATGAGGGTCTTGGATTCCATGGAGGTCCAACATCATGAATCTGATGCTTTCACCAAATTTATGGAATACATACAAATGTACAAGAATCCTATTATATCCTTTCAAAATCATGAGGTCAAACCCATGCCTACTAGTTTACCAGATCCTGCTCTGCACATAATTACAAGCATCAATAGGCTCCCCTATAAGCGAGTATTTGTTGACATAGGTTCCTCAATAAAAATTATTACCACAGCTTCACTAAATCAGCTCAACCTCCCACCCTCACACATTGCTTTATACTCCACTGTGGGCACAATAATCCTACTTGTTGAAGTTGGACAAAAGACTATGCCTACATTGTTATACATCTTAGAGGGTGCAATACAGTATAGCATACTGCTTGGAAGACCATAGATAAGAGACATGGAATGTGTTCCATATATAGTGCATCAATGCATTAAATACATTAATAAAGGTAAGTTCCATGATGAGTGTCGTTGAGTCTCATCATTTAATCTCAATGATTTATCAATCCAAGGTGGTTTCCAAGGCTATCTATGATAGAAAGTTAGGGTAGAGTGAAATTCAGGTATTCAAAGTTTAAGCATTTATTGTTGAATTAGATTTTGGTTTAGCCTTTTGGTTTTACACTAAACCTAGTCTGCAAAATGGAAATTGAAATAAATTACAGGAATTGAAAACTAAATCTAAATTGCAAAATTTAACAATTAACTACAATTGCAAGAATTGGAAATGGTTGAATTAAAATCTAATATACTTTTGCATAATTGAAATAATAGAAGTGAAATTGCTAAATTGAAATGATGTTGAAATAAAACCTATGCTAAAAACACCTATCAATATCCTACCACAAAAGGTCGTCAATCTTCTGCTATAGGAATTGACAACAAAATGAAATCTACTAAAATTGAAAGTAGTTGAAACATAAAATCAAAGAATATGAAAAGCAAAGGAAACATGGAAACAAATATTTAATCTAATTTTTCAGCTGACACACACACATTAGTTGTACAAAAATATAATGAAGAAAACATAAATAACAAAATACAAAATTAAAACAAGAAAATGAAATATGGCAAGCAATCTATTAATTCTGCTACAAAAAAATTATAGATTAAAACCTACCATAAAAATCCTCCTTCTAGATATAAAAGTGGGCCCATACTTTTTGAAATGAGGTGTAAAAAAATTCCTTAACAAATTAACACTCAGAACAGAAATTGACAAAAAGGCTGCACTTTTATTGTTGTCAAAACATGTTGAAAACTGTTATAGATAATTATTGTACAGTCCTATTTGTTGTTGCTACTACTCTCTTATATTATAATTCCTACCTATCTCAACCAAGAAGGGATCTATCCTTTTATAGATGCATAAGATCTATTTACAAATATAAAATATACTATTCCTATCTTGTAGATAAAATCCTATTATGCTGCAACATTTCCTGGTTTTATCCTAGAAGAGGATCAATTGATATTTTCCCATGAATGGTGGATTTTGGACAGCAAGGACGACAAAGACAGCTGGGGGATATTTTCCCTTAACCTTATCAACCTTATTTCCCTTTTTCCATCATCAAAAAATAGTCAAAAAGTAATTTCTATTGTCAATACAAAGATAACTGGCTCAATTTGAAGAAACTGCATTCTGTCAATTCGAAGCACTTCATATTGACTAACTGTTTGGTATTTATGTGATCTCAGCTACTTTTATCATGTGGGTTATCTCTCAGGAACTGATTTCAATAGCTTTTATCCTTCTCCATATGTGAATTCCATGCCTTGCTATTCATTGGTAGTTGGCTGGAATTTACATGGTAAACTGTTGCATTTTCCATATTTGTTGCACAGTTGTAAAATGTTGGCATTTCTTGCAAGTTCAAAAATTATAACATGGGAAAATAATTCAAATATCAACATGAATAAGTATATCAAGTTTCTATCAAATTTATACACTTTATTCACCAAGTAACCATGTTGAAATAGTGCAACAGTGCTACATAATTATCCCTGCTCTGTTATACTTTGTTGCTGCCTATTTAGACCATGTGGGAATTATTTTAAATAGGTTATATGTCTTCTATAGTCCTTATAAACTTATTTCATCCATTTCCTCATGCTTTTATTGGTAAATTCAAGGTGCTACTATAAAGTGATAGCTTGCTCATTTTTATATGGTTGTTTTCTGCAAATTTCCAGATTTAGAATAGTCCTAATAATTTGGCTTCAATGTGGACTTCAAAAAAGTTTAAGGGTAGGAAAATATTCATAAACCATTGTGAAGTTAATGGATATCATCATACCACATTTGGGTGTTTGAAATGCATATTTTTATTTGTTACTTAATCAAGCAAAAACTGTCACAAAATGTTGAGAATAATCAAAAACATAGATATAATGCTCCTAACATAAAATCATGAAAACACTTAAAAAATATATATTCTAATAAACTATTTGGCATTTAACTTAATAATATGGCAGTTTTTATATGTCAAACATAGTGTAAAAATGAGGCATTTTCAGGCCTCATCAATCCATGTGGTCCATGTTGACCCAAACCCCTTCAAGTATTATAAGTAGGTAGATCATCCACAAAGGCCTATAGTGTCACCCAAGCATTTGGACACTAAATCCAATGAACTTATTCAGATTACAGATTCAACCCCATGATTAGTCGTGAAGCTACCTTCACCACCACTAGTACCATCCTCTATCTCTTCAAGCAAGGAATAATCAGAAGAGTCAGCTATAGAATCTCCCATAGTTATCATCAATATACCTATAGAACATATTTTCACTCCTACCAAAAATGAAGAAAAGCCCACTATTTATATGGATGAATCAAATCCTATCATATCATATTCATCCACCATAGTTGAGGATAAAATTTAATTCACCTATCTAGAACTCGATGAGTGCATAGTACCCAATGTTGCATTCACACCTATCATTGATTTGATCAAGGATCTAGGTAGTCTCCTTGCCAAGTTGCCACCCATTGATAGAATTCTTGATGCACCCTTTGAACATGGGGGCCAAAAAATCACCTTGGACAATTTTATGAGGTAGCCATGACTTGTCCAAATGTAAATGCATCTTATCATGAGTTTGTGGGAATGATCAATGTGATGACAGAGAACCAAAGTCCTCTGAATCCATCTATGCAACTTGTGACTCCATCAAACATCCCATCCACACCACAGGAGATACCATTGATGTATTTGGTCACACCTACTCCATATCACTCAACATCTCCACAATATCAAGAGTAGATGTACCCCCTAAACCAAAGTGGGGGTAACCCAACTACCACAGTTAAAAACTAAGTTGGAACATGAGCATGAGCTAAATCAAGAACAAGAACATGTGGATATAATCGCCAGTTCCAATCATCATGAAGCATCCATATATGCTCAGATATTAGGGACTTCTGATCCACCCTCGATCAATTATCTCCTAGATCCCACACCTAGTTCACCTCCACCACATATAAGTTGCCATCCAACTCCCTCAATAGCCATCCAGTCATCATCTCCACTAGTACCACAACATATCTTGGATAGGCTAGCTGATGTGGAGTTACAAGTGAGTCAACAAAATGACTTACAATAGATCATGGATTGGCTCATAAGCATTGAGTTATGATTGAGTCAACCAAAACCTCAATCCCTTGATTTTCAGGACCAACCCACTCCTGCACAATCCAATTTTAAGTCTCAAAAAAATCAAGGGCTAAACAAACAACGTCACCCTAAGCGATAACTTATACCCATTAATGAGTCTAAGGACTCTCTATTTGAGTGACTCTATGTGGCAAAGGCAATTAATTTACCTGAAAGTTGACTTATCGACCCCTATGCACCTAAGACCTATGGATATCACAAAGACCTATACTAAAAATACCATAGGCAGAAGGGGCATGATGTGCATAGGTGCTTTAAATTCAAAAACCTAGTACAAGATATGTTTGACAAGAATGATCTTCAAATCAATAACCAACAAATTGACATAGTGCAACATATGTTACCTATAGATGGTAGTCAAGAAGAGAAACCTAAATAGGTGAATGAGACACATACAACCTCATCACATCGTAAAATGAGTTAGTCATGTTCACCTTGGTTAAGGCGTCAATGTCATATCTAGACTCCGTTATCTGAGTCCATGTTTACCATTTTTCACAAACTACAAGATACAAAGGCAATTGTCTTACCGGATATACCCCTGTTCAACCCAAATAGACACAAATATAAACTATATAGGGAGGATCATTCTTTCCTATATCATTGAATGAGAGGGCATGAAATTATCTCTTGTCGTATTTTTAGATGCAAGGTCCAAGATCTTATTTATGAGGGAGCTTTATCCATGATTGGGTCTCTCATTCTACCCCCTCAAGACATTTTCGCATTACCTAGGATTCCTTGTCAAAACAGGGAGGGTCAATTCCTATTGCTCCTCCTAGCCAAGTCAATAACATCGCATCAATCATAGTAAATATTGGGGGTATACAAGGTATTGCACCTTCCTCCTAAGAACATAAAGTAAGCAAAGTTACAAAAGACTCCAAGGGTATCTACATATCACTTGGTCAACCTAAAAGGCTACTAGATGGTCTAGAACCGTCTAGGTCACCCTTAAATGCTCCAAGGGTGCCTATATCCTGCTTGGTCAACCTAAAAGGCTCCTAGGTGGTCTAGAATTTTCTAGGTCACCCCTAAATGATCCAAGGGTGCCTACATCCTGCTTGGTCAACCTAAAAGGCTCCTAGGTAGTCTAGAACCATCTAGGTCACCCCTAAATGCTCCAAGGGTGCCTATATCCTGCTTGGTCAACCTAAAATGCTCTTGGGTAGTCTAGAACTATCTAGGTCACCCCTAAATGCTCCAAGGGTGCCTACATCCCACTTGGTCAACCTAAAATACTCCTATTTAGTCTAGAACCATCTAGGTCACCCCTAAATGCTCCAAGAGTGCCTATATCCCGCTTGGTCAACCTAAATGCTCCTAGATGGTCTAGAACCATCTAGGTCAACCGAAAAGCCCCAAAGGCATCCATAAGCCCTTTGGTCCCCTCAAATACCCCAATGGCCCCCAATAAGCCCGTTGGTCACAGGTACATACATACATACATATATATATATATATATATATATATATATATATATATATATTTATATATATATCAATCAAAATTTTGAAAACATCATCAAAACATCAAAATACAAAAATATTGCATCGCATTGCACTTTCATACATATATATCAATCAAATTTAAAAAAAAACATTATCAAAATTTCAAAAATTCAAAAATATTGCATCATATCACATTTCATCCCATTGAATTTTATCATCACTTGCATTTAGGCATATTCATCATTAGCACTTTACATTTTAGAGTTGCTCATACATGTCTAGCACCATGATGGTACACTACTTACCGCTCAAAATCAATGTTGTGAAAGTACTCATAGTTCAATTCCGCAATTATCATTTTCACCCACATTTTTCACATTCCATATTTGTGTCCACCCCTTCACCTAGTCATTTGTTTTAGAATGTCATTAGGGTTTTTGGTCACTCAACCATTTCTAGGTTCTCTTCAGGTTTTGTAGAAATCTAGCTTGATTTTTAGGAGGTAGAGTCTTGCATTTATTATACCTTGTGTACATAAAATCCCAAACACAATTAAACATTAATAATCCAAGTTTTGTGCAAAAAAAAATGAAATCCATGAAGTGGTATAGTTTACCTTAAGCGAAAAGGTCATCCTGCTCATCCCCCTGTGCGAATGGTTCAAGAATGTTAAGATTTGGAAAAAGGACAAGCATATTCCATACCCAATTTCCCAAAATAAATAGTGGTTTTCACCACTATCAAAAATCCCAATTCCCACATATCCCCATCCCAAAAATATCAAAATTTCACAAAAATAAAAGTAATCAAAAGTCAAAATAAAATTCCCCAAAAAGTTAGTCCAAATCCTCAAAAAGCAAAAAGCAAAAGCAAATTCAATAGTGGTTTGCACTACTAATCCCAAATTCCAAATCTGTAGCTCAAAGAAAATCAAATAAAAAATAATAGTGATTATCATCACTACCCATGAGCAAGTATCCCAATAAAATTGAAGAAAATAAGGGATATTGAGCTTGAATCCCTAGAATTATCAGCATTTGACAAACCATTTGGGTGATCCTCATTACAGTTTTTGTGGATAGCCTACTTGTCAATGGCGGTATCCTAAATGCATGATGATATATCTGTCGCATTAGCCTCGTGCGTGTGTGTAGACCAATGTTTGCATGTGGATGAGCTAGCTTTTGTAACCTAGATTGCCTAGTGGTCTAGTCCTACTAAGTACAAAACCCAAGATTGTGACATTCATAGGGTGATCCTCATTCTAGGTTTTTTGGATAGCCTATATGGAAATGGTGGTATCTTTATGTGTTTCACAAGAATGAACTCACTTGCACACATAGAGATATGACATACCTTGATCGTCCTAGCAGATTCATACCTTGTCAAAAAGTCTTGCATAGTCAGTATACAACCTTTGATCACATTAGCTAGAGTTTTTGAGTCTCCTAAAAACCTCACCTACATTATTTAAACATGTCATATCATTTACTCCATTTTTTAAATTGCTATAATGGTTTCACATTTCCATTACAAAAAAAAAGCAAAAACAAAGAGCGTTAATGTATTTTGTATAGTCTATAGTATTCACATAGTATGTCAAATCATTAGCCACAATCCATGTTTTTCAATCACCCCATATTTCATCTCACTATGCATCCATGCATATAGATAGCATCAAATCAAAGCAAATACACATGCATACATGATATATGTTTATCACCATTCCATCATATCACAAAAGAATCCATATGCATACATAATAAGAATCCAACACATCTACATAAGCAAATGCATACATTGCATCTATCTCATAAAGAAATAAGGGAGACACATGATGACCATAACAAAATATCATATATATATATATGGGGCAAAAAAAATACATCATAGTTTCCAAAAGTGCCCGTAGGCTACAATAAAATGGGTCATTAGACCCCACAATGCTAAACATCCAAAAATACAAAAAGAGTTGAAAGAGCCTCAAAAAAGGCCCAAAGGTATCCATAAACCTTTTAGTCAACTCAAAAAGCTCCAAAGGTCTCCATAAACCCTTTGCTCAACCCAAAAAAGCCCCAAAGGTATCCCTAAACCCTTTGGTCACTCAAAATGCCCCAATGTCATCCAATAATCCCATTGGTCAAGTATACATACATATATATTAATCAAAAACCAAAAAAAAAACAAGAAAACAACACAAAATCCAAAGAAAAGGGTTCAACACCCACCAAAACAAGTCAAATATGATGGAATTCATTCAGGGTCAAGATGGAATGCAAAATTCTCATGGATGCATGGACAAGTTACTAGTTCACTCCCCAAGAAATCCATTATGGCTAGACCGCCCCACAGAAATGAGGTTTTCAACTCTTTGCTTCCATGAAATATCCATAGCATCATCCAAATCCTTTCAAAGCTATGTCATTTTTCAATGAGAACAACTGAAAGCAACCTTAACAAACATCATCTGGGTCAAGCGACTCGTCACTTTTCTCACTAGTCATTCCCTCATCGACTCATATCTTGATGGGGTAGTCATGCTTAACAAATTCGTAATAAAAAATCAATAATTAAACACTCAATCATGCAAGTTGCATTCATCCAATGAATCTTTGATAAACACAATCATGTCCTTGCTTGGGGCAGAAAAAAAGCAAATATCTTAAATAATCATATAACAGTGCAAATGAACCTGCCTATTGGTAACCTCAAAAGTTACCAAAATACTTGGTTTTCTCTAACGCCTAGGGTTATAAATCCCTTGAGCATACCTATAAGCTGAAGAGAAACCAATACCAATGTCTTTACCGAGTCAGAAGTGAGGATTCAAGAACACATGCTCTTTCCATGATTGGGGCATCTAAAGTTGGTTAGGTTATCGAGTAACCTTAATCATTGAACATTTTAGTCATCTATTTTTTCTCACGTTGTGCTACACACAACGCATCTAAAAAAGGGGCATCTATAGACACTAAAATATGGTCAATCCGATTAGGCATCCACAAACAATGACTAAATTAACACCATATGGCCCCTTGGGTAGCCCTCATAAGGTACACAATGGTTTTAGCCACTTCGGGTGAGGTTATGGAGGCTTCTGGCCCAATTTGGGAGGTTTTGGCCCAAAATTCACCATCATCCCACCCTGGGACAGTGGCAGATTCCCACTATCCCACCCTGGGACGGTGGTGAGCTATTGTCCTAGGGTGGGATAGTGAGCAATTTTGACCTAGAAAAAGTCAAATCTCGGACAAATGGCACCCATAAACTGCCATTTACCCATCCAATTGAAGAATGTGGGTTAGAGGGCATTGCATCCTTATGACATTCTTCATAATGGAGGCTCAAAATGGAGATTCTCTTCCACATCCAGTGCACACATCCCTTTTGACAAATGGTGCCTCTTTCCATGCATGCCCTTGCATGCCTTTTTGCACATAAGCCCCTTTGGGATATAAAATGGATACAAGGTCCACACAAAAAACATACAAAGAGGAGTTCTAGAATATGCAATAGAGTTCTGCCGAGATTTCCCCTCACTTTATTGTGCTCTCTTTCCATCAGAGTCTCTCCTTAGCGAAGGAGGTTATCGAGTGACTTCAAGAGGGTCTTTTGGGCATAAATTTACCATTTGGGTGAATTTATTCACCAAATTAAAAGAAAATACCCTTTATAGTGTTTATGACTATTCTCTGGTGGGATTGGTAGCAAAAGGTGTGCATAATTGGTGGGTATCCCCCCAAGGTGCCCTCCAATTAGTTGCAGTCACCACTGTCCCCCTAGGATGAGGATAAATATTTGTAGAATTTCTTTACTATTTTTTTAGACTTATTATATACTATCATAGGATTCTACAGTTCAAATTTCATGCAATTTGGAGTTATATTGGCCGAGATATCGCATTTTAAAATTTTTACAGGTTTGTAGGGCCCATCCGGGTACCCCAAGTGCATGTAGATGAATTTGCACCTAATTTTAAAAATTTAACCACATGGATAGTCTTAAAATGTTTATTTATCTATTCTATCCAATTTTCATTAGTTTTGGACATGTTTAGGGGTAGGAATTTCTTGTCTTGGTCTTTGCAGGTTGCATACAGGCGATGCAAACTCGAGGGGTCTATAGATGCAATTTCAGATATTTTTTTGGTGATATCCCTTCATAACATCCTATTTAACATATCCATAAAATTTCAAGTCATTCTGAGTTGATTTGATATGTTTTTAATATATATGCCCTTTACTAGTGTTTTGGTTCCTGTGGGGATTGCATGTTTTCCATCACGCGCACTTGCTATTTGAATTCTTTGGATTCCTTGTATGCATGTGTATATTCCTATAAGTCATTGAGAAGGAAAAAAAGACATAAAATATCAAATATACAAGCAATGGCGGCATTGGCCCACCCACCTCGATTGTGGGTACGAGGAAGGACACTAGATGTGCACCTAGATTTCTTGAAGGATTTGATCCTTGGGCACCCAAAATTTGTAACAATTGTATCACCTTTGAGCCCTTAAGGATACTTCTATGTAACCTTGGATCTGATCCACCAAATTAATAATAAGGATACTCACTTTATTTCATACCTTGTTGTTTGGTTTTGCTTCCATTTTTACATGCATGCTTCCGTTTGATGCTCATAAGCTATAGAATATAGATACACATATTGTTATTCATCATTAGGTGAACAATTTTTCCCTAATTCATAATTTTATCATAAATTATTTCCTAATTAGTTGTTCTAACTTCTACAAAAGTGAAACTTATTATTTATATGAGCTTTACCTTTCTGAACAGGATCCCTAAAGTTCAAGGTGAAGGAGGTAACCTATCAAGATCCAAAACTAGAAATTCATCTTGTTTTTCATTTAGATTTATATGATTGACATCTCTGATTTTGGATTTATTTTGTCTTGTATTATAGGCTAGATATGTGTTCTAAATTTCTTATCAATGTTTCTTTCTTTAGACTTTGAATGAGTGGACCGATCCTAGGGTGAAAGTTTTAGGGAATCATTGACAAAAGGATGGGAAGTGTTTAGGGAGGTACAAAGGTAAAATTTTGGGTTCGTAGCATTAATTTTTTGAAATTATGCAAAGGGATTTGGATCTGCCATAATGCTATACAACTTACCTTGATATTCAAATTTCACGCATTGATGATAGGTTGAAGGGACAACCTACATAGTATGCATCCAAGGTTATCCTAAAAGGATATTGTAATTTAGGTCACAAGGAAAAATATACGATGGGGTGTTGAGTATGTGTGGTCCCACTTTCAAGGGGAGGATTATAGTTGTATAATCCTCACATTCCTCATTGTCATATTATTTGATAACAATGTTATACTTTTCCAAATCTTTGTTTGTTTGGTCCAATCCTATTGATGAACTAGAGGCTACACACATTTAAGGTAAAGCTATTGTCAATGAGGACTCTTTTGATAAAATGCTCATTAATATTTTACTTGTTATATAAGGGAAGTTTCCAAAGAATAGTAGGGGGTGGTACATCATATTTATAAAACAAAATTGTTGCATGGTTTATTACAAGAGATCCTCCTACATTAGTAAGATTAGTATGACTAAGATACTTTGGTATAGTTTGCTCACTCAAAAGCTTAAAAGGGGTTTATTTATAGGAATGTGAGACCTTTAGCAATCAAGTATTGAAATATTTGTTGGGTTATCCTCAAGTTGTTGTAGATCAAAGGATTTTTTTCTTTCTCTTGGGATCATAGGTCCAATGGTGTTCCTTCAAAGGAAGAGACACACTCAAGTTATAAGACCAAATAGGGATTAGAAGGTGGGTTTGAAGATTGGGCATTCTCTTTGTACTATTATCTAGTAACAATACTAACATGAGTATTCCTACTATATTTGTATCATGTGGGTGTAAATTCTTGTATTGGACATGCTTTGTGGTCCTTTTTTCATAATTAGGAAAGAGATCCTACAATATTCCCATACCTTGGTTAGAGAATGGTGTTTGTTGTGGATAACAATGATAAGATGATTTTCATTGATTAAACCTAAATGAGATGCATAAGGTTCCTACACTTAGTGGTGTGGTGACCATTCCTATAATGGAAGGTATAATTTTCATTAACCATAAACCATAAATGATTCTCTCTTTCAAGGTCTACAGGATTTATAGGTGGCAATTATATCATTTTAGTGGTTAATAAATATTCAAGCTTAGATGCTAGAGATTAATGAGGTTAGGTGTACTTATTTTTAGATTTTTCTTGATCTCTTACAAATACCATATTTTATAAAGTAATAATATAATTGATATTATTGGTTTTAACATTGTTAATAGGGTATTAGTTGGTTATCCCAACATCTACAATATGCTTACTCTTATATTATCCTTTAGGATTAGAGGAGGATATTTCCTCTTCCTTATTAGTGTTTAGTTGTCCTCTATGTAAAAGGGAAACTTCCACTTGCTTAGATAATTCAACCACATCTTCAAAAGAAGATATATGGATCATATTTAAGGGATATGTGAGTTGTTCTTGTGAATTGCATATGAAAATACATAAGAAATTCTTTTGGGGAGGAGTGATTATGATTTTTCTCACTAGGGCTTGCTATCGAGTTAGAAAATTTATAAAAGACTCACCCTTAGCCTATTTAAGAGATAGTCCACACTACATTTTTCTATAATATATGTAGTTACTTTTTGGATAAACATTTTAGCGAGTTCCTTAAATATTTTAATTGAATGGCAATGTATTTGAAAATACAATTCCATAGATTCACCAGTAAGGCTTGTTAGAAAATAGTTTAAGAAGCACCTTATCATAGGTGATATCATGATAGATATCTTGAAATGTCCTAAGGTAGTCATTTGGATCCCCTTCTCCCTTACATATGTATAAATTAGGGGTTAAAAATCTAGGAGGCTAAGGTCAACTAGACAAAAAAGGGTTTAAATATTTATTGCAATAGTCTTATAAGAATATTTTTGACTATTTAAGGCTAGTTGAAGGGAAACCAACTATTGCTTGAATTTATTTTTCTTGAACAATTTCTCTAGCATAGATTTTATATCTTGGTATGCATTGTATAAGGGATTGAAAGGATATTGAGGCATAATTAGATGGGGTTGTGAACTAACAAATTGTTAGCTTTTGATGAGTATATGATATAGGAAATGTAGCCACAAGATGCAAGATAAGAAATCTAAGATTAATGTATGATATCGACACTATAATATGTAGGAAAACTATAAGATAAACTTCTACAATAACTCAAAAATATGCCATTTATCAAATATTAGAAAAATAGTACAATGCAGTATAATGGAGTACATGAACACTCCATAAATTGTTCTTAAGGAGCTACATTGTACTCCTCTATCAGTCTATACTATGCACTCTCTATATTCTCTATGCCACACACTATATCCTCTACTTCCCTCATTTCACTCACTATAAGGCCTATATATAGGAAGATAGATTCCTTGGACCTTACTCTACCTATGACTCTTCATCTACCTTTCCTATGACTCATGTACAAGTGGACTCCTTGTATATTTACATCATTGCACATTCACACTTGTGAATGTACTACATTCCTTGAAGTAACTACTTAAATTTACTCTAAAGTAAACTCCTAACATGTACCCAATGTGGTACATTTACATGTACCCAATAATGTAATATACTCTAACACCCCCTTATATTACATTATTTGGGTATTTAAGACTTTAATCTTCAATATGGATCTTCATATTGGTTATGGAGTTTGTATTCTCCTCTGCTTTCTGTATACTATTCAAGCAAGTCGTTAGTATCTTCATGAAATGCTATCTTCGTTAAGAGAGGTTAAGCTTCATGTTCATATGTTGGTTCTTCCAGTTATTTAATTTCTTGAATCCTTTGAGATAGGTGTCCTTTTTTATTTTCTTCTTGATATTCTAATTGAGGATAATTGTATGGACACTAAAACTATTACTAACAAGGATTATTTTGAGTTTGATATTGCCTTGGTGTGAATGCTCTATTTGGTTGGTTTCCATAGTTTGTTTGATTTCCATGATTCTAGTTTCTAGGATTGAATATGTAATAATTAGTGTTATGTCCTTTTCTCCTACATACATGACAATATATATTATTTTGTGGTATTCATCCTTTTGAGGAAGAGAAAATGTTTCCTTGTGGATTATCTTTTGAAACTAATGAATTGTTAGTCATTTCATCTTTAACTGTATTTTCGACCACATATTATTAAATAATATTGACTAACTCATAAAAATATGTATCTTTACTTAGGATTTGTAATGACGTATCCTACTCTAGTTATGTACCAAATGTGGTACATTTATATGACCCAAATGATGTAATATAATCTGACACTCCACTCTATTACATTATTTGGGTATTGAAGACTTTAGTATTAAATGTGGATCTTCTTCTCTTGAATAGTCTTTAGCTTAATCATCTTCTTCTATCCATACTGCTTCGTTTGAATTTTGATGAGATCGTTTATTTAGTTTTGTTTATACGTGACTAAGTAGAGCATATTATTGTGGTTCTTTCAGCATTTTAAATTTGAATATTCTATTTCTCTACCTTCTAGGTTCTCATTATTCTTCAACCTATTCCTCTAGAAATGCATTAGTATTGTTTTGAAATACAACTATATTATGTGAGTTCTCAAGAGTGTCTATATATATATATATATATATATATATATATATATATATATATATATATGTATTTTTATGGAGAGAGCCTCTCGCTTCGGTCTTTTCTTGATTCATAATGAGATATTATTAATTCCATTTATGTATCTAAAACCAACCATTATATTTCTTTCTACTATATTGCTTACTGAAATAATATTGAATATTAGTCCAAGTACATACATCACTTTTTGTAGTAGAAAGTTTGGAAATGATTTACTAGGTGTTACACACCCATATCCATGGATAGGGTAAGTCTTGCTATATGCTATCCTTAATTTGCACCCATTAATAACTTAAAGGTATTCAAACCACAATAGATTTCCTCTCATATGATGAATGGCACCTGAGTCAATATACCAGATGTTCTCCTGCTCTTTAGATTTATTTATGTCGGAACACATTTTACATTTGATATATGATGTATTATGTGTATTTTGATCTTGCATTATTTGATGATAATGTGCTCTTATTTCCATTGTAATATGGTGTATATTAGGACCTTTGTAGTACTCTTCCTTATGACTCCCTAGTAGATGATTTGTAGTATTCTTTAGTTTCCTATTTGTATAATACTATATTTTCCTCAAGTAGATTGGGTAGATGATCCTTAATTTGATAAAACTGTCAAGGCTTAGTTTTGTAGAAACCCTCATTTCTCCCTAGTTAAGAGATGTGAACTAATAAAACTTTATTATAATTAGAATTTGTATGCTTCCTTATATATCCCTATTAATTAGAATATGCTTAGTTCACCTTCTAAGTTGATTTTGTAATGTTTTGAGAATAATCAACTTATTAATTTTACCTTATTTTTCCCAATGAAGTATGCTTTAATAGTTGGATTTCTTTTTGTCTCCTTAGAATGAGTATGAGATAATTTTTACCAATTAATTCCAACTCTATATGTAGGCAATTTGTTTACTTTTGTTTCCAATAGATTAATTTTCTAAATTCCAATTATATGTATATAGTTTGAATTAGTATGCCTTATATATCCCTACTTTTTGGAATATTAGAAAAATAATATTATTTGCAATTTAATATTAATTAAACCAATAGTTGATAGCCTTATATCTCCTACTTAGTTTACTCAATATCTTGAAATAATCTTTCTTGATAATTACAAATGCTTGTTATATTCATTCCAATGTAATATATCACTT
Source organism: Wollemia nobilis (assembly GCA_028583015.1). Lineage (NCBI taxonomy): Eukaryota > Viridiplantae > Streptophyta > Pinopsida > Araucariales > Araucariaceae > Wollemia > Wollemia nobilis. Next base: position 3,350,146 of record JAQPPZ010016967.1, on the reverse strand, counting down.
TATAATGAAGCAATAGTTTATATCACCTTATATCTTTGATTTTAATTAAAGCAAGTAAATTTAATTTACCTTTGTAAGGTTTGATGCTCCATGTCCTTCATGAGACTTAATGCTCCATGTCCTTTGTGTAGCTTGATGCTCTACATCCTTTGTGAGACTCTATGTTCTCTGTGAGGCTCTACATCCCTTGTGAGATCTACGTACTTTATGAAGCTTGATGCTTCTATGTTCCTTGTGTGACTTGATGCTCTACGTATATCCATATATTTCAATGACGGCTTGGTGCATATTTTGACACTATATGATTCTTTGACCTCTATATTCAATTGAATGACCTACATATTATTCCTTCTATATTTACGCTATCATATTACCTATTTTGACCTGGTCTTCTCCTCCATGGGTGCTTATCACTATAGGACTTGAATACTAATTTATGAAAGTCCTCGCTGCCTTCTTTGACTTTGATTTTAGCATGCTATTACTCGCTCAAATGTTGTAAATTTGTTTTGATTTTCCTTCACCTTCTACGCCTTGGATTTAAATGTTTATGTAGCTATGTGGCACGTGCATCTTGAGTAACATATGAGGCATTTATTATTCCTTCATTGAGATGTTTCCAAGTGGATTCTATGCTCCAATGTGCATGGGGTTCTTTTTGTAATGCTTATGGATGAATCTCATGCCTTCTCGAATGATTATGGGATCCAATTTCGAATGACAATGTTGTAATGTATCTACCTATCACAACCACTATGTAACTCCATTCTACTCTAATTTCTTGGTGTTGCTTATGAAATTAGATATTCTTGTTAGTAATGATAAATGGTAGATGCATGTATTATTTCCTCCAATGCTTATCTTCTCCTACATAATCATTTTGCCAATGTACATCCAACTATTTCTTATCTCTCAACGCTTCTTCCAGGTGAGTATGAGTTAGCTATTCGATGGAGATATTGGGTGCTTGATGTCGATTCTATGATGGTCTGATTTGAGTGTTTCTATGACAAAAATATTCTCTAAGCAATAGCTCTAGGTATTGCTTCTATATTTCTTTCCTTTTGCTTCCAATATAATGATTTGAATGCTCCCTTTGCAATGATTGATGGATGAAAGGCAACATATATTATTAACAACATTTTTCTATAATTTATGCTTCATATTGGTTGCTTGGAATACCTACTTTCATTGTTGTAAGGGTGTTTTTGAACACCGTAATGAGAGCTCTTTGTTAGCTCTTCTCACTTGCTTTGGATTGCTCCTTCTACAACCACTTGTATGATAGTCCTCACTTGTGGAGGATGTGTCTCTAAGATACTTAGATTGTGTCCTATTTACTACATAGGATACGATGCTATGGTGCAAAATAATATAAATAGAGCTTTATTTTCTCCTTCTCTTACAAGATTCATTTACTAGTTCTAATGGAGGCTCCCCTCCCTATATTATCTTTTGTAGAAAATGTTTGATTGAAGTTGTCTTATTTGCTAGAAAACTATCTCATTTTCTTGGTTGATCTAAGTAATGGACCCAAGCTAATAATCACATAGATAATATTCCCTTTTATGGAGTAATTATTGCACTAATTTTTTATTGTAATGAGCTCTTTAGTGCGCCTTGAATCTGAGATTCACCAAGTCTCGATTTTGGCTTCTACCACTGATTAATGGCTTCTTCTTCTTCTCCACTCCTTGGAGGAATTTTTATATGCTTGGTGGCTTCTATAGGCCACAATACCTTTCAGGTATTGAGTTATGAATAGTGTCTTTAGACACTTTGATTATTTGTATATTTTTGTGCCTTTGATTATAGCAATCAATACACAAAATAATTCTTTGAGAGTAACTAGTTTAATAAACTAGCATAGTACAATGATCCAATAATATTTCCAATATTAATCCACTTTAATAATATCACTTTATCACTCCTATTAATAAGCTCTCAAATTAGTTTCTAATGCACTAATAATCATTGCAAATTCCTTAATGTGGTCCTCTTTTCAATAATCAAAAAATAGGAAGAATGTATCTAACTCTTATTAATGTGCAGGTAATGAACCTTAATAGAAACTATCTTATGCACTTTCTTTGAGGACTTAAAATGCAACCTTATATTTTGCAACTTCTAAATTCTAATAAGGTGATCAATGAATTTAAGTAGTAATATGAATAAGTGTTCAAGTAATGAATCCTTTTTGCACCTAAGTTGCTTACCTTTAATGATGAATATCTTGATGAGTTGATTCACGAAGTCTCTTGTTTTGAATGGTGGTTGCCCGTATTTGTGAATGCTTATAGTTTGTTTCTCTATAGTAGATGATCTCCAACTTCTCCTTTAATATATGGCCTTGAAATTTTGAAGTCTTCTAGCTAGTAATGCTATCTTGATTGTTGCCCTCTAGAAATCAATCTATTAACTGAGATGTTATCCTTCAGAAACTCTTTCACTATTTTTTTGTGAATCCAAAAAATCTCTATCTGTTCCTTATTTAGCTATGAAGGGTAATCTCCATATATTTTTGTATTTGGAAGGTATATTATTCCTGATTTCTTCAACCTTCTTGTCAAGTTTTGAATTCAAACATGATTTTTTTCTCAAGAATATGAATGTCTTGAGGTATTCAATATTATTCTTTAGGATTTAGCAATCCTTGTGAAATTCTTCTTATTTTGGGCTTGTTTTCAGATGGTGATAATTGGTCCAAATATTTCACTATCTTCTATAGTGAATTTCTCCAATGAGTTCTCCTAGGAAATTTTTTATGGCTTTTCCAATTTCTAGAATGAGGTTATCCAAGCCTTATCCTTGAGACCTCTCCAAGGTTTTCAATATTGCAACTTTTTTGGTCTTCTTCACGAGACCTTTCCTTCAACCTTTATCTTTGAAAGTGTTGGCACTTATTGGTACCAAAATAGGCACTGAATGAGTGGAAGTGCGTTCGATGGTCCTTGACCAACATTAAATGTCTTCCTAGCCTAGGAGAGGTAGGGGCGGTAAATCACTAAATAAGGTCGGCTCATTTGGTTCCAACTACCTACACCACAAAGGAGTGAAGGGAAAATGGAATAAGAAAGAAAACAAATGGAGGTCATAGATAGAACTAACAAGGATGAGGTATGGTCGCATCAAGATAGACTCATTCAAAATTGTCAATGTAAACAATAATAGATCAGCTTTCCTCATCCTTACTTATTGATCATCATAGCATGCAAGGAATAATTCTAGAACTAGTGGGATGGTGCATGAAATCCAAGCAACAAAATTAGAGTGCTCCCGCTCAATCGACTTTAGAAAAATAAACCCCAATGCCTAGGGATGGATGTGAATTCTAGAATAAACCAACAAGACCCACAAAATCTAGATAACAAAATTAAATGAACAATCTTAGATTTCCATCACAAAAATAAACATCCATACTCAAGAAAAAATAAAATTGAAGATAGATTGAGAGGCCAAATAGTGATATACTATTATTAGAAGGCGAAGAAAAATTACATATGAATTGTAAAGGCCAAAAAGCCACCATTTTGAATGGAAAGAATTCCAATATTTAAAAAGTATTTTACGATAATTTCAAATTACGACATTGATGGTTCTTGGCAAGAAGAATCATATTGGAATAGCTGGAGGATTTTCTAACACTCTATTCTAGGAGGAATGACGATTTTTCGAAGGAAGGTGCACCTTTTATTAGAAATACAATTTATATACACATAATTACGATGTAATTGGCATGCCACAACCATTGAAACATCCCAAGATCATCTACTGAATCTATAATAGCTGGAATAGATTACGTGAAACTTTAGTCATACCTTGTGTTGATCCTGACATTGTCTGTAATTACTTCTAGGTTTTGTCAAGTCCCATATGTGTGCAATACTTTTCTTTGGGATTATCAAACTAAATAACATAGGGTAGATATCTACCTACTGATTTTTGACACTTGAAAAATTAAAATAGGAGGGGAACCACTTGTCACATGAGCCTGACAACTCTGAGCCCAGTTCTTAAACTCTCCTAGGATCATCTGCTAGGAAGGACGACCCATGGCCCCCTATTATTTTTTGTGTAAGTATTATTGCATTAGCCCTCTACTCAAGAATTTTAACCATTCGATAAGCCTCCTCATTTCCTTGCATTTGCTTTTGGAATAGAAGAGAATTATCATTGGAGAACAATTCTCCAACCTTCATTAATCTGTTTTCAGCCATAATAACTTCCTTGTAAATTTATGGAAATCCCTCTTCCCCTAACTGTTGCATGAGGAAGCTTAATTCTGAAAAGAGAGCTTGAATGTAGTATAGATATGCTTGAGTAGGGTTTGTTTAGAGATAATAGGGAATTTTATTCCAAGTCCTTTTAGAATGGTTGTTAAAATAAATAATGTTCTCTTGTGGGTTTATTTTTATAAAAAAGAAAATATTGAGCGTCAAGGTAGGATCCCTTGAATCATTAAATGTATTGATGAGTGATTTTTCCAAGTCATCCCATGCATGAATCATTCCATCCTCTAAGTTTATGTACCATAGTAATGCTATTCCTATGAGAGGTAGAATAATCAACCTTAAAATTACATCTTCATGGATGATGTTGTAGATGATGGAGAGAGAGGCTATTTCTTGATAATGTTCATATGCAGTTTTCTGAGTGCCATCAAAACTTGGCAATTTTTTTAAGGTAGCCTCAAGAATATCATGCCAATCATGAAGGTTGAGTGGGCTAGGATTATTCCATTGGGGATAATTTGTATGGGTCATTAAAGCATCGGTCCTTTAGAGCCTTTGATATGGGACAACTAGAGTATCACCAAACTCTAATTTCCTCAAACATGAAAAATCAATGAACTCCCCAACATAGTTGTCAAAAATTATTTATGTAAAAATAGATATTGGATGAGTGGATATGAGTCTGGTTGGATGAACTCATTCAGTTCCAACTACCTACACTACAAAAGGGGGAAGGGAAAAGGAAATGAGAAAGAAAGCAAAGATAGTCTATAGTCAGTTTTAACAAGGACAAGGTATAACCACATCAAGATAGACTCATTCAACATTGTCGGTGTAAATGACAATATACCACTTAACATATCAGCTCACCTCATCCTCACGTATCAATCAACATAGCGGGTAAGGACGAATTACAAAACTAGTGGGAGGGTGCATAAAATATAAACAACAAAATTAGAGCACTCTTTCCCAACCAAATTTAGTAGAAATAAACCCCAAAACCTAGGGATGGATGAAAATTCCATAACCAACCAACGATACCCATAAAATCTAGACAACAGAATTAAGTCAACAAGCTTAGATGGCCATCATAGAAATAAACATCCATATTCAAGAAAAAAATAGAAGTGAAGATAGATTGAGAGACCAAATAGTGATATACTATTATTTACAATGCAAAGAAGAATTACATATGAATTGTAAAGGCCACAGAACCACCCTTTGAAATGGTAAGCATTGCACTATGGAGATTACAACATTGATGGTGCTTGGCAGGAAGAATCATATTGGAACATTTGGAAGATCTACTGATGCTCTATTTCGGGAGGAATAATAGTTTTTTGAAGGAAGTTAGGTGCTTCCATAGATATTTGGTCCCTTGATTGTTCTAACAACTTGTTAAACTCCAATCTACTTTACCCCTTCATGCTACAGAATAATTAGAGATTGATTACCTCTGAAGCTATATATTTCAATTTTCTTTCTCGTGTCCATCAGCTATTTATACCAGGTAGCTAAGGTCTTTAATGTTCACTTATAGGGATCCTCAAATATTTCATCCTGACATGTGATGATCTCAACCTTGGATATTATTTTGGGTATGCTCCTTCATGCACCAATTTTCCAAGCTTCTACTTGCTATCAAGGAGGACGGGTGATTGGGACTAAACCTTTGATCATGCATTTCCAAAGTTCCATCCAATTTTTGGGATGGAAATTTGGGAATCTTAACTATGTTGTGGTCTGATTCTCTTGCCTAGGTGTTTAGAATCCCAATATTCCATCCAGGTAGGGTGGGTATTTAGGGTCATATTTGATCATGCCCCTACCCAATTTTTTGTTTGATTCCAGACTTAGCCGTTTTCAAAAATTTTGCTCTTCCATCCGTCCAATTGATCTTTAAAATCTACAACAATGATCAATACCTCAAAATTAGCTAGCTCAAATATGTTACCATCTTCAAAAAAGAAGAGTGGGTGAGGAGGTGTACAATTTCACCCATAGTAATTAGATCTCTCTAGTGGATCTCTGAAGTTTGCCACTTCTAAAATCAGTTATAGGACCTTGCTAGTCATTCTTCAATCTTCCAAGAATGAAATTTCTTTCAATAAGACCATTGATGGGTCTCTTCAACTTCTTATAGAGGAAGTCTTCAATCAGCAAAGGAGATCATCGATCTACTATCTTTCATGAAATCTTCTTTGGAGTCTTCTTTAGGTTCAAGGCTTCTTTGGAATTTTCTTCATAGGTTGTTGTGGCCTTCTTCTGCAATAAGGCTTTTTGTGGTCTTTTCTTCAATAATATTTTTATGGCATTTTATCAATAATAAGGCTTCTATGGCCTTTTATTTAGTAGTAAGGATTTTGTGGCCTTTTCTTAGCAATAAGGCTTCTATGGCCTTTTTAAGCAATGCTACTTTTGTGGCACTTTTTAGCAATGAGGCTTATGTGGCCTTTTTTAGCAATGAGGCTTATGTGTCCATTTTAAAAAATATTCAGGTCTACAATAGGGCTTCCTTCAGTTTCATTTTTTGACAATAATATATTAGTAATTTGATTCTATATCTTTGAAAGCACGAGGATACGGAAACAAAAAGGAATATGCCACAAGAAAAGAACAAGAAAGAACATATGCAAATTGACACAAGATAAAAGCAATATGAAATATGGTAATCTCTTTATTGATACGCTTTATAAATTGTGTTACAATACGTCTCCTTCCTTTTTAGGGGATAGGAGAGTCAAATGTGTTTCTTGTCACAACGTCCATGGATAATAATCCTTCTTCCGCGTGCCCACATGTAAGATGGGCGGACCAAAACGTCACCGCCGCTTGCGTATGTGATTCTTTGCTCTTTCCTGCTCCTCTGCTATCGGAAACCTGCGTTCAAAGAACAAAAAATATTAGTAATACCTGCAGACAGAATGAAACATGTATTTCCCAAAGCCGATTGTCAGTGTATGCATGAAAATAATAAAACGACTATCAGATGACCTCTGATTGACCTGAAACTTTGATAGAAGCATAAAAATATCATCAGAAGACCATTGCAAAAAGAACAGTCTAGAAATTCCTCATAGTTTTGTATTCGCTCCAGGGTGGGACGAATAGACCCTTGACAGATTGGTATTCGTTCCAGGGTGGGACGAATAGACCTGCAATAACTTGTCAGAAAGCACCCTCTTCAATGTCCTATCCTGGAAGCTCCAAATGACCTGCAAACTTGGGGTTAGCTAATTGGGGGTGTTTTGGGAAGACCCAGATGATCATATTTCTTCAATTTTGCCTCTAACACCCAGATTTTGAAGATGGCATCTGCAAGTTAGTGAAAGCGAGAAATAACAATAACCTGGTCAAAAATGATCAAAATGAAATGAAATTTGAACTGTAACCTATTTAACCTATCTAGAATCAAATGCAAAAGAAAAACCAAAAAAATCTATCACATATTTCTATTCATCCCGGGGTGGGGCGAATTTTACTATGACAGATTGGGGAGCGCCGGGGGCAGGACGCCCACCGTTTGAGGCACTGTTTCGGCACCAATCCACTTGGGATGGGTCCAAAACTGATTATGGGGTGTTGTCGACAAATTTTGTGGATAGTTGTGGCCAAAAATCAGGTTTTGGGTCCGGATTCGTGCTTCCAATAGTCACCCAATAACCTCCCTTTCGAATGAGAGATTAAGGATGTAAAAGCACAAATCGCAAGTAGGTATGTAAATTGGCAGCACTTCGTTGCTCAAATGCTCCTTCTCTGTATATCTTTTGGGTGGGAAAACTCCCCAATTTATAGACCTTAGGGTCTCCTTGTTTGAATTGCGCATGCGAGGGCGCCACTTGAGTTAACTGTCCTATTTTCAGAGAAAAGCTAACTCCCTGATTAAAAATCTTCTTGCATGAGGTTTCTAAAATAAAGACACTCATCACTGAAGTCTCTCTTCTTGAATAAAAGCTATTCCTCGCAATTGCATGGCCTGAAGCCTCAGTTAACTGGCGGAGTTGCCGAAGTTTGACTTTTTTTGCTAGTCAAACCTTCTATTCGCCTCACCCTGGGGCGAATGCTGCTATTCGTCCCTGGGTGGGACGAATGCCAGTTTGTATTCATCCCTGGGTGGGACGAGCAGAGAGCAAGGTGCCAAAAAGGTGCCAAATTGACCTTTGACCTTTAAAACTGCTTTTGGAAGTGGTTAGGACCACTATTTTACCTCTGGGGGCTGCCCTAGGGGCTGTGTGTGTCAATGCGATCAGCGCTCGTTGTCACGTAATCGGATTGGTGTTGTTTTGGTGTCTACAGATGCCCCTTTTTGGGAAGCGTTGTGCAAGGCGCAACGTCGAGCAAAAATATATAACCAAAGCACTAATGATTAGGGTTTCTCAGTAACCTAACCAACTCTTGATGCCCCAAGTATGGAAAGGGCACGCATTCTTGAATCCTTGCTTCTGACGAGCTAAGGAACTAGAGTCAAGTGTTAACCTTGTTCAGTGAGGTGTTACTTGAACTTGGACATTGATCAGTCATGAATAGGCAAAGGGCGCAACCTTTTTGTCTATGGGAACCTTGAGTTCATGATTCACGAATGCCAAGTGTTTGATCAGCTTGTGATGATTGCTTGTTTGCTGCCCCAAGCAGGGGCACGATTGTCTTTTGCAATGATCCTTTGAATGCGTGTCATTTCCATGATTGGGTATGTTGTTGTTGATTGGCGACTAAGTGTGACTACCCCCTCAAGCGACGAATCGATGAGGGAATGACCGACATGAGAAAAGCGATGAGTCGCTTGACCCAAGATGACTTAGGTAAGGGTGCCTTCAATTGTTTACCATTAAATGTGAAAGCAGTTTCTGAACATTCTGACCTATTTTTGGTGGGTTTAAACCCTTTTTGTGACGCATTTTGGAGCTAAAATTGGCAAAAATCCGTCTTCCCATGGAGCGGTCCGGCTATGGTAGCCTTCTTAGGGAGTAGGATAGTGACAATTTGTGACCCCAATGTCTATTTTGGATGCCAAGAATGTCAGGCGCAAATGCACCTTCGTTCGGCAATGTTATTGCTATTTTTGGGTGGGTTTTGACCCGTTTTGGTGATGCCATTTGGGGATGAAATTCTCAAAAATCCGTCTTCCCGGGGAGCGGTCCGGCTATAGTAGCCTTCTTAGGGAGTAGGATAATGAGGATTTGTGACCCCGACATCTGTTTTGCATGCCCATAATATCAAGTGCAAAAGCACTCTGATTGGACAGTTTTATTGCTGTTTTTGGTGCAATTTTGTGCTATTTTTGAAATTTTTGCTCTGTATTCATCCTAGGGTGGGATGAATTACTGTTTAGTATTCATCCCAGGGTGGGACGAGCGCTAACTAGAGCGCTCATCCTAGGGGGGAATGAATACAGGCTCAAAAAGCCTTTTTAAAGGCCAAAACTGAGTTTTGGGCTCATTTGCATTTGTTTTTCTGGGCAATTTGGAGCTCTGAGGAGGAGGAGGTCAATTCTGCGAAGCGAAGCACTACAAAATTTTTCTTGCGACCATGAGTGCACACACCGGATCGAGCGGCGAAGCCGAAGCGCTACCAGTGAGTGCCCCTTCCTCTTTATTGTTTTGTGTCGCAGTTTGAAAACCGCAATTTGTTTATTTCTTATGTTTTTTTTTTTGTTGTTTATGGTTAAAAATGAAAACCCTAGTTGATGAACACGTAACTGAAAACTTAATTTAACCCTAGTTAAACACAGATCAAAATTTTAAGTGAAAACTGAACTTAGAAAGTTAGTTTAGAACAGAACTTAAAAACTACGTTGAACCTGAATGAAACCAAAAGCTAAACTGTAAGTTAAAAAATGTAGAGTAAAACTAAGCGAAAAGCGTAGCGTGAACCCTAGTTGACTGAACCCTAGTTGTGTAATTGTTTTTGTTGTTTAATTAATCAGTTTAGAGTGTAAACCCTAGGTCTGACAAATTAATTTTTGTAAATTTTTGTTGTGTTTTTGAATTTATCAGTTAGGATTAGAAACCCTAGGACTGACAAATTAATTTTATTGAATTTTGTAATTGTTTTTGTTGTTTAATTAATCAGTTTAGAGTGTAAACCCTAGGTCTGACAAATTAATATTTTGTAAATTTTGTAATTGTTTTTGAATTTATCAGTTAGGATTAGAAACCCTAGGACTGACAAATAATTTTATTGAATTTGTGTTTTTTTTTTTGGCTGTACAATTTGAATGCATTATTTGTATATACATGTTAGAGTTGTACAATTTTTCATTGTTTTTAATGTTTTTGTGTTGTTTTCTTTTGCAGGTTGTGAAGAGCCGGTATCGGGTGCCTACTGTGTTCACTGAAGCATGTGCAGCACTGACTTTGGCTAACTAGGATTGGCTTGACGCCCTTGGGCTCAAGCAGGTGACTCGGTTGGAGCCGGTGGTCGGGGATCGGGCCTATCTGATGACCCTGATCAATCTATGGGATCCCCGGACCAACACCTTCCATCTCCCAATAAGGGAGATGATGGTGACCTTGGAGGATATCTATCGGATTCTTCGGATTCCAATAGACGGACTATCGATCCGGACGACGCCGTGGGATCGGAGGACAATGGTACTGATACACTATTTTGGGCATGGGGAGGAGTTGGGTGTGGAGAGCCCAGTGGAGAGGGCGGAGATCGACTGCCATATGGGTGGCATACTGGTTCGATGGTGGTTAGAGAAGGGTGTGTTGGGAGTGAGGCACGCATTACTCATGGGCCTCATTTCCAACATGCTGCTTCTCGACTCGTCGGGTGTGAGGTTCCCATGGAACTTGCTAGAGGTGGTGTTCAGTTGGTGGAGTGTCCGACAGACACACCGATGATTATGAGATGGGGATAGACTCTGCTAGCATAGCTCTATGATGAGTTGTACGAGGTCCGCTATCGAAAGTGGAAGGGGATCAGTTGCAGCTACTTGTTGCAGTGCTGGGCTTGGCAGCACATAGCAGTGGAGAGGCCTACGGGGCTGCCCTGGATGACTCGGGCGGAGATGGCAGACCGGGAGATTGGATATGGGGTACTATGGTGGAGGTCGGAGGAGCAGGGTCAGAGTCGACGATGGGCAGGTGCCGTAGGGCACTATGTCGATGCCTTCGCTCGGCTTACTCCAGGGGAGGTGTTCTGGCGCCCTTACCGGACTGTCCAGCCTGGCCTGAGGCTGGAGAGTGGCTCTGATGGGTACAGAGGGAGCGGTGGCTGATTGGGAGGCATGGGACTGAGCAAGAGTTGTTCCCATACGGCTGGGTTACATGATAGTTTGGGGTGCGCCAGGGGATACCTGGTGAGCCCACGGTCTATCGACGTCGGGGGGATGAGAGGACTCTGGACCGGCCAGTCGTTGCGCCACTTGGCGAGGATTCAGATATGGCTATTGATGCCCTAGAGGTGGATGACGTTGGAGTTACTGCCGAGTATGAGCAGTGGTGGACCTTGCGATAGTGGCGAGGCGAGGGGCCTCTAGGCGGGGCGGAGGCGGCAAGGAGATGAGGGTGCGGAAGCACCAGATGAGGGTTGGGGAGTTCCACGTGATGATGCAGACATGGTGGAGGTTGAGGGTGTTGGAGGGGAGTTTGGGGTACCAGATCAGCTAGAGATGCAGGACGTCCCGGAGTAGTGGGAGCCAGAGCAGGCTGTTGTCCCGGATTCACCTATGCCTCAGGCAGGTTCGGAGGATGCGGAGGCAAGACAGGGCGCAGAGATAGCATGATTGGAGGAGCTGCTATGGAGGTGAGATGGGGAGCTAGGAGAGGCTTTGCAGGAGAGAGATCTCCTACGGACTCAGCTGGTAGAGCGGGAGACCGCATGGGCTGCGTCCCACCGGTAGGAGGGGGATACCGATGCTGCATGAGAGAGGGATCTACTACGGATGCAGCTAGCATAGCGCGATGACGTAGTAGCTTACTACCATCGATGAGAGGTAGAGTGGGATCAGTGGGAGTCAGATTGGCTTTGGCAGGAGGTAGATTGGCATCGACATCGGATGGATATGGAGGGAGAGATCATCCACCTTGGTGGGCGGTTACCTGAGCCTCCTGGAGGGGGTTCTTCATGGCGGATGAGAGACAACGATACTGAGCAGTCAGCATCGTCCCATCGTCGATGGCTAGATGAGGGGGGCACTAGTAGGCATGATGCAGGGGCGAGCAGCAGTCACCTTGAGAGGTCCCATAGGACCCACACCATGGGGGGTAGTTCCCGTCGCACCGATCCTGCGTGATCATGGTGGCCGATGCCCTAGGCTTGGGGGTTTTTGAGTTTTTGGTTGTTGTTGCGGGGTCAGAGGACCGGTTCATTGTAGCCTACGGGCATTTTGTTGATGATATATATATACAGATGATTCTATTTTTGTTTTTATAAACTTTGCATGATGCGTCTGTCTATTTATGCACATTGATTTATAATGATGGATGCATATGGGATTATGATTGCGATGTTGCTAATTAGATGATGTATGCATATGGAATGAATGAAATGATGTGTTGATAACTTGTCGATGGCACCATAGATTGTACAAGATTTACTGGCTTGCTGTACTTATGGGATGACTTTGTGGAATGACGTTGCATGTGACAACTGTGTTTTTGTATTTTGCATTTTTTTTTTTGTTTTTTTTTATGGTGATGTATGGAATGAAATGGACCAGTTGTTTTTGAAAATGTAGTTAAGCTTTTCTGAGATTCAGATATTTTAACTAACTAGCCAAGACTGTACATTTATCTCGCAAGACTTTTGAACAAGGTATAAATCCGACTTGGAGGTTAACCAAGTTATTTCACATCCTTGTGTGTGCAATTGAGTTCGTTTATGTGGTATTTGTCGGGATACCGCCGATGCCGGATAGGCTATCAACCAAACTCGTACTCGAGGATCACCTAACTAGCTCCACTAACTCCATTGTTGTATTTAGCAAGATTAATCCATGGGACAATCTAAGGTACCATAAGCTAGCTCATCCACATGCAAACATTGGTCTGCTCACACGCAAAGCTAATGTGACAGACATATCGTCATGCGGGTAGGATACCGCCATTGCCAGGTAGGTTGTACACCAAACTTGTAATGAGGATCACCTAGATGGTTTTCGAATACTGAGAATTCCAGGGATTCAAGTTCAGGTTTTTTATTGGCTCAATGGTTTAGGATATTTGCTCGTATACAAAGTGATGAAAAATCACTGTTTATTTTGTTCTTCTTTTTTTTGTGTTCTTTTGAGCAAGGATTTTGAATAGTGGTGATAACCACTGTTATTTGATTTGGCTTTTGAGCTTTGTAATAACATTGATCCTTTTAGGCCTTGGGGATGACTACCCATCCTTGGCAGGGACGTGTAGTACGAATCCTTACGACTTTGGGAACCAAAGGGTAGTATGGAGATTAGGAAGTGAGGGTATTGATCTTTTAGGCCTTGGGGATGACTACCCATCCTTGGCAGGGACGTGTAGTACGAATCCTTACGACCTGAGAGACCAAAGGTGATTGTGATGATGGCTTGTGGAAATGGTTTTTTTTTTGGAATGGTCATTGATTCTTTTAGGCCTTGGGGATGACTACCCATCCTTGGCAGGGACGTGTAGTACGAATCCTTACAACCTTAGGAACCAATGGTGATTTTTGAATTTTTGTTAGTGATGAAAACCACTATTGATTAGAAGGAATGGATGGGGAAGAGCTTGTCCTTTTGTCAATTCTCAGCATTCTTGAACCATTCGCACAGGGGGATGAACAGGCTAATCTTTCACCGATGGTACCCTAGACTGCTTTGTAGGTTTCTCTTGCATTCACACAACTTAGGAATTATTTTATGTGTGTAAATTTGTGTAGGGATATTACATAACGAGGCGTGACCCAAGTAAAATTTTCCTGTGTAAAATCTGTTTGACTTTGTACAATTTTTGGCTAGAAAGTTAAAGACAGTTGAATGACGAAAACCCTAAATACATTAGGAGACAACTGACTTTGCTAAAAATAGGGATGGTGTGATGCGGGATGTATGCATTGATAAAATTGATTTGATGTGAAAAATGATGGGATTGCCAAGTAATGACAAGTCTATGGTGCTTTTGACTTGTATAACCAACAAATATGCAATGTATGAATGTGATGCCTAATGCAACCTATATTTTTGTATTTTTGATGTTTTATGAGTATGCATGGAATGGAGATGCAATTTTTTTGTTATTTTTGATGATTTTATTGTTTTTGTTTATTTTTGAATATTTGTTGTGACCAAGCGGTTATGGTAACCCTTGGAGCTTTTGGTTTGACCAAAGGGTTTATGGATACCTTTGGGGCATTTGTGGGGTTGACCAAGCGATTATGGGAATCCTTGGAGCTTTTGGTTTGACCAAAGGGTTTATAGACACCTTTGGGGCATTTTGGGGATTGACCAAGCGATTGTGATAATCCTTGGAGCTTTTGGTTGGACTATGGCTCTCTAAATGTGGAATGGCCTCAAATGAATGATGTTCAAGGGTTCGAGCTCCTTGATTCCTTCAAGAGAGGCAAGCCGGTAAGTTCCAGGTCCTATTCGACTATCAATCACATAAGGACCTAACCAGTTTGCTGCAAACTTGTCCCTCGGGATGGGACGGTAAATTAGAATTCTCCTTGGTTCTCTTTTAAGACCAAGTCACCAACCTAAAATTCCCTTAAGTGGACCTTCATGTTGTATGCTCTCTTAAGTCGCTCTTGATAGATACGCAAATGCTCGAGAGCATTGACGCGTCGTTCGTCAAGCAACGTAAGTTGGTCTAACCGGGCCTGCTGCGTAGTGTCATCATCGATGAACTCTTGCATTGATATGCGCAACGAAGGGATTTCCAACTCAAGAGGCATGACAGCCTCGGAGCCATACACCAATGAAAATGGAGTTGCCCCAGTGGGCGTCCGAATGCTAGTGCGATAAGCCCATAGGGCAAGCGGGATCTGAATGTGCCAATCCTTATGATTATCTGTGACAGTATTTTTGAGGATGGCGACGAGCATTTTGTTAGACGCCTCTGCTTGCCCATTTGCCTACGGATAATAGGGTGTTGAAAAACTATGCTGAATTTTGTACTTTGTGGTCAAAGCACGCACGTCTTTGTTCTTGAAGGGCGTCCCATTATCCGAGAGGATCTTGGATGGAATACCAAAATGACATATGATATTATGCAAAATAAACTCCGCAATGCGGGGTCCAGTCATAGAGGTTAACGGAATTGCTTCCACCCACTTGGTAAAATACTCTGTGGCTGTAATGATAAATGTGTGATGACCCGACGATGCAGGGGAGATCTTTCCGATTAGATCAAAGCCCCACTACGAAAAAGGCCAAGCCGATTGGATCGGTTGCAAGGCCTGAGAAGGTACGTGTGTCAAATTGGCATGATGTTGACACTTCATGCACTTCTTCACATATGCGCAACAATCTCGCTCTAAAGATGGCCAATAATAACCCATGCGGAGAATGCGCTTTGCGATGGCCATACCACTGAAGTGGCCACCACATGTACCATCATGGGCTTGGGTGATCGCCCAAGCGGACTCCTGCTGGTCCAAGCAACGGAGGAGGATTCCTTCATAGCTTCGACGATACAAAATGTCTCCTAGCAAGACATGTTTTGCCGCTTTCTGTTTGAATGATCTTTTCATGGCTTGTGTCAATCCAAGTGGGAGAGTACCTAGCTTGAGGTAATCCCTTAGGGGTGTGTACCAATCTTGCTGATCAGAAACCTCGATGGTATGAACAACCAATCCCTCTTGAAGTTCATCTCGAGCAAAAGTCGAGCAGGAAAGAACTTGTAAAAATAGCGTTGTATTGCTATTAAGAGGGGTAGGGGAGAACAAGGACCCCTAGTTGGCTTGAGTCAAACAATCTTGGATTCGAGAGAACCTATCCGGAGATGGTTCAATCTGGATCAAGTGGATTCTTGGCGTGAGGTCAGAGCTTGCACGCTCCATCGTGGGTTGCGATAATGTCTTGACCTGAATGGTTGTCATCTCACCGGAAGGGTCTTGCGGGATTAGTGACCCCAAGGAGGCCATAGTATCCACAAAATGATTCGATGATCGAGGGAGTGCCTCGATGTCATACCATTCAAGTTGTGCTAGGAATTTGTCCACAAGGGCTTTATAGGCCTGCAGAACTGGACATTTACATTGGAATATCCCCTTAACTTGATTGACAATTAACAACGAATCACCAAAGATGTTCAATCGTTTAATGTTCATGGTGACTCGTTGTCTGAAGACCTATGAGCAAGGCTTCATATTCTGCATTGTTATTGGTGCACGGGAAGTCTAATTTAAATGACAGAGGCATTGGAGCCCCTTGTGGAGTGAAGAATACAATTCCCATGCCACCTCCTTGCTCACACTTAGAACCATCGAAGAATAGGGTTATGTCAGCCTGTGACTCAGGCTCATCAGAATCTGGCGATTCTGAAACATGGAAGACCCCATCATCGGGTAGTTCAAAGGTCAGAGGCTGATCGTCTTCAAGAGGAGCCTCTGCCAGTTGATCGGCGATGACTTGACCTTTTATGGATTTTTGTCCAATGAATTCTATGTCAAACTCCATCAACAACATGATCCATTTCATCGTGCGGCTACTATGATAAGTATGACTCATCATGTATCGCAATGGATTCTCCTTAGACACAACATACGTCTTGTTGCTCAGCATGTAATGGCATAGCTTCTTGGTAGCAAACACCACTGCCAAGCAAAGCTTCTCGACGTATGCATAGTTAAGTTCATAACTGACCAGGGTGCGGCTAAGATAGTAAGTAGCCTGTTCTTTGTGCAATTCATTGTTCTGGGACAACATGGCGCCCAGTGCCACCTCAGTAGTTGAGATGTATAAGTAGAATGACACTCCTGGTCTAGGTGGTGCCAATACTGGCGACGAAGCCAAGTACTATTTAATATCATCAAAGGCTGACTGGCACTCGTCATCCCAATGGAATGCTACCCCCTTGTGCAATAATTTATTCATGGGTCGGCACTTGTCAGATAACTGCGCTATGAAGCGTTTGATCGACGCGACCTTTCCCTGCAGACTTCTGAGCTGCTTGATGGTAGTTGGGGGAAGCATTTCAAGGATTGCCTTGAATTTGTTGGGATCCACCTCGATTCCTCGTTTGGAGACTATGAAACCCAAGAGCTTTCCAGATGTGATGCCAAAGACGCACTTCTTGGGGTTTAGTCTGACTTTATGCTCAATGAGGCGATCAAGGATCTTGCGTAAGTCATCGAGATGATTGGGGCGCAAAAGAGATTTGGCCAACAAATCATCCATGTAATCTTCCAAAGTTTTGTGCATGTAATCATGGAAGATGTACGTCATGGCACGTTGGTAGGTGGCGCCAACATTTTTAAGGCCAAAAGGCATGACCTTATAACAAAATGTCCCCCAAGGCATTGTGAATGCCATTTTTAGTTGGTCCTCGGGATTGATACGAATCTGATTGTATCCTGAGAAACCATCCATGAGGGAAAGCATTTCGTGGCCCACTGTAGCATCTACCAATGCATCGATGCTAGGCAAGGGGAAATCATCCTTAGGACTCGCTTTGTTTAGATCTCAAAAATCGATGCATATGCGAATCCTCCCGTCGGGCTTCTTGACGGGTACCATGTTAGACAACCATGGTGGATAATCCACGCAGATGACAAACTGTGCATCCAACAACTTTTGCAATTCATCTTTTACCATTAAGGCCACTGTTGGGTGCATCTTGCATAGTTTTTGCTTTACTGGCTTGATTGTCGGATCCAACATTAAATTATGCATGACTAGCTATGGGTCTAGCCCCGACATGTCTTTGTATGACCATGCAAAAACCTCCTTCTTCTCCTTGAGAAGGGAAATATAATCGGCTTGCTCTTCGAGGGAGAGACTTACCCCTAGCTTGAGAATCCATGGATTCATTGGATCTATGTCGATGTCTACGTCAGTCGTTGCCTCGATCGACATGTGGGATCCGTCCTCCAACTGGTGTGGAGTTGGGATCAGATGGATATCATTTGCTGAATTAAGATCATCGTTAGGAACGTCAGGTTCCTCTTCAGCATGGAAGACATCCTGAGTCTGTTCTGGAGTGAAATGAAACATCCCACCACAAGGCCAGTACTCTGATGGGGATGGTGGTGTGTCAGCGCGATCCCAATCTATAGCCTCTATGTCTAGATGCAATGACCATGTTGGATCGGCTGGATCATGGATGGGGGCGATCAAGTCAATGGAGATCATGTTGATGAAATGATTGTAACCTCCATTACCGTAGGTGTGATAACTCTGACATTTCGGATGTTCTTGATGCTTTGGATCTGGCTCTGTAGGCACTGGCACAAAGGGATCAGCCCTATGCATGGACATGCAAATAGGGTCTACCCTAGGCACTGATGGTTTGATAGGGTCTCCAGGCGAAAGATGCTCTCTGTGTACTTGGAGTGGCGGGTGCAGTAATTGCTATAACTGCATCGGGTTGAGGTGCCACCTATGTCTTGGACCTATGTGTAAGTGTTCAAACATGTCATCTATGTCCAAGGGATACTGTTGTTGCATTTGTCGCATGTGGTTGAGATAGGCCATCTCGATTTCGTCTTCGTAATCACTGTTAGAGATCCAAAGGCCTTCGTTTGCTGCAACAATGGTTTGCGACAGATGGGGCTCATCTTGTTCGAGCAAATTAATATGGTCCCATCGAGGTTGTTCCGCTCTCTACGGGGGGACCAGATTTTCTTGAGGTGGCCTCTGCTCAATTGGACCATCCAATGGGAACATGGTCAAGAAGCTTTCTTGATAATCATCCATGGGATGCATGTGGGAATGATTGTTTCCTGACTCAAGAGGATCCCAAGGTGCTACCTCGTACTCCAACTCATCATCCGAAGACCCTTCTTGGTCTTTTTCATACCCTTCGTGGAGGTGAGTCCTTGAATTGTCTCCCGTTGCGACCGAAGGGAAAGGGTTGTTGAGGTCAACAAGGTTGTTTGTGTGTAATGGGAAATAATCCCCCAATGTATAAGTTGTATTTGGATTGGCATATGGATCTGATGCCAACCCATCCTTGTTGCCTATCCCTAGGCCTTGCATGTTTTCGACCAAGATGTCGAGGGGCAAAGGGTGATTAAACCCTACTCCTGACTTGTCATAAGGCATTTGGTATCTTGGTTGGCACAAAACATGCACTCCTTGTTCATACCTGCCCAACCCATATCCATGCCAATTACATTGGCTAAGATATCTTAATGCGAAGTCTGGGTTAGACAGATAATTGACATCTTCAACAAAGGGCTCTTCATCTTCCTCTTCTTGGAGGGAAGGTTCAACGCCATTATCCAGGCCCCCATAAATAAAGTTTGTCTGATTAGGTGGGTAGCCTAAAGGAACCACAGAGCCTATGGGGAGTCGAGGTCTCCCCATGTCTTGCATGGACTCAATTGTGGGCGTTGCTATAATGTTTTGCACTAGATACTCCCCCAATCTTGTGTTGGCCATCTCAACTGTGATTGTTGGCGTTTGAGGGGGAGCGAATGGAAGTTCTCCTTGAGTCCACTCCATGTGGGGTGAACCATGCGCCTCGACTTCCATTCGACTAGGCTTCTCTTCTGTCGAGATGTTGGAGACTAAGGGTGGTTCCTCTTCCAGGGGCTTCTTTCCTTTGTCCTTTGGTGTGGCCACCGTAGGTGGCATCGTTGTGGGAGGACCAGATGAAGAAGATGAACCCGCCTAGGAATTTGATTGATTTGGTAATGGAGATTCTTGCGTAATCGGACCCCTTTTAGATGGATTTAACTAAAAATCCACATGCGTTGAAGGAAGGGTCGACTGCGGCATTAGTTGCACTGAATTGCAGTATTTGAAAGGCTCTAAGTCTGCAGGGACCACATGCACTTGTCCTTCAAATGTATACTTCAAACATTGATGAGCAATTGAAGGGACACACTTCATGTCCCGGATCCAAGGTCGCCCCAACAAGATATTGTAAGCCATCTCACCTTCTAAAATGTGGCACAATGTATGAATGGTCTTTTGTCCCACTTGTATGGGTAGGACAATTGTGCCAACTGTCGAGCATATCGCATCATTGAATGCTCGAAGAGTATAAGTGGAAGGTACGATGTGAGAGGCCGACAACTTCAAATGTTTTAATGCGACGGTTGTAATAATGTTACTGGACGAACCAGTGTCTACCAACACCCGCTTATAAGGAATCCCGTTGACCCACGCAATAACGTGCAGGGGTGGATCCGCCACATCACCAGCCATCGATTTTAATTCATCTTCTCTAAAGGTGATGACTGGTTTCGTACATTGTTTCACATGGCCCACGAAGTTGTTGAAAGAATTTGCTTCATGGGGATGCAGCTCAATTGCCTTTAATATCTCCATGAGAGCCTCCCGATGGGGCGCTGATTGTTGAATAAGCTCATATATGGAGAGCCTAGCCGACGTGGTCCTTAGACTTTGAGTAAGTCTAGTTCGAATCGTGGCCACTGGTCTAGGCGGGGGAAGCTGTGTAGGGTTCGGTTGAGGTTGTGACGTTGATGGAACTTCTCTTGTGGCTGCCACGGGGGCAGCTCCTGGGTATCTCTTGTTCCTTGTCACTATGCTTATCATCCCCACATACCCCTCCATGGGGCAATTCTGTTGCACCTCATTGACGTGAAGAGGTTTTGCTTGTGCATCATGTGCGGGCAAAGGATCTCTGAAAACGCCCATTTGTTGGTTGTTGGGCGCTATAGGGTTATCCACTGCCAATGTATTATTGTCAATGAGGTCTTGCACCAAACCTTTGAACTTCCAACAGGCGTTAAGGTCATGTCCCTTTCGTCTATGGAACCTACAGTACAAGTCCTCTCTATACCCCTTAGGCTTTGGTGCATTAGGATCTATCATTTGAATCTCTGGCAGATTAATCAAGTTTGCCACTGACAAACGGTCAAACAAGGAGTCCCTGGACTCTATGTATGGTGTAAATTGCCGCCTAGGGTGACGCTGCTGAGTTTGTTCCTATTTTTGGTTTTCTCTATCATAATTGTTTGGAGGCACCGCCTGATAGTTAGCCTTCTGAGGTTGTGTTGCTTGGGCAGGCTTAGGGGCATTGATAGCAACTTGATTGACCATGACGGGTTTCTGTTGCGTAGTCCCTATTTTAGTGCTCTTATTCCATTCTTTTTTCTTAGGCTTGGCAATTTTGCCATCCTGTATCTTGATCTCTTCGATGATTCTAGCTTGCGCCAGTGCTTCTTCTAAAGTGGCATATTGCTGCAGCTGCAATAGCATAGAGATCGATCGCAAACAACTCTTTGCGAACATTTGAGTTAGGTCGGACATAGGAGGGAGATAGGGTAGCTTTGAAAGCAACGTCCTCCACCGATTCCCATATGCCACCATAGATTCCTCCTCATACTGCTTGAGGCTAGCTAGATCACTTAGTGATGCCTTTTTCTTTGTGTTGAAGGTGAAACGTTCTAGGAACGTGTCCACTAGCTGATCCAAGTTGCAGATGCTATGCTTCGGTAGTTGAGTAAACCAATCCGAGGCAGGGCCTGCGAATGTGGTTATAAATGTTCTTAATAGCAAAGCATCATTGTCCTGAATACCAAAGCATTGGCTCAAGAATCGAGTCACATGCTCTTGAGCATCTTCCTCCCCTCTAAAGAGTGCCAACTGGGGCAGCTTAAAATGTTCGGGGTATGGAGGTGCCGACACTGACGGATGCACAGGATGACTACGGAGTTGGCGTAAAGTAGGCTTTTGGGGCCCAGAAGTCTTGAGCTCCATAGTCTCTAAGCATTCTAACAACACTTTGTATGCATCGGAGGACTTGATCTCCTCCTCCTTGGTTTGCTCCCACTGTGGGTTGTGGGGAACTTGAGGCCTTTGGAGGGATAACTGGGTAGCACCCCTTCTACCTTGATAGGGCATTTCAGCCCGCTCTTCTTCTTGTTCATAATCCTCATAAGCTTCTTGAGGAGTGTCTGGCCTAGGCCTGTAAACATTGATGGGTGCCCGCGGAGGGTGCCCATCATGGTTTCGGGGAGTGGCCTCCCGCTCAGGTCTAGGAGGTCTTAGAGGTAGTGCTTGATGAGGTCGTGGAGACCTGTCTCGCACTAAGGGGTTGTGCCTCTCATACACTTCTGATTTATGTGCGCGAGGGACTGGGACCTTCTCAGGCACATTGTTGTGAAGCAATTCAGTTGTCTGACGTTGAATGCGCTCTTGGTTAAGGCGACACAAATGTTCTAATTGTTGTTGGTCTTGCCTAAGCCGCATGATTTGTGCTTGGCGGGCGGCTAGTTTGGCAAATGCCAAGTCAATTTGTTCTGTCGTCTCTTGGTTAGGAGGCCTAGATGCCTCCCCTACATGTCTTTCTCGGTCATGGTACTCCGAGACCCCTATATGTTGCTTCCCTCTGTCGAGGTTAGCAGCATTGACTTGAAGCTCTGGTCTCAATGAGCGATCTGGATATAAAGCGGGTGCAGACGTGCATCGTTCCTACGCTGTGTACTATTCTTGAGGAACGTAGTGATCTTCCTCACACTCTCTGTTATATGCATAAAAGGTGTGGGCAGAATTGTCTTGCCCTGTCGGGAGAACTTGATACTCTGGATATGGTCTAGTGTGTCTGACATTAATCAAGGGTAAATTAGGAGTAACAAAATCATATGGTTCCTCCTTGTGGACCCTTTGTTGTTCAAGCACTTCATCACTAGGCCACCCATAACGAGTTTCCAAGGGAGGCCTTATATCTAGGTCGAGTGCTACATGTAGGTTGTCTTCTTGAAAGGATCTTTGCTGAGTGGGTGTACCCCTTAAGGAGGTGCCTCTATAGTCTTGTCTAGTGATGGCATGAGTTGGAGTGCCCCTCAAGGAGGTGCCTCTAGAGTCATGTTCTGTAACTGCATGGTGTGGACTAACTTGTGTATCCTGCCGCCAAGGCGGGATGACCAAGTCTTTAGGACTATATCGGAGGCGACTTGTCCCCCTTGGTGCATTCTCTGCAACTTCTGCCCATGATTGGGCTTGGCTACGGGTGTACACCATGGTGATGTTAACCTAAAGATGCGTAGATTCTATTTTTTGGATTTTTCTTTTTATGATTTTTTTGATACACTAAACAGAAAATAGCATACACACACAAGCAATGATTATCTCTTTTAAAGATTAAAAGTGTGCCCTAAATCTGGTTTAGTGTGTTTTGTTGTTTGTTTTTGAAAGATTTTTGTGAAAACCATTTAAATGCAATTATGAAGGCTCTTATGACTCCCAAAATGGTCGCCCCTTCAATATACCATTGTCGGACCGATATACCAACCTCTCTATATACCCGCCCTTACGTGAGGGAGACTATAGGTACGTGAGAGCAGATGATACGTGGAACATAGGCGGTACGAAAGGGGAATCGCTCTGTTTATGACACCTACCATAGAAGACTTATCCTCATGCGCTGGGAATCACCCCAAGCTACACTTGGTCAGCTTTCGTCAGGATTTACGTCTAGCAACAGTCGCGATCGGGGTAATGTATGCAATATCTCAAGCCAAAGTGATAATGGAATCCACCTTTGGTCTTGCTCAAGGGTTGGGGTTTTACGACCAACTCCTTGTGTTTAAAATACCACGTGGTGTGTGGGGTTCTTTTTAAGTTGCAAAATTGAAACAAGCAAGCCTCTAAACTCTCCTATGCAAGCAAAAATCAGAGAATAGAAAACAAAAAATTGACAAAGGGTGTTTAAAACCCCTACCTCTTCTCTGCCTAAATCGGATGTCTCTGAATTTCTGCCTGAAATAGTCTAGCATTTGAAAACTTGGTACCTGTAAGCAACAAAACAAGAAACTTTAATCAGAATCTTAATCTTAAAAATCAAAGGACACAGGTCCCACCGTGATCGCCACTGAAAGCACGAGGATACGAAAACAAAAAGGAATATGCCACAAGAAAAGAACAAGAAAGAACATATGCAAATTGACACAAGATAAAAGCAATATGAAATATGGTAATCTCTTTATTGATACGCTTTATAAATTGTGTTACAATACGTCTCCTTCCTTTTTAGGGGATAGGAGAGTCAAATGTGTTTCTTGTCACAACGTCCATGGATAATAATCCTTCTTCCGCGTGCCCACATGTAAGATGGGCGGACCAAAACGTCACCGCCGCTTGCGTATGTGATTCTTTGCTCTTTCCTGCTCCTCTGCTATCGGAAACCTACATTCAAAGAAATAGAAAATATTAGTAATACCTATAGACAGAATGAAACATGTATTTCCCAAAGCCGATTGTCAGTGTATGCATGAAAATAATAAAACGACTATCAGATGACCTCTGATTGACCTGAAACTTTGACAGAAGCATAAAAATATCATCAGAAGACCATTGCAAAAAGAATAGTCTAGAAATTCCTCATATTTTTGTATTCGCTCTAGGGTGGGACGAATAGACCCTTGACAGATTGGTATTCGTTCCAGGGTGGGACGAATAGACCTACAATAACCTGTCAGAAAGCACCCTCTTCAATGTCCTATCTCGGAAGCTCCAAATGACCTGCAAACTTGGGGTTAGCTAATTGGGGGTGTTTTGGGAAGACCCAGATGATCATATTTCTTCAATTTTGCCTCTAACACCCAGATTTTGAAGATGGCATCTGCAAGTTAGTGAAAGCGAGAAATAACAATAACCTGGTCAAAAATGATCAGAATGAAATGAAATTTGAACTGTAACCTATTTAACCTATCTAGAATCACAATGCAAAAGAAAAACTAGAGAAATATATCACATATTTCTATTCATCCCGGGGTGGGGCGAATTTTACTGTGACAGATTGGGGAGCGCCTGGGGGCAGGACGCCCACCGTTTGAGGCACTGTTTCGGCACCAATCCACTTGGGATGGGTCCAAAACTGGTTATGGGGTGTTTTCAACAAATTTTGTGGATATTTGTGGCCAAAAATTGGGTTTTGGGTCCGGATTCGTGCTTCCAATAGTCACCCAATAACCTCCCTTTCGAATGAGAGATTAAGGATGTAAAAGCACAAATCGCAAGTAGGTATGTAAATTGGCAGCACTTCGTTGCTCAAATGCTCCTTCTCTGTATATCTTTTGGGTGGGAAAACTCCCCAATTTATAGACCTTAGGGTCTCCTTGTTTGAATTGCGCATGCGAGGGCGCCACTTGAGTTAACTGTCCTATTTTTCAGAGAAAAGCTAACTCCCTGATTAAAAATCTTCTTGCATGAGGTTTCTAAAATAAAGACACTCATCACTGAAGTCTCTCTTCTTGAATAAAAGCTATTCCTCGCAATTGCATGGCCTGAAGCCTCAGTTAATTGGCGGAGTTGCCGAAGTTTGACTTTTTTTGCCAGTCAAACCTTCTATTCGCCTCACCCTAGGGCGAATGCTGCTATTCGTCCCTGGGTGGGACGAATGCCAGTTTGTATTCGTCCCTGGGTGGGACGAGCAGAGAGCAAGGTGCCAAAAAGGTGCCAAATTGACCTTTGACCTTCAAAACTACTTTTGGAAGTGGTTAGGACCACTGTTTTACCTCTAGGGGCTGCCCTAGGGGTTGTGTGTGTCAATGCGATCAGCGCTCGTTGTCACGTAATCGGATTGGTGTTGTTTTGGTGTCTACAAGGTAAAATAAATTCTTATTTTAAAAATTATTCTAAAATTTAAAGTAATTTAATATAAAATTATGTGTTTTATTTTCATTTAGTTTATTTTATTATATTTATACTAAAATTAACTTTGTTATCATTTATTATGTTAAAAATTTATTATAATATATTAAAAAGTAGATTTCTTGTAACTCTAGAATCTATGATTGCAAATTTTTTTATAAGAAATTGATGCATAGGAGCCTTAATTAATTCATTTTTAATCTCTCTTGTTGTAACCAATATTTTTATATAAATTCATACAATTGAAAAAATAATAATTCATTTTATATTTAAAACCTTAATATTGAATATTATTTTATATAAATAATATTATAAATTTCATTTCTATGTAAATAATACTATAATTTTTAAACCTATAATATTAAAAGTAGTACTAGAAGACATTGATGCATAGGAGCCTTTGTTAATTCATTATTAAACATTCCTAAAGTGAAGACTCTTAATAATGTTGGTTCAGATCATTGACCAGTCATGGTGGATATGTGGAAAACCAATGTGAGTTTCTCTCCTTTTAATTTTCAATTAATGTGGCTTAGAGACATTTCATTCAGACCTCGTGTGCAACAATGGTGGAAGGAAGGTAAACCTAGGCATGGGACTAAGATGTTATGTTTTGCCAAAATACTACAATACATTAAATCCAAAATCAAGACTTGGAAATGGAAAGAGTTTGGGGATGTTCATAAAAAAAACATGAATTTATTGCTCATCTTGAAAATATGAATAAGAAAATCCGTTTAGATGGCCTCACAAATAAGAGAAGTGCAGATGAAATTAAACTCACAACTCAGTTAGAGGAATGGGAAAAAAAGAAGAAATCTTATGCAAGCAAAAATCTAGAATTCAATGGCTCAAAGAAGGAGATCAAAACACAATTTCTTCCACAAATCTCTTCTAGCTCGAAGATCTCACAACTTTATTTCTTCCTTAAAATCAGATTCTGGAGATTTTGTTTATACTTGGGATGGCATGAAATCTATTGTTGTTGATTACTTTTCCAATATTTTTGTTGCTACTCCTCTTGACTCAACTTCACAAAAAAATGTTCTTCAAGCAATCCCTTCTCTTATCACTTCGAGGAGAACTCTATTTTAACCGTTCTGCTCCCGTTACTATCAATGAGCTTCAACAAGTAGTTTTAAAATGCAAAAAGGGAAAACCCCAAGTCCCGATGGTTTTCCCATTGAGTTCTACCAAGAGTTATGGGATATCCTTCATGTTGATTTATTAGAGGTGGTGGAAGAAGCCAGGAAAGCCAAAGAAATTTTGAAGGTTATCAAGAAAACTTATATTACTCTTGTTCCAAAATCTAAAGAGGTTGATCATATCTCAGCTTTTAGACCTATTACTTTATATAATGTTCTTATCAAAATCATTACTAAAATCATGGTAGAAAGGTTGAAGCCTCTTTTGCATAAGATTATTTCCCCAGAGAAAGGGGGTTATGTGGAAGGATGTCAAATAGATGATGAGATAGTTATTGCTCAGGAAGCCATCCATTCCATGGATATGCAAAATTCTCCTTCCATGTTCATTCGGTTAGATTTATCCAAAGCTTATGACCGAGTGGATTGGCACTTCCTTATCAAAATTTTGAGGCAATTTGGATTTTATAAGGATTGGATGGATTGGATTATGGGATGTATCTCTTTAGTTTCCTACTTAGTTCTTATCAATGGTAGGCCTTCTCAGTATTTCCCAGCTTCCAAAGGTATTAGGCAAGGTGACCCGCTATTCCCTTATTTATTCATCATTCTTGTTGAATGCTTGGGTAGGACTATAACCAAAAAGAGGGAAAACAAAACCCTTGAGGGAGTTACCATTGCTCATGGAGCTAGATCTATCTCTCCTCTTCAATTTTTGGATGACTGTACTCTTTTAGGTAAAGCGATAGTTAAGGAAGCTTCTAATATTAAGCAAATCATTAGTTGTTTTTGCAAGGCTACTAGGCAGTTGATCAATGAAGACAAATCTAAAGTTATTTTCTTTCACTGCTCTGCTAGACAGGAATCCATGGTCTTGGATAAATTACGATATAAGAAGACCTCTCTTCCAATCACTTATTTAGGTATTCCCATAAATATTCAAAGGCGAGAAAAATAAATATTGGAATTGGTTGTTGGACAAAGTCAAGAATAAAATTGGAAAGTGGACCAACAAGTGGCTTTCTTCTGGGGGTAGAATCACCTTGGTAAAATCAGTCCTTCAAGCTATTCCTATTTATGTTTCTTCCATTTTGAATATCCCAAAGGTCGTTCTTCAAGAATTGGATCAAATCAGTCATCGTTTCCTTTGGAGTGGTACTAAGGAGAAAAGAAAATGGGCCTTGGTGAAATGGGATAATTTATGTCTTCCTAAGAGTGAAGGGGGGTTAGGATTCTGGTATTCAATTAATAACAACAAAGCTTTAGCTGCTAAATTATATTGGAGGATGTTGCATAACCCCAATGCTCTTTGGGTCAATAATCTCCGTGCTAAATATGCTGAGAACAAAAGTCCTGAAGACCATATTCGCTATCAACTTCCTACCAAAGGTTCTCCCATTTTAGTAGTTCTTAAGACTGGTGAGGATTTGATAAAGAAAAAATTATTTTGGATCATTCATAATGGTCAACATGCAAATTTTTGGACAGATTCTTGGGATGGTCATAAGCCTTTGATAACTCTGTTTCCAGATTGGAGGCCTTGGATGGAGGAGCTTCATCGATCTAATTGGATAAAGGTGGCTAATTACTATCGGTACCATACTGGTAATTCAAATATTGGTAGATATTGGATCCCTATTGAGGACTAGCCTATTCAAATACCAGAAAGGCAAAGACAAGATATCCAAGGCATCCTTCATATGAGATCCCTCTCTTGGTCCCATGAAAAATATTTTTTTGGATGGAACAACACCACTAAGGGTGAGTATTCAGTTGCTCAAGGTTATTTGACCTTATGCCATAATAATCCCAACCATTCTTATGACATATTTTCTCGATTGTGGAATCAAAATCTATGACCTAAGGTGAGGTTATTTAATTGGCTTTTATTGCATCGTAGGGTGCTTACTGGTGAGAAACTTATAAGTGTGGTTTTCATGGCCCTTTTAGATGTGAAATGTGTGAAGAGAATGTAGAAAATATCAACCATATTTTTATTGAGTGTACTTTAGCCTCTGAGCTATGGAGGAGAATGACCACTTTACTTGGCTTATATTGGTCCAATTTTTTTACTTTTGAAAAGCTTTGGAGGGATTGTCCTAATCAAGAGGGTGTTGATCATTTTATTAGGTAGTTAGTTTGGATGGGTTCTACCATTCTTCTTTGGAATATTTGGAATGAAAGGAACAACCAAAATTTTAATCAAGATAGGAAGGATATTCACTATATTTGGTAAAATACCATAGCCAACTTAGTTGAATCAGTCCATCAACTCCTTAATCACCCCCAAAACTCCCACCAAATATGGGATCAAGTGATGCAAATATTGAATATTAAATCTTCTAAGGGCAACAAACTTAAAGGGAATGTGAGTATTAGTAAGATGGATAGGACTAGAAATTGGCAACCTCCTCCTAAGGATTTTGGAAAAGTCAATAGTGATGGAGCCTCTAGAGGGAACCTTGGAAAAGCCAGTGTGGGAGGAATTGGTAGACTTTTAGATGGCTCCCTAGTTTTTACTTTTTCTAAGAATTTGGGTATTATTTTCAATAACCTTGCTGAGGGGTATGGTATCCTTAGAGGCCTTCAAGAGGCTACTAAGGTTGGATGGAAAAAGCTGTTAGTTGAGTCTGGATCTCAACTTATGATTAATCTCTTGAAGACTTCTAAGAATCATAAGGTGTATTGGAGAATAAAAATAATTATTGAGAAGATTCAGTTAATCCAAATGGGATTTTTGAAATTTGATTACAATCATGTGGTCAGAGATCAAAACAAGAGTGTTGATGATTTAGCTAATTGGGCTTTGGACAAATGTGATCTTACTTGTTATGGACACCCTCCTATATGGTGGGATTCTCAAATTAGGGAAGCTCTTCTTTCTATCATTTCTTTGAATGGCTCCAATTCTGAAGGTACCTAGTTTCTTCTTGTTTTTTTTTTCTTGCTTCTCTTTGGTTGATTCAGTTTTTTTTAGTTCCTTAGCTCATTCTATTATTTATTTTGTTTCCTCTATTGATTCTTGCCTTAATAGTCTTATGGTCTAGATAGGTCATTGTTTTGTTCATTTTTTTTTTCTTTTTTCTTTTTTGTTTTTGTTTTTGTTTAGTTTTTTAAGGTGGGTGGGTTCTTTTGTTTTGTTTTGTTTTTGTGTTCTTTGTGTTGTTTTTTGTTGTTCTTGTGTGTTTTGTTTTTTTTTTTTTTTTATGTTTTTTGTTATTGTTCTTGTGTTTTTTTCGTTCTTGTTCTTGGGTTTCTCTTTGTTTGTGTTATTTCATGTTTTTATGTGTGAGTGTTTTCTATGTTTTTTTTTTTGTTTTTTTTGTTGTTGGTTGTTTTTTATTTTTATTTTATTTTTTTTTAATTTTTAGGTTTTGGTTGTGTTTATTTTTCATGTTTTTTTGGGTTATGTCTTTGTAGTGTTCTGTTGTTTTTGTCTTGTTTGTGTTTTGTTATGTGGTTCTTGTGTTTTTCTATGTGGTTTGTGTTGTGGTTTCTTTTATATTATTGTGCATGTTTGGTTGTGCTTTTGTTTTTGATACACTCAAGGAGCATGTTTTTTATTTTATTTTATTAATTTTGTTGTTATTTAATTATTTTTAAATTTGTTTTGTGTGTTTTTTTGCTCCTTGAGTATGTCAAAGGTGGTAGGCGAGGTCCGAGTCCTGGGCATTTTTGGTGGAATGGATACCCTTGCCTCCTTGGGTCTTACCTAAAAGTGGCATCCCTTTTGGGATGTTTTCCACAAATAAAAAAAAAAAAAAATCATTATTAATCTCTCTTATATTTTGTTGTAACCAATATTTTATATAAATTCATACAATCAAAAATATTTTTTATTTTATATTTAAAACTTTAATACTGAATAATATTTTTATATAAATAATATTATAAATTTCATTTCTATGTAAATAATACTATAATTTTTAACTTATAATATTAAACATAGTACTAGAAGACATTGATGCAAAAATTCTTCTCTGAAAATGAAGACATTGAAACATAAAAGCCTTAATTAATTCATTATTAATCTCTCTTATATTTTATTGAAACCAATATTTTTATACAAATTCATGCAATAGAAACAAATAATTTATAAAATCCTCATATCTAAGGAAGAGTTGTCTTTTTTTTGGAGATGCATCTTTGTAGTCTCTTCCTAAAGTGGCCTCGGATCATAATCCTCTGGTGCTGGAGCAAGTTCAGAATTATCTATTTTTTCCTAGGCCCTTCAGATTCGAGACCATGTGGCTCCCTCACCTAAACCTAGAAGGTAAGATCAAGGAATGGTGGGCTAAGGGATTTTCGGGCCACCCTATTTCTCAAGTTGCATCAAAGTTGAGGTTTATTAAGGCAAAGCTAAAGGAATGGAATACATTCATTTTTGGTGATATTTTGTTAAGGAAAAATGAACTAATTGTGCAACTCAAAGAAGTGGAAGCTATTTCAGCCAATTCGAAGGTAGTGAAGGTGGTGAGATCCAAATAAAGAATTCTACTTGCAGATTTGCACAATGTCTTGGTTGAAGGAAAGATTATGTGGCATCAAAAATAAAGAAATTTATGGCTCAAAGAAGACCGAAACACAATTTTTTCATACATTTGCATTGAGGCATAGGAGTCACAATAGGATCAGGGAAATCAAAAAGGCAGATGGTGAGGTTACTAAGGAAATTAATGAAATTAGGGAAAGTTTCGTGGAGTTCTTCAAATACTTGTTATGCTCCTCGATTCCCAAAAACTTACAAGCAAAAAATTGTCTTATTTGTAACATCACTACGCTAGTCTCTAAATATATGAACAAGATCCTATGTGATCCCTTCAGTGATGATGAGATTATAAATGTGGTATTCGCAATGAGAGGTCTTAAGGCTCTAGGTCCAGATGGTTTCTCACCTATATTTTCTAAGAGGTTTTGTTATAATTTGGATCCTCATATTTGTAATGCAATTAGAGAGGTCCAAAGATCTAATTTTATCCCAACCAATTAAATTCTACCTTTTTGGTTTTACTACCTAAATTGTTGGGTGTCAAAGGATTTACACATTTCAAGACAATTAGCCTGTGTAATATGATTTTTAAAATTTTGACTTAACCCATGGTCAATAGACATAAACTTCTGCTACCTTCGATCATTGATGCTTCGTAGAGTGGTTTCATACCCCAATAAAAGATTTTGGATGGTGTTATTACTATTAATGAGATCATCCATTCCACTAATAAAAGTGGGAGGCCCAGGAATATTCTCAAGTTGGACATGAATAAGGTATATGATAGAGTGGCTTGGTATTTTCTTCTTAGGGTCATTGATAGGTTTGGCTTTGCCCAGTACTGGTTGAGACTGATTAAATCCTATATATCTTTAGCCATGTTTTCAGTAATTATTAATGGATCTTCGGTGGGCTACTTTTGTAGCAATAGAGGTCTGTGTTAAGGAGGCCTTTTATCATCCTACCTTTTTATTCTTATGGCTAATGCATTGGGCAAGTCCATCAAATCTAATTAGGTTATTCAAGGTTTGAAGCTAGCCTAATCGATAGATCCCATATCCCATCACCAATTCATTGATGATACTCTTCTTTCCTTCATGGCATCAATCCCTCAAGCTAAAACGGTTAAATTAATTTTGGTAGATTTTGAGAATGTGACAGGTCATTTGTGAATTTTAGAAAAACTTTGTTTTTTTTCTTTCACACCC
This sequence comes from Wollemia nobilis, assembly GCA_028583015.1. Lineage (NCBI taxonomy): Eukaryota > Viridiplantae > Streptophyta > Pinopsida > Araucariales > Araucariaceae > Wollemia > Wollemia nobilis. The sequence goes on along the minus strand of JAQPPZ010016967.1, from coordinate 3,317,381 downwards.
CGATTGATAGGTAGAGGAAGATGGAAAATATTTTGGGGTGCAACATTGGTTCCCTTCCATTGGTTTAAATTGGGATGACATTGTTCAAAGGTGCATTGAAACCATCACTATGGGATTCAGTAGTTGAAATATTTTAGAAGAAGTTAATGGTGTGGAAAGGTGCCCTTTTAAGTCAAGTGAGGAAGATTTTATTGGTAAAAACCACCTTACAAAGCATCTTGGTGTACTTCTTATCCTTGTTTAAAATTTTGAGGAAATTTATCGATAAGTTACAGTAAATCCTATGATCCTTCTTGTGGTTAGGGGCTAAAGAGAAGAAGATATTTCACTTGGTGGCATGGGATCAAGTCTACAGTAGGAGAGAAGAAGGAAGCTTAGGTTTGAGAAGCATGAGAACGTTGAACAGAGCCTTGATTGTAAAACAATCTTGAAAATTAGTTCAGGATGATAATGTTAGTTGGGTTAAGATTATGAAGGCTAAATATATTGGCAATGACAATAATTTCCTAAAATTTCAAGCTCTCCCAGTGGGATTTGCTTTTTGGTCCACCATAGTTGGTAGTAAAGTGGATGTGCATAAATACATTTTTTTTGTTGTGGGGGATGGTTATTCCATTGATTTTTAGGGAGATTGTTAGGCACCGCCATCCCCTCTTAAATATTGTCCAACCTTTGCATATTTGAAGCCAATCACATATAGGTTCTTTGGTCCCAAAGTTTCTGACTTTTTAGAATTATTCAATGGTCATATTTGGTGGAAGTCCTTTAACTTCCCAAATATTTCTCAATAGGAGAAACTTGCTTTTATAAATTTAAGAAACTCCATAAAATAGTTCTTAACCCTGGGTATTGGTCTTCACAATAGACTGGTTTGGGGTCTTGAGAAAGATGGTCATTTTTTAGTTAAGTCTACTTATAGCTACTTGGACTATGATTCGAATGCTTGGTTCGTGACGAATCAAGTCTAGATTAAAGGCCTGACGCATAAAGTCAATGTGATCTTTTGGCTGGAAATTCAAGGAAAGTTCCTTACTCTTAATAATCTTCAAAAATGGGGAATGATTTTTCCTAATAGGTGATTTCCGTGCGGCAGGGCTTTTGAATCACCTTTCCACTTATTTTTTAGTTATACCTATACCCTTGAATTATTTCGTCAGTTCTTTTTGGAGCTAAGTTTTGCTTAAATTCTTCCCAACTCATTGGAGGACTTGATTTTTCAATGGGTCTCCCTCTTCTCCTCTCCCCACCTACGCTAGTTTTGGTAATTCGGATTACCCCATATTTGGTGGTGGGTGTGGAAGGGAAGGAATGCCTGCGCATTTAAAAATATTTGCCATCTTGAGTCATTAGTCTCCTCGAGGACCATTGTAGATACAATGGAATATATGATATATTTAAAACTAGATTCAATAACTTGTGAAGGGGAGATCAGTTTGGAGATATCGTTGGATTTTTTAACTCAGCCTCAGAATATAGTGATTAGGGTGATTCAAGATAGGGCTAGCACGATTTGGGAATGCCCTCCATCGGGTTGGATGAAATTCAACTTTGATGAAGTTTCTAAAGGGAACCCATGTCTTGCGAGTGCAAGGGGTTTGTTTAGAAACTCAAAGGGAAAAATCATTCTTGCCTTTGTTGAAAACTTGGATCACCAAACCAACCATTTTGCTAAAGATTGGGTATTATTTCAGGGTGTTTCCCAAATGAACTAGGTGAATTGCAGGAAACTAATCATAGAAGGAGATTCACTCAATGTTATCAACATGATTAATGGTAACCAAAATCCCTCCTAGACTATTGCAAATTTTATAATTGAAGCTAGGAGAATGATTCAAAATTTAGAATAAGTCTAATTCAAACACCGGTTTAGAGAAGGTAACAAAGTTGTGGACTTCCTAGCTCATAAAGGTCTTACATAGCAAAATCTTCATAGTTGGATAGGTAATTTTGAGATGGCCTTATATCGTTTGGATTATGAATTCAGATAAAGGTCAAACTCAAGTCAGAATACTTAGGGCGGGTAGTTGGTACTCTCCCCATTGGATGTTGTTTTTTGAATGTTTTGGTCGGGTCTGCGAGCCCAGTTTTTTATCTATGTTTATCCATGCAGGCTTGCATGCCCACATTTTATTTCTGTTTTGCTTAAGTGTCTGGGTGTGTTTGGCTATATATGTTGGTCTGGGTGTAAGTAGTTGTGTCCAAGGGCTAGTTGACTTTAATGTTTGAAGTTTCCTCAGTCTCTTAGTAGTTGGAGATTAACTTATTTTTGTTATAAGATTTAAAGATCCTTTCAAAATTCCTTTCATCCAACTAATAAAAAAAAATATTATAAATTTCATTTTTATTTCTATGTAAATAATATTATAATTTTTAAACTTATAATATTAAAAATAGTACTAAAAAATTATTATATATATATTGAATTTATAATTCACTATCTTTCTACTACTTAGAATTAATACATATCAAACTAGATGTTGAATAGAATATAGTTGTAAAAAATTATAAGAACTTTATATACAATATAGCTTTACAAAAAATTAAATATCCTTTAAAGGAAAATTATTTTCAAATCATATCAAAATTGTTAAACTGTTAAAAAATATTTAATTAATTTTATCAAACTCTTAAAATATTATTATATAATAAAATTAAAAATTATTTTAATTTCATTAACTAATTATAATAAATAAATAAATAAATATTTAATAATACATAAATGTAAGTCATGACCGTACAGGCTTGGTTCTTAATTAGCAAATCTTAAGAAGCCCTGCTAACATTTAAGATTCTAAGACACATTAGCTTTGGGCAACTCTCTTGCCTACCGTGCATTATACCACTTTTCTCTGTAGTGAATCTAAAAATCCGTTGGGCTATTGCTCAATAGCTGGAAGACCTGTGGTTGCTATGTATGAAATTATTAATTATTTAAAATTGCAAAGCGAGGAGGAACGAAGAAGTTTCCATGGAACATGTTGCAATTCTATGATTAAGATTGACAAATTTTGTCTTACGCCATCTCATAGAATTTCTAATTGTTCATCAATATTTATTTAGCTTTAGCTTTGTCTGTAGTAGCGCAGGCACATGTTCATCAATAAGAATCAACTTGGTCCTCGTAAATATTATCCTGTTGTCTATCAACTTGGAGACCGTTCAGCCTCCAAGTAGACGGCACTCTGATAACCAACTCTCTATGTGCATGTCCTACCATTCTAACCAGGATTTGGATATATGTTATTCAATTTAAAAACACCACCAACAGTCCAGAGGTGACATTGTCCATAGGTTCCCGCTTATATGCAAAACATTTTTTTCAAGTGTCCAATTAAAATATTGTAAACGCGTCAACTAGGCAGAAATGCACTCAGAGAATCGGACGGCCAAACGTGCGATATGCAAACTGGATTTCACGTGTGGGAAGTTTCTTGACTCTTGCTTTCAACCAACTACGTTGCCAATCAATTCCTTTATGATATTCAAATTGGGTGGTTAACTGTTCGGGAATTAAGCAAAAATATTAGACTAAAAAAACAACATTGCACATCAAACGTCGACGTTATTTCATATTATTATAAAGCCTGAAAGCTAACGCCTCTTACGCTGTTGCAATTTGACATGCAAATAGACCATTGCTTGTCGAGGGAGACTAAGTGACATGAGCTGTCATGTTCGCGATTCCATGGACAGTTGCATTGGATCAATAGATTGAATAGCGCCGAGCTCGGCATTATTTATTAGTTTATTTTTATTTAGACACGCTAGAGCGAAGCTGCTGCTTCTTTTCGTTTCTTCTCCTTCAACCTTTTTTAATTGAAAATGGAAATTTCCACCAGGAATCGTACCGTCACTGCCAATTTAAAGAGATTCAAATCTGAAATATTATATTTTTTATTTTGGTAACGTTGTGTATATATAAGGATCCAAGAAAGAATAATTAAGTTATCATTCACCATCACCATTCTATCAAAACTTCGGTGCTCAACACTCAAATTTGTCTTGATTACCAGACATGATTGCGTCAGCTTGTTCTGCCGACAACATTGTCGTAATTGATAATAAAGTAAAACAAGGAAAGGATACCTCGGCCGGCGATTGATTCGATGAATTTCGAGGACCGACGTCGTTTACTTGGAAAACGACGTTAGACGGGGAACCCTCTGACATCCCTTCAAAAAAGTTTGGGGCATAAGGGGCTAATCTCTCTCAATTTATATATAGGAGTCTGCATATCCGAGATTCATAGCCTACCAGCATAATCTTGCTAAACTTGGAGTCATTCTTGATTGTGGTCTGGCCCAGGAAAAGGATATTAGATATATTATTCACTTTCGTTTACAGTGCTTGATAACGCCAAGTCAAGCATGGCACTGCATATGATAGATAGAGTGAATTCAAATCTGTCCAGTATTTCTTGTTCAGATTTAAGCAGTTCTGAAAATGAATCAACTCCTTGGGTTGTTTCAGTACTCGCGTCTCTACTCCAGAGACAAGTCGTCAGAAACGAAAAATTACTGCTTTCTTCAGAGAACAATTTCTCAAGAGAAAATGTGTGTGTTTTCTCTGCAGATCAAGTTCCTACCATGAGCATACCAAAGTACTTGGCGAGGATCTTCAAGTACGCACGCTGCAGCCCTTCGGTATTTGTTGTGGCATACACCTATTTTGATCGCCTAATTCTCAAACCAGACTTCCGGTTAACATTTCGCAACGTTCATAGATTTGTGATCACCAGTGTCATGGTTGCTACCAAGTTTCTCGATGATTTGTGAGTGTTTTACCTACGGCGATGGGCTTTGCTTCTGTTTTTTAACTGCTTTCATGAAATGTTAATACATATGCATATTTTTTGGCTGATGTAAGGTTGATGTTGTTGATGCAGGCATTATGGAAACGACTACTTCGCAAAAGTGGGGGGCTTAACTCTTCGTGAAATAAATATTCTTGAGGTCGAGTTTCTGTTCATGCTGCGGTTCCGGTTGCAGGTTACGGTGAGCGTGTACGAGAGTTACTGCTCCCATTTTGAGAGAGAGGTGGCATTCGGTGGAGGTTTTCAGATAGAAAGGGCTCTTCGTGGTCTCCCCAAAAAAGAATCAGATCGCAAATCATCATCATGCAAACAGGAGCAGAGCAGAAAGCGGAGACCGGGCAATGCCTCGAGCTATGCCGGATGTTAAGAACCTACACATTCTTAACACTTCAATTATTAGCACTCAACCAATGGAAATCGCTTTCTTCCGAGTAGACTTTCTACTGCTAATATTATTAGTGTCGGAAGTGAAGAGCCCAGGCAAATTAACTCAATCGAAAGTCTGATGCCAATTTGGTGAAGGGATTTTCATCTGTATAGTGTTCATATTTAATGGTTATGCTTATACGTATCTCTTATGAAATTAGTTCTCGTATTAAAAAATAAATAAAATCAAGAAAGACCACTTCGAAACGAATTTTGGATTATAAGAGTTAGAGTGTATAATATCAATTAAAAAATGGTTCTCATTAGCTTCACTTGCAAGTTTGGAATTAAATCCGACAATAAGTTATATGACTCGTTAGCATGATTCCATCTGGGTTTGAAAGCAGCAAAGTTCCTCTTTAAAAAAGTTTAATAAAAATATTACAAGTTATATGACTCGTTAGCATGATTCCATTGGGTTTGAATGTTGGAACGTTAATTATGTCATACCAATCTTAAAAGTATAAGCCCATAAAACACTAGACACCACCCCTTTGCCCATTTATTTATAAAATATGGTAGATTAAACCTAGCAGCATCTTAGCGTAATTACTCGGAACTCGGCGATGGTTTTTTTTTTTCCGCCAAATGGGCTCTTGTCGTAAACCAGTCACTACCGTATAAGTAATATTTCCAAATGGCAATACCCAAGACCTTTGACCCGCACTATCATCGGAATACTGAAACACCTACAAATATAATAATAAACTTTTCATGTCTTGTCAAAAGATGCAGAAGCTTGTGGAAATCATCGCACATATTACGCATGCCTCAAATAGTGAAACAATATGATATTTGTTTTTAAGTTGCTTGAAACAAACATTTGAAGGATGTAATAACAAGAAGTAATAGTTTCTCAACCTGTCCAAAGACACCCTTGTCCTTTACACACTTCAAGAGATTGAAACGTATTTAAATTTATATAGGTTAAGAGGAGAATGCGTTGGTTAATATTTTACATCCATGATGTAATTACCTGTCCAAAGACACCCTTGTCTTTTACACACTTCAAGAGATTGAAACGTATTTAAATTTATATAGGGTTAAGAGGAGAATGCGTTAGTTCATATTTTACATCCATGATGTAATTAATGAACACGGGGGAAGGGATTATTGGGCTCTTTAAAAGTATGGTCCGTGAAGTTGCTCTCTTTACTAAAATAAAAGTAAGAAAAAAGGTCGACGCTACTCACAAGAACCAGAAACTGTTTGCTGAAAATGTGGTTTCATGGTAACGTTTGATCTCCCTTCATAGGGATAGGAATGCGAGGAATATTATATTATAGCACAAATAGTGCATAATCTAAGGTGATTATATTTTAATTTTTTTATAATAATAAGCAGGATAAGGGAGACACAGGATGTATAAAAATGAGGGATTTAGGACAAGAGTTATATAAAGTAGAGGGTATACTTAATATAAGTAGATGATATTACCTATTCTTTTGTAATAGTTTTGGTTTATGAAATTGAGTTGGAGTGATTTCTTTCTTTAAGAGTAATATTGGTGTTGTCTTACCTTAAGGATATTATCTATTTCTATTTTTTTATATGGATTATGACGGAACTATGGATGTTTGAAGTTGGGTTATTAATGTTGTTTTTTGGCTAAATATTTTTTTTAAAGAATTTTTTTTTATCATTTTTTTGTAGTTATTTTCAGAATATTCATGCACCATCGTGTAGATCAATTTGAGTACTACAAAATGGCTAGTCATTTATCAAATTTTGATCACTATTGAGGTAGTTATGTGTTAGCAATTTAATGTAGATGTTCGCATGTTAATCAATCTTAGGATAAATAAATCTTGGAAGAGATAAAGAGGGACTAGCAAAGTCTTGTTCCTCATCAAAGAAGTAGTAAAATTTAGAGATCTCAAAATAAGATCTCATCACCAATACTTCCATAAGGAGAAGATTGAAGAAAATGTCTCATTTAGAAGACTAGAGAAGCTACAATATTGAAGACTTTGGAGAGGTCTCTAGGAAAAATGAGGAAAATGCTTGGAGAACCTTGTTGCAAAATTTATAGAGGTATAATCAAAGAAGTTCCTAAAACAACTCATTGGAGAAATCCACTACCAATATGGGTTTGAATGTAAGGTTCGAACGTTAATTATGTCGTGCCAATCTTAAAAGTATAAGCAGATGTGCGTAAAGGCCTTTGTTGGGTGGTGGGAGATGGTAATTCCATTGATTCTTGGAGAGATTCTTGGGCCTCGCCATCCCCTCTTGAATATTGCATGACCTTCACCTGTCTGAAGCCAATCACATATAATTTCTTTGGTCCCAAAATTTTTAACTTTTTAGAACTATTCAATGGTCATCTTCAGTGGAAGTCCTATAACTTCCCAAATATTTCTCAGGAGGAGAAACTTGCTTTTATAAATTTAAAAAACTCTTTAAAATGGTTATTAACCCTGGGTACTGGTCTTCACAATAGGTTGGTTTGGGGTCCAATGAAGATGGTCAATTTTTAGTTAAATCTGCTTATGGTTTCTTGGACTATGATTCGGATCCTTGGTTCCCAATGAATCAAGTCTAGATTAAAGGCCTAACGCCTAAATTCAATGTGTTCTTCTCATTGGAAATTCAGGTAAAGTACCTTACCTTTTTTTTCTAATAATACTTCTTATAAACATCCATTATGGGGATTGAACCCAGGTCACATCACTGATAGAAAGTACCTTACTCTCGATAATCTTCAAAAATAGAAAATCATTTTTCCTAATAGGTTCTTTCTGTGCGATAGGGCTTTTGAATCACCATTCCACTTGTTTTTTCATTGTGCCTATAACCTTGAAGTTTTTTGTCTCTTCCTTTTGGAGCTAGGTGTTACTTACATTATTCCCACCTCACTGGAGGACTTGGTTGTTCAATGGGTCTTCCCCTTATCCTCTCCTCACCTACGCTAGTTTTGGAAATTTAGGTTACCCCATATTTGGTGGTGGGTGTGGAAGGAAAGGAATGCTCGTGCCTTTAAAAATATTTGCCATCTTGAGTCATCGATATCCTTGGGGGCCATCATAGATACAGTGGAATATGTGAAATATTTAAAACTAAATTCAGTAACTTGTGAAGGTGAGATCGGTTTGGATATATCGTTGGGTTTTTTAACTAAAGCTCAGAATATAGTGAGTAGGGTGAGTCAGGATACGACTAGCATGATTTCGTAACCTCCTCCATCGGGTTGGCTGAAATTCAACTTTGACAAAGCTTCTAAAGGGAACCTAGGCCCTGTAGGTGCAAGGGGCTTGTTTAGAAACTCGGAGAGAAAAATTATTTTTATCTTTGCTAAAAACTTGGGTCATCAAACCAACCATTTCGTTGAAGCTCAGGTATTATTTCAGGGTGTTTCCCAACTAAACTAGGTGAATTGCAGGAAACTAATCATAGAAGGATATTCACTCAATGTTATCAAAATGATTAATGGTAACCAAAATATCTCCTAGACTATTGCAAATTATATAATTGAAGCTAGGAGAATCATTCAAAATTTAGAATAAGTCCAATTCAAACACCAATTTAGAGAAGGTAACAAAGTTGCGGACTTCCTAGCTCATCAATGTCTTACATAGTAAGATCTTCACATTTGGATAGGTAATTTTCGAGATGGCCTTAGATCGTTGGACAATGAATTCAAATAAAGGTCAAACTCAAGTCAAAATACTTAGGGTGGGTAACTGGAACTATTCCCATTGGATGTTGCTTTTTGAATGTTTTGGTTGGGCCTATGTGCCCAGTTTTTTGTCTCTGTTTATCCATGGAGGCTTGCATGCCCACCTTTTATTTTTGTTTGGCTTATGTGTCTCGGTGTGTTTGGCTAGTATATGTTGGTCTAGGTGTAAGTAGTTGTGTCCAAGGGCTAGTTGACTTTAATGTTTCCTAATATTTGGAGATTAGCTTATTTTTGTTATAATATTTAGAGGTCCTTTCAAAACTCCTTTCATCCAACTAATAAAAAATTATTATAAATTTTATTTTTATTTCTATGTAAATAATACTATAATTTTTAAATTTATAATATTAAAAATAATACTAGAAAATTATTATACATATATTAAATTTATAATTCACTATATTTCTACTACTTAGAACTAATACATATCAAACTAAATGTTGAATAGAACATAGTTGTAAAAAAATATAAGAACTTTATATACAATATAACTTTACAAAAAATTAAATGCCTTTAGTTAAATTTTAAAGAAAAATTATTTTAAAATCATATCAAACAATACATATATAATTGTTAAACTTTAAAAAAATATTTAATTAATTTTATCAAACTCTTAAAATATTATTATTTTAATTTTATTAACTAATTATAATAAATAAATAAATATTTGATAAAACGTAAATGTAAGTCATGACCGTACAGGCTTGGTTCTCAATTGGCAAATCTCAGACATAAAAAGCCCTGCAAACATTTAAGATTCTAAGACACGTTAGCTTTGCGCAACTCTCTTGTCTAAAGATAACCGTGCATTATACCACTTTTCTCTGTAGTGAATCCAAATCCGTAGCCAGGACGTAGAAGGTTGGAAGACCTGTGGTTGCTATGTAAGAAATATTTAATTATTTAAAAATTGCAAAGCGACGAGGAACGAAGAAGTTTCCATGGAACATGTTGCAATTCTATGATTAAGATTGACAAATTTTGTCTTACGCCATCTCATAGAATTTCTAACTGTTCATCTATATTTATTTGGCTTTAGCTTTGTCTGTAGTAGCGCACGCACATGTTCATCAATGAGAATCAACTTGGTCCTCGTAAATATTATCCTATTGTCTATCAACTTGGAGACCGTTCAGCCTCCAAGTAGACGGCACTCTGATAACCAACTCTCTATGTGCATGTCCTACCATTCTAACCAGGGTTTGGATATATGTTATTCAATTGAAAAACACCACCAACAGTCCAGAGGTGACATTGTCCATAGGTTCCCGCTTATATGCAAAACATTTTTTTCAAGTGTCCAATTAAAATATTGTAAACGCGTCAACTAGGCAGAAAAGCACAGATTTAGTGTACCAAGATATTGAGAATCGGACAGCCAAACGTGCGATATGCAAACTGGATTTCAGGTGTGAAAAGTTTCTTGACTCTTGCTTTCAACATATTACGTCGCCAATCATCTCCTTTCTGATATTCAAATTAGGTAGTTAGCTGTTCGGGAATTAAGCAAAGATGTTACACTTAAAAAACAACATTGCACATCAAACGTCGACGTTATTTCATATTATTATAAAGCCTGAAAGCTAACGCCTGTTACGCTGTTGCAATTTGACATGCAAATGGACCATTGCTTGTCGAGGGAGACTAAGTGACATGAGCTGTCATGTTCGTGATTCCATGGACAGTTGCATTGGATCAATAGATTGAATAGCGCCGAGCTCGGCATTATTTATTAGTTTATTTTTATTTAGACACGCTAGAGCGAGCGAAGCTGCTGCTTCTTTTCGTTTCTTCTGCTTCAACCTTTTTTAATTGAAAATGGCATTTCCACCCAGGAATCGTACCGTCCCTGCCAATTTAAAGAGATTCAAATCTGAAAGATTATATTTTTCATTTTGGTAACGTTGTGCATGTATACGGATCCAAGAAGGAATAATTAAGTTATCATTCACCATCACCATTCTGTCAAAACTTCGGTGCTCAACACTCAAATTTGTCTTGATTACCAGACATGATTGCGTCAGCTTGTTCTACCGACAACATTTTCATAATTGATAATAAAGTAAAACAATGAAAGGATACATTGGCCGGCGATTGATTCGATGAATTTCGAGGACCGACGTCGTTTACTTGGAAAACGACGTTAGACGGGGGACCCTGTGACATCCCTTCTAAAATATTTGGGGCCTAAGGAGCTAATCTATCTCAATTTATATATAGTAGGAGTCTGCATATCCCAGATTCATAGCCCCAGCATAATATTGCTAAACTTGGAGTCATTCTTGATTGTAATTTGGCCCAGGAAAAGGAGATTTGACATATTATTCACTTTCGTTTACAATGCTTGATAACGAAAAGTCAAGCATGGCACTGCATATGATAGATAGAGTGAATTCAAATCTGTCCAGTATTTCTTGCTCAGATTTAAGCAGTTCTGAAAATGAATCAACTCCTTGGGTTGTTTCAGTACTCGCGTCTCTACTCCAGAGACAAGTCGTCAGAAACGAAAAATTACTGCTTTCTTCAGAGAACAATTTCTCAAGAGAAAATGTGTGTGTTTTCTCTGCAGATCAAGTTCCTACCATGAGCATACAAAAGTACTTGGCGAGGATCTTCAAGTACGCACGCTGCAGCCCTTCGGTATTTGTTGTGGCATACACCTATTTTGATCGCCTAATTCTCAACGAACCAGACTTCCGGTTAACATTTCGCAACGTTCATAGATTTGTGATCACCAGTGTCATGGTTGCTACCAAGTTTCTCGATGATTTGTGAGTGTTTTACCTACGGCGATGGGCTTTGCTTCTGTTTTTTAACTGCTTTCATGAAATGTTAATACATATGCATATTTTTTAGCTGATGTAAGGTTGATGTTGTTGATGCAGGCATTATGGAAACGACTACTTCGCAAAAGTGGGAGGCTTAACTCTTCGTGAAATAAATATTCTTGAGGTCGAGTTTCTGTTCATGCTGCGGTTCCGGTTGCAGGTTACGGTGAGTGTGTACGAGAGTTACTGCTCTCATTTTGAGAGAGAGGTGGCATTGGGTGGGGGTTTTCAGATAGAAAGGGCTCTTCGTGGTCTCCCCAAAAAAGAATCAGATCGCAAATCATCATTATGCAAACAGGAGCAGAGCAGAAAGCGGAGACCGGGCAATGCCTCGAGCTATGCCGGATGTTAAGAACCTACACATTATTAACACTTCAATTATTAGCACTCAACCAATGGGAATCGCTTTCTTCCGAGTAGACTTTCCACTCCTAATCTTATTAGTGTCGGAAGTGAAGAGCCCAGGAAAATTAACTCAATTGATTTTTTGATGCCAATTTGGTGAAGGGATTTTAATCTGTATAGTGTTCATATTTAATGGTTATGTTTATAAGTATCTCTTATGAAATTAGTTCTCGTAAAGACCGCTTAGAAACGAATTTTGGATTATGGGAGTTACAGTGTTTAATATCTATTAAAAAATGGTTCTGATTAGCTTCACTTGCTAATTTTGGTGTTAAAGCCGACTATAAGTTATATGACTCGTTAGCATGATTCCATCTAGGTTTGAAGGCAGCAAGGTTCCTCTTTAAAAAGGCTTAGATTATATTAATTTATTAATGATTCCATCTGGGTTTTGAAGACAAGCTTCTAACGTTAATTCGGCAATGGGTTTAACAATAATTATGTTTTTTTTCCGCCAAATGGGCTGTTGTCGTTAACCACTGACTACCGTATAAGTAATATTTCCAAATGGCAATGCCCAAGACCTTTGACCCGCACTATCATCGCAATGCTGAAACACCTACAAATATAATAATAAACTTTTCATGTCTTGTCAAAAGACGCAGAAGCATTTTGAAATCATCGCACATTTTACGCATGCCTCAAATAGTGAAACAATATGATATTTGTTTTTAAGTTGCGTGAAACCAACATTTGAAGGATATAATAACGAGAGGTAATAGTTTCTCAACCTGTCCAAAGACACCCTTGTCCTTTGCACACTTCAAGAGATTGAAAAAGATTTAAATTGATATAGGGTTAACAGGAGAATGCGTTGGTTGGTATTTTATATCCATGATGTAATTAATGAGCACGGGGAAGGGATTATTGGGCTCTTTAACAGCATGGTCCGTGAAGTTGCTCTCTTTATTAAAATAAAAGTAAGAAAAAATGTCGACGCTACTCACAAGAACCAGAAACTGTTTACTGGAAATGTGGTTTCATGGTAACTTTTGATCTCCCTTCATAGGGATAGGAATGCGAGGAATATTATATTATATTATAGCACACATAATTTAAGGTGATTATATTTTAATTGTTTTATAATAATAAGAGGGTAAGGGAGACAAAGGATCTAGAAAGATGAAGGGTTTAAGAAGAAAGTTATATAAAGAAGTGATATTGTTAATATAAGTACATTGTATCACGTGTTATTTTTAATAGTTTTGGTTCATGAAAATGAGTTGGAGTGATTTCTTCCTTCAAAATAATATTAGTGTTATCTTACCTTAACGATATTATCTTTGTATGGATTATGACAATTTTGGTAAAGTGGGGATTGTGGTTTTTTTGAACTATAGAGCTAGAAAAAAAATCATCTTGTAGGAGCTATATCATTTTTTCCAACAATTATTTTTAAAATAGTTTTGTACCATTTTGTAGATCCTTTGAGGACTACAAAACTGATTAGAAACTTGTTAAATTATGATAAGTATTGAGGCAGTTATGATTATTTGAAGTTGGATTATTCATGTTATTTTTTGTTTACATTATAAAAAAATTAAAAGAAAAAAATGTATATATATATATATTTTGTAGAGTTATTTTCAAAATATTCTTTCACCATTGTATAAATCAATTTGATTACTACAAAAACAAATGGTAATTTGTCAAATTATAATAAGTATTGAGGGAACCATAGATGTTTGAAGTTGGGTTATTGATGTTGTTTTTTGGCTAAACTTTTTTTTTTTAAGAAAAAAATCTTATCTTTTTTTGTAGTTATTTTTAGAATATTCATGCACCATTGTGTAGATCAATTTGAGTACTAAAAAATGGCTAGTCATTTATCAAATTTTGATCACTATTGAGGTAGTTATGTCTTAGCAATTTAATGTAGATGTTCACATGCTAATCAATCCTAGGATAAATAAATCTTGGAAGAGATAAGGAGGGACTACAAATTCTTGTTCTTGATCAAAGAAGTAGCAAAACTTAGAGATTTGAGAAGAAGATCTCATCACCAACACTTCCACAAGGAGAATATTGAAGAAAATATCACATTTAGAAGACTAGAGAAGCTACAATATTGAAGAACTTGGAGAGATCTCTAGGAGAAATAAGAAAAATGCTTGGAGAACCTTGTTGCAGAACTTATAGAAGCATCATCAAAGGAGTTACTAGAACAACTCATTGGAGAAATCCACTACCAAGGAGAAGATTTTGATAGTGAATGACTTGGGATAATTATCGCCATCCTAAAACAATCCCAAGAGAGAAAGGTTTGACAAACGAGTTGTAAAAACTTCGAAGAATCCAGTGAAGATCTCAAGACATACAAAATCTTGAGAAGAAGATCTTGTTTGAAGTTAGAATTCAAAAAGAAGATAGAAGGAGAATTCAAACAAAAGAAGCCTACCAAATCCAAGATATTTGGATATTACGTCTCACAACAAGAAGTTACATTTTAGATATAAGTTTTTTCTGAATCTATAGAAAAAACCATAGGATCACTTGAAGGATCAAGCCACCAAAACCTAGGCTCAAGACAAAAGGTTCGAGACCAAGTTTTGGTAAAACAAGAAAGTACAAAATTCATTCATCGTAAGGCATATTATTGGTGAATATAAACACCAAGATCTACATCATCTACAAAAGCCATTAAAGGTAAGCAACTTGGGTGCAATTAGTTGAACTTTAAATTAGGGTTATTTATGAATTTTAATTTAACACCATACTTGGATTAAAGTTGCAAAAATAAGGGATCATATTATAGTCTTCAAGAAGGTGCAAAAGATAGTTTTTTAACAGATTTATTTACATCCTATAAACTGATTGTAGTGAAGAATTACAGATTATTGAAGGGTTCCTTATAATTACTCTTAAAATTTGTAGATATTATTAAGTGTATTTGAAACTACATTGAGAGCTTATTTATAAGAGAAATAAAATGATAATTTAAGTGCATTAAATTAGAGGTATTATTGATTCATTGCACTATACTAGTTTTATATTAAACTTGTTACTCTCAAAGCATTATTTTGTGTTCTTTTATTGTTAATATGAAGGACGCAAAAACGAGCATACTATCAAAGTGTCTAGAGATACTATTTGGTGTACAAAACTTATAACATTTCATGGCCAAAAGAAGCCATTGATACAAATAAAAGAGTGGAAAATAAAACCATCATTAAAATCCTTGAAGGAAGCTACAAATCAAGACATGGTAAGTCTCAGATTCAAGGTTCACTTAGGGTTTATTTAAAAGTGTAAGTGTAGAAATTTCTACTCCCAAAAATCAAGTTAGCTTTCTTATTATGTTATTCAATTAAAAGAGTTAGATATTAGTGTTGTCTAATAATAAAGGCAACAATACACTTCTCTCAAAATAATAAGAGTAAGTAGAGGCCATATTCAAGAAGCAAGAATAAAGCATCAAATAAGTTTACATAAGTCCTCAAGCTATATAGCGAGGAGCCTTCAGAATAGATAATGAAGTAGCATCTAAAATAGATAAATAATACACTAAAATTTGGTGCAAAATAAGGTCTCTTATTCATAATACGTTGGAGCACCATATACCTCTAAAATAAGTCAAATTATTGAGTGTCTCAATACACCAAAAACAACAGGTGTTCTAAATTACTTGCACATAAACATAGGTAAAAGAGAAGCTATTTTAGGGTTTGCAAGCATGGTCATCATCTCAATAGGTATAAGGGAAAATGTCGACCAAAAGAAAAGAGCCACCGTAGGGCTCACATTGCTCAAGATTCGAGGTGCTTAAAGACACCATTTCTCCATGTCAAATAAAGCACCTAGAGTAAGCATCCACCTACAACATTGAGGCCAATATAAGAAGGCCATTATCAATCAATATCTATGATAAAAGGAGATAACATTAAGGGAATTTATCACCTACGTTTCTATGGTATAACTATCAACACGGACATGAAAACTCTATTAATAAAGGAACGAGGAGAATTTAAAACATATTGAAAGCATATAAGAACAAATCTAAAAGGTACTATATCCAAGATGTAGTTTTGAGAAGATGTCTTCCAAAAGAAACACTCAAATCAACCCTTGGTTTTCCATAATACTACCATTGGAGTGCCATAATATCTTTCCTCATCACCATACCTGGATCCATCCATACAACAAATACATTGGCTTCGAAAGAAAGAGTTATCAAGAGCACTTGTTAGCAAGGAATATATGGGCTATAAAATATTGGAGGAAAAGTGTGTATGCTAAAAACCTAAGTGCCACTTGGTAGAAACACACCAAGTGCCATTTCATTCCACATTGCTCAAAGAATAATTGAATGCCTTCCTTTGAGTGGTTATGAAATAATAAGGAGGTTACATATCTTTGTTATCATTACATAATGGAATGAGTGTTGGAATAATCTCAACATCCATATTTATTGTAAATCTTAACTGCCAATTTTTTGAAATTCAAAGAGGAATCCATATTATTTAAAGTGTTCAACTTGGAGGAGGAAATAATGAAGTAAAAGCATGGTCAAAGCATTGAAATGTGTGGAAGCACCATTCAAATGAGTGTAAGTTTGCATTAAAGAGCTATCATAAAACAACAACTCCATCGCTATTCTATTGGAAAATATTTACATTTTCCAAGCACCATTCAAGGAAACCAATGCTAGTGCCAACTAGAGAGAACATTAAATTCTCATATGCACTAGTTTTTAGTGGATACATTGAGCCACAAGGATTACTAAGGTAAAGTTCATATTAAATCTACTTGCTTTAAGTCTAATTGACAATTGGAGTTATAAGGATATAATTCATTTTCTAGTGCAATCATTCATCAAGCTTTAGTACTATATTAAGCAATATCATTTCAATAACGTTTACATATTTGCAAGAATAAAGTAGAAGATATAAGGGTTTCTACTCTTGAAATTAAAACCCTATTTTTTCAAATATTATTGTTTTTCTAATATTCCAAATTAGGGAGTTATAAGGAATACTACACCAAAATAAATTGTTGGAATTTAGAAACATTAAAGTATTAAATATCAAGGGATATATAAAGAGGTTCATTAAATATTATCAGTTGCTAGAATTAATTGATAAAAATATCTCTTAAACACATTGAAGGGGTAAATGAAACCAAACTTTGAGAAATTCAAATTTGAAAGTGCTTAGTTTAATAGGAGTAATAAAGAGTAATAAAAGTTGATTTTTTGTATTTACAAAACTTTACAAAATCAACCCAAGATTGAACTACTATTCCAAAAAGCACTTTATCAATCATATTGCATGCTCTAAACACTAGGGAGATATAAGGAATTCTACAAAACCTAAGCCTTGGATAGGTTTATCAAATTGAATCATATACTCAATCTAATCGAGAAAGATATAGTATTATACATATATTAAAGAAACAAGAAGAATACTACACTTCATCTACTAAGGAGATATAAGGTAGTCTACTACAAAGGATTCATCAAAAATATTTCTAAAATAGAAAAATATAAAACTAAGAGAAATGTCTACCTCAAGTAATACAATGAACAATAATATGAACACTATTAGAAAGGAAAGAGCAAGTTTCATAAAAAGTGGAATCAAGAATTCACTTATAAATTTTGAAGGAAACTTAGACCTTACTTCAAAAAGGATACATAGTGAAGCTTTAAAAGATAAATTTGAAATAATGGAACATTATCTACATGCTTGACTCATTGAAGCAATTGATAATGGAAAGAATGACATTCAAATTCCTTTAGAATATGGAAGCATATTATATATGGCACTACTTACATTCAAATGTTATAAGGATGAAAATATAGAATAGAGAGGATTGATAGAATTACTTAAGTTAAAAAACAAAATGGATGAGTCTTCCCTAGAAAAGATATTTCAATCCTCATGCAATATTAGTACATCAAGCTCTACTAATACAAAATCTTATCATGATGCTCTAAGTGTATGTTCAGAAGATTTTGTACAATACATAGAGAATGATGACAAGGACAAGAGCAAAGAGAAAATACTCTTGCAAGAATATGGTGATATATGTCCACCTATGAAAGGACTAACTTCAATAAATAAGAAGAAGAAGAGGAACCAATTCAAGAAGGTATACAATGCAATGTGAATTAAAGATAATACAAAGAACCCGATCAATCCAAAGAGAATTCATAGAAAGAAGATCCATATTGAAGACTAAAGTCTTAAATACCCAAATAATGTAATACAAGGGGTTTTAGAGTATATTACATCATTTGGGTCATGTAAATGTACTACCTTTGGTACATAGTTAGAGTCAAAGATTACTTTAGGGGGAATTTATCTAGTTACTTCAAGTAATGTAATAAATGCACAAGTATCTATGTGAAAGTTGTAAATGTGCAAGGTGTCCCCTTGTACATCTAGATAGAGTTTTGGCGAAGGAACCCATCTTCATATATAAAGGGCCTCATAGTAAGTGATAGAACATAACAGTAGGTAGTAGTGTAGAAGGTAAAATCCATTGGTGACGGAGTACAATGTATTAATTTAGCATATATTCATGGAGTGTTCATTTCCTCCATAGCTGCATTGTATTATTTTTTTTCATTTCTATTTATAGTATACTTCAGTCATATTGTAGAATTACTTTCCTTCATATTTTTTTGCATCTAAAGATTGTCATCTCCCATAACATACTTCATAAAAAGCTATCATTTTCTAAGTTTTTCCTTTAAGGTTGAATCCTTTTGTCTCCCTAATGTTCAACTTAAACACAAGCACTTTATTTCTCCCTATTTATGAATATAAGTTTAAAGATAATTTTCATGAAATTTAAATTGATAAAATATTCTATCTTCAAAAAAATTAAGTTGGATTCCTTATGTCCCTTCAATTTAAGTGAGACGATAATTCAAATGTAGTTTGTCAACTTTCTAACAACTCTATGTTGTGCTTCCTATATCTTTCAATTTTCAGTAATATAGTTTCTAAATTTCAAAAATTTATGTTGGTAATGAATTTATTATAACTCCCTAATTAGAAATTTAGAAAAACAAATATATTTGTAAATAAAATATTTCAATTTTGATGTAGAAAACCTTATTCCTCAATATTAAATTATTTGCAAATATTTCTATGCTTGAATTTCAAATAAAGCAATTTCAAAAGGCTTTCAAATTAAATCTTCCTTACTTCAAAAGTCTTTCAAATCATTCAATAAATCATCTAAGGTTTTAATTTATCAATTCACTTCCTTATATCTCCATTCATTTAATTAATCTTATGTGTAATTGATTAACTAAGCTTAACCTTAATATTGATATACCTTATACCTCGTTGACCTTTATGAAATGCAAATTGATTTAAATAATTTATACTTTTATGCAAATGGAGTGCTACATATTTGGTTTGCTTCTCCTATGACTACAACTTGCACGCTATTTTAGGTATTGTCTACCTTTCAATATTCAATACTTGATGACATATTTTCATTGCATTTAATGTTCTTCTTTGTGAATGGTGCTCTCTTCTAGAATTTAACTATCCTCTTAGTGCTTGTTCTACCGTCTTTGATCGTTGAATGTGCTTAATATGTATGCTAAATATCATTTGAGCTCCTCCAACCTATCAATATTCCTCTTCTCATGTATTGCATGTGCTCAATGTCTTCTTTAGGTATTTCTTCTTGCTAAATTACTCTACCCAACTATGACAATATGAGCATTACCTCTGATAAGTGTCTTCCTTCCTCAAGGGGTGGTCATAGCCAGTTTGAAGCATTTTCCATCAATGGTTTTTGACGATACTTTTCATTTGCACCAAGTGGAATCCATGTTCTTTCACATTATCAACCGAAGTGAAAAATGGTAGTTACGCTTCTCTAAACACTTGCATGTAATTCTATAATATCTTACCTTTATTTGGTACTCAGACTTGCTTACCCTTCCTTAATGCTCACAATATTTTTTGCTACTTGATAGTGGTAACTTCCAAATCTTCTTTACACAAATGTATTTTGTAACTCCCCAATGCTTGTTTGTACTTATTTGTTTCTAATGCTTATTGGTGTCTCTTCTACTTTAATGGTTGCTCCTCTTCTACGATGGTGGCTCCTCCTTTGGTGGTGCTCCAATAACTCTTACTTGGTGGCTTTTCCACCCCTTTGCTCTATAGATTTTCAATGATGTTAGACCAGATATGTAAGGTTCTTAACTTGGATAAAAAATTTATTTTTAATTTATTTATTTCTTAAGAAAATTGCACCTTAATCCTTGCTTTTGCTCTGTCCTCTAACTTCTTTTTTTCTCGTAGATATTAATCCAATGTGAGCATTAACTTCTTCAAGTTTTGGTCTCTTTACTTGGTGTCTTTAGACACCTTGAGCATGTTGTATTTAAGCACCTATTTGACCTTTCCTTAGAAACTAATATTGCCCCCTTTCGCTCGATTGTAGACTCTTTCTTTTGCAAATTTTAAAAACTCTAATATGGTGCTCTTATAACTTCAATGTAAACTAATTTTAATACTTAAATAATAAATGTTTGCAGAACCAATGTGGTATACCTTTTGGCCTCCTTTTGTGGGTAATATTATTGGTGATTTGATTAACCTTTTTGCTTCCCCAAAATTGTAAACTTTACAACTTTCCTTTCTACTTAATTGCTAAAATTATCAATTTTGTAGCTTTCAATACTATTTAAAAATATGCTTCTATGTTTTTTAAATATATTTATAATTTGCAAAAAATATTCTTCTTCAAATGCTACCAAATCCTTGTTTGCTTTTCTGTCCAAAGCTCTCTCAAAATTGCCCTAAATTTCTCCAAAATCGCAACTCTTTTCTCTCCTTCTAATTCTACCCTAAAATATGAATTTTGTGGCTTCAATTATCCTTTATATTTGTTCTCTCAAATTCTAAAATTTTTAATTAATTGTGTTGTATAAATGCTACCCTCTTGTTTTTCAAAACTCTGCAATTTTTGTAGCTTCAAAAAATTAGAAGCCACAAAAAGTGGTTGTCCAAATTTATCCTAAAATTCTTGAAATTGCTACCTTATTTTGCTTTCAATCCTTCCTTCAATTGGTTGTTCAAGGCCATTTCAAAAAATACCCAAATATTTTCCAAATCATAGCTATATATCACCTTCAATTTGCTAACCTGAGAATCTTCAACTTTTGTTGTAAAAATCAACAATTGTCTCCTTCGAAAATCAACCTTTAAATTCTTTATGGTTGTCTTTAAAATTCAAATATGATGGTCTCTTCAATCTCTTTTATCCTCTAATATTCTGTAGAATTATGAAATTGAATTGGACCTATTTTTTGGCCTTATCCTCAAGAATTTGAATGTCTTGAGATCTTCAAAATCCTTTCTAAAATTTGATATTCTTGCCAAATCCTTTTTAATTTTGGGCTTGTTGTCGAATGACGACAATTATCCCAAATTTTTATTTTTAGGAGCTTATCCTTCTTGAAATCTTCAAAATTCTTCAAATATTCTACAAATGGACACTTCTTCAATAGGGTTGTTCTAGCCTTCTTATTTCTCCTTCCAAATTTGCTTGAGACCTCTTCTCTTGGGTCTTAGAATTTTGTAACTCTTCAATTGGACCTTTTCCTTAGTCCTCTATTTTATTTCTTCAATCTTGTATCTTCCAAATTTGGAGTTTCTTCAATGATATATCTTCTCTAGACCTCCTCTTTATCCAATATTCAATAGGGATTCTTTTGACCTCTTCTCATTCTTCAATGGAGTTTCTTTCTTCTTTCTTCAGTCTGAAGTCTTCAATATTCTTACGGGGACCTCTTATCTCAGGTCTCCTCAATATTCTACCTTAAATATTAAATGGGGATTTTTCATTGGACCTCCTTAATCTTCAATGTCTACTCTTTTGCTGCAACAAAGAACTAATCCCTACACAAGTAAAGCACACAAACTTTAAAACAATTGAATATGAAATTCTTATCTATCTGTTGTAGGAAGATTCTCAATTTATGAAAACTATTTTTCTACAACAACAAACTTAGTTAGGATCAAGAAAATTCATATAAATATCTATAACAATCAATAAAATTCACTAGTTATCCTTAAATCTAGTGGAGTGAGATCTATGTTGAGTCCTAGTCTTCACAAGTTTTCCTGAAACCCCATGGAAATACTCTAGAAAAAAAATAACTTTAAAATTTCTAAAAATTAAATCTCCCTATGTCATCTCAACCTCTCTTGTGGCTCTCTCTATCTCCTATCAATATCCCTTGTGATCTGATACCACTATTAGCTTTTGATGCTATATACGTAGTCAAAAATCAACCACAAGATATAAAATGAGCATATGCAATATTAAATATATGATAATGGTAATATACTAAGATTGGAAAACTCATAAGAAACTTTTGTAAGAACTACAATTAATGAAGGCTCAAAAAAATAGTACAATAATAAAAATGGAGGTCTCAAACTCTTCATATTCCTTAAATGCTCTACATTGTATCTAGCATATGCTATCTACCTTCTTTATTTTTCATCTTATCTATGAAAGACCTATATATAATAAGATGTGACTCTTGGTCTTCCACCCATATATGACTCTTTATCTTCCTATTCTATAGACTTATGTACACATGGACAACATGCACATTTATATCATCAAGTACTTTGCACATTTTAACAATATTTTAGCATTTATTACATTGCATAAAGTAAATACTTAAACCCTAATATAAGACACACTCCTAATCTAAATATGTACCCAAGATGGTACATTAGCATGTAACAAATAATGTAATATATTCCAATAGAAATGCCTTTCTAGCTGACCTTTCTCTCTCTCATCATGGTTAATAAGATGTTCTCATTTGAAGTTGAGAGGGGATATCCATGAGTCCTATATAATGATGAGCAAAGGGTGTTATCTGAGCATTATATTTTACTATGTTGTGAATGTGTTAGTCATGTTAAAAATTTTATGACCAAAATCCCCTCCTAAAGGTAAATTTGAGGCTTCCAAAGCATGGATATGGTTCTCCAATTGTGTTTGTTTTAGAAGATGTTGGTCTTTCAACTTTGTTTGGGTCTAGTGTAGGATATTGGGAAAAGGGCATTATCTTGGTGGTATCTTTTATTGTGTTGTAAATTTATTAACTACGTTAAAAATTGGATGGCCAAGATCCTTTTCTAAAGGTGAAACTGAGGCTTTCGAAGTGTGGATATGGTTCCTCAAGTGTGTAACTCTCATGATATATTGGTATTTTAGCTTTTTTTAGCTTCAACATAGGACTTTGAGAAAATGGTATTATATTGGCATTATCTTTGTCTATATGGTGAATATGGTAACTATGTTCCTGGTTGGGTTCTTCTAGACTTGACTGAGGTATTTCCAAATCATGATAAGGATCACTGATGGGAATCTTGAGGAGGTGGAAGTGTTTGGGACACTTCTAAAATTACTATATTTCCTTTTATTTTGTTTTCTTTTTTGGCTCTAAATTTTGGGTTGTGCAGTGTTATTAGCGTTATCTTGTGTTTTCAACCTATTTTTATTGTCTATATCCTAGCTTTTTGGTGTTGAACATTTTTTCACCTCCTGCATTATATTCTCTTTATTTTGTTCTTCTAGCCTAGTTCTCTAGATTTTTTATGTTGGCCCTTTGGTTTTTGTTCACTTTTCCATGCTCAGTTAAGGCGACTTCTTTGTAAAAGGGTCGAACCTTTATAAACCCTATTTTTCACCTTATCAAAAGAGATATTTTTCAAATAACATTATTAAACCTTGTAGCAACCCTTATTACTCCATATATAATAAAAATAAAAAATAGCCTTTTAATAATTAATCAAGGTGCATTCCACTTTATTTTATTTAGATTTAATATTTCCCTCCAAAGTTTTAAAAATTTACCAAAAAATATGAGTGTAATGTATAGGGTTATGCATAGTGGTGAATATTCACAAATTGGGTGAATATTAGGATTTTCAATATTGGAAATTGGCGAATATGAGGACCCTTGACGTCAGCCCATTCAATTGAAATTTTGGGGACCAATTTTGTCATAGGGTGAATTCTCCACAATATATATCCAAACATAGGTATATTTGTACTTGTTGGAAAATATTTTTCAAGCCTAATCTAATGGTGGTAATTTTATGAAGTTATAAGGTGATTTAATAGGTCAAAATTTATCCCAAATATGACCTTACTTTTTAGGGCTTTAAATGCCCTAAATTTTGGTGTGAAGATGATTGATTTGATTTTCTTAGGATTCACCTTGATTTGCCTTGATTTTGATTAAGATTCACCATTTTTTTACAAGTACATTTTGAGTCTAATCCCTTATGCATAACCTTGGTAATGTATAAGCATTGCCTAATATGGCATCGATGGATATGAATCTCCTCAAAATTTCTTAAGATCAAATTTCATGAACACTACTCAGGCCTTCTCAATGATGTTTCAACTCTATTTAAATCTTCTCAAGTCTACTCAATTTTTTTAACCTTTCTCGACTTTATTCAACATCGTTTAACCTTGCTCAACTATGCTCAATGTTGCTCAATGTGTCTATCCTTTTAGTATTTTTCTAACGCTAAAATTTTTATGCCTATGAAGAAAGCCTATTGCTTCCTTTATCAAGTGTCAACTAATGAATCTTATATTCCTTACCTCACCATTTTTCTTAAGTGCTAATTTTTGGATCTTTTATCCTTTACTTCATCATTCTTTCTCAAGTGTTGCCCATTGGATATTCATTTTATATCTCCTTATTATCCTTGGGTGGAATTTTGAGTCTCAAGTGCCACCTATTGGCTGATATCTATACATATCTTTATCCTCATGTAATTTTTTGAGTCTCATTTAGTAGCTCATCATATGTGATATCACTTGGTAGCTTATTGATAGTTAGCTATATGTGCTCTTCACATAGTAGCTTGTTGAATGGCTCACTGCATGTGCTCCTTACCTTGTAACTTTATGAATTATTTAAAGAACACAAGCTTATACTAGGGGGTGAATAGTATAAGATAAAACTTTTTACTTTTCAATCCAAATGATAACAACAATAATATCGACGCAGTAAATAATACATAAATCATCACACACATGAGAGACATGGATTTAACATGGTTCACCCAATGTGGGCTACGTCCATGGAGAAAATATTTCTTATAAATTTTTTCAACAAATATCTTGGGAACCAAAACCCTATTACAATGTTCATGGGCCCCTGTCCAAAGGAGATACTAATCCCCTATGCTCAAGTTTGTGGACCTCTATCCATAGGAGAACTCTATCCCATTTGCATTGGTTGGCTCCAAATACTGTTCTCAACTCTGATCAACTTTGATCAAAAATGCTCACAACTCTTATCAAATATGCTCACAACTCTAATCAAATTTTCTTATAACTCTGATTAAATATGTTCAATTACTTGTACTGATATTTATCACACCTGCTCACAATTTTACCTCAAACCTTCTTATAAAACCTGCTTAGAACTTCTCACAAGCCCTATCAAAAAGGCCTACTCAAAGCAGTTCATAATCCTTATCTAATATTCGTACTATCTCTGCTTAAATATGTTCTAATACATGTTCAAATCTACTCATAACACATGCTCAAAACTGCTCATTACACATGCTCAAAACTACTCATAACACATGCTTTGATCATAATACTTCAGACATATTCTACTTAGAATTCTTGTTCAAGAACACATAGGAAATGATATGCAATAAAATTTCACAATATGTTCTTTTTAAATATCACTCAATTCCAATGCACAAATTACTTCAAAAAATAATTTCTAACACTTGCTCATTCACATTCAATGTCACTCAAACCAATGCCCAAAAGTTTAACAAATTCATTCAAAAAATGAAGCATATTTTGTTCACAAGGCCTAACTCAAATATTTCCAACAATGCACATATATAATCCTTATTTCTCCACCTTATGATTCAAAAATATTTGTTCAATCAAACACTTTAAAGAAGGAATAATTTCACCATACCTCTTAGCTTTCTTTGATGAAAATAGACCTTAAAAATCCTGTCTCAAAAGAATTTTCTCTTCAAAGTGCCACTTTAAAACTGGTTTGTAGATTTCTCTTTCAAACCATCAACATTAAATTTCTTCTCAAAAATATGTGCTTAATGAAATTTGAAAATGATGTTCAATGTCTCTCCTTTTGTTCTCAAAACATATGACATTAAAAATTATCAAAACCTCTCAAAATTACTTTTCACCATACAAAAATTTCAACCAAAAATCAAACCACAATAACACCTTATAACTCCTACTTGTAAAAGACACAAATAATTTTCAATATTATCAACCAAAACCCTAAGTTCATACAATAATTTTAATTCCACTTTCATACACCTTATACCTCCAATATTTCTAAAAATTATTTTATCTTTATAAAGCCACACACAAAAATCTGAAATGCACACAATATTTTGATTTCAAGAACTTCAACCTTATGTCTCCCTAGATCAAGCAATATGCACACCAAAAAATGCAAAATTAAAACCTTATGCCTCCCTAGGTCAAGCACTATGCATACCTTAATAATTTTTTTTTTGCCTTACCTCAAGTGCTACCGTTGTGACTCGAACCTCCACCTTTCGTTGGCCTGCGTCCTAGCGCAAGCTAGTTAACCACATGGACTAGATGCCCACTTGGAACAGATCATGCGTTACCTCCTTATTAGTTCACTGCTCCTTGAAATGTGTGTGCTATGATTTTTCTTCTCTCCCTACCCACGCAAGCTTTCCCCGAATACGAATCTTGATTGGCATGTTCAACCTTAGCCTCACTACCCTCAATGAATTGCGTAAACATTTTTACCTCTCTCTACCTCCATGATTCGCATGCTCGAATGGATATCGAATGGTGCTACATCTCAACCTTAGGCCATGCAAATAATTTACCTTCTTATATACGTTTTCTTGCCCTTTGGAACTTTGACGTCGGTGCTTGGAATATAATTATATTTTTAAATTTAAAACCTTTTGGTGCCCAAATTTTAAACCTTTTAATTAATTATAATATTTTAAATCTTAAAATATTTAAATATTATAAATTAGACTTTTCACCTTTGGGCCTCTTTCTCACAAAATAAAGTCTTGTCTTTTTCTTTGCAAATGCCACCATGGAGAACTAATTAAACCTTTTATTTTTCTTGCAAATGCAACCATGGAGAACTAATTAAACCTTTTATTTTTCTTGCAAATGCAACCATGGAGAACTAATTAAACCTTTTATTTTTCTTGCAAATGTAACCATGGATAACCTTATCTTTTTCTTGCTCACACAACCATGGAGAATGCTTTTGCCTTGACAATTATTGCCTCATGTACCCTTTGAAGATATTTTCCTTGCACTTTGATATTTCAACCTTGAAGGTATTTCTCAACTATTTCAACTTTGACATCAATGACAACCAATGTACTCAATATTTCCAACAATCTCTCCCTTTGTCATTGATGGCAACCATTTCTAAAAACTTTATTTTACAACCAGTGTATTCCATATCTGCTCCCCTAAGAAGTTGCTCCCCCTTACTGATTTCTCTCCCCCTTACTGAAAATATCTCGTTTGACATCAATGGAAAAGGGACTCCTTATGGGCTAAAAAATAAGATTCTTAGCTCAGCCCCCTTACCACCTCCTTTCCTGAAGGTGATTAATTTTGGGGTGGGAGTAAAGAGTACTCCCAAATTTCCTCTAAAATACTCAAAAGTTTTCTTTGGAAGTGGCTTAGTAAATATGTTCGCAATCTATTCCTTTGTAGTAACATATTCTAATTTGACTTGATGATCTATCAATTTCTCTCTCAAAAAATGATATTTGATTGGAATGTGCTTGGTCCTTGAATGCATCACTGGATTATTTGAAATGTTTATGGTACTTGTATTATCACATAGTATGGATATGGGATGATCATGCTCTATTTTAAAATATTTTAAAGTTTACTTCATCCATAACACTTGTGTACAACAAGCAACTACTGCAATGTACTCTACATCTACCGTGGATAAGGACACCGATGCTTGTTTCTTTCTTAGCTAAAAGACTAAAAAATCTCCAAGAAAGAATGCTCCTCCACTTGTGTTCTTCCTGTCATCAATATTGCCTACCCAATCTGCACCTGTAAATGTTGTGATAGTGAAGTTGTTACTTCTGGGATACCAAATTCCAAATTCTATAGTTCCTTTTAAATACCTGAGGATTCTCTTTATTGCTTGTACATGTGTTTCCTTTGGTGCTACTTGAAATCTTGCCACTAGTCCCACTGCCTACATTATATATGGTCTTGTATATGTGACATATAGTAATCTACCAAGCATGGATCTATACAATATATGATTTGCCTCAGGAGATTCATCATATTTACTCAACTTACATCTTGTAACCATGGGGGTACTCACTAGTTTACAATTGAATTTTTTCTACATTTCTTTTATATACTTGGTTTGTGAGAGAAATAATCCTTTTTCTAATTGTGAAATATGTAATACAAGAAATAAGGAAAACTCACAAAGCATTGACATTTCAAATTCATTTTGCATACACTTTGCAAATTTCTAACACATCTTATCATTACTACCTCCAAAAATAATATCATCCACATAGACCACTACAATCAACAAGTCATTTCCTTCATTTTTGATTTCTAAATTACTATCATCTATTCCTTTTTTGAAACCTTATTTTTGAAGATACTTATCCAACCTTTAATACCAAGCCCTAGGGCTTTCTTTCATCCATAACGATCCTTCTTTAATTTCCATACATAATCTGGCTTATCAGTTAGGCTGAACCCCTCAAGTTGCTCAATATAGACCTCTTCTTCTAATAAGACATTAATAAAAGTTAATTTTGTGAACCGTGAATGCTCATTAACCAAAATAATTGAAATACAATGCTTATATACATTGGAAAATAACAACTTAGATATTGTGTGAGAGAAGTTAGGGGAGAGGTTTAAGGGGAGAGTAGAATAGTTTTAATTGAGTTCTCCCACAATCCTTTGTCACCTGCCATCCACAACCTATCGTCCAAACCTGTCGACCAAGCCTGATGACCAAGCATGAAGGTTAAATGCCAAAATTCTCCCCCTTAAAGTTGAGAGGTCTGACAAGACAGTCTCTCAGATTTATATATTGAGCTTTAGCCATGCCTTTGGTGAAGATGTCTGCCATGTTGTCCAAAGTGCTGCAATGTTTAAGCTCAACATCCTGGTGCTCCACCATGTCTCGGATGAAGTGATACTTCATATCAAAGTGTTTTGATATGCTATGGTGGATAGGATTATATGCCAACTGAATGGCACTCATGTTATCATAGTATAATCTGGTAGGACCACTTTGCCTTTCTCCAATATCTTCAAGGACTTTTCTCAACCATAGAGCTTGAGTACTAGCATATGTGATTTCTATATACTCAGCCTCAGTAGATGACAATGCTACAACAATCTGCTTTTTGGAACTCCATGTAATTAGTCCTGACCCTAGACTAAAACAATTCCCTGATGTAGATTTTCTATCATCTATATTGTTTCCCCTAATCACTATCACTAAAGCCAACTAACTTAACAGAATTACATTTGTGGTAATGGATTCCAAAATCCAATGTACCCTTTACATATCTTAAAATTCTTTTAGTTGCTTGAAAATGCAGCTCGGATGGATCAGCCATGAACCTTGAAACAAGAGAAACAACATACTGAATATCAGGTCTTGTGTTGGTAAGAAACATCAAACTCCCAACCATGCTTCTATAAGTGGTCATGTCAACCTTTGGTGCTCCATCATCTTTGCTCAATTGGATCCCATGACCCGTTGGAGTTGCAACTGATTTGCAATGCTCCATGGCAAATTTCTTGATCATGTCTTGAGCATACTTGTGTTGACATATGAAGATCCCTCTGTTTGTTTGATGAACTTCCATGCCTAGGAAGTAATGCATTAAGCCTAGATCTTTCATCTCAAATTGTTTCATCATGGAGTGTTTGAACTCCATATTCATCTTATCATTACTACCCATAAATATGAGATCATCCACATATAAACAAACTATGAGAATGTCTTTACCTTGCTTTAGGTAGTAGAGAGTGGGTTCACTTTTGCTTCGAGTGAATCCATATTCCTTGAAATAGCCATCAATGCGAGAGTACCATGCTCTTGGTGCTTGCTTGAGGCCATATAGGGATTTTTTTAGTTTGTAAACAAGGTTCTCCTTACCTTGTTCTTTAAAGCCTTGAGGTTGTTGAACATAAACCTCCTCAATCAAGTACCCATTGAGAAAGGCACTTTTTACATCCATGTGCTGAATTTTCCACCCTTTGTGGGCAGCCAAGGAAAGTATTGATCTGATTGTTTCCTGTCTAGCTATAGGAGCAAAGGTTTCCTCATAATCAATGCCATACTTCTGAGTGAAGCCTTTTGCTACAAGTCTTGCCTTGTGTCTTTCAATGCTCCCATCAACATTGAATTTGGTCTTGTAGACCCATTTACATCCAACACATTTTTTCCCTTTGGAAGCTTCACTAGCTCCCAAGTATCATTCTTTTTTATAGAGGTGATTTCCTCTTCCATGGCTTGTTGCCATACATCATGAGTGCATGCTTTCTCATAGCTAGATGGCTCTAGTTGTGCACTAGTCATTAAAGCATAATTAACTACATCTCCTTTAGGATCATTTGAGTCATCATCACCATACATATGCAGATTTTCAAGTTTTTGTAAAACTGCATTCATTTCACTAGCCTGACTTCTAGTGTATCTTTTCTAGAAATTCTTATCCAACATTTGAAAATATGGATGATGTTGTAGTGTTATTTTACCTCTTTATGGAGAATCAATATCCATAGGTGAAGAACTTACTGATCTCTATGGAGAAGGACTTGGAGTAGTTGCTGATGTACTCGAAGTAGTACTCATGCTTGGGCTTGGAGGAGGTGTGCCTTTGCTCTTCTTGGTCTGCACCTATTGTACTTGAGAAGAACTTGCATCATGGGATTCATCATCAACAAAAACTTTTTTATGACCCCATTCTCCCCCTTCATCAAAAATCACATCCCTGGATAGTATAATTTTATGCGTTTTTGGATTGTAGAGCCTATATGCTTTGGTAGACTCACAATATCCTACAAAAATACATGCTTGACTCTTGGGGTCAAGTTTCTTTCTTTTTCATTAGGAATGTGGGCATATGCTAAAGAACCAAAAACCTTGAAATGTTTTACATTCGGCTTTTTGCCATACCACCCTTCGTAAGGAGTGATCCCATCCAAACTAGAAGTAGGACTCCTATTTAGAATGTAAACACTGGTTCTAAAAACATCGGCCCAATACATGTTATTGAGATGCTTAGTTTGAAGCATCGATCTAGCAATTTCTACTATGGTGCGGTTCTTTCTTTCCACCACCCCATTCTGTTGTGGAGTATAGGCAGTGGTGAATTGCCTCTTTATCCCACATTCTTTACAATATTTTAGAAATGCCTTTGAAGAGTACTCTCCTCCTCGATCTGTCCTTAGACATTTTACAATGAAATCACTTTGTTTCTCTACATTATTCTTGAAATCTATGAAGCAATCAAAAGCTTCATCTTTGGTTTTCAAGAAATAGATCCAACACATCCTAGAGAAATCATCTATAAAAGTGAGAAAATAGGAATTATTACCTATGATTTTTGTCTGCATTGGACCACAAATGTTTGAATGCACCAGTTGAAGTGGATGGTTGGCCCTCCATGCTTGTCCTTTTGGAAATTTGGACCTTGAGTGCTTTCCCAAAGCACATCCTTCACAAGACCTCCTTGTGTTCAGCAATTTTGGGAAGTCCAAATACCATAGCTTGAGAAGTTAACAATTTCAAGCTTGTAGAATTTAGGTGACCAAATCTCAAGTGCCAAAGCACACTTGGATTTTCTATAGCAATACTAGCAAGTTGAGCTCCCCTTGGTTCCCCAAAATTAAGGGGAAACAACCTATTCTTGGTCATAGGTACTTGTGTAATGACTCTATTACAATTGTTTTTATCAAAAATTACACATTTGCCTTCATCAAAAACAAGTCTATAATTTTTCTCCATCATTTGTCCAACACTAAGCAAATTATGTTGGAGTTTGGGGGTGTAGTAGATGTCATTTACCCTTTTTGTGCCTTCTTTTGTTGGAACTGCCATGGCTCCAATGCCTTCAACTTGCAAAGCTTTATCATCTCCCAACTTGATTTGAGATTTATAGGTGGAATCCATTGTAGTAAAGAGATCTTCTTTACCACTCATATGGTTAGAACAACCAGTATCCAAAATCCAAGTGTCATTCAAATTTTGATCTGATTTTCCATAAGAAAGAAATAGATTTGATGTTCCTTCTTCTTCACCATAGTTGCCATATTGACCGCTGCCTCCTTGAGAAGTCTTGGACCAACAGTCTCGAGCAAAATGACCGGGCTTGCCACAATTGAAACAAGATTTCTTTTTTGTCACCTCCTCTTCCTTGATTTCCATTTCGCCCTTGATTTCCACCTCTGCTTTGATTGCTACCTCTGTTTTGATTTCCACCTCTGCTTGGATTTCCTCCTCTTGGGCTGCTTCTACCTCTTCCTCTTCTTTTTCCTCTACCTTGGCCTCTTCCTTGTCCTCTTCCTACTCCTTCATTGGATGAGAAGGCTTTATCATCGCCTCCATAGCTTGTTGAAGGAGATCCTTGTAATCTCTCTTCATGAGACATTAATGAACCGATTAATGCATCAAAAGTTAGAGTGGAAAGGTCTTTTGATTCTTCAATTATGATAGCAATGTGATTCCATTTTTGAAGAAGTGTTCTCAACACTTTCTTCACAATCGCTTTAGGTTTGACTTCTTCGCCAAGAGTTTGCATCTTGTTGACAAATGCTTTGACTCTTACGCAGTAGTCTCCAAATTTCTCATCTTCATTCATTTTGAGATTCTCAAAATCTCATTTCAGGGTCTGAAGCCTTACTTGCTTCACCTGATCGCTTCCTTGGAAACCTTCTTTCAAGGCTTTCCATGCATCTTGTGTAGTTAAACAAGAGGTAATTATAGGGAATATACTTTTCTCCAATGCTGCTTGGAGATGATAGAGAGTAGAGGAATTGCTCTTTTGTGCTTCTTTCTTTGTCTTCTTGTCGGATGCACTCAAAGTCGTCCAATATGAAGGTTCTATGTAACCTTCTTCTACTATGTCCCATAGTCCCTTGCCTATGAGTAAGGTCCTCATCTTGATGGACCAATACTCATAATCGAACCCATTAAATTTTGGAATGGGTAGATTATTATTGGATGCCATAGCTATTGGAAATAAACTAGAAACACTCTTTTATTTCTCAATTACAATCAAAGCACTCTGCTTTTCAAAGAAAAAAGTTACAGATTTAAATCAAATCTAACTTGATCTACTCTCTCACTTATAGCTTGTTCTACCTGCTGAGGTTCTCCTATCTCTGGATTGACAAAGTTGTCAACAACTGAATCACCATCGTCATTGATGAGAATGATTTCGGGTGAGTATGGTTTTGGCTCGAGTATTTCAACTGAGTCACTGTTACTGAGATGATTATTCTCTGGCTCCTATGGTGCAACTCCTACAGATTTTGACTCTTCAAATCTACTACCAAAGGAATTGTCTTCTAAATCAGTGTCATATCCTGCATCTGGTGCTCTTTGATGGGCTATTACAAAATTTTGTAGGTGACTGAATACAATATTCAGTCCATATGTTCAAACTTTTTCATCAAAGGATTCGAGGTTTTCTCTTACTAAAAGAGAACAAAGGGCATGATAGCATCCAGTAGATCGTATCATGAATGATTACAAAATTCTACCCTTTGATGCAAAAATTATCCCCCCTTAAAGCCTCTTAGGCTATTACAAAAAAAAAATCACTTTTCAAGCCTCTCAGGCTAATACAAAAAATTTTCACCTTTTAAAGCCTCTTAGGCTTTTACAATAATTTCCTCTCTTAGGAAATGTTTTTCTCCTTCCTTTTTTAAAATGGTGCAAGAAATAATAAAAAAAGTAGTAATATTAATTAATAATAAAATTAAATATTAACTAATTTTTTTAATTAATATACTAATTGAATTATTAACTATATTAAAACTTAAATTTAGTTATCTTTTGCAAAAAAAAAAAATAACTAATAAGGGGATTCGAACCTGTGTCAATCCCTCACTAAGCTCTTAGCTTATGGCCACTGACCAACCACACTAACTCACTACCTTGTGAGCTAAGGAAAGGCGCACTCCTTTTAACATTTAATCTTCAACACACAAAAATAATTAAAAAAAAAACTTCCTTTTTACCTTGTTGTGATTCGAACACGTGACCGGGCGGAGGGCGAAGGCGTTGGGCTAGCTCCTTGAGCCAGTCGGGCTACAACACCCGACGTGAAGCCAAATTGCAATACCTCCTATTTGAGCACGTTTGCTCCTTGCAATGAGAAAAAAAATAGAATGGGATTTATCCCACATTCGCTAGGAGGTGGGCTTCCAAGATGTTTATAGCTCTCAACACACGTAGGGAGTATCAATTACCTTCGAGAAATCACGTGTCCTCTTTTGATATATACTTCGACCAATAAATCTTCGCCATGTGTCCACCTTTAGGTCTGTGGCTCGTCGCCACGTGTAGACCTATGGGTCTGTGGCTCGTCGCCACATGTCCACCTCTGGGTCTATGGCTCGTCACCATGTGTCCACCTCTAGGTCTGTGGCTCGTCACCATGTGTCTGCCTCTAGGTTCATCATGTGGTCTGGTCCTCAGCTCTACTATCTGTGCTCTACTATTTTTTCTTGCCTTAGGATCCATGCCAGCTCATCGCCAGGTCAGCTGCTCAGGATCCCTGTCCCTGTCCAATCCACCTGCCTCGGGATCCATGCCAAGGTTCCGCTCTATGGGCCGCTCCTCAACCTTAGGATGTGTGCCTGCCTATGGGTCCTCCTGGTCAACTCGTGAGCCCTCGACCTCGCCTGCTCTGATACCAAGTGTGAACCGTGAATTCTCATTAACCAAAATAATTGAAATACAATGCTTATATACATTGGAAAATAACAACTTAGATATTGTGCGAGAGAAGTTAGGGGAGAGGTTTAAGGGGAGAGTAGAATAGTTTTAATTGATTTCTCCCACAATCCTTTGTCGCCTATCATCCACAACCTGTCGTCCAAACCTGTCGACCAAGCCTGATGACCAAGCATGAAGGTTAAATGCCAATAAATTTTACATCTATTTGATATACTTTGAAGTTTTTGAAGCTTTAGAAAGCTAAAAACATCCTTATGGCCTCAATTCATGCAAAAGGAGAAAATGTTTCATCAAAATCATTCCCTTCAACATGTGCATAGACTTTGCATACTAGTATTACTTTATTTTTTACTACTTGACCATCTTAATTTAATTTATTTTTGTAAACCCATTTAATTCCAGTTATATTCTTATATTTTTGTCATGGGACAAGTTGTCAAATCTCACTTTTCTATTTTATCCAAGTTCTCATTTATTACCTTGACCTAGAATTTATCTTTTCTTGCATCATTGAAATACTTGGGCTCAATTTGATATAGCAAAGAAAGATTTACATGTTCACCTATTGCTATTATCTTCCTCCTTGTTTTTCTTTCATCTAGATTTCTAATAATATGATCCCTTGTATGATTCTTTTACACATACCTGGATGGAGTCTTAGGTGGTGTTCTTTATGCTTCATCTTATTCTAATTCTTCACCTACTTCTTCTTGGAAAATTTCTGCTTCTTGATATACAATGTCTTGAGATGTTTCTTTTAACCCTATTTGTTCATCAACTATTACATTTTTACTTTCCATAATTTTAGTTTTCCTTTTATTATAGAATTTATAGGCTTTGCTCTTAGTGGAATAGCCAA
This sequence comes from Wollemia nobilis, assembly GCA_028583015.1. Taxonomy (NCBI): domain Eukaryota; kingdom Viridiplantae; phylum Streptophyta; class Pinopsida; order Araucariales; family Araucariaceae; genus Wollemia; species Wollemia nobilis. The sequence goes on along the minus strand of JAQPPZ010016967.1, from coordinate 3,281,357 downwards.
GGAAGATACCCTCATCGCACCTTGAATCAAACTTCCCCAAAATTTTCTCTTCTTGTCCAATGTAGCATTTGCTTCCAAAAACTCTAAAATACTTCACAATAGATGGTCTTCCCTTCCAAAGCTCATATGGGGTTTTATGATGATTTAATCGTACTTGAGATCTATTTATGATATAGACAATTGTATGAACTGCCTCTCTCCAAAAACTATTTGAAATCTTAGACTCACTTAGCATAGCTTTGACCATATTCTCGATAGTTCTATTTTTTCTTTCAACTACTCCATTTTGTTGTGGAGTCCTTGCTATTGAGTATTCCCTTTTTATTCCATGTTGTTCACATAATTCTATTAATTCAATTGAAGTGAATTCTCCTCCTCTATCTGATATTTTTACCTGTTTTATTTTCTACTAAAACCTTGAATACCTAGAACTTCTCAAAAGCTTCTGAATTTTCTTTTAAGAAAGCCACCCAAGTCATTATGGAGAAATCATCTATAAATAATATGAAGTAATTTTCACCTTGTAAACTCTTTGTCCTTGTAGGACCATATAAACTAGTGTGAACTAGTTTCAATGGTTCGGATGAAGAAAATCCTTTTGACTTGAAACTTGTTCTTGTTTGTTTACCATGCTGAAATTATGCACAAATTGTTCTTTGGGTATTTTTATCCTGGGTAAATCTCTGACTACCTATTTATTGCTGATTTTCACTATGTTGTCAAAGTTCAGATGACCCTTTATTCTATGCCATAGCCAACTCTCATCCTCTTGTGATAGAAAATATTTTCACCTTTAATTTCACTCAACATGTAGAGATTGTTTGTAGTTCTACTAGCATATGCAATAAGCTTTCCTATCTTGGATTTTCTGATCTCACATCTATTTGGATGAAAGGTGACTATGTGCCCATGATCACAAAGCTAACTTACACTTAGTAAATTGTGCTTCAATCCTTTAACATACACTACATTTTCTATCTTTGATTTTCCATTATCTAAACTCAAATTCCCTTTTACAACAATTTTTGTTGAAGCATTATTTCCAAATTTTACTGATCCTCCATTGATTTTTTTAAGTGAAAGAAATTTACTTTTATCACCTATCATATGAATTTAAAAACCACTATCATCATACCATTGATTTCCCTTATCCTATGCATGAAGAAATGTTTGTACCAACATTGAATTCTCATTTTCTTGTTCCTCTTTCCTTTTCCAAACTTTTGAAGTTGTATTCTTTTGAACCTTATGATCCTTCTTATTTTTGCTTGATTCAGGAAACATTATTTTACACCATTTTTCCTTGTGCCCAAAATTATTACATTTTTAATAGAAAATATTGTTATCCATGAGAGGTACAAATGAATTGAAATTTCTATCAACATTATTTCTCACATGTACCATGCAATGTACAACTCTATGACCATATTTTTTACATGAAAAACAATAACCATGGAAGAAATTTTGTATCTTGTTAGATTGCCTTGAATGATATTTTTGCATGATTCTTCCTTTGATATTTTTGTAATTAACTTTTATCCATGATGTTTCTCTATTTTCCTCTTCCTCAATACTTTTGCCTTTCAATATATCAACATAGGTCATGGGATTTTATTTCTTTGATATCTTTTTTCCTTTGGAGCTTGACTCCTCTTTCTGTTTCCCTAACCTTATATTTTTCTGTAACTTATCCTTAGACTTTTCAACTTCCTTTCTTAGATAGACAATTTCAAGTTCCAATATTTCACATTCTAACTCTTTTGCCTTTAACTGTTTAGCCATATATTTTTCATTTTTTTTTTCCTATTCAACCTTCACCTTTAAGTCTGTGAGATTTTGTAGAAGCTTTGTATTTGTTTCCTTATCCTTTTGAATTTGAGCCTTCAAACTTGAATTCTTCTCTCTAACTCTTTTCAAATTTCCAAGAGCAGCAATAAATTTCTTTTTCATGTTAATCATAGCTTCTTCTCCATATTCTATGGTCATGTGTGTTCTTGTAGTATCTTTATTCAAACTCTTAGGCTTTTCATAAAAGAGCCCGTTATGATACTAATTGAATAACACAAGCTTATACTAAGAAGGTGGGTGAATAGTATAAAATAAAAAATTTTACTTTTGAATACTAATGATAACAACAATAATATCAAGGTAGTAAATAATGCATAAATCATCACACACATGAGAGACATGTATTTGACATGGTTCACCCAATGTAGGCTACATCCACAAAAAAAATATTTCTTATAAATTTTCTCAACAAATATCTTGGGAACTAAATCCCTTTTACAATATTTGTGTACCTTTGTCCAAAGAAGATACCAATTCCCTATTCTCAAGTTCATGGAACTCTATCCACAGGAGAATTCTATCCCCTTTGTGCTAGTTGGCTCCAAATCCTATTCTCAAATTTGATCAAATCTACTCACAAATCTAATCAAATCTGCTCAACTACCTATACTGATATGTATCACACATGCTCACAAGTCTAACTCAAACCTATTGATAGAACCTTCTTATAATTTCTCACAAGCCCTATCATAAAGGCCTTATCAAAGCATATTGCAATCCCACTCTAATATGTTAACTGTATCTGCTTAACTCCGCTCTAACACATGCTCAAAACTTCTCATAACACATGCTCAAAACTGATCATTACACATGCTCAAAACTACTCATGACACATGCTTTGATCATAATAGTTCAGACATATTCTACCAAGAATTATTGTTCAATAACACATAGGAAATGATATGCAATACAATTTCACAATATGTTCTTTCCAAATATCACTCAAGTCCAATGCATAAATTACTTCACAAAATTAGTTTCTAACACTTGCCTATTCACATTCAATGTCACTCAAACCAATGCCAAAATTTTTCACAAATTCATCCAAACAATGAATCACATTTTGTTCACAAATCCTAACTCACATATTTACAACAATGCACATATATAATCCTTATTTCTCCACCTTATGATTCAAAAATATTTGTTCAACCAAACACTTGAAATAAGGAATAATGTCACCATACCTCTTAGCTCGCTTTGATGGAAATATACCTTCAAAAATATGTCTCAAAATATTTGGAATAAATTTGAGATAGATTTGTGCATGTAATGTGTGCAATTTAGGACAAAGTTGAGATAATTTATGCATGTAATGTGTACAAATTTAGGATATAGTTGAGATAGATTTGTGCATGTAATGTGTGTAGATTTTGGACTGAGTTGAGACAAATTTGTGCATGTAATGTGTGCTGATTTGGAGTAACGTTAAGTATAGGTGTGTACCAGATTTGGAGGTGGCCAGAGTAGAGAAGAGAGGTGTCTCATGTTGATAGAGATACATGAACCATAATAAATGGGATAGAGCTCTCTTGTGGATAGAGTTACACAAACTGGAGTAGAGAGGAGAGGTGTCTCCTATGGATAGAGATACATGAACTAGAGTTGAGGGGATAGAGTTCTCCTATGGATAGAGGTCCATGAATCAAAGTTAAGGGGATAGAGTTATCATATGGATAAAGGTCTACAAACCATAGTTAAGGGTAGAGAGTTCTCTTGTGGATAGAGGTCCATAAACTTTAGCATAGGGGATTAAGATCTCCCTTGGATAGAGGTCCATAAACATTGTAATAAAAAATTTGTTTCGAAGAGATTTGTTGAGAAAATTTAGAAGAAATATTTTCTTCGTGGACGTAACCCACATTAGGTGAACTATGTTAAATTTGTGCCTCTCATTGTGTGTAATGATATGTGTATTGCTTTGCTACTATGATTGATGATATTGGTTAACATCGCTTTGGAAAGATATTGCAATTGATAACATTTGATAATATTGTTTGGGAAAGAAAAGTAAAAGTTTATCTTATACTATTCACCTCCCTCTCAGTATAAGCTTGTTTTCTTCAGTAGTTTGTTGTTGGAAATATTGAGCATGTGGTGTTTTCATTGATGTCAAAGGTTTTATGTCAAAATTTTGATGTCAAGGAGAGTATGGTATGGCAAAAATATTCTTCTATGATTGAATAATTATGCAAGGCAAGGCTTATCCCAAGCAAGGAATTTGTTATAAATAAAGGGTTTATAATATTTATTTTTATGTATTATAGATAATAAGGACAAATAGGTTTAAGAAGTTTACTTTAGACAAATGTCTCAAAAAGAAATTAATTTGACAAAGGAATACAAGAAAAAATATTATAATAATTAACACCAAGGTTAAAAATTATAATAAAGAATAAATTTGAATTGTCAAAGGTGCCAAGAATTTAAATTTAAAAATGTGGCAATACAAAGGTAGAGTTGACATCATGATAAAAATCATAATGCATATTTAAAGAGGTAAATAAAATCATTTTGAAAAGGTTTTTAGAGAATGCACATTTTGTATCGTTCGTCGAAGGCATAAAGAGAGACCAGTGCCATTTTGTTTGAGAGCATAGTGTGAATAAAAGACGAGTGCTATTTTGTGAGGATAGAGCATGCAAAAAATATGAGCCCCAATTTGTGAGGGCAGAGTATGAAGAGAAGACCAGTGACATTCCATTCATGAGGGTAGAAGAAAATATGAATGCCATTCGTGAGGGAAAAAGATAATATGAATGATATTTGATTGAGAGCAAAGGAAAAAGATGAACGTAGTCCACTAAGAGCAAAAGTTGAAGGAAAGAGAATGTCATTCATTGAAAGCAGAAGAAAAATACAACCATTGTTGTTGAGATATAAGAAAGGACAAAGCTCAAGGTTCAATGTAGGGTAGCGATTCAAATAAAATTTTACACACTCAAGACTTGTGTGGGCAGCTAGCCCATGCAGTGTTCTATCTTGCACTAGGACACAGGCCAACGAAGGGTGGAGGTTTTATTGAGTGGTAATTTTTCCAATTGCAAAACCAACTCACCCTTAGGATTTTGATCACAAAACCCTCTCTTGCAAAGAAATATAAAATTCTCCAAGGTTCCTTTTAATTATGTGTGTTTGAGTGCTTATAAAAATGTATCAAATTAAGTTCTAGGAATACCTTAGTGATTGCAAGTAATTGTTAACAAGGGGCATGTTTGGTTTATTTTATTATGCTATGATAATGATTGTTCATGAAACTTAAAGCAAGTGACTATGAATGTGATTTTTCATAAAATATGGAAATAAAATTAATGCTGAAAATATAAATATGCAAAGCTTTTTCAGTTTGATGGTACCCTGTCCTGCAAAACCGAAGATGTGAGAAACTTATGCATGCAACCTAGTCTATTCCAACCTGCATTTACACAATCAAAATAAACTAAGTGCTAGCTCCTAAGGACACCGAAAATAAATTCCATGCTTTAAACATTCAATGATGTAACCATTAAAATGCATTGAACATCATTTATAAGTTTAAAACATGAAAGAGGAAAGATAAAAAAAAGTTAAATTCGAGCATGCAGAAAATTTTCTCCTATTTTACAAAGTCTAAATTTTTGAAAAGTATTTGCATTAAAATAATATTTCTTTTTACAATAGCTTTTCAACAGCATTTTACCTCCTCCAAGAAGAACCAACCCTTTCTTTGTCCTTTAATGGTGTATTTATAGTTTCTTAAAAAAATACCTCGTTTCATCTTCCTTCCTATCGCCTAATTTTGTTTCCAAATATTCTCGTATTATTTAGTTTTGTTTCCAACTCTTACCCTTTCACCTTTGTTTTCTTGTATGGAAAATTCTCTCGTTTCACCTTCCTCTGTATTTCCAATTGCACGTTTTTATGGCAGTTTTTACTTTCCTTCTGCCCCTTTTGTAACGTTCTACCATTTCATATATTGCACAAGTTGCCCACATGCTCTTTAATTCCCCTTTACGCCCATGTTATGACAACCCATTATGATCGTCATCAATTAAAACTTTATAACCAAAAGAATTTTTCAACTTGGCCCTAAAATTTAACATACACTTAGAACTACACTTAGAAACTTTTTCATCTCCATGCATTTTGATTTATTCCACATCACCACCGTCGACCTTTGTAAATATTTTTCAAACATAAATTTCAATGTGAAAAAATCATTTGGTTACATCCCATGCCATGCAACCATTTTTGCTCATGCTCTCTGATAATGAAATGTGTTATCACTTTAATGATAGAGGGTGTTACACTACTATCGTTCAACATCAAGCCTGCCCGATTGTGTGTCATCAGCTCTAGGTGTAAAGTTCCACCTTCACCATACATCCCATAATCAAAGGAAGACAATACAATATTACTTTGGGGGTACTCCACACCATCATCAAGCATTTTGGCATTTGTCCAATGAGACTCAACCTATGACAGTGGATTCTACTCAACACTACAAGTTCCCTACCAAGTCTATTTAAAGTCATGAGAATATTGCATTTGGGGATTTTTTTGGGAAAATGCTAGTTCAATTTGGTGTGTTCAAAATGTTCTTGAGGAATTGAAATATATATATGAAATAGAAGTAAACCGTGGTCATTGATCCCCAACCACTATTCACTTGTACAATCATCGGTAAATTTCATCATGCATTTAGAATGTTGTGTTCTGCTCTTCAAGTAGCCTTAGAATCAAAACAACGATGTGGTAGTTTGAGATGACATGCTGGAAAATACTACCTGATCGTTGATATTCCTATCACAAAAAGTTTTCTCAACATATCCATTTTTGAAAGACCCCATTTTACTATTTTTATCAAATATATTTAATCTTGAGGATTTGATTCTTTATTGCCACTGCACCAAAATGTTTACCTATCAATGTATTCGATCACAAACTTCTTAACTTCAATATTTGATAAATATTTCTATAGAGACATCACTAAAGATGAACATGATCACTCGTGGTCATCTAGAACGTCATGATCATCCCAAGCATATTCATTGACTACAAACCCTCGTCATGTTAAATATTTTGCACCTATGTTTAAACATCCACCTCACTATTTAGAATCTTGGCATACGTCCACTATAATGTAGATGTATCCCATATTCTTGCTCAGTGACTTGAGGATCTCTCTGCAGGGCTATTTTGAACTCCTCCTACATTGGTGAAGACTATATCCATAACATTATTAAAATAAATAAATAAATTTTACATGGCGGTCAATACCACTTATGAACCCATCATCATCCTAGACCTAAACTAATCATTGTCATGACCCTCGCTGCTATGTCACTTCTCTTCAGAGGTCTACCACATCTTGAGTTGTTACCTACTACGATAGTCAATACCATCCTGAATTGGCAACATTGGTACCTGCTACAAACTAAAGCTATAATATCCTATGAATATTGCTGGCATTGTCTAAATGCCATCAATGTGGAGAGTGATGAGCACTAGATATGCTCATATTTTTCTATATATACTAACGGTTTTTGTGTGACAATATATAATGAGTTGTATATTTTTATGAAATGTTATGTATGTATTTAATAAAATCATGTGTATTATCTAATCCATGCGTGAAGTTTGTTTTGTGTAGTTATTTCCTATATTTTATCATTTTTTGCTTAGTCGAGGTCCTACATGGACTTGGCATGGTTCCGTTCAATCAGATGAAGGCATACAAAGGTAGGCACCTTACTGAAGTAGGTGCCTTACCAAAGTAGATGCCTTAGTAGGCACCTTACCGAAGTAGGTATCTTACTGAAGTACGCACCTTACTTAAGTGGACACCTTACTGAAGTAGGCACCTTACTCAAGTAGGCACCTTACTGAGGTAGGTGCCTCACTAAATAAGGCACCTTAATGAGTTAGGTGCCTTACTTATGCAAGTACTAGGATTACTTGTGTTGACTAAACAGCTGGAGAAGGACCCTATTGACCACCATTCCACATCATCTGTGGGAAACCTATGATGCACGAGTTGTCCTAACCAGTGTGGGTGAACATCTAACCATTCACAGAGCAAAACCATATGAAACAAAAATCACTTTATTGCATGTAAACGATGAATATGCTGATCATCGTGTTTTGGCTATAGTAACCGAACTATCCCAGTTTATACTGTAACCGAGATGCTTGTTGTAACAAAATTGTAATAGGAAGTCCTATGTGTAGTATATAAACACATGGACTTATCTATAGCAGGGAAAGAATTCTTTTAGAATATTATTACATGTAATATTTTCTACACTGTTAGTAAAGCTTGAGTGTTCTCTCATCTACGTGTGGTTTTCATGAATTACTGGGCAGGATCTATTCGAGCTCGGTCCCACTCCAAGCCAGTATTCCTCCCTTGTTTTCTTAGTTTTTTTTGATAGATTTAACTACACATAGTAGTACATTTGTTTCCTAGATTAAAGTTAAACATTTTTGAAGTTGTGTTCTTTTCATAGTAGGTGTATTATTGCTTTCAGAGTGGTGTGTTTACTTTCATGCATTTCATTTATATTTAAGTTTTATTGGTGTGGACTAATAAACCAATGTTTCACAAACATCCCCCAATTATAGGTAACCAGATTCATCTCCAAAGTGGTAATGTGAGTAGTTTCAATCGTGGAACTTCTAAAGTCTACGAGCTCCTAGGTTGACAAATAAAATTCGAGTGCTATGACAAATATAGGAAAAATTAACCAGTGTTTGACACCCAATATTTTGGCACCATTGTGGGGGAAGCATCACTAGTAGATTGATTACATTACCTCATAAAACCTTCTGCTTGACCTTGTATGAGTCCGCCAAGAAAAAGAGGACCCGATGGTCATTTTATAACACTAAGCCCATCAGAAAAGTCTGAGTTAGTCGATGACCTAGGATTTGAATTAGATTCTCCTAACTCATCCCTAGTAGTCCACTAGAGTGAGCATCCTCACTTTGTGCAAATTGCCTCCTCGTATCATCATCCTGGGAAAGAATAGATCATTATGAACCCATTGTTAAAAAGAACACCCTCGAAGGAAATCCTGCTATGGAAATCCATAGAGGATCATATTGTAACACCAGCCAACTTAGAGGTTCTAATACAAAAATTATTGAGTGACCAAAAGGCCATAGAAGTTGTAGAAGATACCACATTTCCTAAAAAAATGGCTAAAGAAGTCTCATCTGGATTTAGATTCCTGATAGAGGAAGGAGCAGGGAAAACCAAAATGAAGAACATATCCCCTGCCCATATTTCCACATTTTGAGGATATCCAACTGAAGACCCTAACCAATTTTTGTTTAAATTCGATGTGCTATGCAGGTATTTTGACTACAATTCAGATGCTCAAATGTTGAAGCTCTTCCCATCAATGTGAGACAACTCAGCACTATGACGAATTGGGAAGAGATGAGGAAGATCTTTCTAGAGTAGTACTAGGACTTTGGCAGAGCATGGGATTCTAGGGAAGAATTCTTCAGCATGATATAGAATGAGGATGAGTCCATGGAAGAATACTGGGAGAGGTTCAACTTCAACCTGTAGTGATCTCCTCACGCAAATCTAGGAGATAAGTCTCTCAAAAGCAACTTTTTGAGAGGACTCAACAATGAGTCACTAGAAGCACTAAATATGATTTCAGAAGGAGACATTTACCAGCACGCCATAGAAGATATCCATTAGTTGTTAGAATCATTCATTGAGAAGAGGTAAACCAGAACCTAGGGACATGAAGGCAACTACATCAGTTACAAATATGGATATAGGCAACATGTTGGAGGATCTAAAGAGCAAAATGTTATCCTCTCTAGCATTGTAGTTGGATACGCTCTTGCTAGAGAAGAATAAATAGGAGAACGACACAACTTTTACCTAATTTTGTCCTAAATGTAGAGGGAAGCATTCTAGGAATGCGTGCCCAGAGAACAAGATCAAAGTATGTATAGTTTACCAATAGAACCTCAAGATCCGACTATGCCTGCAACTACCCAATACCATGTAGGAGGTTGATGTAACTAAAGCCTATTTTATGGTTAATTGAAGAAATTCATAGCAAACCCCTATGGGGAATGTGCCCACAAGAATGCCACCTTACAAAGGAGGATCATATATGCCACAAGGGAAGTTGTAACCACCTAATTTGGGTTTGTGGGGACTTCCACCTTGGACAAATGTACCTCTAGGAGCTACATTTCCTATTCAACAACCATGGATGCCATATCAGCATCTCAGGCAGTAGTGGAGGAACCACGTTCCATGGAACTCTGTCCCATAAAACATGGCATATGTACCACCTCAATAAAGCTTATTGACCCTATCTACGACAAGACCTACGTAGTTACCAGCACAACCAACGGTGAATCTGAATAATAAGGTAAACCATCCAACATACCAAGTAGAGGGAGAGATGTATCTGATGTATAATATTAGTTGTAATCATATTCAACTTAGATCAGGAAAGCAGTTAGGAGGAGAGGCACCTCCCTTGGTAGAAGAGGAGGAAGGGGTAGGAGATTCCCATCTGATATAAGAGGTGGAGGTAGAGAAATTTATTGAGAAAATAGAGGTTCCATTCCTCAAACGGTTATAGGAGCAAAAATCTAACACAACCAGAATTCAATATCCTCTCAAGTTTGAGGAATCTCATGATCACTATCCCACTTTTGCATGCTATTCAATATGTTCCCATATACACCAAGGAGATAAAAGAATTATGTATGAGGAAACCGAGATATAATATGACACAAACCATCAATGTCACAGGGAAATTGGTTGATTTGATGATGGGGAATGCATATCATCCCAAATATGTAGACCCAAGTAGCCCGGTACTAACGGTGAAAATAGGAGGGCATTCATTGGCAAACACCTTGGTTGACCTGGGTGCAGCTATCAACATAATACTGCAAGAAACCATGCATAAGCTAAAGCTTACAAACTTGAAACCCACCAAGATGGTGTTACAATTGGTCGATTGGTCAAGCGCAACATCAAAAGGGATGCTTCAGGACATCATCATAATGGTCGATGCATGGGAATACCCAGTGGAATTTTTGGTTCTGTAATAAAAAATGGGACTGGGAGGTTACCCACTCATCTTGGGGAGACCATGGTTAGCTATGACAGATGCCTATGTTAGCTTTCACGATGGACTTATGACTATTTTGAATGAGCATAATGTCAAGAGATTGACAATTTCTCCTTTTTCTCAGTCTGTGGACACGTTGGATGAATCCATGATGACCGATTGGAATGATAATTTACTTTCCATGCTCAAGATAGTGATGGCATTAATAGAGTTAGAGGAGGATTTCGATGAGGATGGTGTTATAATGGGATTCCTGCAAGGATAATCCTCCCTCATAGTTCTTGAGTTGCCATTGGTTGGTGCACAAGACCACCATAATTGACAAATTGATATTGGGCCTAGCAAAACTTTGAATATTAGTAGTGAGTTGACCACCACACATTTGGTAGAATTAAAAGAGCTCCTAACCAAGCACCAACAAGCGTTTTCCTAGGATTATTCAGATATGAAGGGAATCAACCCTAAAATTTGCACACATCGGATATACCTCAAAGAGTAGGTGACCCCAATCAGGAAGCCATAGAGAAGAATTAACTCGGCCATGAAATAAATTGTCAAGGTTGAGCTACAAAAGCTCTTGTTTTTAGGGTTCATCTACTCAATATTTGACAGTGAGTGGATGTCACCACTTGTGGTGGTCCCTAAGAAAATGGAAAATGGTAAATGGTAAATATGTGTTGATTACAGATCGCTGAAAAAGATGACCAAGAAATATCACTTCCCATTTCCCTTCATTTATCAGGTGTTGGACACACTATCTAGGAGAAAATACTTCTCCTTCCTGGATGGGTTCAGCAGGTACAACCAAATCTAGATAGATGAGGATGACCATGACAAGACAATGTTTACCTACCCATAGGGAACATTTATCTATAGAGTGCTACCCTTAGGGTTTTGCAACACACCAGTTACCTTCCAAAGGGTGGTTCTAAACATATTTTTGGATATGATGGGGGAGGTAGTAGAGGTATATATGGGTGACTTCATCATTTATGGAGAGACATTCGAAGAAGCAACGACAAACCTAGAATGTGTGCTCTAAAGATGTGAGGAAAACAATTTATCCCTCAGCAATAAGAAGTATTTTAGGATGATGTGTGAGGGTATAGTACTGGGACATCATATCTCAGTAGAAGTAATTAAAGTATATCAAAATAAAATAGAAGTGATTAAAGATCTACCCAGCCTAAAAATGTAGAGGCAAGTGAGGAGTTTCCTCAGCTCTATTGGGTACTACAGGCGATTCATCACCAATCTTAGAAAATTTTCTAAACCACTCCACAACCTACTGTCAAAGGACGTAGAATTCATATGGACCAAGGATTTCGAACGAGCATTTCAAATGCTAAAGGAAAATCTGATTTCTGCCCCAGTGTTGCAAGGCCCAAATTGGGCTATTCTGTTTCACATATATTGTGATGCATCCAATAATGCAATTGAAGCAGTACTTGGGTAGAAGGATGGTGAATAATTCTATGCCATTTATTATGTTAGTAAGAATTCAGAAGGACTACATATAAGGTATTGCAAACTAGGTATTTTTCACCCACTCTATTTAAAGACACAGTTGCATACACTAGAAAGTGTGATGAATGCCAAAGAATGGGCAAGCCAACCCACAGGGATGAAATACCCCTTCAATATCATGTACACATTGAGCCCCTTGACAAATGGGGCATGGATTTCATGGGACCCATCAACCCACTTTCAACTGGAATGAGGTGTATTCTAGTCTACATAAACTACATTACCAAATGGGTGGAAGTTCAAGCATTGAGATATTCCAAGGAGGGAACGGTAGCCGAATTCATATTCACCCATATTTTCACAAGGTTTGTAGTGCCTAGAGAAATTACAATGAACCAAGGACCCCAATTCACCTCCAGGTTGATCGAGGAACTGATCGAACAATACAGGGTATGACACAACAAAAATACCCCTACCATCTGTAGGTGAATAAGCAGGTGGAGGTAACCAACAGGGAGATATAAAACATCCTGATGAAAATTGTGCAACAACACAAGAAGGATTGGGCTGCCAGATTACCAGAGGTAGTATGGGCGTATAATACAATGTGGAAATCAACCACCAGCTTCACGCCATTCCAACTAGTATACAGGAAGGATGCAATGATGCCCATTGAATTCAAGGTGAATATGCTCAAAATGATGGTAGAACTAGACCTAAGCCTGGACGAAGCATAGAAGGAATGAATTCGATAGCTGAACCAGCTAGATGAATTTCAAATAGATGCCCTATAGAGAACTGAAATCATGTAGAAACAAAGGAATTAGTGGCATGATCACCACATTAAAATGAAGTAGTTCAAAGAGGGAGAGTGGGTACTATTGTATGATTCCATATTCTAGGAATGAAAGGTGAAATTGATGCAATGATGGATGGGACTATACAAGGTGGTGGAGATAATTAGAAACAGTGTTATGCGGGTCAAGACAATTGACGATAGCAACACCATTTTGATAGCAAATGGCCATCGGTTGCACCCAGATCACAGGTTTAAAAGCTTGCTGGTGGAGTCCAAAATAGGTATGGGGGAGACCCTATGCAAGTAAATTCTTAACAACATGGTGGATGCAAAGGTTTGCAAGAAGAAAAATTAGTATAGTTTCCTATTTTTTAGCTTACGATGTGTTTTGTAGGGAAAATACCCACATGCAAGCTGTAGGCATCCTGAGAGCCAAGGCCTAACAGGTACGGATTATGTTTAACTGCATTTTTATTTTCTTTTTTTCATTTTATTTTTATAGGGGAATGGCCTAATTGCTTGAACAATAGGCATCTCTAGGAACAAGACCTAGATCGGCTTAGCATCCATAAACCTACGTAATAGGAGGATAGTGTAGATCCGGGCACAAGTTGGGCACCAATTACCTGCAAAGGAAAAATTATCCACTTCCATTCTTGTACTAAGCAGACATCGATGTTGTACAAGGAGAATTTTAGGAAGCTTGATCAACCTCACATCAACAGACATGTCAACCATTGATTTTTTAATGATGGAGGAATGAATGACTCTGGAAGGGAGGCACCTTACTCCGACGCCTTACTTCGGAGAAGAGGTGCCTTACTCTAGAGGAGTAGCACCTTGCTCCACCAAGGATGCACCACCTAGAGAACTTTTGCATTCTCTAGTACTCAAGGGAAGTGCCTTACTCTGGAGGAGTGACGCCTTGCTAAGCCAAGGAGGTGCCACCCCTGAGTCTTCATCATGGTCAAGTGGTGCCTTACTGAGGCAGGTGCCTTACTGAGGTAGGTGCCTTACTCAAGTAGGCACCTTAATAAAGTAGGCACCTAATTTTTTTGCCTTACTCTAGATGAGCCCGCCACCCCCCGGAGCATTTTATCTTTCTAAAAAAAATTATATATATATATATATTTCCAAGGGAGGCTCCTTAATTTGGAGGAGTGAAACCTTAATTCACCAAGGAGGTGCCATCCTAGAGCGTTCTTCATAGTCATGTGACACCTTACTCAAGTAGGCATCTTACTGAAGTAGGTGCCTTACTCAAGTAGGTGCCTTACTAAATTAGGTGCCTTACTAAAGTAGGCACCTTACTCAGGTAGGTGCCTTACTGAAGTAGGCACCTTACTCAAGTAGGCGCCTTACTAAAGTAGGCACCTTACTAAGGAAGGCACATTACTCTGACGTCTTACTCAAGAAGGCACCTTGATTGACTCAAAAACACATGCACAAAATTGGTAGTACATGGAGCAGCCGAAACCAACGCCATCATCTCACGTGATGGAAATCCAAAAGCACCCAAAAATATTTTGAAATCATTGGACAAGATCTTTGCACATCCCAAGGCCAAACATAAAGGAGATATGCATCCCAACCTAAACCAATAGGAGCCACCATGTTTTCAGCACAGGACCTTGGGTGAACCAGGAATGAAGTACCCAAGGTGATGTAATTAGCACATGGGAAAAATATCATCGAGTACCAATTTAACATACTCAACATAGCATAAAATGACCAATAAGGTATGTGTATGATTATCTTTAGATATATACATAACTTTTCATATAATATGCTTATCTAAAAATAATGTCGATGCAAGAATTGAATTCACCCCTCATGCCTAATACATTATTCTGGATGATTAATTCGGGTGGCGTACCCTACCAACCCCAATGCAGAAATAATTTCCAGATTTAGGTGCCTAAGTTTATAAAAATGCATCTTACTGATGGTAGGGCATCAAACCAGTTGAAACCAATAGGTAATTCACCATGGGTGGACGATCTAAGAATCATGCGCTCAAAAAGCATGAGCCCAACAAATTTGAGGGGATCAGGGAAGATGTTGCACACTGGTTTGAAGCAATTGGATGGATGAATTATTGTCGCCTGGTCAGCCAAGACCACGACGTAGAGGCAGCAAAGGAGTTCACTTTCATTGTGAACAGGGGAGTTTCTTGACTGCACGGATTGGAAATTCCAGTCACTCTAGAGCATATCGCTCATGTCACTAGTCTCCCCATTATTGAGGAATGTACATATAAATATGGTGTGTCCAAGAAGTGTGTGGAGATGTTGCTGGGACAAAAAAATGTCTCCTGTGACCCACACATGATCTCAAAGTATAGACTCCCTATGCACCTGAGGAAGCTCTTTGAGCAGGTGGTGAGATACTTCACATGCATCGAGAAGTATTCGCACTTGAACGCGAACCATATACAGTTTTTGAGCCATCTAGTGCATGGGAAAAAATTTAACATCCCATTCTACTTGGAAAATACCCTACAAGATGAGGCATCGTGATATCAGAGAGGGATGCTCTCTGTCCTAGCCCACCATGGGCTAATTATAGCCCTAATACGCCATGCAGAGGAGCATAGGGGGGATTTCATTGGTGGTTGGGGCTGAACACTCTAGTGTGTGAGAGCAGGTGGTGGTCAAACCAGAGCAAGAGATCGAATTAAGAGGGACGACCAATTGTTCTT
The DNA here is from genome assembly GCA_028583015.1 of Wollemia nobilis. Lineage (NCBI taxonomy): Eukaryota > Viridiplantae > Streptophyta > Pinopsida > Araucariales > Araucariaceae > Wollemia > Wollemia nobilis. The sequence goes on along the minus strand of JAQPPZ010016967.1, from coordinate 3,265,441 downwards.
TCACAAACACCCCCCAATGATAGGTAACCAGATTCATATTCGAAGTGGTAATGTGAGAGTTTCAATCGTGACACTTCTAAAGTCTACGAGCTCCCAGATTGACCAATTTTTGGCACCCAACAGAGAGTTTTGTAGACCCATATGACCATTAGCCCCTCTTATATCAACTTTTGGCACTACATTGGCCACCACAATCTCCCACTTTTTTCTCGTGAAAATTCTACTACTTATTTCTAGTGACATATTCTTATGTTGGAATTTCATTCCACTTTAATACCTATTCTACCTCTTACTTTTCAGAGGTACCCCTCTATTTGCTGTCGAACATCTAGCTCCATCTGAGTATAGCTTCTAAAAATCTATTGGGATTCACTAGAGTGCCTTGTGACTCCTCCATATAAGTGGCTTGCATCCTATGTGCCCTTATCGAAATGTGTGCTAGTCTTCATACACGTGGGCTTGGTGGTCCACTGTGTCCAATTCATACTATCATCATGCCTTCCTAAAATATCCACTGCAATACCTCATTTGTTTCTGGTATGATTCCCCCTGCATAGGTATTCCTATGAGTGAAAAAAATTGACGTTTTAGCCTCTCATCACTTTACACAACCACTCCATGCGTTGCCATCTTTGGAGTTACAATATGCCATGAAGTTGATCCCTATCACATCCTCGCTATCGGAGCTTTCTAACTGTGTGTCCCAAATACCTCTACATCCTCCTTACACTATACATCGTTACTCTCATACATCAATTCGACTGGAAATATCATGTATTCTATGAGCGAACGGTCACTTGTATAATGGAATTTCATTCCACATCTATACCTTTTATTTTTTTAGAATAAATTTCTACCAAGTATAATGCTTTGGTTAAAGTATCATGGGACCTTCCCCACTATGAAACTGTAACCTCAACAACAACTTCCTCAATGCATTCATGATTTATATCATACTCGTACTCACGTCCACCTCTATGAGACTTGGTTCATATTGTCATCAATTTTACACTATCCACATTGACATCAAAAACTATCTAGTTGTTGTGCTTGGTGGTTTTTCGCTATGACCAGCCATCGTGACCATAATTTTAGTGGATGTGTAGATTAGCTTCGGAGATGATGGACATTCACACTGACAGGTCTTAACAACTAATTTGGGTCCCTCCAATGGTGCTCCTCAGCTTTCACGAAGATACCTCCTACCTTCCTTATCATTGAGAGACACTCGTAGTAGACAACATCAAATATGTTGTCCTTCAACAATTTTCCATTCTATCTGCATTGATGTTTTATTTGAGGAAAGCATTGGGTTGATTTCATTTCAGATGTACCTATAAGATCAATCTTGAATCCCCACAACATCCATTTCAACTTCGATGATTAGCGCCAACAATGTTAATCCTATTTACTGGCCCTGACATAGATGACAGTATGTCGTGTATATTTTTGAATAGTTGAGTGTAAAATCCATACGTGTTCCTAGTAGATATCATGTTCGTCAATGTCTGCTCGCATCTACGCATTGATCAATAGTAATGTCTACCTAAGCTTCATCTGAATCATTTGTACACCTATGCACACTATTCATGACAAGTGCCACATCAACTTCATAGGCATGGGTCTTTGTTGGTTGCCCTATGGTTATTCACATTGACGTTCGGTCTCCAATTGGTCCAACGTCCACATCATGACCCCTTAACCACTTCAATCGCTCCTCTCTATCAACAATCACCTCAGTCTCATTGAAACTTGCCTTGGCTATCATGTCAATGAATTTCTCATAACCTGCACGTAATATATATATATATATATATCAAAGCAAATTTTTACTAAAGTGCTTACACAAAGCGTAATATACCCTCCTATTGTTTTGTTTTTTTCATTTTATTTTATGTATTTATTTATTTTATATTATTATTTTTTTAATTTTATTTTTTAATCTATTTTTATTTTTACTTTTATTTTATTTATTTATTGTAAGTCTAGTGGCATATTTCATGATTGGAATTTTGTTTCATGTATATATATTATCATTTATTTATTTCATATTTTATTATTTTTTGTTTTATTTAATTCATTTTTATTTATATATATATTATATAAATATAATATATATACCTTATTTATTTATTTATTTTAAATTTGCTTTTTCATTGATTTAATCAAGCTCAAATATTGGACTTGGGTAAGCTCGAACATGGCTATTAGCCCAAAATAATGGAGCACAACTAAGAAATAAAAGGTAACCACCAACAAGGCCTTCTCAAGGGAATTAAACGAAATCTCACCAACAAATAACCTTGGAGAAAAATACTGGAAGGATCTATCAAAATTATCACTCAACATACCAAAATTCTCCAAATCAATGAAATTTAAGGTGGGTCCCCAATTTTGGGGCAAGTTGTGCGATAATCATAATAAATGGTGACTCTACTGGAAAATGCTCTTGAACATTTTGGATGAAGAACCCAATCTAAAATGAGAACACAAAATATTAGCGAAATAACAATCATTTAGCGATGTCTTGAGAAGGTGGGGTTAAACAAATTCAAATAAACAACAACTAATACATTTGTCTCTGCTTAGTGTGTGATAAAGTGATTCATTTTTTGCATTCTTGGAAACCTTCCAGATTCCATCACCTAATTTACCTTTAGGCTATGAAGCAAGGCTCATAAAATGAAAACTTTTATAGACAAAGCCCTACTTCCAGTCAGGCGTCTATAGCCCCGATAGGTTGTATCTAAATCACACTTGTATTTTCTTGATACTTTGCAAAGCTTTGTTATTATAACCAAGGTATGCCTAGATAGATCCCTAATGCCAGTCAGGCATCCATAACCCTGATAGAGTTTATCTAGAATGTGACTGATTTGATCAAGTTTTTCAATGCTCGTTCTTTTTCTTTATTTTTTTCTTTTTTTTATCTTTACAATAATTCATGTATCATAGGGTCAGGAAGCATAAAGATATAGCATGTAGAATTTTTATCTTAATTTGCAAATCAAGATAACTTCATCCTAAGGACTTCCAGAAATATGCTTTAATATATGTTATTTACTTGTGGAGCTTTTAGCTGAGTGTTTCATTGTTCTACTCTCCATCATTTTAGTCCAAAAATCTGAGCATGATCACAAAATAATTGATCCCATTTTCTCAAGTTCATCGACTTTCATATTAGGTGTTCCAACCTACTTAACAAAGGAACATAAGAAATGATCAAGAGGTCATTAGTAGCAACCATGAAACATCAACCCAAAATACTAAACCAAAAACTCAAACCAAAACCTAACCTAAAGCAAACTAACAAGCAATCCAAACACACTCAGAATTAAGGACAAAGCACAAAAAAAACAAAGGCAAACAAAACATGAAAACCATAACTATATACATATGGTACAAAAGGATGCAAAGTTTGAGCTATCATTTTTCTGGATCCCAAACCTAATTAGCATATTTTAGAAGATATATAACATTATATGCAAGCCAATTTTTACATAAATCTAACGAAAACAATATTAGGCCAAACAATACAACAATCTTTATATTGCCTCTCTCACCCCACCAATTTGATTTAGTTCCATTAATAATTCCATGGGTGAGATTCAAATCATTAAATTGATTAGACAATAATTGATCTTCATTTATTTCGTGTCTATTCCTTAATGTGTCAATCTCACAATTCAATTTATGATTTAGAATTAGGCTTTCCTTTTCAAAAATGAGGTCTTGTAAGTAGGAGCCTATTTCTAAAAATTTCAAAGCCAATTTATTTTCCATGTTTGTAGGCCAATCAAAATTATATAACATTTTGCAAGCATCTAGGATATTTATTAAATGAGCATCATTATAATTTTTTATCCTAGATTCAATTATTAATTGTTTATGAACTTGATTTAACACTTTAAGCACATCAACTTCTCTTTCATTCAACAAATCAATATCATTAGTGGTGTGAGTAGAAATTAATTCTAGTTCTTCATTCACCTCCAATGGCATTTCATCATAGATAACATTTGAATCCCATATGCAATTAGGTAAGCTTTGACCTATAGTTCGCAAGGCTAAACATAAAATGTGAGCTTCTACCTTTTGTGTACTTTCATTTACCAAGGCTTGGTGAGGATTTACAATTCCCTTTTATTCATGACTTTCATCATCATCAGACACCTTGAAGAACACAAGCTTATACTGAGAGGGGGGGGTGAATAGTATAAGACCTCTTTTTAATTTTTCCATTATAATTCAAAATAGTAAAGCAATATACCCAAATAAATATCAAAGCAATGCACAATATCATCCACAAAGTGACACCAATTTTAACGTGGTTCACCCAGAATGGTTGGGCTACGTCCACAAAAATTTTCTCTAAAAGTTATCTCAAATTTCTTTGGGAATCCTTCCCAATTACAATGTTTATGAGCCTCGGCACAAAGGAGATACCTTCCCCCAATCAGAATTTATGAGTCTCTGCTCAAAGGAGATACCTTTCCCCAATCAAAATTTATGAGCCTTTGCTCAAAGGAGATAACTTCCCATATGCTCTAGAAATGATCCCTCAAAAGATCAATCGCCTCTACCTCTTGCCGAACACGTGGAACTCCTTTCCACCGAAGACCTCCTATCCTCAATGCTTAGCCTAAGATACCTCTCGCCTTCTATGATCACGTCCACGACAGCTCAAAGAACTCGTACCAAACACGATCAGTCGGTCTAGTACAAGTATTCCTCTATCTCGTCGGATCTGTCCAACTCTTGAAAAAATCAATCCTCCGCATACAAGCCTTCTCAAAGACTTGCCAAATATGTCCTCAGGTTCTTCTCAAAGAACCAGTGCTCCTATGTCCTCAAGTTCTCTGATAGAACTATCAAAACTCATCTCACAAGTCCTCTGCTAGGACCTGTCCAAATCTATCCTCACAAGTCCCCACTAGAACCTATCCAAAAATGCTCACAAGTCCCCACCGAAACCTGTCCAAAACCTGCTCACAAGTCCCCACCGAAACCTATCCAAAAACTGCTCACAAGTCCCCATCGAAACCTGTCCAAAAACTCAACAAGCTCACCAAGAAAAACTTTCTTAGTAGGAAATCACAAAGTGAATTTTTAGAGACCCAATGTGATTTGTCAAACTCATAGAAGCATAAAGAGAATTGTTAGAGACTCAATATGTTCTATACTCAAATCCCAATCTCAAAACTCAACTCAAATCAACTCAGCTCAAGCTCAATCTCAAATCTAAAAACTCAACTCAATATCTAAAATGGATAGGATAGAATGCTTTCTTTCAAGAACATGAAACCCCAACAATTTCCAACTATGCAAAGAATCACATAACAATGATACTCATGTTATTTTCACTATCAATTAGGGCTTCAACAACAATGCTCATCAACCAAGGTTCAATCAACACCATTTAACTCAAAACACAACCTTGAAGCATTTCACAATCAACATTAGAAAAGGAAACAAGTAGAACTCCTTTTCTCTCCAACATTATTTGAACAAAAAGCATCCACCCACTCAAATCACCAAGCACAAAACAACTTTTCAAATCATCAACAAAGAAGTAAGCCCAACACTTTAACCAAGTAAAGAATAGCTTGATTATAACCAATTTAATGAAAGCTAATGTCAATCTCAAAGCTTCCCACTTAAGGTTTCACAACTTCACACAAGAAGCAATTCTAACCTTAATACATCATGCTTTCATTTCCATAATCAACCAAAAGCACTCTCAACATTACAAGAAATATTTATCCCTTATACACCTTATTTCTCCCTTATAGTATTATCAACAATAAACTTTATCTCTCATAAGAATGCAATAAGATAATGCAAACAACACCTTAAAAAGAATCTTTTATCAAAATAAAGCAAGCTTCAAACTCCTTATAACTCCTAAGCTATTTTTCTCTCTAATAAACTTCCTCCATCCGCAAAATACACTTAGCAAAAATTAATTTCGAAAATACCTTGGCGAACACCAAAAATTGTGCTATGGAGAAATTATGCATGAACTCTAACAACACCCGCTACATCCACTTCAACGAAGAAAAACCCTTTCACGTTATTCGAACATGGAACCTCCCGTTCTGGTAGCGCACCCACAACCTAGCCGCTATCGGTGCGCCAAAGGCATCCGATGAGGTTTAAACCTCACTCTGTTTCCCTTGTACCTTCTATGCCAGGGCTAAAATAAACAACGAGCCTCCCTGTCTTCCCGACGCGAATGACGACGACAAAACCTTATGACGGATACAAAAAATGAACGACGGATATCCGAATAGCGGATCACGAAATCACAGCGAGGAAGAAATCGAACATCAGATCATGAAATCACAGCGAGCAACACTTTTTGAAAATTGGGATGGGATGATATTTGATCTTCTTCATGGGAGATTTATATGCATATTTCCCATAAACTCTTGACGTCGATGAGGAGTTTAACACGTCGGCAAAGGAGTTTAACATGTCGACGGAGGTCTTGGCTAGCGCCCTCAATATTAGATCATAGCGCCATAAAAGTTAAGACATTTGCGCCATGGGTTAGGAGAACCCAATGCAAACAATAAATTAATATTTATTTAAAAATAATTAAAAGGAACCTTAACAAGGTTTTTAATTATTTAAATAAATACTTCCTCCTAGACCCAAATGCATTAAACTAATGCATCCACCTGTAATATTTAAACCTGCCAACTTGGGGTTTAAAAAAAACCTTTGAAACTGTCATGCCGTAACCTTCATCAAAACAAGTTGTTTGACATCAAATCAAATTCCTTCAAGAGCTTCTTGACATCAATGACAACTTATACACTTGAGCAAAGGCAATGTAACCAAAGTACCCAAAATTGCCAACAATCTCCCCCTTTGTCATTGATGGCAAACATTTATCGAAAACATTTCTCAAGAGCCAAAAATGAAACCAATCGTGCTAACAAGCGACCAAGCTGTGCCCACAACTGAGAATCTTCCTTTGAAGTTTTTCTCCCCCTGACTTGAAGCTCTCCTCTTCACTTTGAAGCTCTCCCCCTTACTCATATCTCTCCCCCTTTGTCATCAATGGCAAAGGGTCACCTTTGGGGCTCGAGACTAAGAATGAGCCTCTTAGCTTAGTCCCTCCCCCACATCCTGATGAGGTGATTAATTTTGGTGTGGGAGTAAAACTCCCATTAGGCACTGATCATAATCAGTGTCTATAACATCCTTGTCGGGCCTTCTCTTGAACTCTTTGCCCATATTCCTGTTCTTGTCACTGTTCTTGTTCTTGTTCTCATCCTCTGTTCTTGTCCATGCCTTGATCCTTGGACCTGATCATGCCACTGTTCCTGTTCTTGTATTCTGGAATTTTAGATCTACACTATCTGATTATGTGACCTTCATTTTTGCATTTGAAACACTTGACGATATTGTTTCTCTGAGGTAAACCTGATCTTTAAATCCACTAGTTCTGCCCAAACCAGTTTTGACTAAACCTGTTCTAACCAAACTTGTTCTGACCAAACCTATTCTGGCCAAACCTATTTTGACCAAACCTGTTCTAACCAAACCTATTCTAACCAAACCTGTTCTGGCCAAACCTATTTTGACCAAACCTGTTCCTGTTATTTACCTTGCAATAAACTGCCTTGTGCCCAAACTGTTGACAAGAGTAGCAATACCCTTGAAAGTAACTAGCACTTATGAAACTATCATTTACCTCCTTCACTTTAGCCATGTGACCAAACCTATGACAAGCAAAACATCTGCCTTGAAACTTTCCTTTATTTGACCTCTTAGGTTCTGAAAACTTCTTCTTCTCATTCTGAATTCTATTTTCTGTTTCTATGCATCTATCATTCAAGGACTCCTTTTTTTAAATACTTTCCTCATCAGAACTCTCTTCCTTTTGGAGTCTCTTACTAGACTCTCCAACTTGTTCCTTATGTGGCTTAACAAAACCAAGGCCTATTTTATCTGTTGTCTTTCTTTGACCTTTGATGAGTGACTTAACATTTTTGGAGCTATCTTGAAACCTGTAAAGCTTATCCTTGTACTCTTTAGTTTCCTCTTTCAAAGAAGTCATTTTTTGTTCTAACTCACTATACTCAAGATCCTTAGACTCTAACTCATCCTTGAGTTCCTGTGTCTTAGCTATAGAGAAGTCAAGACTTTCTATAAGATCATCTCTTTCCATATAACATTCATCTAACTTATACTTGAGTCTAGCATTCTTCTTTCTTTCCTTTTTCAAAGCACTAAGAGCACTAATAAGTTCACCTTTAAGATCTACTTCACCTTCCTCTATATCTTCCTTTATTTGTTTGCTTTTTGAATCATCAAAGCCTTTTTTAGATTTCTTATCACTAGAGGTGCTACCCTTTTCAAAAACCATACATGCATCTTCCTTATAGTTTTCTGAAGCATCCTCATACATATTAGAAACCATATCATTATTTGTGCAATCATCCTCAAGGTGACCAAAATTTCCACATCTAAGACATTTCATGATAATGAATCTATGTTTCGGTTCTTCCTCTTTTTTTGATATGAACAACATCTCATTTTCATTATCACTTGAAGAAATTTTGCTATCACTACTAGAACACTTACTTACTTTGTCTAGGGAGAAACTCTTCTTGTGCTTGTGAGAATAACTCTTTCCTTGATTGTTGTGCTCATCTTTGTTCTTCCTGTGATGCTTGTGCTTTTCAGAATCCTTGCTCTTAGAATCTTGTTTATCTTCATCACTTTCATTCTTGGGAACAGTATAGTTAGTAGCATAATGACCAAACTTTCCACAATTGAAACATCTTATATTTTTCATACTTTTGTGCTTTCTAGAGAACTTGCCTTTCTTGCTATAATATGCCTCTTCATCACTAGAAGACTCATCACTATATTGAAGTTGTTTACCCTTGGATTTCTTGGTAGCCTTGAAAGCTGCCTCTTTTTTGACATCAACATTCACTTGAGTTCTTAACTCAAATGCTACAAGTATACTATGGAGCTCATCCTTTTTCAACTTATCCATATCTTTAGCTTCCTCAATAGCAAAAATATTTTCACTAAATCTATTAGGAACTTGATATTAGGCCAATTTTTACATAAATCTAACGAAAACAATATTAGGCCAAACAATACAACAATCTTTATATTGCCTCTCTCACCCCACCAATTTGATTTAGTTCCATTAATAATTCCATGGGTGAGATTCAAATCATTAAATTGATTAGACAATAATTGATCTTCATTTCTTTCGTGTCTATTCCTTAATGTGTCAATCTCACAATTCAATTCATGATTTAGAATTAGGATTTCCTTTTCAAAAATGAGGTCTTGCAAGTAGGAGCCTATTTCTAAAAATTTCAAAGCCAATTTATTTTCCATGTTTGTAGGCCAATCAAACTTATATAACATTTTGCAAGCATCTAGGATATTTATTAAATGAGCATCATTATAAGTTTTTATCCTAGATTCAATTATTAATTGTTTATGAACTTGATTTAACACTTTAAGCACATCAACTTCTCTTTCATTCAACAAATCAATATCATTAGTGGTGTGAGTAGAAATTAATTCTAGTTCTTCATTCACCTCCAATGGCATTTCATCATAGATAACATTTGAATCCCATATGCAATTAGGTAAGCTTTGACCTATAGTTCACAAGGCTAAACATAAAATGTGAGCTTCTACCTTTTGTGTACTTTCATTTACCAAGGCTTGGTGAGGATTTACAATTCCCTTTTATTCATGACTTTCATCATCATCAGACACCTTGAAGAACACAAGCTTATACTGAGAGGGGGGGTGAATAGTATAAGACCTCTTTTTAATTTTTCCATTATACTTCAAAATAGTAAAGCAATATACCCAAATAAATATCAAAGCAATGCACAATATCATCCACAAAGTGACACCAATTTTAACGTGGTTCACCCAGAATGGCCGAGCTACGTCCACAAAAATTTTCTCTAAAAGTTATCTCAAAGTTCTTTGGGAATCCTTCCCAATTACAATGTTTATGAGCCTCGGCACAAAGGAGATACCTTCCCCCAATCAGAATTTATGAGTCTCTGCTCAAAGGAGATACCTTTCCCCAATCAAAATTTATGAGCCTTTGCTCAAAGGAGATAACTTCCCATATGCTCTAGAAATGATCCCTCAAAAGATCAACTGCCTCTACCTCTTGCCAGCACGTGGAACTCCTTTCCACCGAAGACCTCCTATCCTCAATGCTTAGCCTAAGATACCTCTGCCTTCTATGATCACGTCCACAACAACTCAACAACCTGTACCAAACACAATCAGTCGGTCTAGTACAAGTATTCCTCTATCTGTCAGATCTGTCCAACTCTTGAAAAAATCAATCCTCTGCATACAAGCCTTCTCAAAGACTTGCCAAATATGTCCTCAGGTTCTTCTCAAAGAACCAGTGCTCCTATGTCCTCAAGTTCTTTGATAGAACTATCAAAACTCATCTCACAAGTCCTCTGCTAGGACCTGTCCAAATCTATCCTCACAAGTCCCCACTAGAACCTATCCAAAAATGCTCACAAGTCCCCACCGAAACCTGTCCAAAACCTGCTCACAAGTCCCCACCGAAACCTATCCAAAAACCGCTCACAAGTCCCCATCGAAACCTGTCCAAAAACTCAACAAGCTCACCAAGAAAAACTTTCTTAGTAGGAAATCACAAAGTGAATTTTTAGAGACCCAATGTGATTTTTCAAACTCATAGAAGCATAAAGAGAATTGTTAGAGACTCAATATGTTCTATACTCAAATCCCAATCTCAAAACTCAACTCAAATCAACTCAGCTCAAGCTCAATCTCAAATCTAAAAACTCAACTCAATATCTAAAATGGATAGGATAGAATGCTTTCTTTCAAGAACATGAAACCCCAACAATTTCCAACTATGCAAAGAATCACATAACAATGATACTCATGTTATTTTCACTATCAATTAGGGCTTCAACAACAATGCTCATCAACCAAGGTTCAATCAACACCATTTAACTCAAAACACAACCTTGAAGCATTTCACAATCAACATTAGAAAAGGAAACAAGTAGAACTCCTTTTCTCTCCAACATTATTTGAACAAAAAGCATCCACCCACTCAAATCACCAAGCACAAAACAACTTTTCAAATCATCAACAAAGAAGTAAGCCCAACACTTTAACCAAGTAAAGAATAGCTTGATTATAACCAATTTAATGAAAGCTAATGTCAATCTCAAAGCTTCCCACTTAAGGTTTCACAACTTCACACAAGAAGCAATTCTAACCTTAATACATCATGCTTTCATTTCCATAATCAACCAAAAGCACTCTCAACATTACAAGAAATATTTATCCCTTATACACCTTATTTCTCCCTTATAGTATTATCAACAATAAACTTTATCTCTCATAAGAATGCAATAAGATAATGCAAACAACACCTTAAAAAGAATCTTTTATCAAAATAAAGCAAGCTTCAAACTCCTTATAACTCCTAAGTTGTTTTTCTCTCTAATAAACTTCCTCCATCCGCAAAATACACTTAGCAAAAATTAATTTCGAAAATACCTTGGCGAACACCAAAAATTGTGCTATGGAGAAATTATGCATGAACTCTAACAACACCCGCTACATCCACTTCAACGAAGAAAAACCCTTTCACGTTATTCGAACATGGAACCTCCCGTTCTGGTAGCGCACCCACAACCTAGCCGCTATCGGTGCGCCAAAGGCATCCGATGAGGTTTAAACCTCACTCTGTTTCCCTTGTACCTTCTATGCCAGGGCTAAAATAAACAACAGGCCTCCCTGTCTTCTGACACGAATGACGACGACAAAACCTTATGACGGATACAAAAAATGAACGACGGATATCCGAATAGCGGATCACGAAATCACAGCGAGGAAGAAATCGAACATCAGATCATGAAATCACAGCGAGCAACACTTTTTGAAAATGGGGATGGGATTATATTTGATCTTCTTCATGGGAGATTTATATGCATATTTCCCATAAACTCTTGACGTCGACGAGGAGTTTAACACGTCGGCAAAGGAGTTTAACATGTCGACGGAGGTCTTGGCTAGCGCCCACAATATTAGATCATAGCGCCATAAAATTTAAGACATTTGCGCCATGGGTTAGGAGAACCCAATGCAAACAATAAATTAATATTTATTTAAAAATAATTAAAAGGAACCTTAACAAGGTTTTTAATTATTTAAATAAATACTTCCTCCTAGACCCAAATGCATTAAACTAATGCATCCACTTGTAATATTTAAACCTGCCAACTTGGGGTTTACAAAAACCTTTGAAACTGTCATGCCGTAACCTTCATCAAAACAAGTTGTTTGACATCAAATCAAATTCCTTCAAGAGCTTCTTGACATCAATGACAACTTATACACTTGAGCAAAGGCAATGTAACCAAAGTACCCAAAATTGCCAACAATCTCCCCCTTTGTCATTGATGGCAAACATTTACTGAAAACATTTCTCAAGAGCCAAAAATGAAACCAACTGTGCTAACAACCGACCAACTCGTGCCCACAACTGAGAATCTTCCTTTGAAGTTTTTCTCCCCCTGACTTGAAGCTCTCCTCTTCACTTTGAAGCTCTCCCCCTTACTCATATCTCTCCCCCTTTGTCATCAATGGCAAAGGGTCACCTTTGGGGCTCGAGACTAAGAATGAGCCTCTTAGCTTAGTCCCTCCCCCACATCCTGATGAGGTGATTAATTTTGGTGTGGGAGTAAAACTCCCATTAGGCACTGATCATAATCAGTGTCTATAACTTCCTTGTCGGGCCTTCTCTTGAACTCTTTGCCCATATTCCTGTTCTTGTCCATCGTTCTTGTTCTTGTTCTCATCCCTGTTCTTTTCCATGCCTTGATCCTTGGACCTGATCATGCCACTGTTCCTGTTCTTGTATTCTGGAATTTTAGCTCTACACTATCTGATTATGTGACCTTCATTTTTGCATTTGAAACACTTGACGATATTGTTTCTCTGAGGTAAACATGATCTTTGAATCCACTAGTTCTGACCAAACCAGTTTTGACTAAACCTGTTCTAACCAAACTTGTTCTGACCAAACCTGTTCTGGCCAAACCTATTTTGACCAAACCTGTTCTAACCAAACCTATTCTAACCAAACTTGTTCTGGCCAAACCTATTTTGACCAAACCTGTTCTCGTTATTTACCTTGCAATAAACTGCCTTGTGCCCAAACTGTTGACAAGAGTAGCAATACCCTTGAAAGTAACTAGCACTTATGAAACTATCATTTACCTCCTTCACTTTAGCCATGTGACCAAACCTATGACAAGCAAAACATCTGCCTTGAAACTTTCCTTTATTTGACCTCTTAGGTTCTGAAAACTTCTTCTTCTCATTCGGAATTCTATTTTCTATTTCTATGCATCTATCATTCAAGGACTCCTTTTTTTAAATACTTTCCTCATTAGAACTCTCTTCCTTTTGGAGTCTCTTACTAGACTCTCCAACTTGTTCCTTATGTGGCTTAACAAAACCAAGGCCTATTTTATCTGTTGTCTTTCTTTGACCTTTGATGAGTGACTTAACCTTTTTGGAGCTATCTTGAAACCTGTAAAGCTTATCCTTGTACTCTTTAGTTTCCTCTTTCAAAGAAGTCATTTTTTGTTCTAACTCACTATACTCAAGAACCTTAGACTCTAACTCATCCTTGAGTTCCTGTGTCTTAGCTATAGAGAAGTCAAGACTTTCTATAAGATCATCTCTTTCCATATAACATTCATCTAACTTATCCTTGAGTCTAGCATTCTTCTTTCTTTCCTTTTTCAAAGCACTAAGAGCACTAATAAGTTCACCTTTAAGATCTACTTCACCTTCCTCTATATCTTCCTTTATTTGTTTGCTTTTTGAATCATCAAAGCCTTTTTTAGATTTCTTATCACTAGAGGTGCTACCCTTTTCAAAAACCATACATGCATCTTCCTTATAGTTTTTTGAAGCATCCTCATACATATTAGAAACCATATCATTATTTGTGCAATCATCCTCAAGGTGACCAAAATTTCCACATCTAAGACATTTCATGATAATGAATCTATGTTTCGGTTCTTCCTCTTTTTTTGATATGAACAACATCTCATTTTCATTATCACTTGAAGAAATTTCGCTATCACTACTAGAACACTTACTTACTTTGTCTAGGGAGAAACTCTTCTTGTGCTTGTGAGAATAACTCTTTCCTTGATTGTTGTGCTCATCTTTGTTCTTCCTGTGATGCTTGTGCTTTTCAGAATCCTTGCTCTTAGAATCTCGTTTATCTTCATCACTTTCATTCTTGGGAACAAGTATAGTTAGTAGCATAATGACCAAACTTTCCACAATTGAAACATCTTATATTTTTCATACTTTTGTGCTTTCTAGAGAACTTGCCTTTCTTGCTATAATATGCCTCTTCATCACTAGAAGACTCATCACTATCTTGAAGTTGTTTACCCTTGGATTTCTTGGTAGCCTTGAAAGTCGCCTCTTTCTTGACATCAACCTTCGCTTGAGTTCTTAACTCAAATGCTACAAGTATACTATGGAGCTCATCCTTTTTCAACTTATCCAAATCTTTAGCTTCCTCAATAGCAAAAATATTTTCACTAAATCTATTAGGAAGAGATCTTAAAATCTTATCATAAACATCATTTTTAGCAAGCTCAAGACCTAAGTCTTTCATAGAGTTAACAACCTCATCCATACAAAGCATGTAGTCACTAATATTTTCATCATCATTCATCTTGAGTTGTTCAAACATACCTTTGAAGTGTCTCAACTTGGCTTTTTTGACATTTGTATCACCTGTATGAACCACCTTCAACTGATTCACATTTCACTAGCTATCTTGCAGTGAATCACTTTGGTGAGATCTGCTTTCTGTAAGCATTTTAGGATTGCATTCATTGCTTTTGAATTGTTGTGATGTAGGAGACTTTCTTATTTAGTATTAGGACCATGTTTAGGAATAGTGTACTCATCTTCAATCACTTCCAAAACCTCATTCCCAAGTTCCATTAGATGAACCTTCATCCTTGCACTCTAAAGACCAAAATTTGACCCATCAATAATAGGTGCTGCATTGCCACTTGAATGATCCATTGTGTTCTTTACTAGATTTTCCTTCAAGATGTTAAACTTTTTGAAGGCACCCGCTCTGATACCAATTGAAGAACATAAGCTTATACTAGGAGGGGGGTGAATAGTATAAGACCTCTTTTTACTTTTTCCATTATACTTCAAAACAGTAAAGCAATATACCCAAAGCAATATCAAAAAAATGCACAATATCATCCACAAAGTGACACCAATTTTAACATGGTTCACCCAGAATGGCTGGGCTATGTCCACAAAAATTTTCTCTAAAAGTTATCTCAAAGTTACCTTTTGTGTACTTTCGTTTACCAAGGCTTGGTGAAGATTTGCAACTCCCTTTTCTTCATGAATTTCATCATCATCAGACACCTGTTCAAAAACACCAAAGCTAGGCACCCAATCAAACATATGTCCATCCTTTTTAAAACAAGAACCTAGATTTTCAAGATATGTGTCACATAACACCTTTCTACGATAAATGGATTGAGTTGTTTCAATATTCGTATTTTCATTAGGACCATTATTAATATCAAATCCAAACCACTCAGGTTCTAGAATTTCCTCATTTTAAGGTGGCATAGACATTATAGAGCCAATAGGTGGATCAAGATTTTTAATTTCTTGCCTCTCAAGAGGGACCAAATAAAGTGATTCTCCTTATTTATACATGGTAGTAGAATCATTATCATATTCCAATATTTGATGAGGTTTGAAGCCTTCTTCGAAAATATTCTTAAATTGTGCTAGATTTGTCATATCCTCACATGAGAAAGCAATTGTATTATATTGCATATCAATTGACACCAAAATTTCATTAGAAGGTTTGGAGTGAGCATATTTTTCCCACTTCTTCCAAGAATCATAATAATCATCTTCCAAAATCAAGTGGTGATGCTCAACTACTTCTTCAACGTTTTCCAACTCATCAACATCTTTATAATAAAATTCACCTTCATCTTCCTTCAATGGTTCAATTATTTCCAAAAATGAGCTATTTTTTGCATTCAAACTTGCAAGATCACAATACGTATTTGTAACCGAAAATTCAATGTTATCATAGTTTGAAAGCTGTGGGTTTTCTTGACCATCATTTTCAACAATCTCTTGCAAAGTATTTTTTGAGAACAAGTGGAGAAATTTTATTATGTCTTCGAATTCATTTATTGGTTCTCTTTCAACCTCCATAACCAATGGATCACACAAAACATTAACCATTTCCTCATGTGGGATGGTGATTTCGACGTCCTGCATATCAATAGAAATTTCATCAATAGGGGTGTGAGAAATCAATGATTATTTAGATGTTCCCCAATCATTATAAGAATTATCATCTAAATCCATGGGATGAAACTCTATTGTATGTTTGGCATGATATTTAGATTCCTCTATCAACTCTTTTTCACCTTTATCCACCTTTGAGGACTCAATTTCAAAAAATTCATCTTCCTCATATTCATCCTCCTTAATTTTAGAAAATTCATCTTTTGGTGGGTCAAGGATTCCCAATCTATCACATGTTTCAATGCTAGTCAGATTTAGAACTCCTCCCTTGCCTGAAATCATATTATTGTGAAAATCATTGAAACTTATATTAAGACAATAATTTGAAATATGATCCAAATGAGTATCTTGAAATTGATTCGCATTCCAAAAAGATGGTTGATTTTGAATGGTAGGTTGAGGATTTTGAAATTGATTTTGAAATTGATTCCCACTTGAACTTGGTTGAGGTAGATAAATCATTGGGTGGGTGAGGGAGGTATTAAATTGTTGAATATTATATGATCCAAAACCCTAGCATAATTTTGATAACTCAATTATTTCTCAATTGCCATTGCTTGAGTATAAGCTTGGGATAAAGATGCGATTTGGGGCATTCCTTGTAAACATGTAGCAATGAATGGGTCAAGAGCATTGAGGTATACCTGGATAGCCTCTCCCTCTAGAAGAACATAATGTACCACCAATTTAGTGTATAGACCATGGAACCTTTCGGTAAAAGATTTCAAATTTTCACTTGGTCCTTTACCACTAGTGAAAAAATGATTGTACATGAGGATTAGGTCAACTAGATTTTTTTTAATTGATTAAGAAACATTACCTCTAGTTGAGCCCAATAAGTGATAGACCCTAAAGGTAGACTAGTAAACCAATCGTACGCAACCTTTTCCAAGGTGTAAGGGAATATTTTACAAGCAACATCATCATACCAAATTGTCAAATTATTCACGTAGATTTTGAATGCTTGAATATGTTATTCTACGGGGTTCATCCCATTAGATAAAAATTTAGGAATATATCTCTCAAAATCGAAAGGTAAATAATGTTGAACTCTATGTATGTTCAAAGGGTTTCCCATCATATATGGTGCAAAAATGGCCATTAGTGGACCTTAAAGAATACAAATTTAAAACCAAGTTTGTTAATCAAATGAATATATCTTAAAAATAAGCATGAAATGACTAACAATTGTCAAATGAATAAATCATCACATTCATCAATTATAATGCATGAATTAAACCATAGCAAAAAGAACATTCTCCAATTTATAAAAAAGTTAGTCTTAGTACATCATCAATTAGAGAACGATAGGATCAATGAAAGTGATCAATATGCAAACAAAACTTTGTTAGTCAAGACCAATGTCTTCGAATAAACCTTCAATTAAACTTGAACAATGTAGTATCTAAACAACAATAAAGTAAACCAATTCGGCCCTCCTTCTAGTGCCAAAATATTAAGTGCTAAAGGAGGGCTAAATATGCTAGTCAAAAGAACTTGAAATATTTAGCAATTTAGAGCTCTCAAGGTTACACCAAAATCATATTATTCATTGCATGAACAATTCAAAAGCATTTATAACAATAATGAACAATTTAGCATAAATAAAATAACACCAATTAAGGCCCTCCTTCTAACACAAAAATATTGAGTGGTAATTTTATCCAATTGCAAAACCACACTCACCCACCCTTAGAATTTTGATCACAAAACCCTCTCTTGCAAAGAAATATAAATTTCTCCAAGGTTCCTTTTAATTATGTGCTTGAGTGCTTATAAAAATGTATCAAATTAAGTGCTAGGAATACCTTAGTGATTGCAAGTAATTGTTAACAAGGGGCCCGTTTGGTTTATTTTATTATGCTATGATAATGATTGTTCATGAAACTTAAAGCAAGTGACTGTGAATGAATTCTTTTTAGTTTGCTTTGATGAATAACATAAAAGGAAATAAAGATGCATGAATAACCATGAAATGTAAAGGCCTTAAAATATCATTAGAAATTATCCTTCTTTAATGAAATTAATTTTCATAAAGAAGAAATAATTTAATGCTTTAAAACACTAGCCTTTGATATAATGATAAATTACCTCTCTTTGATGAAATCAGAATTTTCATAAAGAGAAAGGAATTTATTGCTTTAAAAAGATGGCCTATGGAATGCCATTTAAATTACCTCCCTTTGATGAAATTGAAATTTTCATAAAGGGAAGGTCATCTATTGCTTATGAATGGAAATGCAAAGTTTAAAAATCTGATTTACCTCCAAAACATGAAATAATGTGAATTTTCGAAATTATAAAAACCTCATAAAACAACGATTTTCAACAATTTTTATAAAATTAAAATGGCTTCAGAATGAGTTTGAATTTATTTTGGATGAAAGGTTGAAGCTCATTCTTCACGCTCGTGTATTTATTTTTGTCATTTTAATTTTTTAATTATTATTTTAATCCTCAAAGTTTTAAACAATTCTGTGAAGGGTTTAGAAAATAAAAAATAAAATCTAGAAATAAATTGAATGTTGAAAATGTAAATATGCAAAGATTTGTCAGTTTGATGGTACCCTATCTTGCAAAACCAAAGATGTGAGAAACTTATGCATGCAACCTAGTCTATTCCAACATACATTTACACAATAAAAAATAAACCAAGTGATAGCTCCTAAGGACATCGAAAATAAATTCCAAGCTTTAAATATTCAATAATATAACCATTAAAATGCATTAAACATCATTTATAATTTTGAAACATGAGAGAGGAAAGAAAAGAAAAATTAATCCGAACATGCAGGAAATTTTCTCCTACTATTTTACTAACACAATCCACAAATTTTCAAAAAGTATTTACATTGTAATAATATTTCTTTTTACAACAGCTTTTCAGGAGCATTTGACCTCCTCCAACAAGAATCAACCCTTTATTTGTCCTTGAATGGTGTATTTACAGTTTCTCAAAAATATACCTCGTTTCATCTTCCTTCCTGTCGCCTGATTTTGTTTCCAAATATTTGATTACCCTTTCGTATTCTTTTGTTTCACCACTTCTTCCCTTTCGCCTTTGTTTCCTTGTATGGAAAATTCTCTCGTTTTACCTTCATGCGTTTCAATTTCCAACTACACATTTTGATGGTAGTTTTTACTTGCCTTCTGCCCCTTTTGTAACGTTCTACCATTTCCTATATTGCACAAGTGGCCCACATGCTCTTTAATTCCCCTTTACGCCAATGTTATGACAGCCCATTCTGACCGTCATCAATTAAAACTTTATAACCAAAAGAATGTTTCATCTTGGTCCTAAAAATTTAGGATACACTTGGCCCTACAATTAGCCAATACTTCCCTAGTTTTCGGTCATCTCCATGCATTCTGATTTATTCCACATCACCACCGTCAGCCTTTGTAAATACTTTTCAGACACAAATTTCAATGCGACGAAATCACCCAGCTACATCCCATACCATGCAACCATTGTTTTTCATGCTCTCTGACAAGGCCCTCTCAAGGGAATTAAAAGAAATCTCACCAAAGAAGAACCTTGGAGCAAAATATCGGAGGGATCTATACATTTTATCACTCAAGCAACCAAAATTCCCCAAATCAATGAAATTTAAGGTGGGTCCCCAATTTTGGGGCAAGTTGTGCGACAGTCACAATAGGTTCGAGTCACGGTGGCAACACGTGTGACAAGGCAATTTTTTTTATTAAAGTGAGGTATGCATTACGTTTGACCTAGGGAGGCATAAGGTTTATTTTTGCTTTGTTAGTTGTGCATATTGCTTGACGTAGGGAGACATAAAGTTAAAGTCTTGCATGATATAAGTGAAATTAAAATTATTGTATGCACATTTCAGATTTTGTATATGGTTCATAAGAGTGAAATAGGTTTAGAAATTTAGGAGGAATAAGGTGCTTGAAAGTAAAATTAAAATATGGCATGCACTTAGAGTTATTGGATGGTGATATTGAAAAATTACAAGTGGCTCTTATAAGTAGGAGTTATAAGGTGTTTGAGGTTTAATAATTGTGTGTAATTCTGCATTGTGAAAGAAAGTTTGAAAGGTTTTGATCTTTGTTTAGAAAGTCTTGTTTTGGGAAATAAAAAAGGTTGTAAGGCTTTATGTTTTTGCACAACTTTTGAGAGGAGTTTTTCATGTGGGTAATTGAAAAGTGTTATGCTAACTAATATTTGAAGTGGCATAAGAAAGATAAAATTTGGAGATAGGTTTTGAGGGCTCATCTTCATCAAAGTAAGCTAAGAGGTATAGTGATATTACTCCTTATCTAAGGGATTTGATTGAGAAAATATTTCTGAATAATAAGGTGGAGAAATAAGGATTATATATGTGCATTGTTGGAAATATTTGAGCTAGGGTTTGTGCTTCATTTTTGAAAGAGATTGAAATATTTGTGATAAAGTTTGTAAACAAGTTGTGCTTTATCTTTGAAAGAAATTGGAAACACTTGCCCTAAGGTTGAGAACAAGATTGTGCATCATTGTGAAGTATTTGGGTATTGGTTTGGGTGACATTGAAAGTAATTGTGAAAGTGTTTGAGATCGATCTTGTGGAGAAACTTTGTGCATTATTTTGTTTGGTCCTTGAGAGTAAAATTTGCATGGAATATAAACCAGTTTTGTGAAGCAAAGTTTTACACTAGAATGATTTGATTTGAAAGGAATTTGAAAGAGATAGAGATCTGATTTGTTGAATGTAAGACATGTGAAAGCGATAGACTTAATGAATGTGAAGAATGTATTGAGCATTTGTTTAGTGCATATCATTATCTATATGTTCAAAAGGTTAAACTAATTATGGGTAGAATATGTCTGAAGTATTATGAGTAGTTTTGAGCATGTGTTATGAGCAGTTTGAGCATGCATTATTAGAAGTTTTGAGCATGTATTATGAATAGTTTTGAGTATGTGTTATGAGTAGTTTGAACATTTTTTAGAGCAGAGTTGAGCAGATACAGTAAGCAAATTTGAGCAAGTCTTGTGAGAAGACTTGAAGCATATTTGAGGTAGATTTGAACAAGTCTTGTGAGTAGACTTGAGGCAGAGTTGAGAAAAAATTGTTCATGTAATGTGTGCAGATTTGGGAGAGAGTTGAGAAAAATTTATGCATGTAATGTGTGCAAATTTAGGATAGAGTTGAGATAGATTTGTGCATATAGTATGTATATACTTGGAACAGATTTAAGAAGAGGTGTGTACCAACTTTAGAGGTGACCAAAGTAGAGGGAATAGAATTCTCCATTGGATAGAGTTCCACAAAATAGAGCAAAGGAGAGGATTCTATTGTGGAGAGACTTACATGAACCAAACAAGAGCAAAGGTGATAGTGTTCTTCTATGGATAGAGTTCCATGAACTAGAGCAAAGGGGATAGAGTTCTCATGTGGATAGAGTTCCATGAACTAGAGTAAAGGGCATAAAGTTCTCTTGTGGAAAGAGTTCCATGAACTAGAGCAAAAGACATAGAGTTCTCTTATGGATAGAGTTCCATGAACCAAAGTAGA
This sequence comes from Wollemia nobilis, assembly GCA_028583015.1. NCBI lineage: Eukaryota > Viridiplantae > Streptophyta > Pinopsida > Araucariales > Araucariaceae > Wollemia > Wollemia nobilis. The sequence continues at coordinate 3,243,512 of JAQPPZ010016967.1, read as the reverse complement.
GGGGATAGAGTTCTCCTATGGATTGAGTTCCATGAACTAGATCAAAGGAGATAGAGTTATCTTGTGGATAGATTTCCATGAACCGGAGTGAATAGGATAAAGTTCTCCTGTGGATAGAGTTCCACGAACCAAAGCAAAGGAGATAGAGTTCTCCTATGGATCGAGTTCCACAAACCAGAGCAAAGGGGATAGAGTTCTCCTGTGGATAGTGTTACACAAACCAGAGCAAAGGGAATATAGTTCTCTTGTGGATAGAGGTCTACAAACTAGAGAAGTGGGGATAGAGGTCTCTTGTAGATAGAGATCCATGAATTTGTGCATAGGGGATTGGTGTCTCCTTTGGACATAGGTCTATAAACATTGTAATAGGGAATTGGTTCCCGAGATTTTTTGAGAAAATTTAGAAAAAATATTTTCTTCATGGACGTAATCCACATTGGGTGAACCATGTTAAATTTGTGTCTCTCATGTGTGTGATGGTTTATGCATTACATTGTTGTTGTTGTTGTTGATGATATTGGTTAACACTGCTTTGGATAGATATTGCAATTGATAACATTGGATAATATTGTTTGGAAAAGAAAAGTAAAATTTTATCTTATATTATTCACCCCCCTCTCAATATAAGTTTATGTTCTTCCATTGGTATAAGAGCATGTTCCTTTGAAAAAGTCTAACATCTTGAAGGAATATCTTACAGGAACACAAATGGCTTATTAGAATGGATATTCAACAAATAAGACTTCAATATTTGATGGGAATAATTATGCTTTATGGAGTATGAGAATTAAGACTTATTTGATGGCACAAGGATATGAAACATGTCAATCTGTTGAGGATGGGGTCACACCTACAACTACTCCTCCCACGGATAAGGATAGCAAGAAATTATATGTAAATAATGCCAAGGCGATGAATGGAATCTTAAGCAGATTAAATGAATTAGAGTTTGTAAAAGTTACGCAATGCAAATAAAAAAACATGATATGGGACACATTGAAGCAAACATATGAAGAAGATATTAAGGTTAAGTTGGCAAAAATTTAAACTCATAGAAGGAGGTTTAAAGAGTTGAAGATGAAATATGAGAAATACATTGCTAAATACTTACTCCGTGTTGATGAGGTTTTTAATACCATGCATGGAATTGGAATGGATATTGAGGACTCTAGTGTTGCTCAGAAAGTATTAATATCACTCCCTATGAGGTATGTTGCAAAGGTTTCAGCAATAGAAGAGATGAAGGATATTGATAAGTTGACAATGGATGAGTTACATGGAATTCTCACAACTTATGAAATGTGAACATAAAAATATGAAAATTCCAAGAGAGGCACCATTTAAAGTTTCAAATAAGACAAAATATAAGGAACTAGAATCAAGTAATGACTCAAGCAGTAATTAAGAAGCTAACTATGTGAGAAGAAATAAGAAAGATTCAAGAAAACACAAAGATATGAAGATTGTGAAATGTTTTAGCTGTGGTAATTTTGGTCCCTATGCATCTAATTGTCCACAATCCATAAGTAGTAGTAGTGAAGAGAAACATGATTATAAAAAAAAGGAAGAAATAAAATGCAGACATGAAAAGAAGTTCTTTCAAAGTCAAAAGAAGAGCTTTTATGTTGGAAGAGCAAGTAATGCTTCAAGTGAGAGTGATGAAATATCCTCAGATAGTGAAAAATAAGATATTCTATTTTTGGCAATAGAAGAAGAAAAGGAAACTCCTATTGAAGATCAAGTAGAAGAAGACACTCCTATAATTGAAGACCTAGAGGAAGGTTCAAAAAAATAAGAGGTCACAATTTATCTAGAAGAGAAGCTTATTCTTACTCTCATAGAGTTAAAAAGAGTTAGAAAGCAGAACTCGAGATTGAAGGCTCAAGTTCAAGAAGATGAGGAAATAAAGGAAAAGCTTCTACAAAATCTCAAAAATTTAAAAGGTATGGCAAGGAGATTTAAAGAAGTCATGGTTGAAAAGCTAGAGGTAAAAGAGTTAGAATGTAAAATATTATAACATGAAGTGGTTTCTCTAAGGATAAGCTGCACAAGTTTGGGAAAAGTTCGAAAACTTTGGACACTATTATCAATGCACAAATATCTTCTTTTATCAAAACAGGACTTGGTTTTGAAGAAGATCAAGAGGTACAAAAAGAGAAGTCAAGATCAAAAGAAAAGGAAGTTTTAGAGGAAGAGATTGGAAAATAATATAAGACCTATGTTGATAAGTTGAAGAGTGGAAGCTTCATTAAGAAAGAAAATAATGCACAAACACGAAATAGAGATCATCATAGAGAAGGTAAAGAAAGGACCAAGAGACCAGGTGTTTCAAGACAAGATGAATATTTCTTCCAAGGGCATTGTTTTTTAGGTAATTGTTTTGGTCACAAAGCTATGCATTGTAGATTTCATGGAAAGGAGTATGGCTTCACTAAGAGTAACTTCAAATCTTTCAAAGATGGATATTTCTTTCAAGGTTATTGCTACTCATGTAATCACCTTGGTCATAAAGCTATACACTATAGGGTTCATCACAAAAATCATTATGGTTTTATGAAGAGGAACTTCAATTCATCCTCACCTTCCAAGAACTACAACATCAGGTGTTACAACTACAATAATCTTGGGCATAAGGCTAAGTGGTGTAGAATTTTTTTTCGAAACTTCTAGATTCAAGCAAGAATTGGGACACTCAAAAGGATCAAAAGGTTATGATTACAAAGGTGTTGAAAAATAAGGTTGAAAAGGAAGAAGAGCATTGTAAGTTAGGAGTAGATTTACTCCCACCCCAAAATTAATTACCTCAAGGAGATGAGGTGGTGAGGGGGCTAAGCTAAGAGTCTTATTTTTAACCCCAAATGAGTCCCTTTGCCATTGATGTCAAAGGGGGATAGTTTCAATAAGGAGGCGAGAAATCAGTATGGGGAAGTAGCTTCTCAGGGAGAGCAAATTTGGAATCCGATGATAGCAAAAAGAAATATTTTAGAAAGGGTTGCCATCAATGACAAAGGCGGAGATTGTTGGAAATATTGAGCATGTTGTGTTGTCATTGATGTCAAAGGTTTGATATCAAAAGGTTGATGTCAAAGAGAGTTTGGTATGGCAGAAATATTCTTCTATGATTGAATAATTATGCAAGACAAGGCTTATCTCAAGAAAGGAAATTGTTATTAAGAAAGGGTTTATAGTATTTATGTTTAAATATTATAAATAAAAAGGATAGACAGGTTTAAGAAGTTTACTTTGGAGAAAGTTCTAAAAAAGAAATTAATTTTACAAAGGACTACAAAAAAAAATATTATAATAAAGAATAAATTTGAATTGTCAAAGGTGCCAAGAATTTAAATTTAAAAAGGTGGTAATACAAAGGTAGAGTCGACATCATCATAAAAATCATAATGCATATTTAAAGTGGCAAATAAAATAATTTTGAAACGGTTTTTAGAGAATGCACATTTTGTATCGTTTGTCGAAGGCATAAAGTGAGACCAGCACCATTTTGTTTGAGAGCAGAGTGTGAAGAAAATATGAGCACCATTTTGTGAGGGTAGAGTGTGAAGAAAAGATGAGCACCAATTCATGAGGGCAGAGTATGAAGAGAAGACAAGCGTAATTCCATTAGTGATGGTAGAAGAAAATACGAGTGCCATTCATGAGGGCAGAAGATAAGATGAATGAAATTTGATTGAGAGAAAAGGAAAAATATGAATGTAGTTCATTGATAGCAAAGGTTGAAGGGAAGACACCGTCATTCATTGAAAGTAGAAGAAAAAGACAATGTTGTTGTTGAGGTAGAAGAAAGGACAAAGCACAAGGTTCAAGGCAAGGTATCAATTCAAATAGAAGTTTGCACACTCAAGACTTGTATGGGAAGCTAGCCCACATGGTGTACAAGCTTGCGCTAGGACGTAGGCCAGCGAAAAGTGGAGGTTTGAGTCACGACGACAACACATGTGGCAAGGAATTTTTTTTATTAAAGTGAGGTATGCATTACGTTTGACCTAGAGAGGCATAAGGTTTATTTTTGTTTTTTTAGTTGTGCATATTGCTTGACGTAGGGAGACATAAGGTTAATGTCTTGCATGATATAGTTGAAATTAAAATTACTGTATGCACATTTCAGATTCTGCATATGGTTCATAAGAGTGAAATAGTTTTAGAAATTTTGGAGGAATAAGGTGCTTGAAAGTAAAATTAAAATATGGTATGCACTTAGGGTTATTGGATGGTGATATTGAAAAATTACAAGTGGATCTTATAAGTACGAGTTATAAGGTGTTTGAAGTTTAATAATTGTGTTTAATTCTACATTGTGAAAGGAAGTTTGAAAAGTTTTGATCTTTGTTTAGAAAGGTTTGTTTTGAGAAATTTAAAAGGTTGTAAGGCTTTATTTTTGTGCACAACTTTTGAGAGGATTTTTTCATATGGGTAATTAAAATGTTTTATGCTAATTAATCCTTGAAGTGGCATAAGAAAGACAAAATTTTGAGACAAGTTTTGAGGGCTCATATTCATCAAAGTAAGCTAAGAGGTATGGTGACATTTCTTCTTATCTAATATGTTTGATTGAGAAAATATTTCTTAATAATAAGGTGGAGAAATAAGTATTGTATATGTGCATTGTTGGAAATATTTGAGCTAGGGTTTGTGCTTCATTGTTGAAAGAGATTGAAACATTTGTGATAAATTTTATAAACAAGTTGTGCTTTATCTTTGAAATAAATTGGAAACACTTGCCCTAGGGTTGAGAACAAGTTTGTGCATCATTGTGAAGTATTTGGGTATTGGTTTGAGTGACATTGAAAGTAATTGTGAAAGTATTTGAGATTGATCTTGTGGAGAAAATTTGTGCATTATTTTTTTTGGTCCTTGAGAGCAAAATTTGCATGGAACATAAACCATATTTGTGAAGAAAATTTTTACACTAGCGTGATTTGTTTTGAAAGGATTTTGAAAGCAGGGTTATGCATAAGGGGTTGGACTCAAAATGTACTTGTAAAAAAATGGTGAATCCTAATCAAAATCAAGGTGAATCATGGAGAATCTTAAGCAAATCAAATCAAGCATCTTCATACCACAATTTGGGGTATTTGAAGACCTAAAATGTAAGGTCATGTTTGGATATGCTTTTGACATAATAAATCACATTATAACTTCATAAAAATACCACCATTAGATCAGGCTTGAAAAGATCTTTCCAATGAGTACAAATATGCCTATATATATATATAGTGTAAAATTAAACCTATGAAAAAACTAGTCCTAAAAAATTTAGGTGAATGGGCCAATGTCGAGGATCTTCATATTCGCCAATTTTCAATTTTAAAAATCTGAATATTCACCCAATTTGTGAATATTCGCCACTGTGCATAACCCTATTTGAAAGAGATAGAAATATGATTTGTTGAATGTAAGACATGTGAAAGTGACGGACTTAATGAATGTGAAGAATGTATTGAGCATTTGTTTAGTGCATATCATTATCTGTATGTTCAAAAGTTTAAAAGAATTATGGGTAGAATATGTCTGAAGTATTATGAGCACTTTTGAGCATGTGTTATAAGTAGTTTTGAGCATGTGTTATTAGAATTTTTGAGCATGTATTATGAATAGTTTTGAGCATGTGTTATGAGTAGTTTGATCATGTGTTAGAGCAGAGTTGGGCAGAGATAGTAAGTAGATTTGAGCAAGTCTTGTAAGAAGACTTGAAGTAGGTTTGAGGTAGACTTGAGCAAGTCTTGTGAGAAGACTTGGGGTAGATTTGAGACATATTTGTGCATGTAATGTATGCATATTTGGGATAGAGTTGAGACAGATTTATGTATGTAATGTGTGTATATTTGGAGCAGATTTGAGATAGAATTGTGCATGTAGCGTGTGCATATTTGGAGTATATTTAAGCAGATGTATGTACCATATTTGGAGGTGAATAGAGCGGAGGGGATAGAGTTATCCAGTGGATAGATTTACATGAACCAGAGCAAAGGAGAGGAGTCTCCTATGGATAGAGTTCCATGAACCAAACCAGATAAAATGGTGTAGTGTTCTCCTATGGATAGAGTTCCTCAAACTAGATCAAAGGGGATAGAGTTCTCCTATGGGTAGAGTTCCACAAACCATAGCAAAGGGGATAGATTTATCCTATGGATAGAGTTCCAAAAACTAGAGAAAAGGAGATAGATTTCTCCTATGAATATATTTCCATGAACTAGAGAAAATGGTATAGAGTTCTCCTATGTATAGAGTTCCACTAACCAGAGCAAAGAAGATAGAGTTCTCCTATGGATAGAGTTCTCCTGTGGATAGAGTTCCATGAACCAGAGCAAATGAGATAGAGTTATCTTGTGGATAGAGTTACACAAACCAGATCAAAAGGAATAGAGTTATCTTGTGGATAGAGTTCCATGAACCAAAGCAAAGGAGATAGAGTTCTCCTATGAATAGAGGTTCACAAACCAAATAAGTGGGGACATAGGTCTCTTGTGGATAGATATCAATGAATTTGAGCATAGGGTATTGTTGTCTCCTTTGGAAAAAGGTCCATAAACATTGTAATAGGGAATTGGTTCCCAAGAGATTTTTTGAGAAAATTTAGAAGAAATATTTTCTCCGTGGACGTAACCCACATTGGGTGAACCATGTTACATTTGTGTCTCTCATGTGTGTGATGGTGTATTGATTTGTTGCTACTATTGATGATATTGGTTAACACTTCTTTGGATAGATATTGCAATTGTTAACATTGGATAATATTATTTGGGAAAGAAAAGTAAAAGTTTATCTTATATTGTTCAGCCCCCCTCTCAGTATAAGCTTGTGTTCTTCATTTGTGTGTACTTTTTTCTAGTATATTAGTTAAATAACACCTATATTTCTCCTAAGATACTTATTTATCTAAGCCTAACCTTAACCAAGACCTAATGTACATACAAATTCAACAATTAAGACCTATGACTAAAATGATATTTTGATTTCAATGAAGGAAATACCATTTTTTTTAAGATGCAAGGGTGCAAGAAGATGTTGCAAACAAATCCTAATATGTAGATTCATGAAATTTTTGTTAAATGGTAAGTCTTAATGATTAAATTTGTCCCTTATATAATTAAAACTAACTAGTTTTTCTTTATTTTGTCTCTTTTACTAATAAATATAAAACAAATCCTATTTTACATAGGCAACAAATACAATTTTGCTTCAAAATATTTAAATGATAGAGCAATGGGGTAGAGGGAACTATTTCTAGCACTATGACAAAATTTTCATCTATTTATAGAAGCATTGTTGGTGTTATCACCAATTGATGGTACTATTTCTTAACCTACAAAACAAATAGAAAAAGAGATAGTCAATGATAAAGGGGTTCATCTAATTTAGGAGATGATAGTTGGAGTTCCTTGAACACCAATTAGGTCCCTTTTTAGATATATACATATGATTAAAATAAAAAAATATAAGAGATGAATGTCAAGTGGTAAAATTGTTATTAGGTCACAATAGTATCATCAATGCTTTTGCTCTACGTAAAACCAAGTAATAGCATCACTTGCCTACAATTTGACAATATTTTTATCTCTAAGAGAAAAACAACAATATTAAATGCAAGATAAGCTAATATTATGATGACTATGATTAAGGGCTCTAACTTGAGGGTATAGAGGGCCTTTCTAATAGAAGAAAAATATAGATTTACTTCCTTATGACATATTAAATAATAAAATGCAAGATGAACTAAATTCAAGCATAAGATGCAAAATTTATTCTAAGTTCAATGAGGTAAAAGAATAAAGTTACAAGGATAATTAATACCCAAAAGCAAATAAGGGGAAGAGCACAACCCAAGATAGAAGATTGTTTTTCCATTGTTGGAATTTTATTGAAAACTTGCTAGCTTGCTTGTTGATGGAACTTGAATGCTTGAGCTTTTGAGCTTGGATGCTTGATGCTTAATTATTGCTTAGAGATTTTATTGTAGACTCAATGCTTGAAAGGATGGCTATAACAATATTGTGATAATATTTTAGCATAATATTTTCATAAAAAATGCTAAAATACCTATCATTCTACAAAGAGTTAGCAAAATTTATCACTTTCAAAATACCATGGATGAAATCTTGTGTTGGTAGTTTTGCCACATTGAAATTTTGATTGTAAAAATTTGAAGAATATAAGATGACTATGCAATTGTTTTGATTTTACTGTTTTGATGTAACATTTTTGTTTCCCTCCTTGACTAATTTTATTCAATAAAGAAGTTTGATTTTGTCCCTGGAAATACACAATAAGTTTTGCTAGTAAAAATTCATGAAAATCATGGGCAAAATATAGAAGGGAGAAATGCATGGCATGGAACGTCTCAGGATGAAAAGGTTGATGAAAAATGGTCCAAGGCTTTGAAAATTTTTATTTAAGAGAAAAGTGTCAATAAAAATAAAATTTAAGACGTTTTCATGCCAAGGAGGGGTAAAAATCATTTTTGCCCTTCTTTTGGGGTGAAAATGCCATGTTAAGCAGATTTCTTCCAAGTGAGAAGAAGGTAAAATTTTGCAAAGTGGAAAAGGGAAAAAAGAATGGATACAAAGTCAAATTCAATTTCACCCATGAGGAGGGGTAAAAATCCCTTTCGCCCTTCTTTTGGGAAACATTCTAGTTAAAGACGCTTTTCGAAGCACAAGTAATAAGATGACATCTTCAGGGTGAAGGTTGTTCCTGTCAAAGTCAAAGTGAATTTAATGAAGGCACATACAAATATAATTCTACCCCATTTTGGGTAGAAATAGTAATTTCATCTAGGTTGGAGCAAAAGTCCTAAAAATAGCATCTCTACATGTTGGTCAAAGTCAAATTCACCCCAGGTAGGGGACGAAAATCATTTTTCACCCCTCTAGAGGGCAAAATCAATTATTTTCGCCCACTTTTCAGCAGAAGATGTTTCCATCCCATTTTTGGGTAGAATTCCCTATTTTTTGGGTGAAATTACTTAGGAGAAAGGTGAAAACACTAGAGTTCCCTGGTGAAATTGATTTTGACCCCTTCCTTTCTACAACATTTTCTTTCAAGGTGCCACTATTGCTAATATCTTTTAAAAAGGATCAAAGACTTATGGAATTTAATTTTGGGAGCAATAAAATTGATATTTCCATAATTCTTGCAGGAGAGATACAAAGATTAAATTATACATCCTAAATTCTAGCATGATCCCATTCATTTTCAAGGTGCCCTCCATTGAATTTGCTCCTTTTCAAAATAAATTTAATGTTTGTTGGGTATCTCCTAGCAAGGGTAAGTTTTCAAGGCGCAAAGTGAAAAAATGGTATCCATAATTTAATATTTGATTTCCTAATTTCCGCATGACGTTACTGAGTTTCGATGCATCGACACCTAGAATATTTTTCCCATCATCCATCTCTATTGATTTCCCAGGCGCACTCCATGAAAACTGGATCGTCGCTTCTTGAAGAATGTTTTGATTCGAACATTGTCATTACCAAGGAGAAAATCACTCTTGTTGGTCTTTGATTAGCTAGCATTTTATTTTTATTTGCATTTAATTTTGGAGGTGAAATCCTCTATAAATACTAAGCATTTCAATGTAATGAGGAGGATAGACATTCTATAGAAAAAAACTTTGAGTTTTTTGCATCAATAGAAAGACATTCGACTTTTGGTTCCTTGAGTAGTATTGTGTTTGATCACTTTATGCTTATCATTTCTGATTACGTTCATGTCCATTATTAGCTAATTTTAAATTTTGCATCTAAATTTAACAATTGTTGGTGAGGGAATGAATACTGAAATGCTTCTTTGAGGTTATCTCTGCAAACTATGAGTGGTTCATGTGCCTTTCTTTATGTTGTATGCTAATTAACACTTGATGTGAATTTCAGCTGTTAGTTTATCCCCACTTAACATTTTTGGCTCATAGCCATATTTCCCATTTCTTTCTATCATTTCCCATATCTTTCCAGCTACCCTAAGCTTTAAACCAAATTAGATTAGTAAGGGAACCAACCTTCTCTAGAGATTGGACCGAAGGACATTTCTCTCCTTCGACCTTTCAATGTTGGTCGGGTCTAGGGTGCATATATTTTATGATTATGTAGATTCATGACCAACAGTTTTTGGCATGCCCAATGGGACAAATCGTCTCCATAGTTTAAGGGAGCCCGAGTTGGTGAATCTTTGGCTTACTATTATCTAGAAAAATCACCATAGGTGCCAATAGTTTCGGCACACTTTGAGCAGTATTGAGGTTTGATGTTCACATTTATACCATATGATTAGGACATCAAGTGATTCAACTCTACCTAGAAGCCTCCAAATGAGAAGTGAGAGAAAGCTTTCTTCATTATCACAAGACTGAAGACCAAAAATCTAGAAGATCCCATTGATTTCTATGAACTTGACACCCAAGTGTTAGGAGAACATCCTAGGATAGTCACTTTAGTTGTCTCATCAAGTGTAACATATTCGTAGTTAGCTGGTATGTTCTCTGTACCTTCGAGTCTTGCTAACAAAACCACTAGTTTTCTACCTCCTCAAGAAAAAACTCCAATCCAAATAGCCCAAAATATGGCACCACAACTTCCAAGATAGTTCCCAATATGTAAAAACTCTGGACCTATGAATTTTCAAGCTTAAAACTTGATTTCGCAAGTAGCAATGAAGGATTTTCCTACTTACAATGGAATAGGAAAGACGACTTATGAGCATGTCTAAGACGTGGTTGCCTTTGCAACAATCCATAGAATCATATATGCGGATATGATGGTAATATTTCTCGTTCTCTCTCTCAGAGGTAAGTTGTTGTACTAGTATTGATCGTTATAGCCTACCACCATTACCACCTAGGACTAGTTGGTTGAATTTTTAATCAAAGGTTTCAATGAACAAGTGAACTTGTTATCTCTATTGCATCAATTTACCACCATTCAGAGGTATCCATAGGAGGAAATCATGGACTTCAATATCAGGTTTTCCCAAACTTGGCATAGAGTTCCTGATGGTCTCTAGTAAACTCCTGAGTAAGCTATATTTTACTACCTTTGAGCTTTCAACTCTGACATCAGTATGGCCATCCGATAGTCCAATGTCAACACATTTCCTGATCTGTATTCTACTGCAAAAAATATTGAGGCTTATTTGATTTCTATCGGTAAGCTTCCATAAAAAATGGTGATGCCTATTTTTCCTGATCTTCCATAGTATTTGTACGCTAATGCATCTTCTCAGACCTTGCCTATGTCCCCCATGTATCCAATCCCTTAATGGAATCCGAGTTCATCCCAAAACATGATGATAGTTTATGTCCCTCAACTATCTTCTCCAACCATTCTATAGTTACCCACTCTAGTTCCAATCCCATCACTGCCATATCCACCTGTACCACTTCCATTACTAGCTCCTCCAGCACCCTCAAATCCTGATCCACAAGAGAAGGTGTTAAAAGAGTTGTAGTCAATGAAATCAGCCATAAGAGCGATGGGCAATGAGATCACAATTATTAAGAGGAATCAGGTTGAAAGATATTTCTAGCCTAGGAGATTTCAACAACCATCGATTACCAAGGAGCAAGCAGCTTCAACTAGTAAGGTACATGAGAGAAATCTAATTGTATTGGCAAACGAAGAAGCTGGCACATCAGACAAAGTATACTAGTGCTCTACGTGCAATGATCCACATGGTGAGGAAACTTGCATGGTTCACCTGAACTACGTGCAAAAATTGGTAGAGAGTTCTTCTGGTGGTCAAATCAACATGATCACAAAATTCAATCATAATTTCATGGTCCCTTATGAAGAACAAGTTTCAGTTCTCACAAGAGTTGGAAGAAAATCTATCATCATGGACCCAACTGAGATGGAGCCCCTAAAGGTACCTATTGATTCAAAGGTGCAAAATGAGAAAAAACAAGCGTAAGCAAAAGTAGTTATTCTAGTGCCCAATCTAGATGCACCTGCCCTATTAAAAGATATTTTGCCTTCGTGAGCAAAAGAGAGATTGCAAAAAAAAGCTTAAAATTTGCAAGCGAAAGCTGAAACAGAGGAACATGCCAAGGAAAATCTCAAATACCCATCCTTGACCAAGCGTTAGAGGGTAGAAGCTACACAATAGTATCATAGTAGATATGAGGCTTCCAATGAAGTAAAGGAGTCTACTGCATCCACATATAACATCATCAAAGAGATGAAGGGGATTCCAACCAAGGTGAGTCTCTATGATGCACTAAAATTACCTGGACAAGTGGACTTTTTGCAAGAATCGCTAAAATTTGTGAAAGATAAGGGGAAGAATTTGAATCAGATAGTGTTAGCTCAAACACTGACGACTTCTACCATTGGAAATAATAGACCACCCCATTTCTACTTATCTCTTAGGATGGAATGTTAGATTGTGCATAATTGCATGATCGACTCTGGAACTACAACTATCATGCCAAAGGTAGTTTATGACGTTATGGGTATGGAATATACAAGAAGTAGCCCTGGAATTTTGCAATTATATGGAAACCATGTAAGAAAAATGGGGGTCATCAAAGACATCCCCATTGTTTTGCATAAAGATTCCCTAGATCACTGTAATCCAAGAGGTGGTTGTGGTTGATTTGGAGCCTTACTTCAACATGTGCCTGTCATGGGAGTTCACTACCAAGTTGGGAGGCTACCTTTCTCTGGATTATTCTCATTTGGATATTCATGTCAAAGGGAGGAGAATCTGAATTTATAATGAGAATCCTTTGACTTATCACATAGAGAATATTGAAGAAGAAGATAAACCCATGAATTTTGTCAACTTGATGATCGAAGAATTGGAGGAATTAGATTTTATGGAAGAATTTTTGGATGAGCTTCGAACAAAATACGAGTTTTCGATGCTCTATTTTAATGCTATGATGGAGACTAGAATTGGTTGTTACACCATTACTAAGCCTAAAAAATTTGAAGCAAAGGCGTCTGATGATAAAGATCATGCTCTAGATCAATTATGGAAGTTATATGGCGCAGGAGCTAGAATCATTCTCATTTTTCATTCTGGCATATAAAATATGTACTCTTACCAGTTGACCTTGAGTTGTACAAACAACATCGTTGAGTATGAAACACTCTGCTTGGGTCTAAAGAAAGCATAGAATCTTGGGATCAAACAATTGTAGATTTTTGGATATTTTGAGCTAATCGTCAACCAGGTAACCAATAAGTGTGTTTCCAAGAAACATTACCTAAAGGTATACCGTAACAAATTTTGGGACTTGTTTGAGGCCTATACAACATTGAACATCCAAGCAATCTCATGGGAGTAGAACAAGCATGTTGATCTCCTAGCATCACTTGGTGCTAATTTTTATTCAATTGAGCTTGTGGTGAGAAAGCCCAAGACTATATGGTTAGTTTACAAACTTTCAGTCCCTGACAAAAATATCTTCTAGCAAGTGTTTGACATTGATGAAAGGATTGTAAATTTCTTAATAAGAGAAGCTAGTAATGTGGAAGAAAGAACACTTGATGAGGAAGAAGTCGAGGGTTTGATCCAACTATGAAATAATCATATTTTGAAAGGATTGATTACATTGGAGAGTCTCTTTGATCAAAATGATAGAGATGAAAAGCATAAGATAAAGGTGGGCAAAATGAGTACATTGAACTATAGTTGGGACCCAAGAAGTCAATCAAAGTCGATATTGATTGCACTTAGGAAGAGCTGGAGCAGATTAAATAATTATGCCATGAGTACCCAGATATTATCACTTGGAGCTACCAGGATTTGAAAGGCTACAATAAATATGTGATCCAACATACCATTGAGTTGTAGGAAGGAGTGAAACCCTTCAAGAAAAAATAGAGGCCAGTCAATCCCAATATTGAAACCCTGATGAAAGTAAAATTGCTAAAAATACTAGAATCCAAAATCATCTACCCAATTAAGCACTCTACCTAGGTAGAAAATATGGTCCCTATGAGAAAGAAGAATGGAGATATTCACCTGTGCATGAATTTCTAGAATTTAAACCAGACATCTCTAAAGAATCACTATCCACTACCACAAATTGATTAGATTCTTCATAAAGTGGCCGGTTCTCAAATATTCTCTCTGTTAGATGGATTCTCTAGCTATAACCAAATCTGGGTCAAAGATGAATACCAATATAAAACAACATTTACCACAAAATGGAGAACTTTTGCTTATCATTGGATACCATTTGGTCTCTCAAATGTTGTTGCAACTTTTCAGAGTGATGGACATAGCTTTCGATGAGTTGTTAAATCATGTTATTGTGATTTATTTGGATGACATGACTGTATTTTCTCACAACATGGAGGAGCATAGTCTACATTTGAGACAAGTGTTCAAAAAGTGTCGGGAGTTCAAAATATCAATCAACCCGAAGAATTCCATATTCATGGTAAAAGAAGGAAAGATCTTGGACCACATTATTTTGAAATAAGGTTTGGCTATAGATCTAGCTAAAGCTGAGGCTCTCCTAAAAATTTCATTGCCATCTAGCAAGAAGGATTTGCAATCATTTTTCGGGTAGATCAAATTTTTCTAAAATTTTATTGCAGATTTCACCCAATTGGTAAAGATGATGATTGATATGTTAAATAAAAATGCTAAGTTCAAATGGACTGAGCATAGGAAGCAATAATTCAAGGAAATAAATGAAAGGATTGCTCAAGGCCTAGTTCTAGTGAACCCTAATTACTAAAAATATTTTATCTTGTATTCTATTGGTGAGTAAGAGAGCTACGTAGAGGTTTTTACTTAGAAAGGAGATGATGGAGATGAGATCCCAATTACTTTCTTGAGTCAATTCATACAACCGCTTGAAGAGAAATATAATTTCATTGAAAATCAAGTATATGCGGTGATGAAATCCTTGAAGAAGTTTCAACATTTTATTTCTCAAAGTAAAACAATAGTCTATGTTGTTCACCCAGATATCCGAAGTTTCATCATTCAAGGAGATCTTGGAGACAAGAGAGTTGGTTGGGTTTCCAAAATTCAGGAGTATGACGTTGAAATCTGACCAACAAATATAGTTCAAGGCCAAGCACTATGTTAGGAGCTTGCAAAAAGTGTTGCATCTAAATCCATGGTTTTCCAACTTGAAGATTCAGTAAGAAATTTTCCTAATCGCTCTACCTATGATCGTGATTGGATAGAGGACCTTGTCGAATATTTCCATTCAGGAAGATATCCTCCACACCTCAATGCCTCACAGAGGAGGAGATTCAAACTTTAGACCCTTAGGTACGTGATGATGCTGAATGGACTATTTCATAAGAATATTGATGGAGTTCTTCTTAGGTGTATCCGAGAATCAGAGAAACAAAGAATCTTAGAGGAGTTTCACTCTGGTCTATCATGAGGCCATTATGCAGGTAGTCCAATGGCATTGAAGATCATCAAAGTAGGATATTTCTAGCCTACTCTCTTTGCAGATGCTTTCAAAGTCAGTTAGAGTTGTCACTAAGTGCTAGAGATATGTCGGTAGAAGCAAGAATGCATCATTACCCCTTCATATGATTCAAGTAGAAGCATAATTTTAGCAATGGGGCTTAGACTTTATTGGGGTCATTGATCCCAATTCCTCTGCTAAACACAAATACATCCTGACTACAACCGACTATTTCACCCGATGGTCAGAAGCAATCCCAACCAAGAAGGTAGATCAAGAAATAATTATCGCTTTCCTTGAAGGTTTAATCACTCATTTTGGCATACCAGATGCAATAATAATGGATAATGGAACTCCCTTCATCGGTGCCAAGATCAATGAATTTATGGGTAAGTATGGGATTTATTTGAATATATCATCTAACTATTATCCGTAGGGGAACAACTTGGCTGAGTCCACAAACAAGAATTTGCTAAGAATTCTAAAGAGAACCCTAGGAGATAATAAGCGTAGTTGGCACTTGCTCCTGAACCAAGCATTATGGTTCGATCTTATCTATGTAAATAAATCCATCAAGACATACCCTTATTCCTTGGTATACGACAAAGAAGCAATCCTACCCATTCATATTGAATTGTCGACTCTTCAATCATGGCACTTGTTGTATGGTGAAGATGATGAGTTTGATCCCATGAGCACAAGGTTGGCTCAACTTCTACAGTTGGAGGAAGAGAGGGAGAAATCATATAATGCCTTCATGGAACATGCCCGGATGACACAAAAATGGTTTGGTAAGAAAACTTCTAAAAAATCATTCGAGGTAGGTGATCTAGTGCTAAAATGGAATGAAAACAAGGCTAAACTTGGAAAGCATCACAAGTTTGAAGTGATATGGGAGGGCCCATTCCATATTTCAGGTGTGAATCAGGTCAACTCATTTTATTTAAAGGATATGGATGGTTGTGTGTTGCCAATACCAGTAAATGGTCTTCATTTGAAGGCCTATCATAAGTGACAAAATTCTAATCAAGTATGTATATATGTACATAAGTTGTTAAGTTATTTTATTTTTGGCCAAGTATGTTTAAAATATTAAAAAAAAAAGTTGATTTCATCGGGAAAAGTAATTTCACCCTCAAGACAGGTGATTTCATTCCGAAACCACTTCGCCACCAGCAAAAATCATTTTCACTCCAAAAACATTTTAAAGGCCTTTTGTCTTATTTCAGGACAAATAAATTAAAAGAAAGCAGGTTGTTTTTCTCTAGAGAAATTATTAAAATGTCATTCTTGGTAGCATGGACCCACTTGGATTTTAACAGCTTGCTTTTTCAATTAAAAGCACTCTTTTATTTTTAAAAAATTATTGGAAAAGTAGAAAAGAAAAAGAAAAAAAAAGCAAAGGAAAAAACTAAAAGGCAAAAATCATTTTCACCCAAAAAAAGGATTTCGCCATGCATGTTCTTAATTTCAGGGTGAAATCCCTTGGCGCACCACCAACATATATCTTTGGAGTGAAAATCCAAGAAAAGGGAGGAGAAAAATCACATGCTTTTTAGACCCCCAATTGGCATCGCTAATTTTAGCAAAAGGAAGGGGGCAAAATTAATTTTGCCTTGCTTTTTCAAGTAAAGCACTCTCAGTTAAAGCTTGCTTTTAGCAATAAGATTTTTTGGGGCAAAATTAGAGAAGAATTGTTTTAAAAGGAATGCCAAGCATGTGATTTCACCAAGCAACAAGCGAGAGAGAATTTTTGGAGTGCCATTCAAGTGAAGCTAAAAATTGCATTGGTATTTTTGCCTAGTTGACATTTTCAGTAGGGAAGGTATGCCTAGTTGATGTTTTCACTAGACTACGCTAATTTCAGAATGAACTCCATTTAATTGCATGAAATCGAGTTAATTTCACTAGTGGAAATCTCAGAAGATGTTTTTGGTGTTTTAATGCAGTGCAATTAATAATTTTTGCCTCAAAAATCACCCATCACTCACATGTGGTGTTTTCTTTTTCTAATATGAGTCGTTAAATACCTAGATTGCACCATCCAAGACAAAAGTGGATGAATACAAAGTTCGAGGAATATTCACAATGCTAGGGCATTATTGGAAGTTAAGATATCATTAAAAAACATGTCGAGTGAGAGAACCAAGGGAGCACATTCACCCAAATTCATCAGAAGTGCCACCTGCATTTAATTAGGTAGTTGGAAGAAAAGATTTTAAATACAGTGAACCAAAATCTTGCAATTGAAGAAATATCAAGATTATTTTTTTGGAGCATTGCCATGTTATCCTTCAGTATCCTCGAATTACTGATTTGTTGTAGGATTATCAAATTGTTGTAATAAATCTGACTGTACAAATATGGGAAGAAAACTACTAAGCCAACGAAATCTGTAGAGCCAAAGAAAGTGAAAGGAGGTAAAAATGCTAAGAAATATAGGCAAAATGAAAATATGGAGCTTGACCCATATTTTGATGCACTGGCCTAGATTGGAGACTATGCTATTTCAAACAAGGACGTGGAAAAATTATGCCATGATGTGGAAACTATTGTCGAGTAAGGATTGACACCAGAAAGCTCGTTAAATATTGCCTATCATGCACAAATTTCTTGGTACCTATGTACACTTGTTCGTACTTACCCCGAGCTAGTAATGGTAATTTCAAAGTTTTATCAACTTGTAACAAGGGTCATTTAGAATATGAAGGGGGAAAAATTGTTCACTATTTCACCCAACACAGTCAAAGAGGCATTTTCTTGTGGGATAAAGCCTTCCTTAGATGTTGTGTTTAAAAATATGAATCTTAAGGAACAATAATAGAGGTACCAATCGACTATGACATTGCACCAGTTCATGGAGAACCAGTTGATAAAGGTACCCTAGTTCAAAGAGTTACCATATTTGTCGAAGCTCCTAACAAAATTTAAAAGCCCAAATATTTTTTCCATGTTGTCTTGGGTGTTTGGTCTTCCTACCAAGTTCAAAGTATATAAATGGCAAGTGGTGTTGGTGCAGTGTATTTGACAGGTGGAATTTTATGTATCGACAATAATGTAGGCAAGCACAAACCCCATTTTCTTTGATTGGGTATATTAATGCATACCCAGTTGGAAAATATACCGAGCAAAGGAGCAGTTTTCTCCAAGCATACTTTATTTTTGGCTTGTTATTTCTTCTTCCACCTACACCAGCATTTTTATTTCATAGTAGTCAAGCAAGTTTATGAGGTAGACAAGAAGCTACCAGTTTATTTGTAGACTCCAAGTTTGTCCAGGAAGGAGTCATTTTACAATTTTAATCGTATGTTTTTGGGCCCTGCCCTTGAACTTAATTTTGGTATGTGTGAGAGAGTGCCAAGGGTGATGAGGGAGGAAATCATTACTAAGAAGAAAGAAGATATTTTCTTGTTGATGCAAAGTGTTGTGGTGCAAATTTTTGTCTTCATTGGCAAGCCATTTCTCCTTCCGTATTTTACTATCGAGCACCTCTTTGTGATGGAAGTTGTCCACTAGGACGACTTCATAAATGATGTCTATGGGGCAAGTCAATGCAATAATACTACATGCACAATACCATTTCACTTCAACAATATTGAAATAGACTAGGTTGGCTAGAATAAATTGATTAATTAAGCTCTCTATGACATGGGTATGGTAGAGTTACCTCAATGGTGGAAGTATGACCCTTTGGGTCAGTTCTTGGAGTTTATTAAAGCCAATTGAGCAGATGAGAAATAATCGATAGGGGTATGTCCTCAATGGTATATTGAGCATATGATGACGTTCCCACCATGGCATGACTTCTATGAGATGGAGGCCGAATATAACCCTATAGTTCACAAGCACCAGATTCCTCCTTCAGGCTTGTTTGGAAAAATGAAAGAAAAATTGACCACTTGATCTAAAGAGAAAATTACTAATTGGTGGGTTATGAGGGCTCACAAAGGTAAAACTAGGTCATCTTATATATTAGCAATAGATGATGCATTTTTGGATGTATATGATGAATACTATGATAGCTATCAACCAATATTGTTTGCTAATATTGTACCTTGGACCTTTCAAATATTTTACAGTAAAGAGATCATGGTCGAATAGGAGCAACATGTGGTTGAGGAAGTGCTACTTATGGAAGAAAAGAAATAGCTTTCACTAGAAGTGCAACCCCAATGAAAGAAGAAAAGCAAGTATGAGGCACTTCCTTTTTCTAAGATCTCCAAGAAGCCAAGAATAGGCATAGTTGCTTCATTAGGTGTGAACCCTCCTCTTGCAAAAGAAGCTGATGAGTGTCTTAAATCACACCATTTAATCATTATAATTGTCAATACAGGGTGGTTTCCAAGGCTATATACGAAAAGAGATATAGACAACTTGAAAATCAACTCATTCAGAAAAATAGGCTTTATTGATGAGATATTTCAGTTTTGGGGGTTTTTGGTGTCACCACTAGTCTTATGAACTAAATTAGAATCTTAATTACATTTGCTGAAGAAGTGCAAAAATGGAAAGGTTGCAGAAAAATAAAACTAATTACCCTTGCAAAATCTAAAATAATAGGAATAAAACCTATTTATGCTTTGCAAAATGAAAATCACAGAAATAACAACTTTGTAGAAATTTAATTCTAATGGTACTAGCAGAATGGAAATAACAAAAATGAAAAGAATTATAGAATTGAAATGCACATTCAACTAATTAATCACACAATGAAAAATATCAAAATGTTGGAAATAACTGATGAAAATAGGAAAAAAACTTATGCTAGGTGGTCAGCTGCCATGCACACACATATACTACTAAAAATATGACTTGCATTTACTAAAACACAGTTAAGAATAGAAAATAAAATATGACAAGTCTCTGCTTAATATTCTGCAGCAAAAGTTGCAAAAAAACCTGTCACCAATAAGCCTTCTTCTAAACTCGGAAGTGGCCCTTTCACCCTTGTTCTAGAAGAGGGCAGAAAAATTCTCTCTTAACTACTTAAACACTTAGAAATTTAATGGGAAAAAATATGAATGAGAAATCCTGCACTTTATTTAGTCTTAAGCAACATTACAATATTTGTAGGAAAACCTGCTAAAAACTGCTATTTGCCACATATCTACTTTCTTACCATAAGTCCTATCCTTTTTCTCTACTTCTCTACTTCTCTACTTGGCTCAACCAACATGGGAGCCTATTATTTATAAAATTCTATTACATATGTCAATCCCTTCTATTGCTGCCTTTCAGGGATTTAGCAACTGTTCTAAAGAAGTCTTCCTGAAATGTAACAAATTGTTATGCTGCAGCATATCCATTTTCCTTGTTGTGTGTCATCCATTGGGAGAAATGCATTGGAATGGGTGAGAAGACTCCTCATATAGCTAGATACATCTTCATCTCACCATTTGCCATCTTTTTGACCATTTTGTTTATAGTTTTGACCAAAACTGGTCTTGTTCTGCTCATTCCGTAGCTGCTCCGAAATATTAGGTAGTGTAACAATTTTGCACTTATCCATGCATCAGATGTGTAAGAAAGTGGTTTTGACAAACTAAACAGTCTTCCTTCATTCCCAGAAGACCAATTATATAGATTTTACATGCTGGAATTGATAAATTCCAAGCCATGCCATTTATTGATAGTTGGCTAGAATTTGTATGACTGTTTCCAGATTTCCTGCAATTCAATATTTTGACTAGTTGCTCCTATTTGGATCACGTGGAAGTGTTGGCAAGTGAAGAAAGAGTCACTCCTAGCCTCCCTCATCTATTTCCAAGTGTTTCCTACATATTTAATTGAAAAATTCCATGCCTTCATTCATAGTGACAGGTGGTTGGAATTTGTATGGACTGTCAACTGCTTTTTTATAGCAGTCAAAACATGCCCAACTGCCCTTTTGGAGTGCTTATAACTTTTTCCTCGTAACTCCAATATACACCAAGTTTTACCCACATGGTATTGGCTGTATGAATTACATCTAGTTCAATTTTAAGCTCTTAAATACTCAATAATTACTCCCATAATTGTTGTCAAGTTGGCATCTAACACAGATTTTTGCCAGAATTTCCAGCAGTCAAAAAGTGTGAAACTATCATTTTGTGGGCCCCATAACTTCCAGATTATTTGTCCATATGCCTTAAAATTTGGGTCATGTGTTCTATAAATTATGAAATATAATGGGTATGAATTTGGTTCCTTAAATTACTTTGTATCATTCTCAGTAGATCCACCAATATGCCCCTTAACACAAATTTGCACCTGTTAACAACTCAGAAAAAAAACTAAGGCATGAGCTCCAAAATGATTTAACCTTCATAACTTTTTATCTATATCTCGGATTGACTTGCTTAAAAAATAAAAGTTGTAGTTATCAATGAGAGAAATCTATCCATGCCATAAAAATGTAATTTTACTGTAGTATGACGTCATAATTGACATGATACTCATTTTTGACCTTTTACAAGTAAAATGCTTAAAATAGTCAAAACATGGGTATAATGTTTCTAACATAAAATCATGTAAACGATTAATAATTAATATATTATAATCAACTATTTGGCAATTTAACTTTGTATTTTTAATAATATGGCAGTTTTTATATGTTAACCATAGTGCAAAATGAGGCATTTCCATGCCTCATCAGAAGCCACATAGGATGTCGTTTCAAGAAATCATCCTTTGGTTCAAGTGGGACATCTTGGCAAACACATGGAAGTTATATATCTGGAGAAGGAGGTAGAGGAGAAACAAGACAAGGGTGAACCAATTTCACAGCCACCCTCATCATTGGATCAAAATGTGTTGAAGCCCGAAGGTACATTTTATTTACCCTCTTCCCTTTCTCTTGAGGATTCGATGACTATTGCACATCATTCCATAGTCGTCACTTCCATATCACCTCCATTCGGTATACCCTCTACTTCCATTTTACTTCATGTTTCCTAGTTCCCAATCACCGATGCTCCCTCTTCTTCTATTATCGCTTCTAATATTTCCCTTTCTTTCAGTTATTTTGCATCTAGTACCAATCCATTTTTATGTCCTTCATCCTCCATTCCAGTAGTTTCTACAATTGCCAGAAGTACACAAGCCCATCCTCGAGTGAGTGTAAATGTAGCCAAACTCCACACTTTCGTCCATCCAACCACTTTTGTTCCACCAACCGTTCTCGTTTCCACTTCCCTTCCTGAGCCAAAACCTTAGCAGGATCATTTTCCCCCTACTCCATTTATTGAATTGCAAGTGCTACCAGATCCAAATACAGATATTGTGCCAAAGGATCCTATTGCAACAAAGATGATCCGAGCCCAACAAAGTTCATCATAGTGGCTAAAAAATAATAATAGAAAAGAATCTCAAGAACCAATAAAGACATTGAAGAAGGTCACTTTTGACCTAGAAGATATGGAATCTCATATAGTAAAAATGATTCCCCAGGTCCATAAGCATCAAGGAGAAATGGTCCTAAGTGATTACACTTATGAAGTCATTACAAAAGACCTAACGAATATTGATACCATGAATAAGTTTGGGAATGTACAGGTGGATATGAGCTCTCTTTACGTATACGGTGAGCATTACAAGAAAATATTTTTTGAGGTTGAGGCAAATATTATTGAGTTGAATGAAGCTTTGTCCAAAATAGGGCACAACTAGAAACAACAAAATCAAAGGAAGAGTGCTGGCAGCGTAAAGCGAAAGAGTTGGAGAATGAAGCCATGGGATACCATACAACTTGGGTAGGAGTAGAGAATCAAGTGCAAGTATTAACCACCCAGCTTGAGGAATTACAGTAACAAATGGCCGAGAAAGGCACATAATCAGTGGGCTTCTCCAAGGAGAAAATATAATAAGCTCACCGTCATTTAATGAAATATTATGTGACATTAGTGATAGAAGATCTCAAAGTTCTATTGTATATTCATGAGGTTTGAATAGTAATTTTTATTGGTGATCAGACTTTGGACTATACTGAGGAGCATATGGAACCAAAACTAGAGTTGGCATTGAAAATTCAAGTGTTGGTCCAATCAGACTTCCAAGTTAAGCTGATGAGAGGGATGGATCGTGCTTGGGCCAGCACCAGGATTACATTGTGGAGTTATTATCCCATTTAAATTTGTTAAGAGAAGGCCAAAAGTTGATGACTATGTTCAAATAGGAGAATTATATTTCACTCATTTATTTTAAGTCTCTAGCCTATGCTAGGTTTTAGAGCTTCACAGATGATGATGGGGATATTTTTCCAATGAAAGAGTTGAAGGCAACCTAGAAATGTTTTGTAGAATATAATTTAGAGATCGACAGGTGGGAGGAGCCAATCACGGAGGAACAAGTATTGTTATGCATGGATAGGCTCACCTACATCGAATAATCCCTATTGGAACTCCAGCAGAGAGCTAATCACATCAACATGGACCACATCTAGATGCTGCATTTTGTCATTGATTCACTAAGTACACTTTTTGCATTCACATCAACATGGACCACATCAAGATGCTGCATTTTGTCATTGATTCACTAAGTACGATTTTTGCATTCACTCCAAATTCTTAGACTAAGGTAGTTGGCATGTATGAAACTACTA
Organism: Wollemia nobilis; assembly: GCA_028583015.1. Lineage (NCBI taxonomy): Eukaryota > Viridiplantae > Streptophyta > Pinopsida > Araucariales > Araucariaceae > Wollemia > Wollemia nobilis. The sequence goes on along the minus strand of JAQPPZ010016967.1, from coordinate 3,219,537 downwards.
GTGAAATCCTCTCCAAGTGTTAAGATCCTGCTATAAAATAAACTCAAATAACACACTCTCACACAATTGCTTGGAAATAACTCACATAAACATCACATTAATATAACAAAAATTTGCATAAAGAACAATCTCACAATAGAACTGAATCGCGAGGCCTCTTCGAGGGGGCAACCTCCTTCAATACTTCATTAATTTTGCAAAAGATGGTTACATTGGTGCCTTTTCGGGTATTTAAGGAGTTTCCTTCCAAGGTTGGCTTACATGCAAAATGCCACCTGGATTACATGCATAATGCCACCCGAATTACATGCATAGTGCCACTTTGAATTACATGCACAATGCCACTCGAATTACATGCACAATGCCACTCGAATTACATGCACAATGCCACACGAATTACATGCACAATGCCACCTATCTACCATGTGTTACATAAAAAGGGTGCCATTTGTCATAGGCACTACCTAAGCTAAAACTTAGAACATTACAAAATATTAATCATGGGTACTACCCACGTTCACTAGGAATTATTACAAAAGGGGAGTTATTACATTAAGGGTTAGGATGAGATCCTAACATGCCCTTCTCCTTAAAGGAGCTTTGTCCTCAAAGCTGAAAATGAGGAAGCTGTTGCTGGAGTTGATGGAGAGACTCCCATGTAGCATCCTCGGGTTGAAGTCCACGCCACTTGAACCGGGACCTCCGTGATGGTACGGTTGCGCAGAGTGCGAGTTCGACGATCCAGCAATTGTTCCGGTGCAAGTAAGATGGAGCCTTCTTCATCCAATTCGGGGAGTGTTGATTGAACCTGTACCTTTGTGCCCACAACTTTCTTGAGAAGGGAAACATGAAAAATAGGGTGGATCTTGGAAGTGGGGGGAAGAGCCAATTTGTAAGCTGTTGGACCAATCCGTTGCAGAACCCGATAAGGACCATAGAATTTTGGAGCAAGCTTCTGACACTGCGGAGTTGTAGGGATGATTGTTTGTATGGCTGCAAGCGAAGGAAGACCATATCACCCACATCAAAACTACGCTCGGAACGATCTTGATCGGCTTGTTGGCGCATCCGATTACGGGCCATGTTCAAATTTTGCTTGAGTTGGCGGAGGACCTCGGTGTGTTGACTCGGAGCATTGTCGACGGCTCTGGACCTTGGAGCTGCCCGAAATGTAGGAGGAAGGCGTGAGTGGAGGGCGCCGTAAACTGCCTCAAATGGTGTGAGTTTGGTGGCGGTATGATAGGAAGTGTTGTACCACCATTCAGCCAAAGAAAGCCATTTTGCCCAATGAGTAGGATGATCAGAGGCAAAGCAGCGAAGGTAGGTTTCCAAGCATTTATTAACAACCTCTGTTTGACCATCCGTTTGCGGATGGTAGGCTGAACTCTTGCCAAAAATTGCTAGTAAAGGTGGGATCACGATCAGATACAATGGAGGCGGGCATGCCATGAAGGCGAAATATGGAGTCAAGAAAAGTTTGGGCAATAGTGGATCTTTGTGTAAGGATGGGTTAGGGCACAAAAGTGAGCATACTTTGAAAGGCGGTCCACTACCACAAAAATAATAGACTTGCCTCCAGATTTAGGTAGCCCTTCTATGAAGTCCATGGAGATGTCAGTCCACACCTGATATGGTATCGGCAATGGTTGAAGAGTGCACAGGGAGCGCAGCTGTTTCTCCTTCCATCCATTGACAAGTGTCGCAATCCGCTACAAAAGAGCGAATGTCCTGTTTCATGCCTTTCCAAAAGAAGGTGCGCTTGAGTCGTTCATACGTTTTTAGGAACCACTGAATGGCCAGCCAGATGGAGTAGCATGTGATTCCTTCATGAGGAGTTCTCGAAGTGGGGACTTAGGAGGAAGAACCAGACGTTGATGGTAACGCAGATCTTGGCCATCCCAACTATATCCTGGTGTAGACTCTGGATCATCCCTAAGTGAAGCAACCGGGTCTTTCAAATCTGCATCCTGAAGTATTTCTCGACGTAAGGGCTCAATCCATTGGGGCAATGGTGCGAGAGATGGCACACTGACATACTAAGGGCCTCAAATTGGCGAGAGAGAGCATACGCCACAAGATTTTCCTTCCCTTTTTTGTACGTGATGTCATAATCATAGCCCATGAGTTTTGATACCCACTTTTGTTGCTCGGGAGTGGCAACTCGTTGTTCTAGAAAGTATTTAAGGCTATGGTGGTCAGTTTTGATGGAGAAATGGCGCCCAATGAGGTAAGGCCGCCAATGTAGGACTGCATGCAATATTGCCAACATTTCCTTAGCATATGTGGATTTTCCCAGATTGCGATCAGATAGGGCTTTGCTGGTAAAAGCCAAAGGGCGTCCTTCTTGCATCAATACTGCCCCAATACCACGACCAAAAGCGTCACTTTCAATGACAAATTTTTTTGAGAAGTCTGGCATGGCTAAAACCGGAGTGGTGGTCATGGCATGTTTGAGGTCCAGGAATGCTTGCTCGGTCGGCCTTGTCCACATAAAAGAATCCTTCTTCAACATGGAGGTGAGGGGGGCGGCTATCTTTCCATAATTGCAGACAAATTTACGGTAATATCCTGTAAGCCCTAAAAATCCTCGAAGTCCCTTGAGTGTGCGAGGTTTTGGCCATTCTTGGGCTGCTTGGATCTTCTTAGGGTCAACCTTGACACCATCCTTTGAGACAATGTGTCCCAGGATATTCTACTTCGGTCAAACCAAAGGAGCACTTGGACCTTTTTGCAAACAATTTATGGTCGGCCGGTAGTTGGAGAGTTTGATCTACATGATTGAGATGCTCTTCCCATGTGTGGTTGTAAATCAAGATGTCATCGAAGAACACAAGGATGAACTTCCGCAAGAAGGGGCGAAAGATGTTGTTCATCAGGCTTTGGAATGTGGAAGGAGCATTTGTGAGACCAAATGGCATTACCAAGAATTCATAATGACCTTCATGAGTGCGAAAAGCAGTTTTAGGAATATCTTCATCCCTAAGCCGGATCTGATGGTACCCAGAGCGAAGGTCTAGCTTGGTGAAGTACATGGTCCCATGTAATTCATCTAGTAATTCATCAACCACAGGGATAGGAAATTTATCCTTGACCGTTATCTTGTTGAGCTCTCGGTAGTCAATACACAATCGCCAAGAGCCATCCTTCTTGAGGACCAATAAGACTGGTGCAGAGTAGGGACTAGTACTAGGCCGAATGACACCCGCCTTGAGTAATTTCTGTATCATCTTCTCAATCTCTGACTTCATGGCATGGGGGTATCTGTACGGGCGGATATTGGGAGGTGTACTATCTGGCAATAATGGAATGGCATGGTCATGAGAGCGATGCGGTGGTAGTGTGATTGGTTCTGAAAATATGGCCTCATGTTTGTGGAGAACTTGTTGCATGTACGGTGGAATTTCACCCATTGGGGATGTGGATGGTTGGATGGAGAATAGTTGTGCAATGACCCCACGTGATGATTTCTTTAGCAATTTCTCCATGCCGTTTGAACTGATAATTTGAGGTGTTCCTGTTGGGGAGCCCTTGATGATGTGTGTTTGGCCATTACGGGAGAAGCTGCATCCAAAGTTCGACAAAGTTCCAACTGATAGTGCCCGATGTACTCAACCATTGAGATCCCAAAACAATATCACATCCACCCAACTGGAGGGCAAACATGTCCTGCTTGAGTGCATAGTCCCCTATCTGGATTTTAACATTGCGACACTTTCCCTTACAAGGTAAGGTTCCCCCATTAGCTACCATGACCTCAAAGGAGTTACAAGTGTGGATATAGCAATTTGCCCGCTGAGCAACTCTAGGGTCAATAAAGTTGTGTGTGCTTCCCGAGTCCAAAAGGATGGAAAGACGTTGGCCCTTGAAAAATCCTGTAACCTTCATGGTTTGAGGGGTAGTAATGTCTGCAAGGGCATGGGTTGTAATTGCTTGTTTCGGGTTCTGTTTCACTTCTTCTTGTGGAGGAGGTGTTTACGGAGGGTCCTCATCCTTATCACTCTCATCGGAGGTATCGGGTTCTTCAACATCGATCGGGAACAATTTTTTGTGTGCACACTTATGCCCTTTGAAAAACTTTTCATCACAATTATAGCATAATCCTTGGGCACGACGTGCATCCATCTCTTCGGTGGTGAGGCGCTTTGGTGCGGCGGGTTTATTATCAAGCTGGGTTTTGGGCTCTAGGAGGAAATGAAGGTCTATTTTGCGGAAACTTTGATGGGCGTCTTTGGGCGAGAGAGTTTAGATTCGGCCGGACGGGCCAAGCGATAGCTTCCATCATAGTTCGTGGTTTCAACATTTTGACTTCTGCTTGGAGTTCCATCTTCAACCCATCGATATAACAACTACGGAAGAACCCTTCACTCAATCCTCTTGTTCGATTGGCCAATTTTTCAAATTGAGCTTGGTACTCTCGAGCTGACCCTGTTTGTTGTAGTTTGGATAAGGCTCCTGTGAAGTCCTCAAACTCACTAGGACCAAATCGAGTGAGTATTTGGGATTCAAAATCCTCCCAAGAGAGATTTGGGTAGGTAAGACGCAACCATTGAAACCAGTGTAGAGCCTCAGATTCCAAGTTAAAGGAAGCCATCCGGACTCGATGAAATCCTTGGTACATTATGAAGTCGAAAGAATTGGTCAACCCGACATAGCCACCCATCAACATCCTTCCCACTGAATTTGGGAAAGTCCAACTTGGGCATTATGAAGGGTGTATCATGGTCACGATTCCTTGTAGAACTCTCAGCTTGGTATTCTGATTTGGGTGGTTCTCTTCTCAGTTTGTTGTCCACTTCAGTCAATGCTTCTTCTAAGCGATTGCTAGTGGCCTCATGCTCTAGGCGAAGACCTTGGACTTCTTCCCTTATGGAGTGAAAAGCCGAGTTCAAGTTCTCAATGGCTTTTGTTAGGGAATCCAAGTGTTCTAGTTCTTTCCGGTGTCCACGAGTACCCTGGGCCATTTTTTGACCTTTTGTGACCAGTTACTAAAAATAGAATTGAATTTTTTTGACTTACTATTTTTAGTAAATGCCCAAAAAAGTGCTTGGGTGCTATATATCAAAATGATCAGCGAGGAGGAGGTGGTCACAATGAGCTATATCTCTTAACACTACTTTTTGGCACCCCAGACTTTTTTTTTTTTTTTATCTCTGTTTCTTTGAGTCTAACGGTGTTTCTGATTCGATTACGAGCTCTCGAGCAAAAGTTGGGTCCTTGGAGCACTATCTAAAACTGGTCGTGTTTCACACTCAAGATTCTCTGTATTTTGCAGGTGACTAATATGACAGTTCTGTTCTGACCCTGAAGACTGTGAATTCTGCCCTGATTGTGCTGACCTCTCGACTTTGGCTGACTCGTTGTAGTCGCCACTTTGTAAATTTGACTATTACTCTCCAGAATTTCAACTTAAGTGTCACCCTCATGGCTTATCCCGAATGCATGTCCCTTTTGTTATTTTTTTGGTAGAGGACTCCTTTCTCATATGCTCACTTTTGAAATGCAGGTTTACGAATGGGGGTGTTTGGATTCTTATTTTGATTTTTATTTTTGTATTTTTTACAGGTTGCAGTTTTAACAGAACCAGGGAATGCTAAGTATAGGAGTATGTACCACCCATAGGCCCTCTAATATACCGACGAGTGACGAACAATAATGCTCAGACCAATATTTCGGGCCACTACTCAAGGAGGATTCCACACATACCCTTGAGCACACTACCTGCCTCTCTGACAATACGGGAGGGTAATCGTCCAGGATGCTGTGCCCCGTAGACTATGAGTAATACAAGGCCGAAGAGCTTCCTAATGGCTAAAAGTTTGTTTAATCCTAGATGGTCTCCCGATATACCCGAAGATACGTGGGAGCTCAAGTCCGTGCGCGAGTTATGTCTGAGGCCTGGGTATTGGAGCACGATCGCCCCTCACTTCACTAGACGCTTTATGGGCTATCTAGCTTAGCCAATAACGACAGATCCTTCGCGATATTTTAAAACCCCCGGTACAGGGTTTCTACCTACTCAACTAATAATATATTTTTTTGTTTTTGGTCTGGAAAAAAAAAAACAACTGTATTTTTTTGGATTTTTTTTTAATAAGGAAAAACAGAATGGAAAAAACACACGGAATTTATACCTAACAGGCGGATTGGATGGCAAGAATCGTTGCAGTTGCAGCAGAACTTGGCCCTGGAAAGCGCTACGATACCACTTGTTAAGATCCTGCTATAAAATAAACTCAAATAACACACTCTCACACAATTGCTTGGAAATAACTCACATAAACATCACATTAATATAACAGAAATTTGCATAAAGAACAATCTCACAATAGAAGCTGAATCGCGAGGCCTCTTCGAGGGGGCAACCTCCTTCAATACTTCATTAATTTTGCAAAAGATGGTTACATTGGTGCCTTTTCGGGTATTTAAGGAGTTTCCTTCCAAGGTTGGCTTACATGCAAAATGCCACCTGGATTACATGCATAATGCCACCCGAATTACATGCATAGTGCCACTTTGAATTACATGCACAATGCCACTCGAATTACATGCACAATGCCACTCGAATTACATGCACAATGCCACACGAATTACATGCACAATGCCACCTATCTACCATGTGTTACATAAAAAGGGTGCCATTTGTCATAGGCACTACCTAAGCTAAAACTTAGAACATTACAAAATATTAATCATGGGTACTACCCACGTTCACTAGGAATTATTACAAAAGGGGAGTTATTACATTAAGGGTTAGGATGAGATCCTAACACCAAGCAAGAAACATGAGAACGGGCAGAAGCAAAGTAGAAAGTAGTTGTAGAAGAGCAAGAGAGATAGGCACACGAGGAAAGAAATAAGGAGGTTGTTGCATCAAATATACCACTCGATGCAACTATCGATGGTGATAGTTGAGCCTAATGGATTAATACCTAGGTTTGATTGCATCTAGACGAGTTGAATACCCTAAGAGCCACCAAAAGTGTTGGTAGTTTTACCACACTAAAATTTTGATTGCAAAAATATGAATAATATAATATGACTATGCAGTTGTTTTGATTTTACTGTTTTGATGTAACATTTTTTTTTCCCTCCATGATTGATTTTATTCAATAAATAAATTTTATTTCAACCCTAGAAATACACAATAATTTTTTCCAATAAACATTTATGAAAATTGTGGGCAAAATATAGAAAGGAGAAATATCTAGCATGGAACATCTCGAGATGAAAAGGTTAATGAAAATGGTCCAAGTCTTCGGTAGTTTTTATTTAAGGGAAAAGCATCAATAAAATTAAAAGGTAAGATGTTTTTACCCCAAGAAGGGGTGCAAATCATTTTTACCCTTCTTTTGGGGTGAAAAGACCATGTTAAGAAAATTTCGTCCAAGTGAGAAGAAGGCAAAATTTTGCAAAGTGGAAAAGGGAGAAAATAATGGATACAAAGTCAAAGTCAAATTTACCCATGAGCAGAGGCAAAAATCCCTTTCGCCCTTCTTTGGGATGCAATTCTAGTTAAAGATGCTTTTCGGAGTGCAAGTAATAATATGACATCATCAGGGTGAAGGTTGCTCTAGTCAAAGTCAAAGCAAATTTAATGAAGGTGCCTGCAAATGTGATTTCACCCCATTTTGGGTAGAAACAGTAATTTAATCCATGTTGAAGTGAAAGTCCTAAAAATAACATCTCTACCTGTTGGTCAAAGTCAAAGTCACCCCAAGAAGGGGACGAAAATCATTTTTGCCCCTTTGGAGGGTGAAATCAATTATTTTCACCCAGTTTTCGACAGAAGATATTTCCATCTTATTTTAGGGTAGAATTCCCTATTTTTGGGAAATATTACTTATGGAGAAGGGTGAAAACACTAGAGTGCCTAGGCGAAATTTATTTTTACCCCTTACCTTTTGCAACATTTTTTTTCAAGGTGCCATTGTTGCTAATATCTTTCAAGAATGATCGAAGACTTATGGAATTTAATTTTTGGAGCAATAAAATTTATGTTTCCATAATTCTTGTGGGAGAGATACCAAGATTAAATTATACATCCTAAATTCTAGCATGATCCCATTCATTTTTAAGGTGCCCTCCATTGACCTCGCCCATTTTTGAAACAAAGTCAATGTTTGTTGGGTCTCTCCTGGCGAGGGTAAGTTTTCGAGGCACAAAGTGATGGAATGGTTTCCAGAATTTAATATCCGATCTCCTATTTTCTACATGACATTGTTGAGTTTTGATGCACCAACACCTAGAATATTTTCCCATCATCCATCTCTACTTATTTCCCAAACGCACTTCATGAAATCCAGATCGTCGCTTCCTAAAGAATGTTCTGATTCAAACATTGTCATTACCAAGGAGAGAATCACTCTTGCTAGTCTTTGACTGGATAGCATTTTGTTTTTATTTAAATTTAATTTTAGAGGTGAAATCCTCTATAAATAATAGGTATTTCAATGTAATGAGGAGGATAGACATTCTGTAGAAAAATATTTTAATTTTTTTGCATCAATAGAAAGGCATTCAACTTTTGGTTCCTTGAGTAGCGTTGTGTTTGATCACTTTCTGCATATCATTTATGATTACGTTCATGTCCATTATTAGCTAATTTTAAATTCTGCATTTGAATTTAATTTTTGGTAAGGAAATGAATATTGAAATGCTTCTTGGAGGTTATCTCTACAAACTGTGAGTGGTTCCTATGCCTTTATTTCCATTGTATTCTAATTAAAAGTTGATATGAATTTCATCTATTAGTTTATCCCTGCTTAGCGTTTTTGGCTCACGGCCATATTTTCTATTCCTTTATGTCATTTCCCATATCTTTCCTATTACCCTAAGTTGTAAATCAAATTATATTAGTAAGGGAACCAACCTTCTCTAGAGATTGACCCGAAGAACATTTCTCTCCTTTGGCCTTTCAATGTTGGTCAGGTCTAGGGCACATATATTTTATGATTAGGAAGATTCATGGCCAACATGTTGGTAAAGCTTAGCTACTCAAAAATGGTTATGGATTGGGCTTTCCCAAGTGATATATTTATAGAAATCCATGGCCTTTTAGAGGAGAATTGTATTGAATATGATAATGTTGAAGATAGTAAGAATTTAAAAAGGGATCATGAAGGCATTAATGGAAGATCACGAGAGTGAGAATTCTTGGATTTGGAACTTTTACAATAGTTGTAGATACAATTATTAGCGATTTGGTTCACTGATGGTGGGGGGTTGAAAGAGAAAATAAATCAAATTTTAAAGTACATGATAGCCAAAAGTACCAAGAGATGATATCATTGATAATGTTTTTACAGTGGCACATTTGCTTTATGTCCATTGGAAGTAAAAAATGGGTAGGAAAATTCTAAAGTTCAGATATTTTATAAGTTTCATTAGGCTATAATAGCACCACTGACTCTATTGCTCATGCATCGGTGTTGTTGCCTTTCTAGAAATAGATTCTCTAAATTTTATTCCAATGGAGGTTGATTTAGTTTGGTTTATTGAAAATTTGATGATGAAGGGATTCACAAACTTGAATATAAGCTCAATGTAAAATTGGGTGTCTACAAAAGTGATACCAAAAACCCCAATGAGTAGTTAACTTCAAGTTGAAATTGTCTTGACTTTGAGATTAACTTAAAATAAAATAATATTAAATTATCCATAAATATGGATTAACCAAGTTCACTAAGGATTAAATGTGAATGATATCCCTAGGCTTACATGACATGCCCTTAGGGTTACATAAATTATGAATGTCATAGGATTAAATAAAGATATGCTTGTATTAATAGTGCTTAAAATAACTTCTTTACACTTTTGACCTTTACCTAAAAGATCAATTACACATATTTCAACATTTAAGAGTTGGCGAAACATTTCCACCAATGTGGTAATGGCTAGTATTATACATAATGGTAAGACTTGAAATGATATTTTGGTTCAATAAACATTTATTAAATAAATAACATTCTCTATAAATTTTTTTTGATATAACTATGATAATATAGCTAATAAAAACTAATTGACCTTATTTTTTACTACTTATAAAATGTTATGTCCATCAGGGTGATCCTACTACCTTTAGTAACTACTATTAACTTGAATTGCTAATCACAAATGTTTCAATAACTTTTCTTGTAGCTTCATTTGAGACCAAGGCTAGGTTGGTTCTAAACTAATAAAAACCTTACCAACAACAAGATATGACATTTTACGGTCCTTAAAATAGGAGTAGGTTAACTATTATTTTATTTTTTAAGATGATATATATATATAATCTTAAACCATAAGGATTAAAATTTAAAGCCATTTGTTTTGACCTATGTTTTAAGCATAATCTCAATCATACAATCCATAAGTATAGTCAAAAAATGCTAGGAATGATTGGTTTTACATGAATTGAAGTGTAATTTTGTTTAAATTTTGATAAGGAAGCAGTCTACATGGATTTGTAGATGATACTTAGACAAACAAATGGGAATGACTTGATTTTGAATATATTAGATTTTTAATTTAAAAAAAAATTGCTTTTTTAATGAATTAATATCATTATTTTTCTTTTAATGTTAAGTGCACACTGAAACCTAGATCACAAGCTAGTGTTTGATGAGGAAAAGTTGCTTTTCTAGGGTTTGGGTCTGTCACCATTCGTAAATTCAACTACTTTTGTATTGAATACTATTACTATCACCAATTAGGTAGTTGATCTCATTTCAATAGCCTCACCATATACAGATGTAATGATTTTTAAAATAGTGGTATTCATGGCATTGAAGCAAGCTCAAAATTTTATTCCAAAAGTAGTGAACGAGGTAATGAGTCTTATCTAGATGTTGTACTCTCTCTTCATTTTATTTCTCTAGCTATAAAATGGTATTAGAATCACTATTTTATTGCTTATTTTATTGATCAAATCCCACTACAATAATATATTTATATATGGCTTAAAACTCACTAGGAAGCTCATGGCATTATGGTTGTGGGTATTCGTAATATTAACAAAGGTTTTTTTTCTTTCCTTTAAAGAACACTCGCAAGTGCAAACTATGGTTGCTAATTCCAGTTCTTAGTTTATTTGCAATACTTTGACGGTCCTTTCTCCTTGGTATGCTTTTTGAGTTTCAAAACAAGTTGCCTTCGAAGTCCTGGTTTGGATTGAACTTCGTGGTCTTTTGTTGCCCTTATGGGAATTTATTGTTTGTATTGTCAAACCCATTGGTTCGGTGATCTATCAAGAAGAATATTTTTTCTCAGCATAGTCTAATAAGATAATTTGTGTTGAGGTTGACCTTGCACAATATCTCAAATAATTTGTGGACATTTAGGTTGGGATAGAGAATTTTATGCAAAAGAATATTTACTTTAATTTTCCTAATACTTACTTTTGGTGTCAATCTAATTCACATTGTATCAAGGACTATATGTTGGTTTCTCAAAAACCTTTGGTGGTTGCCCCTACTCTTCTTGTTGTGTTTGCACCTACCAAACCCTCTATTAATGGTGATTGGATCATGGTCTCTAATAAGAGGGGGATGGCCAACCCTAAATCAATGCCTTCTAGTGGATATAGGGTTATACAACCACCATCTCAATCTCTTGTTGTTCTCATGCATCATATATTGGCTCCTTAGGATTCTCCTATTGAGAAACCTCAAGAGTGTAAGTTTACCTCAGAGGAAGGGAATTCATAGATAGTACCTCCACTCTCTAGGTGTTCATGTAGTCCATCTCAAGATGGCCTACAATCACCGAGGGAAAATTAGGATGTTGGCAATTTGAGTTATTTTATGTTGTCATTGATGTCATATGGATCACATTGAGTTTTGGTGGGCAAATGATATTTTGGAAAGCATGGATAAATTCAGGGTTTTTGTGAAAACCAAGGCAGGTAAAATAAAAGGCTTTATTGAAAACCATGGATGGCATATTTGAAATGGTTTTTTCTTAAAACCAATGTTGGACTTTAGTTTCATCGAAAAAGGTGCCCCGATGATGGAGATATTTAATTTTAAATATTTAGTTTAAATTTAAATTATTTGAAATTTAAATTTAAATTTTAAAATTAAAATTAAAGTTAGCACCGACGTCTAAAGAAAGAAGGAAAATCAATAATGCGTCGACGTCATTGAAAATGAGGAGAATTCTATATAAAGGGGGGTCCTAAGGTTCATTTGAAATTATTCCTTGCTCGTGTTAATTGTTGCCTAAGCATCCGAAGAGAGCTCATGCAAAAATCATTTTGGAAAGAGAGACAACGAATAAATCCAAGGTTGTTCGTAAGCCCAAGACATTGTGGGTAGAGTGGTGCATTGGAAATTGTCTTTTTGTTAAGGTGTGTGGCAGCACTTTACGTCAAGGTTCGAATCTCCTTAACTGCATTCGAAGGCATTGGAAGGAAAGCGCTTGAAGCACTTTTGGTTTGCATGGAAGGGAGGAAGGACTTAAGGCACGTCATGCCTTTTACTTACGAATGAGCGACTAGCTCGTGTGGCAACCTTAGCTACGGCTAAGGCGTTCGTAGTGTGGGGAATATGGGGCTTTGAATCCCCTTGAGGAGGTAATTATATTTTGCTCTAATTAATTTCGTTGATGCCCTAGGATAGGAGTTATAAGGTGGTTAAGGAATAATTACATTTTTTAATTAAAATTTATTTTTATAAGGGCTGTGATTATTATTTCAGAGGTGGATGAGTTGTTGATTTAATTTGATATTCATGAAATTGAAAAATTAAGATTTAGGAGAAATAAGGAGTTGTGATAAAATATTTTTGAGAGCCTTGTTGATTATTATTTTTGATAAGGGTTTTTATTAAAAAGGACTTTGGTGGATGTGTTTATTAAGTTGGAGTAAAAAGGTGTAAATTGAGTTATGTTTATCTTGTGATTATTATTTGAAGTCCACTAACCCTTATTGAGATTGGAAAGGAAAGTTATGTTTAGTGTGGCAGATTTTGTGGAAAACTTCTTGGCATCAAAAAGGTATGGGCACATTCTCCTATTGATTGGTTATGGTGGTTGATTTTTGAAATATCATTGGAGTGAAAATGATTAATTGTGGTTTCATTTTTGAAAGTGGTATGTTGAATGCTTCAAGGTTTTCTGGTTTGAGAGTTGTGTTTAAACCTTGTTTTATAAGCATAGTTGTTGAAGCCCATTGGTTGTGAAAGAATTAGAAAAGAACATGAGTATCATTGTTATGTGAGATTTATGGTTGAGCATTGTTGGAAACATTTGAGTTGGTTGATACATGCTTGGACTAGGATTTTTGTGAGAAAGAGTAGTCCCTTGTGGTGATTGGTTGAGTTGAGTTGATTGAGCCTAGTCAAGTGATTGTGTGAGGTGATTGGTCAAGTTCCATGAAACAAACTATTCCATAATTTTGATTTGAGTTGAGAGTGATATTAGAACATATTGAGTCTCTAACAATTGTCTTTATGCTTCTATGAGTTGACTTGAGTTGAGTTGAGATTGATTTGAGTTGAGTTGAATTGAGAGTGATATTAGAACATATTGAGTCTCTAACAATTCTCTTTATGCTTCTATGAGTTGATTTGAGTTGAGTTGAGTTGAGATCATTATAGATCATTGTTGTCATCCATTGAAGAGTACATTACCATTCATTTTTGAGTTCATATTTGAGCTTTGCCTTTATATATTTGTGGATGATATTTGAGTGCTACTTGAGCATGATTGATTGAGCCTTTGAGAAGACCTTTGTGGACAGTTTTGGGATAGCTTTGTGGAAATTTTTGGGACAGATTTGTGGATAGATTTGAGCAAGTTCTTGGTGAGCTTGCTAGAGCAAATTTGGGCAAGTTCTTGGTGAGCTTGCTAGAGCATATTTGGGCAAGTTCTTGGTGAGCTTGCTAGAGCATATTTGGGCAAGTTCTTGGTGAGCTTGCTAGAGAAGATTTGGGCAAGTTCTTGGTGAGATTTTTGGAGTAGATTTTGGGCAAGTTCTTGGTGAGCTTGCTAGATCAGATTTGGACAAGTTCTTGGTGAGCTTGTTGGATCAGTTTTGGACAAGTTCTGTGTGATATTGTTATTCAGTTTTGGACAAGTTTTGTGTGAGCTTGTTATTCAGTTTTGGACATGTTCTATGTGAGCTTGTTATTCAAATTTGGACAAGTTCTAGGTGAACTTGTTATTGCCTAGCTTTGAGAAGATAAAAGAAATCATTGTATTGGATAAGCATCCTTATTTTTGTGTGAAATATTATAAGGATATTATCTGGTGGAGTACCCCAAATTGCGGGAACCACGTTAAATCTTGTGTCTCAATTATGTGTGGTGACTTGTGCTCTTGATTACTACTGCTATCTGAGTTATTAATGTACACTGCTATATTTGGTTATTGCAATTAAGGACATTAATTGATATTGATTTGGAAAGAAAGAAAAAAGTGGTCTTATACTATTCACCCCCCTCTCAGTATAAGCTTGTGTTCTTAACAGGAGGCTAAGCATCGTCCTTCGACTATTGGTGATTTATTTCACCCTTCTCAGACCTCTTTGTTTAATAGTTTCTCAGTGTTGGCTGACAATGCGGGTAGTCCTTTGGGAGATGGATCCATGGATATTCTTCCTCCATGAATTTCCTTTCATGGAATGTTTGGGGACTTATAGAGTCCTCAAGAATTTTTTGTTAAATATGCTCTACAAAGTATTGGCCATGTTGATATTATTTGCTTACAAGAAGTTAAAATCTTTGGTTTTTTGTTAGATGTTTCTCTCAGCTGTATTGCAGGATCATTTGTGCACTTCACTACTCACCATGAAGATGGTCGAGGTGGTGCTTCTATCTCAATCTCCTCCAAATTTAAGGATTGTCTACTAGGGTTTGGCAAGGATCCCTCTCATCATGTGATTTAGATTCTATTGAATATTAATGGGAACACCCTGGGCATTGCCAACATTTATGCACCTAATGATGGGCCTAGTCGTTCTTCCCTTTGGTGGTACCTGGATGATCACTTGTCGATGGTGTATTGGCTTATTTGTGGTGACTTTAATATGGTTGAGCATGTTGAAGATAAATTTGGTCGCCTCCCAATGTACTGGTGCACCGATGAGCATGAGGCCTGGTTTTTTCTTAAGCGTAGATGGGGTCTTTTTTATCCCCTTTTTTGTCAGCGCAAATGCACGCCTCCACCTTGGTTCACGTGGTCCAATTTTCATGTTGGTAATGATAGATTTTGTAAGTGCCTTGATCAAGTTATGATGTCAGAGCAACAATTGTTTTCCTTCTCCATCACCAATAATAATATTGTGATGATCTAGGATCAATTCCTACTATCGGATCATTTCTTGATTTCCTTCCAGATTGAGTGGAGTGGCCGCCAATTCAATTTTCCATGCAATCAATTCTATTTAAATACTTCTTTATTACAACACCTTGGCATGATTTTTATGATTGAGAGAATCTAGAATTTATTACCTTGACCTCCTCATTCTATCAATTGGATTTCTTGGTGGAATGAGGTGATTGTCCATACTACCTCTTTCATGCGATATTTTGGAAAATAGGTGGCACATGTCAGAAAGTGTGCTCATCTGGCTATCATGAAGGAGTATCAATGAAATTTATCTTTGCTGGAAAATGATTCATATGATCGATAGTTGCAAGCCAGGGTTGTTGGTTTTTACCACTAGCTTATGCTCCATGAATGACATGAAGCTAGGGGGCTCAGCTTCAGGCTCATCTGCATTGGCTGAGGGTGGGTGATCGCCCATCCAAAGCCTTTTTCAAATCTCTTCATTCTAGGCAGGCCAAAATCTAGATCAAGGTTATTCAAGTCTCTCATGATAGGCTGACTTCTCTTCTTGATATCGTATTGGCCTTTGTGGATCATTATAAGCTTGTCTTTCAAGCACAACAGGATTCTCTGGAATATCATATGGCACTCCAATAGTGTCTTGATGTTGTTCCTGCTAAGTTGTCTACTTATAACAGGCATCTGTGTGAGGCTCCTCTTTCGCTTGTTGAGCTTCATAATGCTCTTATGACTATGTCAGATGATAAGTCCCCTGGTCTTGATGGCTTTCCCTATGAGTTTTATAAAGCCACTTGGAATTTTACTAGGCTTGATCTGCTCAATGTCTATAATGAAGCATTAGCCAATAACTCTCTGGGTAGTATTATCAATCATGGAAACATTAAGTTCATTCCCAAAGTGGGTAATCCTGAGCTTATCACCAGTTGGAGACCTATTACTCTACTTAATATTTCTTATAAGATCTTGGCCAAGGCTTTAGCTCTTCGTATTCGAAATATTCTTCCTGTGATTATCAGATCAGAGTAGACGAGTTTCATTAAAGGGTGTTATATCTTGGATAATCTTATTGTTGTCTAGGAAGGTTTAGAATGGGTGCGTATCTCTAGCCAAAAGTTGCTTTTCCTTAAGCTCAACTTTGAGAAATCTTATGATCGTATTGAGTGGCCTTTTATTCTTGCCATGCTCAAAGCTCTTGGGTTTGGGCCCTTTTTTATTAAGGCCATCAATATGTTGTTTGTTGATGCTTCAACCTGTCTTACTATTAATGGGCATAAGTCAGAGGATTTTGGTTTATTTTGTTCTATTCACCAGGGTTGTCCTTTGGCCCCCTCGCTTTACATCCTTGTGGCTGAAGCTTTTGGTTATCTTCTTGCCAGTCAAGCATCTAAGGGGTTGATCAAAGGTATTATTTTGCCTGATATGTCCACTCAACTTATTAATGGGTATTTTGCAGATGATTATTTTCTCACTATTAGTGAGGATGAGGTTTTTGTTTTGACTACTTTGGTTTGTCTGGACACTTTCTGTAAGGCCTCTGGTTCCAACATCCAATGGTCTAAGTCTCTTTGTTTTTGCCTTGCTTCTTTTGATCTACCTACTTGGCTTAGATATTTCTCGTGGCATTGGCTTCAGAGGGGTGAGCGTTTTAAGTTCTTAGGAATTCCCTTTGCTTTTGACTACTCGCCCTCCAAACTATGGCAATATGTTATTGATAGAATTGAAAAGAAGATTTCCTATTGGGCCTCGCATCCCCTTTCTCTTGCTGGTAAATTTTAGGTTTGCACTAAGATTCTTGCTGCCACCCATGTTTACTATTCCTCCTGTTGGGCCCCTTCTAAGAATTCTTATAATAAGTTGGCCAGAATCCTTAGGGATTTTCTTTGGGCCAAGGGGAAGAATTTGTGTGGTTTTCATCGGGTTGCTTGGGATATTTGTTGCACGCCTACTAATAAGGGTGGGATGGGTATCATTGACATCTACAGGCAAAGCATTTCCTTGTGTGCTAAGTGGGTGGTTAAAGCTATTGAAGGCCTTGAAGCCTAGAAGGTTTTAATTCACCATTGTATCTCTTCAGGGTTGCCTTATGGGCATAAAGCTTGGGCTAATATTGGCCTTCACACTCTTATCATTACTTCTGCTCCGGTTAAGATTCAAGGTTCCTTTGTTGTTAAAAGTATTTGGTGGGCTTTTGAGGCGGTGAAACCTCATCTTCGCTGGATTGGTGATGGTTTTCGTAATGGTCTTTCGTTCAATTCTTAGAACATCTGGTGGTCTCCTATTTTGTCTAACTCTTCGGTTCTTCTTGTTGATATGCTAGGGGTTAAAGCTTTGAGGCTATTTCACAAAGGCATTTGCTTTATTAAATATTTAGTGCATTCTCGGGATTGGATTCCTTGGCCTACCCTCAAGCATAAATTTAATCTTCAAAACTTGGATCTTCCTTCTATTCTTAAGATCTAGGAGCTTGTGCTTGATGTCATGTTGCATAAGCTCGACCTTCAATCCTCGAGTGCCTGGTGGAGGGATTGGCATTGGAATGTAGATACTCCTTTCAAGAACTACTCTTCTTCCTTGCTTTATCAACTTCTTAGTCCTTTTTCCTTTGGTATTGACAAGCTTAATGAGAGATGGTAGACCCACTCTACCTCCTATACTTGGATTGCTCATTTGAACCGTATCTGGCATTCTAATCTTGAACCTAAGATCACATTTTTTCTCTGGTCTCTTATTTATCAAGGTCTTCCTATGGGAGAGAGGCTCAGTAGGGTTGGTCTTCCTAATCCTAAGTGTCCTACTTGTGGTCATTTTGAAACATTTAAGCATCTATTTTGGTTTTACCCTCATGCTCAGTCTACTTGGGCTTGGATTCACTCATTGTTTAAACCTTTTCATCCCGAGATCTTTAGATGGCAGATGATTTTTTTTGTGATAATAGTTGTTGGCCTACTTATATTGTTGCTCTGTGGAATTTCTTTCATGCGATCATTTTGTTTTAGCTATGGAAAGCTAGGAATGTTGCTATCTATTCTGGAGATTTAATTTCCTTTCAGTTTTCTATAAATGAAAATATTACGGTGCTTTCTGTTGTTACCTCTTAGATCCATTCATAGGCTTCCAAGGTGGTGCATGAGTTGGCGCATTTGATGAATCTTATCGAGTATTGGCATGAGGCTCCATGCACTATCAGTTAGGTTTCGCCTAACCTCCCTCTACCTCAAGGTCCCTCAATTTCTTTGAGGCCTCGATGTAGTAGGTCAAGGGGGTGATGTTCTTTGGCCTCAGGTCATTCTACTAGTGCTCACAGTAGGGCTCGATCTCCTCCCAGTTCTCACAGTAGGCATCATTCACGTTCATGCTCTTCATAGCATGGTTGGAGTCCTATGCATCGCTCGACTGATCATGGTATTGGTTGGAGCCTTGGCCCATCTCCTCGATTGGTTACTTCTCCTCCTACTCTTGCTCATTCTACTCCATTGCCACCTTCAACTTTGATCAATTCTACTCCCCCTAGTTGGGGTATTATGGTTCCTTTGATGAACATTGTTGCTCTTGATAACTCTTGGTCTATCGATCTGCCTATAGACAATCCTCATGGTTTGGGCTCTTTTGGACCAAAGAATGATCCTCCTCCTCCTCCAAGAGTGGCTCCCTATGCTTAGTTATGTTGTTTGTTCGCCCTTTTAAGGGTTGGTTTTGTATTTGTATTCTGGTTTCTCTGGTTGTTTTTTGGTTTTGATCGTGTGGGTGGCCTTGGGCCCCGAGCTGTGATCTCTCCAACTCATTTTTTATTGTAACCTCTTTTATTTATTTAATATAATTGTTGGTTCCAATAAAAAAGAAAGAAACCTAGATCATGGAAGGTACAATATCAATGAGACTTTAACTTACTTCTTAAGAGTTGGTGTCCTACTCACTATAGCCTCTACTTATCTCTCGCTTCTTAGGTGTATTTTATTTTATTGAACTTGAATTTTAAATATTTTATTTGACCGGCAAGGACGCCACTTACATTATCGGTGATGTGACTCGGGTTCAATCCCCATGGTGGATGTGTATAAGAAGTATTTACTCAATAAATATATATATATATATATATATATATATATATATATATATATATATATATATAAATTTGAAATTTCAAACCGATTTAAATAATATAGCGTTGCATTTTATCTCTTTACAATGATTATAATAATAATAATTATTTTTATTTAGGCAGTGTGATAAACCTCTACAACCTATAAAACTAAGCAGTATTACAATTATTTTTCTCTCACCTATGAAAGTAAACAAATCGTCTATCCAAAAGGGAGAGCTTGCCAATTTATTTTGGTTTGATTTTTTAGATGATAGTTTTTACTTGAAAAATTAGTTTTACGTGATTTTTTTTGCGTAAACGTAACTTAAAGTCAAATGTAAGTCAAGAAAATAGTTTAAATTTATTTTTAATTTAAAATTGATCTGAAAAAACCCTTAAAGAAATAAAGCTCTTTATTTTATTTATCATCAACATAAATATCCTTTCTCCATTACAGTATGATAAATTCACGTCCATACAAAATTCTATTGCCATATCCATGGTGCAATGTGCATTGTAGAAATTTTATTGGAAATTTGCTTTATGATTATTAATACTTTTAATAAACATTCTACCAAGTAGTTACAAGACAAATTTGTTATCTCATTTTGGGCAATAAAACTTATTTTGTAATGAGCTTGATGATTTGGAAAGAATGAATCTTGATTTATTATGAATTAATAAAAGGATTAAAATTGTAAAGGAAATATATTAAATTATTAATGTAAGATATTTTGATTTAGTTGTAATTAAAATATAATATTTTCATTTAATATAATTGATAAAAAACATGTTTTTAGTAGTTATATGAATTAGTTTTGATTTTTGTAATATTATATTAATCGTTAATATAAGTTAAAGGATGTTTTGAGACTCTTAGCCACCCTAGTTGTTCATAGTTCAATTTTCATTCAACTATACTTATAGGAAATACTTTTTTAGCCATTCAAAACAACATTTTTTCCAATAGATATTTTTACCTTAATTCACCCAATAATTGACTACTTTAGGCTTTAATTTTAGTTTTAAAATTGATGCATATGCAAAGAAGATATTTAATTAAAAATTGCCTCCTTATGTAGCTCACTCACCAACTAGACCATAATTTGACATTTGGCATCATCCAAACTTAGCTCTTGATTTGCACATCACTAGAACGACACAAGACAACAATATGAGATGTCACTATTGTCACTTGTATGTCATGATAAACAACTCAGATGATAGCTCATTTGATGAGATGACATACTTTAAGCTTATGATGGTAAAGTCTCATGAAGGCAATGATGCAATACAACACCACTCAAGACGTTAAAGTCTTATAATGGAAATGACATGAGACAAGATGACAAATGTATGAGATGACCAAGTTAAAATATTATGATGACATTAGTTTGAGATGAAAAAATCTCATGAGGGTGATTTGCAAAGACAAAAATTTTTAAGTTGATAACGTTCAATATTGTAAACTTGCATAAGATGATAAAGACAAGATGACATCCTTATGATGGCAAGGTCACCTAAGGTGCAAGACGATAAATTTTCATGACACATGACAATGCTAATTATCACATATACAACATAATCAACACTGCATGAGATGACATAACTTAAGATAAAAGATGATGGTTTCATAAGGCAACAAAGTCATTATATAGGTGGAAGATGTAATGCTTTATGATGGCAATTCTCTATGATGGAATATCCCACTCAATTAAATTATGCTCAAATATTCCTATTGACAATAGCCCACTTGAATGATGTGTTGAATACCCTTGCTTCATAAGAATGGTAATCACATGCTTTTATCCTAGCCAGTTAGTATTCCCATTACATGAAAATATTTTTTTATTTGAATGACATCCAAATTCTCATTCAATGATGACCATACCTTCAATTGAATGATTCTTAATGTACTGGAATATTATTGTTTCTTAGGATACAACGATACTCGACCTTATCCTGAGAACCTATGTACACCAAGATTAAACAAATCTAAAACTTATAGTCTAATGACATAAGGTATTCCATATTTCAACATACACACATAAACTATGTTAGAGAAATAGAAATAATTATAGGACGTATCCTTGCTCTAGGTCTCTCTCTCTCTCAACCCAAACTTCTCTCTCTCTAGGCCTTCTCTACTTTTCCTTCTCTCTTCTTTTTAGACTTGATGTCTCCATTATTTCTTGCTAACTCCTCTTTCTCTTCTTATTTTTTTTTTCCTCTTCTTTACCCATGTGTTGCATCTCTTTATTTTTTGCCATAAAATGTTTTCTTTATACACATGGGAGGTAGTTATAATATGGATGGTGGCTACCTTACCTGTAATCATCTATATTGTCCCACATCATATTGATCAAGTAAGAGGAAATATTCCATGAGCTCCAACTCATCAACATGAATTATTCTTCCAAGTTATTACAATTAATCTTAGTTGTATTAACAAGGTCACCTTTGTTGTCTTACCATTACCTTCATCTAAGAACAAAACCACCTCTTACAAAATACACTTAGCATTCACTTCACTTTTTTCCATTCCATCACATCCATCCAACTGCAATCAAGATGTATTTTGATGGTTATTTCTCATTGGTGTCAACACATTCTGTTGAATTTATTATATCCTATACAAATCTCACAAGGATGTAGGTTCCAATATCTAGTTTCTACATATCTAGATCTTCCACATACACTGCAACTACCCATACTAGGACCTTCATCCTCTGTATTGTTCTCTCTTTTCATAAATTTTATCTTATTGCTTCCTACTTGACCTATATATCTAAGGCCTTTAGTCCTTGCTCTTTTTCTTGCATTATGGGCATTTTCATACCTTGCCTCTATAATCCCAAATTTTTAAGATTATATCCCATTCTTCTCATTAAATTGGATCTCATTTTTTTTGCCTTTCAAAGCACTCAAATTCTCCATTGTCACTCTAATCTCTATCATTATTTTCTAGATACTACATGCTATCACAATGTTCTTCACCATGCTTTAATTACCATTGTTACTATCAATTTTGGCAATATGGCCTTTGTTATGTCTAACATAACAATCAATGACATCATGATATTCATCTTCTTCTAATATATATTTGTTCATCATTTTCTTTTTCTCTTTTTATTTTGTAGTAGGAATCGCCACACCATCATCATCATCATCGCTATAATGATTATCTGAGACAATTGCTTTTTCGCTACGCTTATTAATTTTCTTATTTATACTTTTTCCTCCACTATCTTTACAACTTCTCACAATATTTACTTTTCTACCCTCAAATTGGTATTATAACCCTTTAAGAATTATTTATTTGTATTCATGCACATTGTATGACTATTATACACGTTTTCTCCTTTTTCCTTCAATGGATTTAATATATACTCCTTGTCATATTTATCAATTGTGTAGTTATTCAGCCTACCATCATGTGCTTATTTTCTATCAAATTTATATGCCCTTTCCAACAATACGTGACAAGCATCTATATGTGTAACATCATATAGTATCTCATTCATATAAGAACCAATTTGAAAGTTCACCATACATTGTTTGATTTCCCTTTTGTAACCATGAGGTTCTATGTGGATTTGGGTGTTCAATTATTTTCAACCTAATATTTTCTACCATATTCATAGGCACTAAATTATTTGTACTTCCATTGTCCATAATCACTTTGTAAAAGTTACCTCATGAATTACAAATAGTTCTAAACAAACTCCTTCTTTGCATAGGTTCATGCACCTCTTTTGTGGTTTTTAACAATACTTTATTGATCATAAGTGACTCTCCTTATTTTGGTTCCTCGATGTGCTTTGATGAAGCAATACTTTCTTTATATGCTTGTGCAATTTGGTTAGATTGTTGTGTTTGAGGGAACTCATATGATCTATGTTCTTCTTCCAAGCATCTACAACACTTACCAATAAATCCATGTCCTCTACTTCTATGAAATCCATATTGTCCTCATGATGACTCACCCTTAAATAATTGTGAGAAGAACTCACTTATATTTTTCACAATTGTTGACCTCTACCACTATTTTATTTTTCTTTGTCTTTGGAGAACTAACATCTTCCTATGATATTATTTTGTTGCTTGTGAGTTAAATTTCTACCTTGAGTGTATATTGATATACCTCTTCAATTATCCTAATTCAAAGCATACAAATTTCATCTTGTATGGACAACCTTATTTTATTTATATATCTTGACATATTCTACTCATCATATTAAGTATGACCTACTCTTATGGTATAACTCTTCTATAAAACTAATGTCACTCTAGGGGGTTATCATACTGGATTTGAATTTCATCTTCATATCCTCTACTATTGGATATTGTTCCTTTTATCATGTGCAAAAAATATACCCAACCTTCTATTCCTATAGGTCTTCTAAAAAATCCTCTTTGGGTCATAGGACTAGTAGTCTCTACATTGTTCAATATTTATCCGCTCAATATCACCTCTATTATTGAGTGAAACCCATACAACATAGGGGTGATTTTTTATATTATTTTTCTCAAGTGAGTAGAAGGTAGTTTTCTTCTACCCTTTAAAGTACTTCAAATACACATAGTCAAGTTGCCTCACATATTCTATATTGAACATGTAGTTTAGGACTCTTGTAGGCAACTTGAAGGTATGGTTGAGAAGCCATAAAGACGGAGGAAATATTTTTTCCTCCATAAATATAATATCCTTTTGACCACTTTCCCTTTTTTAGTAACTTTAGTGCCTTATTAATTAGTCTTGGCACATTTTCCTTGAATTTTTCCATTGTGACCTTATATACCTCATCATAGAAGTGGTAGGATTTCATTCCTATTTCTCAACAAGGTACATTTACGTGCTCCACCATACTTAGAGGTTGTCCATATTCCCCTACTTGGTCTAGCTAGAGTGTGGAAAATTAAAATTTCTTCTAGTATAGGATCAACTAGACTAGGTAGGAAGTATAGGTGAAATTCCTCTTTTTATTGAACTGGAATAGTTGATTGTCCATCTAATCATACATGTATTTGGAATAATCAATCATTTGGGATAACCCCAAGTAGATTTGGATTGCATGTAATAGGGCGATGTACTCCTCTTTAATTTTCATATCACTCCTTTCCCCTATGATTGTGGTTATCCCCTAGAATAAAATATTTTTTTCCTTAAATTGTTTTAACTCCAATGAAATACTAAAGTTAGACGGTTTATTTTGCTTCTTTAGGTAAGGGATAAACAATTTCTAGCAATAGGAATTACTTTTCCTAAACTAAAAGTCCTTTTATGTCTTAGGGATATAGGATATTGACATGGTTGGGTCATTGACAACCTTTAGCATATTTTTTATTACTCCTTTCTAGATGTAAAATGCATCCTTCATCCATCATAGGAGCCATAAAATATCTTATTGTGGAATCATACTTATTTACAATCATTTCCACTAGCTTGGGAAATCTTGACACTTGGGCCAACAGATTAATTGATAAGATTGAGGTTCAAATTTAGATGATGCTCTATGAGTTACTTTATAGGCCTAGGTTGTATACTCTCAAGGTCTCTTTCTTTGCCTCCCCCATTCACTCACTATAATTATCCTCTTACACGCTTTACTATGGATTTGCAAAGGAATATTCTAGTCTTTTAAAGGGTGGAGAGTTGTACCTATTTCTCTTGCCTCTTTATTTTTAGTTATTTTCTATTTAACAATTTGATCTCCACTATAGTGACACTGATTAGTGATAAGGGAATGAAAAGAGGTAGGGCAACAATTGTGGAAGGTAGTGATATAGCTTGTGCTTCTAGCAATGAAGTCCTAGAAATAAATTTGGTATCCATGATGAGAATTTGATGAAACATTAGATAAAATCATAATTTTGTAGGAAAATGGGGTAAATTTGACTTTTAGGAAAACAAAAATTCTATCAAAAAATAGTAGAGATTCACTTATATGTAGTGCTTAGTGTAGACCTTGTTTCAAAGGTGTTAGTCTCTAAATTTAGGGGTCCACACTCAAACAAGGACTCTTACCTGAATTATATCATTATTTGAGTTCTTTGGTTGGGGTCAAGGGTTCATCAAGAGTGTTTTATGGATTCCCTATAAATTCTATGTTTTGATGTGTGTATTATTCAATCACCTAAGTTTTGATAACTAGAATATGAAAAAATAAATTAATCCAAACCCTAAATTGAACCATCAAACATTGAGGGTGCTTTAAAAGATAGCGTATACAAATAGAAGATCCTCATATGATAGATAATGAGGTATACAATAGACACAATCATAAAATACATAAGGTATGGTTTGTTCAATACTTAATTTTTTACCATATAGGATAAAAGGCTTTCCAAAAACACTAAAAAGACTAATATTATAATAGAAATGATAACATGAACCTCAATTCTACAACACTAGTGATCACCATTTTTGCTATGCCATCAACTCTGGCAATAATTAGTTTAATAGTAAGACAAATGGAAATGAAAAGAAAGAAGTATTTTGAGAATTATGGACCAATGTATGATGATGTGGCCATGGTAATAGAGAAATAACAACAAAGGGAGGAAAACCGGTTTAAAATAGGGGAAATACCTCAAGGAGGCTTCCTTGATGAGTTAGGAACAATTAGTCTAATGACCATGATTGTATCTATTACCACTCATATTTTACCATCCACTATTACCCCTTATCTCTCTATTCTTTATTCTTCTTCTTCTTCTTCTTCTTCTTCTTCTATTTTTGCCTTAAATTCTTATTTTGTCCTTTTTTACTATTCTCACTCTCCCCTTTATATTTTTCATTGCACTTATCTCATCATCCACCAGTGTAACACTTGTTTCTTGAGGAGGTACTCTACACCATAGTTCCTTGAGAGACCCCTACCTCAGATGGTTATAGTCATGGTAGGGTTTACTTCCATCACTTCATTCCCATATCTCTTTATCCATGCATTTACCTCAAATCCACTAGTCCCATGTACCATGTCATCTATCTTTACGACTTTGGTGTAAATAGCTTCACACTTCACTACTACCACTTCCATTATATTTTCTATTGTCACCACTCGATTTACTCTTCTCACCATATCATCCACCTTAACATGACTCACTATTCCATGAATGAAAACTTGTATAGTAGGCAATAATTATTATCATATGTGCATAAGGACTTGAGTCTACAAGATCTTCCTTACCGACAAGTGCAACTAAAGAGCTTGGACCAAGCTATGCACATAATATTAGAGAAACTAAAATCACCAAGGTGATAGATGTTCTTGTTTTTGAAGAGAAGATATCAAAGAAGACGTATAAATACCTCAATAAAAATACTACATAGGTTTTAATTCTCTTCCATATACAACTATCAAGAAAGGGGGACAAGGTATACTTTGTTGAGGTAATATAAACCAATCCCATCAATGTAACCTCAAATCCTATTAACTTGACTATTGGAGTATACAAACTAGATCTAAATAAAATAGATCCTTACCAAATGGTCTAGTTTGGCTAACTGGCTCACACTTTTCATAGTGGTGAAGTATGGTTGAATAGAAATTTAGGAGCAAGCAACATAAATAAAAAAAAAGAAATTGGAGAAATAATTAGAACATCTAAAGGCATAAAGAGACTAGTGCCAATAAGAAAATAAATGATATAAGAAAAAATATTTCTAAAATATATCAGGTGAAAATTTTAATTGTTGAGACTAACAAACTCATACAATAGTTGATCAAAGAATATGGTCAAATCTTGGAAAGCCTTGAGTAGTAAGACTAGTAGATAAAGGATTTGATAGTCTCAAGACTTGAAGAGATAGCTATGGACCCAAAGTTGATGCAAGAAATTTAAAAAGGTCATTTTTTTTTGGAACTAGACCAAAGAGGAGGTGGAGAATGCATATAAATATTTTTGATTGGCCTCTATCATAGAAGAAACATTGGAACAAGTGGAAAAAACCATCAAAAATGTAGAAAGGAAACTATATATAAGAAACAGATCAATGATCATGACATAAGCACAACATGGGATAGATTATAATAAATTGATCAAGAATTTAAGAAAAATATTGGATATCTAGAGGAACCTCTAGACCTAAAAATATAATATGGCATCCTTGAAGATGTTCTAGGCTTGATCCTTGAAGGGAAACTATATATAAGGGAGGAAATTGAGAGATACAAAATTTTTGTTGTATCAATGACCATGATATAGGTACAACAACATGTGATAGATTGTAATAAATTGGTCAAGAAATTAAGGAAAATCTTGGATATCTAGAGGAATGTATAGATCTAAAAAGATAACATGGCATCCTTGAAGAGATTCAAGGGTTGATCGTAGATGAAATACCCAACATCTTCGATGAAAGGAAGCACCTCCTAGATGTTGTTGTCATCAGTACTATGATTATACAAAAGGAGAAGAGATCAAAATAATCCATTCCAAGATCTAATAGGGGAGGTATAATATCTTAGGGAAATACAATTGCAAGAGGATAGTGAGTGATAAAATTTGTTGAGATACTACCACTGAGGACTTGTTGAACGAAAAACAACAAATTTGATCATTTTGCAACATAAATCTCATTTTTGTAGACTCTATACAAAAAGATCAAGGTAGGACCTAGGATTTTATGTCAATCAATCTTGGCATCCCATTAAGTTTCCATAAATGTAGTACCTTGACACTACCTTCGTAAAATTTTCCAGTTTTGAAGGACAATTCCGCAAAAGAGATTGATCAATAGGAAAAATACCAAAAAATCTAAAAAAATTGCCTAAGTATGAGAAGGAATAGATTTGATTGTAAAATTTTATCAATTGGTTCAATGAGCCGAATTGCTAGTTTAAAAGGACCAATTGGCTCGAATGAGTGACTTTCTTGATAAAAGTAGCTAATTTTCTTAGAAAATATGAGTGAATCATTGGCCAAACCTAAGTGAATCACTCAAATAGTTATAGAGGTGAAATATGAGATAAATTCCAAGGTGAATCTTTCGAAAAGTAACTTTTTGGTATGTAATGGCAAACTAAGTCATTTTGGAAGCCTTCTAAGCCTATTAGAGGCGCAATTAGAAGCATATAACATTTGAAGGTAGAGCACTTTTCTAAATTTTACCCCAAATATTTACTTTTACTAGGAATAATTGTTCCTCACCCCAACTAATTCATAGGTAAACTTTTATTATAAATAAGGGCTTACATCCTCATTCTAATAATATTTTGGCCACCAGAATTCAAAGCTACACTCTATGAAACCCATATTATGCTTTGTACTGATGAGGTTGTAAGAAAATGATAAGGCCTTATGCATCCCATTAGTGGCATCATCGTCTTAGTTTACCAAGTGCACGGTGATTATAGCATGCCCCTTTAGCCCTTCTTGTGATTTGCTTATTAATTTGATATTCAAATGAATGGGTAAACATTGATTTTATTAGACTTCTCATGCGTTGATTGGTCACATGCTATCCTCACTATGATGTAAAACCTTTATTTGCTTTAAACTCCTTGCACTCTAAATTTCTCATTGTTTTATTTTTCTCACTTTAATTTTTATACATTTTTCTTTCTACACTTTACTTTCATGTAATTTAATTTAAATTAGTGATCTATATAAAAAAAAATCTAGTTTAAAAGTTAGAAGAAATCAGCTGCAGTTGTTACTTCCCCCACCCCACCCTCGTTTGAGGAATCTCATCCAACCTTATTAAAATTTCAATTAGAAATGTACAACCTAATTTAAGTGCAAGGACAATTTTCCTATTTAATAACTTCTTAATAAAACTACTACACCTAAAAAATACCGCTTTAATTCTAGTGATAAACTAGATGATATCAAATATGGAGTAGGAGCTGAGAAGCATTTATTTGTTTATTTTATTTTTATAATATAAATGAAGGGGCAAGGTTAATTTCCATAAGTGATTCAGACTTGTAATTGTAGATAGTAGTTGAACAGCAATGCACAAAGCATTTGGCTTCTAGGACTGAATTGTGAACACGAATATATTTGATGTTTTTTTAAATATTACATGAGTATTAGATATTACAATCTTGAGTCGCAAATAAAAATTTTAACTATCTAAACGCAACCAAAATTTCATATATTTATAATTCGGGTTGTAAAAATGATTTTCTCAGAAGAGAAGAACTTTTATTGAAAGGAGAGAAGATATTAACGTAGAATACAATTCCAATCATAGAATATGCTACTAAACTTAATCACATTAACCAGTTAAAAATAAAAAAAAACCACCTTAAAAACATACCAAACTTAATATCAATAAAAGTGAGGAATGTACAACCTAATTTAAGTGCAAAGACAATTCTCCGATTTAATAACTTTTTAATAAAATTACTAAACCTAAGAAATACCGCTTTAATTCTAGTGATAAACTAGACGATATCAAAGATGGAGTAGGAGCTGAGAAGCATTTATTTGTTTAGTTTATTTTTATATAATAAATGAAGTGGTAAGGTTATTCAGTTTTCATAATTGCTTCAGACTTGTAATTGTAGATAGTAGTTGAACAGTAATGCACAAAGCATTTGGCTTCTAGGACTGAATGGTGAACACGAATATATTTAAATTTTTTATTAAAAAATATTACATGAGTATTAGACAAGTATTAGATATTACAATTTTGAAGGACGAAAATAAAATTTTCAACTATCTAAACGTAATCAAAATTTCATATATTTATAACTCGGGGTTGCAAGAATTGGTTTTTTTTTAGGTTCAATATATTTAATTTTTTTATTAAAAAATATTACATGAGTATTAAATATTATAATTTTGAAGGACGAAAATAAAATTTTTAATTATCTAAACTTAATTAAAATTTCATATATTTATAACATGGAGTTGTAAGAATTGGTTTTTTTTTTTCTGAAGAGATTTCAAGAGGAAGGTCTTCCATTAGAAACTGGAAGGTCTTGAAGGACAGATATTAACATAGAATAAAATTCCAATCATGGAATATGTCACTAGATTTGCATCATCACATTAACAATGCCCAAATTTGATGTCAATAGGGGTGAGGAATCCCAGAGACTGCCAACCCCCATAAACATGCCCAAACTCGAAATTAATAGGGGTGATTAGAAACCAAGAGGGCCAACCCTCCATAAACATGCCCAAACTAGATGTTAATAGGGGTGGGGAATCCCATAGAGTAGGACCAAGGACTTGCACCTTTAAGTCTCCTACCCCATTGGAAAAGAGAATGGTAAGTATTGGGGTTTATAAACCACTCAAATCCCACAACATAGTTAATGTGGGGTTATTCACAAACACACACTACACTAACACGCAGACAAGTATTAACATGGAATATACCACTAGACTTGCATCATCATATTAATTGGTTAGAAAGC
This sequence comes from Wollemia nobilis, assembly GCA_028583015.1. Lineage (NCBI taxonomy): Eukaryota > Viridiplantae > Streptophyta > Pinopsida > Araucariales > Araucariaceae > Wollemia > Wollemia nobilis. The sequence continues at coordinate 3,188,808 of JAQPPZ010016967.1, read as the reverse complement.
AAGAGTTAGAAAGCAAGAGGGCTAGCCCCAAAACATGCCCAAACTCGATGTTAATAAGGGTGAGGGATACCATAGAGTGGGAGCAAGGACTTGCACCTTTAAGCTTGCTACCCCATTGGCAAAGAGTATGGCAAATTTTGGGGTTTATAAACCACTAAAGTCCCACAACACATTTAACATGGGATTATTCACAAACACACACTACACTAACAAGGTTGATTGGTATTAACATGGAACAAAATTACAATCATAGAATATGCCACTAGACTTGCATCATCACATTAAGCTGGTTAGAAAGCAAGAGGGCCAACCTCCCACATAGAAGACCAAAATCGATGTTAATAGAGGTTATGAATCCTACAGAGTGGGACCAAGGACTTGCATGTTTAAGCCTGCTACCCCATTGGCAAAGTGTATGAAAAATGTTGGGGTTTATAAACCACTCAAGTTCCATAACACAGTTAACATGGGATTAGATGGGTTAGTTATTAGACAAGGTCCTCTCAATGCTTGGGAGAATGAGGTTAGAAAGATCATAATTAAGTTCGACTCAAAAATTATGGTGGGGCTTCTTGATGTTATTAGAAATTTCAAACCAAAGGTTTGGAGGATAAGAAACATTGTGAGTTAAATTAAGTCCATTTGGAAGCAGTTCAAGGATGTCATCTGGTCTATGTTAACAAACAAAATAATGCAATGGCTAATTTTTTGGTTAAACATGGTAGTGAAAGTCCAATTGGATAAATGTTGAATTCTAATCAGGATAAGGACACTTCTAATGGCTGGAGGTAAACCAAATGGTTCTTAGTTTGTCTAGGAAAAACTTAGGTAAGGATGAGGATAGGACTAGAGTCCATTGAACCTTGTGGATAAATGGAGGATGAACAATTATATAGATTTTTTGTTGTCTCTTGCAAAACTTTTTGATCCTTTTTGAGATAGTACTGATAGTTTTTACAGGATTATCGAGCCTGCTAGATTACTTAGGATCAACCTAAAACAAAAATAGGACTAAGTTACAAGTTTCTTAGATGATATTCAATATTTTGTAATTTTAAGATGTTAATCCAAGTTTTATTCGAATATTAGAACTTGCCAAAAGTGAGAGACCTATGATTGTAACTTGTTTTATCAATATTTTTTTTTTTACCTTTAAAAAAAATCTGACCATGCTACTGTTGTGTGTGGATAATTAAACATGATACATTTATAATAATATAAAAACAAATAAATCTTATCACTGGTTTTAAGTTGAGTGTTTGTCAGTTCATTGGTTTCCCGGGTTTTCCGTTGAGTATTTGTCAGCTTGAGATCAGTAGTTCTAATCCCAAATCCTTCCGCATCCCCTCACTAAAATAAATACTTATCAATAAAAACCAGATAAAAAAAAACCATGTATATAAAAACAAATAAATAATTTAGGATTGCATATGCAAAGAAATTTAATGTGATTATCTGGCAAAAGGAGGACTAGATAAATGCAAAACAAAGGATTTTGTTGATTGTTAGATTTATTCAAATCTTTAGTATAGAAAGGAGAAAAAAAAAATAAACTAATTTTTTTATTGAAATCAATGATTATATTTAAATATAAAAGAAGTTACATTAAAAAAAAATGAAAAAATCACAGTTCTGAGCTAATGTTACTCTTACAATAAAACCAAAAGGCCAACAATTAAAACCAAAAGGCCAATACCTAACTTAAGCATACAAAAATAAACTATAACTATAACTTTAAGCGTAAACTGAACTTATTACTTGATGAAAATGGTAAGAAACATATAAATGAGTATATTGGAGATCACGAACTTCGGTCCTCACAAAATAATACGACTCTGACAGGGACAGAAACAAGTTTCCCAAAGAATATTTCTTAGCGTAAATTGGGCAGAAGAGAAAATGTGAAACTGTGCCTGGCTCTATCCTATTTTATGTTTACTGTTCGGGAGTGGTTTTGACCATTGCAAGAGGAAGACCTGTACCTTTCCTTCTTAAGCTAATCAAAACCAATTTACATAGGCTGTCTTGTCTATGCATTAGGTTAGTAGCTCCAGCTCTCCAAAGTTTTGTGCCCGTTACTGTTTTCTATATTGTATGTTACAATTGTGTCGTAGATTGAGAGATTTTACAGCAAAGTTGCTTCTCCTTTTGATTCCTCTGTTCAATTATTTAATTAATACACAAGGAAAGCTGACTTACTACCAAAGGGGTTTCTAAAAAAAATCCTTAGAAGTGGAAAATGTGTCTATAAAATTCCTTAATAGTGATATAGAGTTTTTTTCGTTTTTTTTTAACAATTTTATATCTTTCTTTAAAAAAAGAAAGGTTATTGGAGACATACTCTCATCTAAACTTAAATATTAACCCACCACACCTCAACGCACGACTTTCCAAGGCACCGTGACGGCGTAAGGAGTTTTCAACGTTATTTTAACTATTTACGCTTTCAAAATTTCAGGAGTACGACAACACAGTCGACAAAGCCCAGGCTGTAAGGCCTGATTACAGGAGGTCCATTCACGTGGAGATCCACCTTAAAGGCGCCCGTAGCCTCTAATGAAAATAATTTAATAAACCAGTGCGGTACATCTGCCACCCTAAAGACCCGGAATGAAGACGTCCGTTTGAACATAAGAAGACTACGTGAATCCCCCTGGCTGTAAAAATCCAAGTCTCGAGACACCAATTCTTCCATTGTGAGTCTCCTGCTTTGGAAATAGGAATAGGAAGAGTAATAAACATATTATCCATCTACCTTTGCATTGCTTTACAAAGATAAAGCATGGGATTAAGTCTGCACTGTGTTTCATGCTCAGATCTATGCAGTGCTGAACACGAATCATCTTCCTGGATTCTTTCAGTACTTGCTTCCCTACTTGAGAGGCTTGTAGCTAAAAACGAAAGGTTACTGCTTTCTTCAGGGAAAAAAATTTCCAGAGAAAATGAGTGTGTTTTCTCAGCTGTGCAAGTTCCTGCCATGAACATACAAAAGTATTTGGAGAGGATCTTCAAGTATGCACGTTGTAGCCCCTCTGTATTCGTTATGGCATATGCTTATATAGATCGTCTGATTCTCAACAATCCCGGCTTTTGCTTAACATCTCTTAGCGTCCACAGAGTTGTCATCACAAGCGTGATGGTTGCCACCAAGTTTCTCGACGACATGTGAGTGCTTTTCCCTTGGATATGAATGGCTTTTTTTTTTTCTCTTTGGCTCCATATGGTTTCATGGCCTACTGATATGTGAATGGTAGTGTTAACTCAGATCTTGTGCTGTGTTCTGTTGTGTGCTCAGGCATTACAGAAATGACTATTTTGCAAAAGTGGGAGGATTAACAATTGGGGAAATAAACCATCTTGAAGTTGAGTTTCTGTTCATGTTGCGGTTCCGTTTGCAGGTGACCGTGGGCGTGTTTGAGAGTTATTGCTCTCATTTTGAGAGAGAAGTTGCATTGTATGGAAGTTTTCAGATAGAAACAACTCTTTTTTACTTGTCCATGAAAGAATCAGACGATAAATCCTCGTGTAGACAGGAGCGAAACAAGAAGCATGTAGACAAGAGCGAAGCAAGAAGCAGAGTTTGGGCATGAGCCACAGCTATGCAGGATACTAACAACATACACCTAAAATTTCTCACAAAAATCACTTGCTTCGCTAGGGAACTCTCTTTTATAAAATGCAAGGGCCCTAAGTAAGTTGAATCCGTTGAATTCCCCTGACAACCCTCTTTGTTAAAGGCATCCTACTTTTGTGTATAGTCGGTTGTGTATCCGGTTATAAAAGCTTTTGGCCAGAGAAACTTATACATCTACAAAGGATTTTCTTTGGTTTAAAGAATTGAAACTACATTACAATTTTCATGATATATTTGATTATGTTTTGATAAACTCAATATTATAGTCCACTTAGCTTAAGTTCGTTTTTTTTACTTAGCTTAAGTTCGCTTTTTTTCATTGTGTATGGTGATTTTTTGCATTAAATCAGGCAGTAAGTTCTGTGGTCCTCTTCAATGATTGCACTTTTTGTAAATTTATAATTTTAATTTGAAATTGAGGAGGTTAAGCTGACAAAGAAGCAAGGTTGTGTATGTTATCTATCCTCAGCATAAATACCCATTGGCAGTAAGAATATCAGGCATGTAAATTCAAATCCACGGTGTAAATTTTATAACTACAATGTTCATGGGTGCAATGCTTATGGCAGCAATTTTATTGGTTACATATAGACTGCAAGTTCATTGTTTATATACTGCTTGAATTGTTGTGGGATTGGAGAAAATACATTTTCATCGAGTAAATAATTTTATTAACATAAATCTAAACTCCGATTCGAAGCGCAACTTGTTGATTGCAAGGTTCTTCCATTCGCTACTGCTACATGCCTGTTTTTATTAAAATATAATTGTGGAGTTTGACAACAATTCTATGCACAGAGTCGCACAGAGTCGCTGTTGATTATGATACTTTGTATAATTTCACTGTATTTTAATTTTTTTTGTTTTAACAATTGAGAATTATGAATTGACATTGTGTTAACTTAACCACCATCTGTCCATATTTTATTTTGTAGTTTAGCAAAGCGTGACGGTGAAGAAACCTCAAGAAAAAGTACCATTTGTAAAACATTAATCAAATTTTATTACAATGAACTATGAAGCATTTTGTTATTAATTTTATTAATCCAAAACTATATTTATTTACAATATAATATTATAAGATCAACATTGATACATATTTCTTCACAACCACATTATATACATAAGACACATAATATGTATATCTATCTTATGTCTAATCATTGTCATCGACGGTATTCGGTGGCGTCCATGTAGGAACCCTAGTTGTTCTTATTTTATTTCTCGTTCAACTAATGCCTATAGCCATAGGTAATCATTATTTAGGAATTTAAACATTTTGCTAACGAGTAGTCAATCATTTTCTTGCAATTTAAACAAGTAGTTATACCATGTTTGATCCAATAATTGACTGATTTAGACTGGATATATTTATTTATTTATTTTTCAGAGGATTTATGCTTTAATTTTAATTTCTAATCTAACCAATGAAAACCATTGTATGCTATAGTCCAATTAAAATCATTACTTGTAACAAATTAGCTTGGACATTACAAGTGTTGTTGGTTTTAGATAAGTTGGTTTCATATATTGTTTAATGTTGAATATAGTTATCGTTAATAGCTATATGTATTTTATCTTTCTTAAGAAAATAACCAAAATTGTCACTAACTTTTAATTTCAAGAATTAGGGTGAAATAAGGTGTTTTGAAAGGGGCCCAAACCTTTTACAAGAAAGCAACTACAACTCAGTTAATAATATTAAAACTGAGACATCACAAACATGATAACCTATAAAACTAAAATATTTTGAAGTGAAACAACCCACAAAGTGAAATGCTTTCCTAGGACCAAACCAAACATGAACCTAAAAGAGAAAAAAACCCATAAGCAACTGGATTAAAATCTCATAACAACACAAGGGATATTTTCTCAGACCCAACATGACTTGTATTATCATATGTTTCCTCCCACCTTGAGCACCTTTTTACTTCCCCTATCCAAGGCTATTACTTTTTAGAATCCATTGGCAATATCTATCTCTATCTCTTTTTCTCTAATTTTTTGATTGGAAGATCTCTATTAAGATTTAACAATATCCACATCAATTCCTAACTTCTTTTGATATCTATTTTTGGAGTTTGGGTAGCTTCACTAAATTTCCTAGGTTCTTTTTATTTGATCTACCCACTTTTTCAAAACTATTTGGTCTTGCTCATCTTCACCTTCCTCAATTTCTAACTAAATATTTCCCTCATCTGTCTTTTTCAAAAATTTGTTACCTTCATATTCTAAAGTAATCTTTTGAAACATATCAAAGGTATTTGGAGAAAGAACAATATTCATTTGTGATGAGGGTAAAGTATTACATACCTTTATCTTATCTACCATAACTTGTTTTTCAAAGGAGGAATCATTATGCCTATGAGCTTTACTTCATTTTTAGGGATCCTAAATTCCAAGATATCTTCCTTTCTAGAACCCTCTAAGGATGAGGTCTTTTGAATTTCATTCTTATGGTTTTTATCTTCTAATATATCTTTGTTCCTTGAACCATCTTCTTCAATTTTCTTTATTACCAAAATTTATGACCTTGGAAAGGAGACTTTTGGTTTGGGTATGACCAAGTCAAGTGCTCTAATTTTTTACAAATCCCATATTTAATAGAGGGATTCTCATATACTAAAGGTTGATTCCAAACATCCAATCTTGAAATCAACTGAATTGAATATGGTAAATTCTCCCCCAGTGCCACATTAACACATATCCTAGCATAGACGAGATGAGATTAGACTTGGTGGTTGGATTCATAGTAATCCAATGGCCCATTTCCCTAGCAATACCAACAAAAACCTCCTCATTCTAGTAGTGAAAGGGGATATTTGGTAATCTCACCCAAACTAGGGCTTGTAAATTTTTTTGAATCTCTAGATTAAAATCAAGTCTCCATCTCCTTAGGAAAAGGCCATGTCTTCCAAAGAACCTGACCCTCATAATAAAATTCTCTCTAAATCAGCAAAATAATTTAGCTTCACCATAAAAAAAACCTTAGAGAGGGCAACAATCTCCATATGACCATTCAACCTCCACTTAAGAAGAGCCCATTTTTTTACCACATCTAGGTCAAGTCTAACCCCCATAAATCTGCCTATCAAGTGATGGGAACCTTGTTCAATAACCATATTAACTAGATCATCTAGAATAAAAGCTAGCCCTTTTTTGGAAGTAGATAAAACTTGGTCTTTGGGTACTTAGGGTCTCCCAACACCACTTCAGACCAAGACCATTTCATATTATCTTTTGGGCCCACAAAAATAGGATATTAAAGAAGATATGCACTATCTAACTTTACCTTGCTATTCTTGGCACCATTTAGACCAAGACCATTTCATCTTATATTTTGGGCCCACAACAATAGGATCCTAAAGAAGATATGAACTATCTAACTTTACCTTGCTATTCTTGACACCATTGAGACCACATCTACTATTGGTTTCAATATCACTACCTCACCTATTCTCATTGGCTTTGTAAGAAATAAATCTAGCCTAATTTTTATCCATCACATAGTGCAATAACTCATCATGCACTTCTGGATCTAGATTTCTCAAGTCCTTCATAAATAACTACATCAATTTTTTCAACACCACCAGTGGCATGTCATCTCACAATATGTGATCAATGAAAGCCTTAGCATTTTTTAACATGATTATTGGATAGAATAGATACCATTATGAGTTTGTATTACTTAATTTTATTCCTCTAATTAGTAATAGCTATCGCTAATTACAAAGCATTCATGAATTCACCCACCATTTTCTCAGTTTGCCATTTCCATCCTTCATGCAAATCCTAGCAAATGAAAACCCTATCTATTTCCTCTTCATTCATATTGTAGGATTTTATTATATTATATTTTTTTAATACCCTAGAAATTTACTTCAAATTCAAGACTTTTCAATTCATTAATTTTATAGAATATCTGATAAACATTTATCCTATGAGCACATGCAACAAGTGAAACATGATGACTTAGAAAACATAAATACATTTTTATAAATGATATTTGTGTGAAATGATTTTTCAATCTTGACTAATAATTTTAGAAGAAAACATATGTCTAGTTTAAAATGTACACATTAAAAAATATTTTTTTTATAATATAAGGATATAGACACTTTTACTAACCTGATATGGGATATATTCAATTGAAAATTATTAATATTTAAAATGATATTTTTGAATTAATATTTGCAACTAAGACAAATTTTTCCCATGAAAATGAATACACCATATTATCAAGTGTAATACTGAAGTATGTATATTTTGATATTATTAGGCCAAGAACAAAAATGTGAAAGGGTGCTTGTGACATTTATTGATGTAGCCTATGGGTAAGTGTGTATGTAAGCCTATGAACATCATTTATGTAAGCATTCAAGAATCACTTATGTAAGCCTACATGCATGTTCATGTAATCCTTAGGACACCATTTATGTATTCACCCATAGTAATATTGGTCAATCTACCTTTATGGATAACCTTGATTATAAGGTATAATATACTTATTATATTATAACTTAACCTCTAAGTCAAGTTATTTTAGCTTAAGGTTAACATTATATTAGTGATTTATCCATTGTATCAACGTGATATATGCAAAATACTATGGGATGTATACGACCACCTGCATATTATTCTTGTTTTTCATTTATCCTCTCTCATATTTACTAATACTATCTTTAAGCCACTCTTGCTTCTTTTTCTATTAGGATTGTGGTAAATTTATGTTTTAGATTTTTTTGGAAAATATTGTGAATTTAAACATGGTATCAGAGTGAAGAATCAAGTTGCATCAATCAAAAATAGAAAAAATATATCTTAAAATGTGATAAAAGAAGCCTTCAAGGTGATCTAAAATTTTTATCTTCTTGGGATCTTAATTTTTTTAAGTTTTGAATTTGGGTTCCAAGCCTATTTCCTACCATTCATCTCCTTTCATTCTTTCAAAATTCTTTATTATGTGCATGTTGTCTCCTCTTTTTGTTGTATTTTCTTTCTTGTAAGTGTGTGGAGCTCGATTAAACTCATAGGTGGAGCACAAAAGCAAGTATGTATGCTTTCTTGGTCAACTTCAAGGATTTGATTCCTATTGGAATTGTTTCTTTTTCCCCCTCTTTATTATGACTCCCCTATCTATCAATGTCTCATTCCACATCCACATTTGAGATATAATTACAATAGCAAGGCACTTAGTTGGTTGGTGCATAGTTGTAGTTTAAATTTCCTAGGGTTGTTCTTTTTGGTATAGTAGTCTAAGAAAGAGTTTCACATGGGTGACACTAGAGCAAGTGTGTGCACCTTCTTTGACCATCAATATGAAGTTAATTTTATCAAAGAGATAAAGTAAGCTATGATACAATATTTGGTATCAAGCTTTATTTTTTGGTTTAAAACATGGAAAGATCCTTTTTTGTAGCTACTTCATGAGCTATATTTTGAATGTATTCTATGTTTATCTACTCTTAGCTTCCTATTTTTATTGTGGCATAATGGATAGTCACCTTGCTTGTGATGAGGAAGGTATTGGTTCAATTTTTTGAAAGGTATTATATTTTTTTGAAAAATGAATGAAGGGAGTCAATACAATATCATAGGTCATGATGTCATCTCTATACACATCGTGATATATTTGGTTGATAAAGAGAATTTTTCACTTTCTAAATTCAAACCAAGTGGTATGGTGTAATGGTTAAAGTGTTTTTTTTTATACTTTCAAATGATGTATTCAAATCTCAACAAAATTCTTTTTACTCACTCTTGATAAGGAAATTATTTTGAGGAGGTATTATCACTTTGCTTTCAAAGCATGCACATGGTAAGATGGATTGCTTTCCCATTTATTTGGGCAAGGTCCTATGTTTAGGCTTCACTGACTCTAAACTATTATTATCTTAATATTTTTTGTGTTAGACAAATATCAAAAATAGATTGTACCAAGTGACATAACCTAATTCAATGGATTTTTTTACTTGAGTGGTAATATACCAAATCTTTTAATTCTCATATATTTTGTATATTGAAGTGTTACGAATATAGTTTTCAATATTGTATGATATTTTGACCTTTACATAGTGGTAACATCACTTTATTTCCCTATTATAGTTATATGTGGATTTTATATACAAAATGAATATCTTATGGTATTGTTGGCTCGAATTTCATGCACACCCTGTGGAGAGTAAACTGGAAATAAAAGTAACTTTTGAATGGGAATAAATTCCATCTCACTTTAGGATCTTGCTACATATCCAAGTGTGAGTTATAGAGTTGGATCAAATGCTATCACTCTTTTCCACTTCTAAAATAGTTTCAAGTGGATTGTTTGTATACCTCCAAGGGATTTCAACTTCTGTTTGTTGTTGTTTGGTTGATCAATCAGATTTGTATTTATAAATAGATCTAGCTCTTTCAAAATTTAGCAGATTAAATGAATAAATAATTTTAAAGAACATAAAAATAGATATTCTTTAAAGTAAAATCAGAGAAGGTAATGTAGGGCGGAGAAGAGAGGTGAAAATCCATAATTTTAACTATTAATTATTCTTTCAACTTGGAATACTGTTATTTTCACTAATCGGAAAAAATAGAATAATAAATTATCCAAATTTCTAAGATTAACTTGTTATCTAAAAAAAGGCAGAACAGGGGAAAATAACAGAGTAACCTATTTAAATCACAATTTTCCTTGCAACTAACAGGATGTATCCATGGATAGAAAATGCTCATGCACACATACTAGAGCTATCAGTCCTAGATCCTCAAACTATGGATTTAAACACTTTCTTAGGATAGTTTAATAATTTTAAAAATTTAATCTTATTGGGATGATTTTTCTAGTAGCATATCACACACAGTAAAACAAAAGCTAGTAGAAAAGAACTAAATTTTAGAATGAGTAAACCTTAATGAAGCTCTTCACATCAACAACATGCCAAAATTAATTAAACTCATAACAATTATTATTACATACATTTCAATGAAAATAAGAATAAGGAAGGAAAGCACCGTCAAAACCTAAGAAGCAGATTAAGCGCCTGGCTATGCCACTTTAGAGTAACAACACTGCCAAAGATCCCATGTCAATAAAAAATGAATTCTTCAGAAAAAACAATTTAAAAAAAAATACTTCTATTATAAATTCTTGCATCTTGAGTTTACATTCAATGGGAGTATTTATAGACTCAAGACATGCCCTGGTCTTTTCAAAAAATATCTTCTCCCAGGAACTTAAACTAATATAAAAATCCCACCACCGAGGCCTTACATAATAAAACATATTTTAATAGAGTTCAATGCAACTCCAACCACCCAAAAATCTACCTAAACATTTGGCCATAAATGGTGGAGGCATAATCTAAACTTCTCTTCACCAAATGGAGACTGCATATATGTTTTCACTTTGCAACCAATTTTAGGTGTATTTTATTAAAAGGGCACTCCCTCATCCATGCCTAATAAATTATTTGTTGTGGTGGGCCTTAGATAATCTGAGTGGATCATCAATTTTACGATCTTCTATCTTTGCACAACCACATTTTTCTTGGTTCGTATTGAAATTCTAATATCGCCATCACTTCCGTAATTAAATGCGTCCGTCAAGGTTAAAAATTGAAAAGGTTAGAACATAAGAAAAAAATTAATTTAATTTATTTAATTTTCCTAAGGTTCAAACTTTAATTTTTAGTTTTAAAACTTTTAATTACTTTTCCAAAGTTTGCCCCAAAACATTTTCTAGGTCTGAGATTTTAATTAATCTTTTATTATTATTTTAATCCCTAAGGTTTGATATTTTTATATCATTTCTTTTTTATCTTCCTTTTGCAATTACGAAATCATGGCAAGTCGTGAGATCGCGATCATTTTTCATTTTTCCTTCTTCGTGAGCTTGACAATCGCGAAATCATGGCAATTCACAAGACCATAACCATTTTTTATTTTTCCTTCTTCTTGATCTTGGAAATCATGAAATCATGGCAAGTCGTGAGATCATGACCATTTTTCATTTTTCTTATCTTCCTGTTTGCCAGTCATTCATTTTTTTACCCTTTTCTTCTATCACTTTGTAAATTTCTAAAAATTTGAACATAGATTCCAATGTCTTTCTTCTGTATTTTGACACTTTAAAGGTTTGTGAAGGATCCTCCATGCTTGGAATGGTTTTCAGATTCCATAAAGTAAATTAAATTAAATTTTTTAAAAGAAGCTTGTTTCTCATGGTATAAAAATTATGATGAAAATCAAAAGTGCCCAGAATTGAAAAAAACTTTTCAAGTGTTCAAATGAGCAAAATGGGTATCTGAATATGGAGAAAAAACCCAAAAAAACATCCTAGATCAAGATATATTGTATTAAGAAGTTTTTTGGCTGCAAATACACTTGAAAACCTAAAAAATTAACATCATTGGAAATATTAGCTCACAAAAATTCATCCAGAATTTGAATCATCTCAAACGAATTCATGTGTCAAAAGATATGGCAATTTCAATATTGAAGTAAACATTAGGGCAAGATGAAGATTTTTAAAGAACCTTAGAAATTAATTTAATATTTTAAACCTTAAGAAAACTATTGAAAATAAAAATTTCTGAAACACTTAACCAGAAATAATATCGTTGAAGCATAAAAATTCAGAAGAAATCAATTTAAATCAATGCTTTAGGCAAGCACTTTTGACACCTTCATGTAGATAAAATTTAAGACTTGATGCAAACAAAAATTGGATTAAAAAAACCTAAAAAATTCAATAGGGTCCCCTTGGAAATAAAAATTAATCATTTTCACAAGCTCAAACAATTTTATTTTCAGTGGGGGTGTGTTGCTTCTCAACAAATGGTGACATCTGCGGGGAAATAGTAGCACTATTTGGAACCCAGAACTCTAGTTTTAAAACCACTTAAATCATGTACCATACTATGTGCGGTAGAAAAACCTCATGTTAGTTTTCCTTTCTAATCTAATTATGTCAAGTGTACACAGGGGAGATTCATCAAAATATTTGCTTCCCCACTTGAGGATCTCTTTCCAAAGGAGATCCCGAGGATATATGAATCCTCAACACAACTAGATCCCTATTGTTCATAAATTATCAAGGTCATGAAAGGTTGATGTAATACTTTTTTGCGGTGTTTTATGTGTTCAATTAGGACAATCACCTAAAAGTTTTGGATCCTTAGTAATCTTGACTCTTTATCGAGCCTTAACGGTTATTTGAACCTAAATCATCAAAACCATCTAAAATGAAAATCTTAGCTTAATCCACACAAATGCAAACAAACAAGAGCTATCCTAAATGCAATTCAAGTTTTGAATGCACTAGTCTAAGGAGGTTTTCATTTTTAGGGTAAACAAAGAAGGATGCAATCAAATCGGATTAGTCTAATGCAACTACATATAATTTGGATTTCTTGCCTAGGTACTTAATTATAAAAGATATGCTAAAATAGGATCTAAGGTTCTTTAATTAACTTGTCCTTAAATTATTTGTGAGGAAATTACTAAATTTTGTAAAGAAATTTCTAAGTTTTGTAAAGAAATTTCTACATTTTGTAAAGGTTTGTCTATGTTTTGTAAATATTTTGTCTATGTTTTGTAATGAAGTTTTGAAGGTTTACAAACAATATTGTGTTTTAATCTAGGTTCCTTAATTTCCCAAAGTAGATGTACTTTAGGTTTTATAACAACAAAAAATCAAAAATAAAATGCATAGAAGGGAATGACAGGGCTAGGGAAGGACCAAGTGGTTGGATTACTTCAACCGGGGCCTGTCTGCAAAATTTGTCATAACAAAGAGCCAAATTTGCCATAGGGGTGGCAAATTTAGTAAACCTGCACAAAAACAAAAAAATAGGGTTTCCATTTTTGGGGGCCTGTCTAAGGGTAGTGAGGTTGATAGGCTATCTCTTCTACTAATCAGACCCCCTTTTATACAAAAAAGTTGAGTATGAATGCCTATTTTTGGAGCAATTTTGGCCTATTGCCAAATTCACCATAGGGTTCTACCAAATTTGCCATTGGTAAATTTTGTTTGAGTGGCAAATTGAGTTTTGTGAAATAGATTTCCAAACTCACCACAAGGGTGGAAAATTTTGTCCTAGGCAAAGAAATCAGCATTTCGAGGTCGATTTCAGTGGGTTAGACTAGGTGTTTTGAGCTGAAAAATTATTAGAGGGTCCCTATGAAGACTAGAGGGCCTATGAGTGGAAAAATCAGATAGAAGAGTCTTGAAAATCAAGTTTTTCTAAATTCACCATAGGGGTGATGAACTTGGTTCTAGGCACAGTTTTTAAAATTTTAGAGTTTAATTGAGGGTAGATTTGAGCTGGTTTTGACTTGAAATTGATAGGGAAGGTTCCTAATATGCTCCAGAAGGTTTTTTTTTAGAGAAAACATGGGATTAAGCTCCAAAATATGAGAATTGATAGACTAAAATACCATTAGTGGTAACAAGTATGAAATCCCCAAGGGGTATTTGCAAGTTTTGGGAAATCAGACTTGTGACAATTTGTAAACAGGGGAGCAAAGGCTTAGGAAATGCTAAAACAAGGTGAAGCAACTTTCTAAAAATTCTACAAGGATGAATTGAAAGACTATTTTGGGGATTTGACAAAATGTATCAAGGAATTGTTCAAATTTCAAACTAAATGAGCAATAACAAGTAAATGTGAGAGCATAAATCTGAAATTAAATTCTACAAAAGCATAAATGCATGTAAAATCAGATGTAATATAATAAGGAATTACTAAATTATAATAAAAATACAAGTAATCTTCCTAAAATGGTGAGAAATATCACATATGAAGCTAAAGAAAATGTTAGTAAAATGCTTGAAATAAAGAAATTGTATATGAAAGAAGAATGCTAAATTTATGGCACTAAAATAGCATGAAAGGAAACAATATTAGATCAATATGTTGTAGGAAGAACAAGGGTTTATAAACAAAGGATTAGTAAGAAAACATGTAAATAAAAATATGGTAAAATCCTACAAAAATGGAGGATTAGAGTCATAAACTATGGCAAAAGAAATGACAAATTCAAAGGAACCTGCAAGAGAAGTGTGAGAAATGATAATATGGAAATAAAATATATGAAAAAGAGGCTAGAAAACACAATTAGAGTGCTGCAAAAACTAAGTTAGAGGCTACCAAAAATAGATTTTGAGGAATTAAAATGAAAGACTATGCATATCAAAGGAAATGCACAAAGGAAAATAAGAGATACTAAACTAGCAAGGCTGCAACCATGGGGGGAGGGGGGGATTATTTTGAACCAAGGTGAAGGGAGAGAAGAAGGGAGCTAGGATAGCTTCCCTCCTTTCCTCCAATGGTGACCTCCTTAGCCTTGCTTGGCCTGCCTCCAATGGTGACCTCCTTAGCCGTGCTTGGCCTACCTCCAATGCTTGTGAAGAATACTCTAATTCTTGAGGAAAATTATGCTATTGCTTTAGAAAATCCTAGATAAGAAATGCAAATGCTATAATAATATGGGTAGAGATTTTCTACAGTAGAAAACCTTACCAAATACCTACCCAAGGAGGTCCTTAAATAGGATTTGGAGGAGGGATTGGAGGGAGAATTGGATAAGAATGAATTCAAACCAAAAAATATTAGACCTTGATTGAGCGTGTGGAATAAATGGTGGAGGTGGAAAGAATATCAATCCATGTCTACCTAGTTTATGTGAAATATTATTAGCCATTTTGCCAAATTTACCATTGTTTTCCAAATTCAACATAGGTGTGGTGAATTTGGTTAAGAGTGGCAAATTTGATTAAAAAAATATATTAGATTCATGATATTTGAATTTTGAAAAGGGCTTCCAAATTTTTCACTAGCCAAATTTGCCACAAGTGTGGAAAATTTGGTAAAAACTAACTTATGGATAAAAACCCTAATTTTGCAGTTTTGCCAAATTTACCACTAGCAAATTTGGTCAAAGTGGTAAATTTTGTAAAGGTGTTTTTAAGTGTCTGGATTGATGGGGAATGATGATTTTGAAGTTTTGTGAAGGTTAGAATAGGTTTTGGGAAGTTTTGGTGTGATTTGGACTAGTTTTGGGAAGTCACAATAAGCGTGTCAAAATTGGGTGTCTACATTTTACCCTAGTTTTGACGTGATATCTGAGATGTTACGTCAAAATTTAAGTTGTGATACTAAATTTTTATGTTGTACCATGTTGGAATGATAATTGATTGTTGTGTGAGATTGATTGAAGATTTTAGTTGGTTTGGAAGGATTTTTATATATACACCTCATTTTGCATGCCTTGATATTTGGCAAAAAGAATTGCTAGGCTTTGTGAAAATTTTGTTTTGGGAACATGATTTATCGAAACCCATATGCTAGATTATATATTTTGGTGTGAGTTTTCAATATGAGGAGTGTTTTGAATTAATTAGGGTTTTAGGGTATAAAGGCTAAAAGAGAGGTGAAAGCAACCTCATTTGCACTTTTATCCTTTACAAAAAGTTGGAGAGAGTGGAGTGGAGTTATCAAAGGAGATGGTGAATATCCGAGGATGGGTGCATCATTTTCCTCTTGTGATGCTCCTTCTCTTATCGACTTGTATGTTGTGAGGCATATATATATATATATATATATATATATATATATATGATGATGTTTTGGTTGTTTTATGTTATGATGATGTGTTTTTGTGTCTATGTGATGTGAATGTTTGATTTTGTTAATGTTTAGATAGAATGTTATGGATGAGGGGGAGATACCCCGAATTGAGATATGTTGAATGATTTAGGTGATGAATGAACATCCCAATATATTTGTATGTGAGTGGTGGTCTCTAGACCTGATATAGGATAACGCTCGTTAGGAGGTAAGATTTGCCATAATGTTCCCATAGGCAGGGATATGATCTCATTATGTCTAAATGGTGGCCTATAATGTCATATTTGTGATATCATTTAGAACATAGTGAGGTACCTGTAATATGTACAAGAGATATGAAATGTTTTCTTCTCATCAGTGTTCAAATGTTGCTCTTGCAAATATTTGACTGCGTAGATGAGGTACCTGTAATATGTACAAGAGATAGTATATTATTTTTCTTCTCATCAGTGTTCAAATGTTGCTCTCTATAAATATTTGACTATGTATATGAGGTACCTATAATATGTACATGATATAGTATATTTTTTCTTCTCATTAGTGTTCAAATGCTGCTCTCTACAAATATTTGACTATGTAGATGAGGTACCTATAGTATGTACATGAGATAGTATATATTTTCTTCTCATTAATGTTCAAATGTTGCTCTCATAAATATTTGACTGCATAGATGAGGTACCTATAGTATGTACATGAGATAGTATATTGTTTTTCTTCTCATCAGTGTTCAAATGTTGCTCTCATAAACATTTGACTACGTAGATGAGGTACCTATAGTATGTACATGAGATAGTATATTGTTTTTCTTCTCATCAGTGTTCAAATGTTACTCTCATAAATATTTGACTGCATAGATGAGGTACTTATAGTATGTACATGAGATAGTATATTATTTTTCTTCTCATCAGTGTTCAAATGTTACTCTCGTAAATATTTGACTGCTTAGATGAGGTACCTGTAGTATGATCCTTATTAGTGTTTGAATGTTGCTCTCTATAAACATTCAACTATGGAGATAAGGTAGATGTAGTATGATTCTAGTTTGAATTATAAATTAATGCATAGATAAGGTGGATATATTTTGATTCTTATCAATGTTTAAATGTTGCTCTCTACAAACATTTGACTACGTAGATGAGGTAGATGTAGTATGATCCTTATCAATGTTTGAATACTACTCTATAAAATATTCGACTATGTAGATAAGGTAGATGTAGTATGATCCTTATCAATGTTTGAATGTTGCTCTCTATAAATATTCAACTACATAGATAAGGTAGATGTAGTATGATTCTTATCAGTGTTTGAATGCTACTCTCTACAAAATTCGACTGCGTAGATAAGGTAGATGTAGTATGATCCTTATCAATGTTTAAATGCTACTCTCTATAAAAATTTGACTATGTAGATAAGGTAGATGTAGTATGATCCTTATCAGTGTTTGAATGCTACTCTCTACAAACATTCAATTGCATAGATAAGGTAGATGTAGTATGATCCTTATCAGTGTTTGAATGCTACTCTCTACAAATATTTGACTACATAGATAAGGTATATGTAGTATGATCCTTATCAGTGTTTGAATGTTGCTCTCTGTAAACATTTGACTGCATAGATAAGGTAGATGTAGTATGATCCTTATCAGTGTTTGAATGTTGCTCTCTACAAACATTTGATTGCGTAGATAAGGTAGATGTAGTATGATCCTTATCAGTGTTTGAATGCTTGCTCTATAAAATTCAATTACGTAGATAAGGTAGATGTAGTATGATTCTTATTAATGTTTGAATGTTACTCTCTAAAAATTTTACTGTGTAGATAAGGTAGATGTAGTATGATCCTTATCAGTGTTTGAATTATGCTTTCTGCAAACATTTGATGATGTAGATAAGGGTTTAGATCTGATTGTTTTTGTGAAATAATGATGATATTGTAGATTTAGTGTTTCTTGCAAAATATTCTTGCAAAGTGAGGGTGAGTGGTCTTTACAAGTGTTGTTGTAAAGCAATAGGATGACTATCTTGTGATTTGATTTCATGTTCTTTGCAAATGTTTTTACAAAGTGATGGAAAATGATCTTTACAAATGTCTTAAAGAATGATAAATTGGTGTTGTAATTGCTTTGTGATGATATTTTTTCAGTCATGAAAGCTCTTGCTAATTTTATATTTTATGGATAAAATATTTCAAAACTAAGGGTAGAGTTCCCATATGTACAATCCCAGAGAAGAAGAGCTCCTTCTCCCGTATTCAGTGTATGTACATAGAAATGTATATGCATAGGATATGGGAGAAGGACCTCCCCTCATCTCGGATGTGCATATGATAATTGTACCTTGAGTTTGGATGAACTCATTTGAATGAATAGTCATCTAACATCCATGCTATCTTATAAGCCATTAGGATGCACAAGGATTTGATAATCGACTACTTGATGCAGTCATAAATGATTATGGGTATGTAAAGTGTTGATTACCAACCCTTGATACCTCCAAAGAGCATATAAGGTAGCTAGGATGTTTTTGATTTTAGAAGAAAGAGTTGATAAGTTGCCATCACCTATCGAGAAGGAGGAAGTTCTCTATCTATTTCCTATGGACAGATAGAGAATATCCATTTGATAGGTGACCAATTTTAGGTTTATGATGCTTGATTGCATATTTGCATAATATGATTGACTGGAAATAGAATTCTATTGATCTAGTAGTATTATTAGGCAAATAGCTAATATTGAGAGTATGATTTTTGGATGTTCTACTATCGTAGAGGCTCATGTAGCTATGAAGACAATATCAATCTAGTATCTGGTGAAGCATACAAGCAATTGCACATTTACCAGGCATTGGATCCATAAGGCCTCATAGTCCGGTAGATCCTTTTAAACAATAGTTTGTGAGAGACTTGATTTTGTTTGATGGAATGTGCATGATAGGATCTAGGAGGATACAAAGATAACATTGATCTAGTGCCTAGTGAGGCACACAAGTAATTGTGGGCCTATGAGATATTGGATCAATGAGATCTTCGATACCCTCATGGACTGTTGAAAGCATTCATTGAGATTTTGATGTGGTTGATAGCATGTCAACACAATAGATCAAAGAGGAAATAAAAGTAACCTTGATCTGGTGTCTAGTGAGGTCCGTGGGGAAGTTGCAAACTTGCACATCATCATATCAAGGGAACCTTATAGTTCCTATGATTTATTGGAAAAATAATGTGTGAGAATCTGATTTATGTTTGATCATGTACTGAAATGGTATGTCGAGAGAGATTATAAAGTTGACAAGTAATTGTTAATCCATATATGAATGGATGATAAAAGGACTCCTAGCCCTCATGACCAACCGAATGAGTAGGAAGGTGTTGATGTATTAGGTATGATATTGTGAACTCAACTGACAGGCCAATCAGGGAAGAGAACCCCATTCAACTAGTAACTAGTAAAATTCATAAATGATTATGAATCTACAAGAAATTGGTTGAATGTGATTTCCCATCCTTGAATGGACTATCATATGAGTTATATGTGGAGAATGAGATGTGCAGATATTGTAATACATTCAATATACTGCTCATGAATTCTCTTATACAATACGTTGTTCTGTATTGTAGAAGATAAAGAGGTTTCTTTGAGGAGTCTATAGAATAATTGTGAGGGTTGTTGAAAACATAAAATCCCTTTGTTGAAAATTGTAGATATATATTATTGATAAGGTTGTAGAATGTTGTTGAAATTGATGAAGTGAATTATGTGCAAGATAGAAGAAAGTAGGTTGTATGTATTGCTTAATTTTGAGGGGTAGAGGAAAGAGTGTAGATAGAGATTTGATGGTTGTTTGTTTGTTTGATTGCCCCCAAGATTGGAATAGAGGAAATGGAGAAGGGTGGGTCATAAGGGCCATGGATGATCATGTCATACATCACTTAACCCAAGAGAGGGAGAAGAAGATAAGAAATATGAAGATAATGAAGTGGGACATATAGAAGAAGGTAGTAGAGGATAAGATTTTTGGATTGGGAGAGTTTACTCAACATATGAGTTAGCCTAGGTGGATGCAATGCAGATGTATTTATAATAATGTTTGGCCTTTGCATCATAGTAAACCCTCCTGAATCGATGGTATGATCAAGAAAATGAGGCAAACATGCAAGGGGTAAAGTGTGCATGATTATGTGATGATTCTTATCGTGTGTCAATCAAATGAGCAAGCAGTCGACTCGATTGTGATTTATGCATAGTATCATTTGAGGTGAATGATGTTAATTGGTTCTTTATGTTCTTGACCATCCAATGTGGCTAGGTGGTAGGCTCCTAATCCAAATTTAGCTATGACAATAAAGGGACCTAACCAGTTGGGTTCAAATTTTCCTTTGAGATCGACATCAACGTGGGTGTTCTTTTGATTTTATTTGAGGACTAAATCCCCAACTTCAAAAGACCTGTGATGCACTTTCTTGTTGTAATCTTGTCGAATCCTGTTATGGTATGTTCTAAGATGTTCTAAAGTGTTGATGCATTTTTCCTCTAAGAGTTCAAGCTGTTGTAGGCGGTTTGTTTGGTATTCATCTCCTATAGATGAATCTTGCAATAGGACCCTTAAGGAGGGAATCTCGAGTTCAAAAGGGAAGACTGCTTCCATACCATATACTAGGGCATAGGGTGTTGCCCCAGTGGGAGTATGTACACTTGTGCGATATACCCATAAGGTAGGGTAAAGTTGTAGGTGCCAGTCTCGACCATTTTTATTGACTAGTTTCTTAAGGATCTTGATTATTGTTTTGTTAGAGGATTCAACTTATCCGTTTCCTTGCGGATAGTAAGGGGTGGACCATATTTGTTGGATTTTGTACTTGGCACACATTTTGGTGACCTCTTTATTTTTAAAGGGGGTGCCATTATCTATGATTATAGTTGAGGGAATACCATATCGGCTAATGATTTGATTCAGGATGAATTTTGATACTTGAATGCCAATGGAAGAGGACAGAGGTATTGCCTCGACCCATTTAGTGAAATATTTTATGGTAGTTATAATGAATTTATGTCCATCGGATGATTGAGGATTTATTTTACCTATGATATCCAATCTCTAGGAGGAGAAAGGCCATGGGGATGTTATAGGCTATAATTCTTGAGAGGGGGTATGTACCAGATTATCATGACGTTGACACTTATCACATTTCTTGACGTAGTTGTGAGTATCCTTTTCCATGGAGGGCCAATAATAGCCCATCCTAAGGAGCTTTTTGGTGATGGTTAAGCCGCTAAAGTGACCACCACATGATCCATCATGGGCTTATTTTATGAGGGTTTGTGCTTCTTCTAAGTTTATGCATCTGAGGAGTATACCTTCAAAGGAGCGTCGATATAAGATATCTCCAATGATGACATATTTACAAGATTTTAGCCTAAATTGCCTATGTTTCTGGGAATTGAATCCCTCAGGGAATATTCCTTCCTTGAGGAAATTGAAGATGTCTTGATACTAGGGTGCTTGAGATATGGTCGCATCGATACTGCATATATTGAGTGGTAGGAGGTATGATTCCATGGTAGAAGGTTCCTTGATTGACCTTATAATGATGGTGGCTTCTTCATCCTCCAATTCTAGAGGAATGAGGGATGCAATTATTTCCATGGCGTCAGCATGGTGATTGCTAGAGTGAGGTATGGCCTCTATGGTTATTTGATTGAAGTGAGTTTTTAGTAGGTCTACAATGTCTTTATAGGATTTTAGCTTTTCATATTTGGTCTGATAGGTGTCATTTTTTTGGTTGACTACTAGTTGCGAATCACCATATATGGTTATGTTTCTAATGTTTAGTTTTATCGCAGCCCTAAGCCCTAAAATAAGAGCTTCATATTCTACCATGTTGTTGGTGCAAGAAAAATGGAGCTTAAATGATAATGGGATGAGTTGTTGTGGAGTGACTAGGACAATTCCTGCCCCTGCACCTTTTGTGCATCGTGCTCCATCAAAGTATAAGGCCCATGTTTTGGGTTCTTGGGCCTCTATTGATGCAACCATATCATCCAGGAAAGATATATTTATAGGATGTTCAACTTCTAAAGGGGTAGCAACGAGTTGGTCAGCTATAACCTACCCCTTTAGTGATTTTTGGTTTATGAATTCTATATCAAATTCACTAAGGGTAATGACCCATTTGGTGGTTCTTCCTGATAGATAAGGTTTTGACATCAGATAGCGTAAAGGGTCTACTCTTGCTAGAATGTAAGTCTTTTGGCTAAGCATGTAATACCTTAATTTGATAGATGAGAAGACTACTGCTAAGCAAATCTTCTCGATGGGTGTATAACGAGTTTTATAGTTTACCAAGGTTCTACTAATGTAATAGATCACCCTTTCTCTATGTTGATCATCATATTGGGCTAATAGGGCTCCTAAGGCATGTTCGGTAGTAGCTATGTACAATAGCAATGGTTGGTTTAAGTTTGGTGGCACTAGAACTGGTGGTGTTAAGAGATAGGTTTTTAGGGTTTCGAAGGCTTCTTGGCATCCTTCATCCCATTCAAATTTTACTCCTTTCTTCATCAATTTAGAGAAAGGTTGGCACTTGTCCACAAGTTGCGATATGAATCTACGTATAGCTTGTAGCTTTCCCTGAAGGCTATGTAGTTCAGTTAAGTTTATGGGAGGTAGCATGCTGGTTATGGCAATGATATTTGAGGGATCAATCTCAATACCACATCAGGATATGATGAACCCAAGTATATTTCCTGATCTTACCCCAAAAATGCACTTAAGGGGTTTTATTTGGACTTTGTAGTCTCGTAGTCTTTGGAAGATACGTCTAAGGTCTTGGGTATGGTCCTTTATTTCTTGGGATCAAGCTATAATGTCATCCACATAATATTCTACTATTTTATGCATAAGGTCATGGAATATGTAGGTCATGGCTCTTTGATAAGTTGCTCCTACATTTTTGAGGCCAAAGGGCATGACCTGATAGCAAAAGGTTCCCCAAGG
Organism: Wollemia nobilis; assembly: GCA_028583015.1. Taxonomy (NCBI): domain Eukaryota; kingdom Viridiplantae; phylum Streptophyta; class Pinopsida; order Araucariales; family Araucariaceae; genus Wollemia; species Wollemia nobilis. Next base: position 3,165,556 of record JAQPPZ010016967.1, on the reverse strand, counting down.
GGTGGTGAAGGCCATTTTAGATTGGTCTTCTTCCATGATTTTGATTTGGTTGTAACCTGAGAATCCATCCATTAAGGATAGCATCTCGGATCCTACGGTGAAGTCGACTATCATGTCTATGTTGGGTAAGGGGAAGTCATCTTTAGGACAAGCATTATTTATGTCTCTAAAGTCAATAAAAATTTGAATGGATCCTTCCTTCTTAGCGATAGGAACAATGTTGGAGATCCAGTCTAAATAATATATGGCTTTTATGAACCCAACATCTAGTAGTTTTTGGAGTTCATCCTTTATTAGTAGGGTGACTCTCGGATGTATCTTTCTTAGTTTTTTCTTGATGGGTTTCACGTCGGGGCGTACCACTAGGTGATGGACTACTAATGAGGGGTCTAGTCCTGGCATATCATTGTATCCCCAAGAAAAAATATTGGAGAATTATTTTAGTAGGTTTGTGTATTCCATTTGCTCTTCCTGGGTCAGGACCTTCCCTAGTTTGATAAGGCATGGATCTTGATCGGTTCCAATGTTAACCTCTATGGTTTCCTCAATTAAGGCTTACGACTCATCCTCGAAATGGAGAGGGGCATCTATGATCCCTAACTCTTTGAATTATTGAGGGTCCACAGATATTTCTTCTAGGCTAGGAGGTTGGGCTGCATTTAGGTTGAAGATATGGTCTAGAGATTCTTCTATATGGCCATCATATAGAGATCCTTCGAGATTCTTATTGATTGAAATAGCCTCTGGATGAATTAATTATAGCATGTTGATGCTTCCAAATCGTATGGTTTTATGAGGGGTTTTATTGAGGAGAGACCAAAGTTCTTCTTCATCCTCTTCGCCCCATTGAGAGCCATGTATCGATCCATATTGGTCATCTTCGTATTCTTCTTTGGATAGAGGAGAGGGTTCATTTTTGTTAGGGATGAATCCAATCCCACATCATGTTGGCCAAGGTAAGACTTCCACAGGTTCTTTAATGCCTTGTTCATGGCATCCTAGGCCTTTACCTTGGTATCCCATGTTGGTGAGAATTTTTTTAACTAGGGGGTACACAGGCGACATGTAACATGTGGCGTAGGTTCATTCGATGGGTGAGAAATTATGTCCTTGAATATTTTCATCAAAGGTGGTTCCACCATGGATGAAAGTGTAGGATCCTATCTGAATTTTGAGTCCCCTTCTACTAGGCATTCCTATGTCTCGAGGAGAGAGGAACATGCTTACTAGTTCCACGAAAGGGTCTGGTTTACATAAATATGGTTGATTTGATTCATGCTAAGGGAGGATTGGGGGGCTTCCTCTAAATCTATAAGAGGTTCCTCTAATATTTCCTTCCCTTTATCAGTTTTTCCTTGATCATTTGGCTTGGTTGGTTGTATGGAAGGACAAAGGTTAAGCTCTTGTAAGTCTATGGAGTTGCACATGGTGAAAGGTTTAGTGTCTCCAGGAACATGGATAACCCTTCCTTTATATTCATATTTAAGGCATTGGTGTAAGGTAGAGGGGACGACCCTCATGGCATGTATCCAGGGTCTTCCAAGGAGCATATTATAAGTTACATCACATGATATGACGTAAAAGAGGGTGTTCAAGACACGAGGTCCTACTTTGATGGGTAAGGTAATGGTGCCCGTTACTTCTCATTCTTCATTGTCGAAGGCCCTAATAATGAGGTCTGATCTTTGTAGGTCACTTTCAGTTAGGTCAAAATTTCATAGAAATTTGACATTACACACATTTAAGGCTGATTCGTTATCTACTAAGACTCTTTTGATGTATTTGTCATCTATTTCCATTATAATATAGAGGGAATAATGAAGAACACAAGCTTATACTGAGAGGGGGGTGAACAATATAAGACCACTTTTTACTTTTCTTTCCAAATCAATATTATGCAATGTATAGATAGCAATATCAATAGTAGTAATCAAAGCAATGCACAAATCACCACACACAATAGAGACACCACATTTAACATGGTTCACCCAATATGGGCTACATCCACGGAGAAAATATTTCACTAAATTTTCTCAATAAATCTCTTGGGAATCCTTTCCCTATTACAATGTTTATGGACCTCTGTCCAAAGGAGATGTTGATCCCCTAAATCAAGTTCATGGATCTCTATCCATAGGAGAACTCCTTCTCCTCTGCTCTGGCTGGTGATCCTCTAGAAGACTACTACCTCCACTACACTAGCTTGTGGATCTCTCTCCATTGAAGACTCTTGTCCCCACTCAAAAGACCTATCCTCACTACCCTGGATGATGGATCTCTATCCACTAGAGACTACTATCCTCTCTGCTCTATCACCTCCAAAGATCTATCTCAAATCTGCACTAAACATAGTCCTTCGGTCTAGCACAAATCTGCTCAACAAGTCCACTCAAAACTTGCTCAAATATGCTCAAAAAGTCCACTTAAAACTTGCTCAAATATTCTCAACAAGTCCACTCAAAACTTGCTCAAATCTGCTCAACAAGTCCACTTAGAACTTGCTCAAATATGCTCAACAAGTCCACTCAGAACTTGCTCAAATCTGCTCAACAAGTCCACTCGAAACTTGCTCAAATATTCTCAACAAGTCCACTAGAACTTGCTCAAATCTGCTCAACAAGTTCACTTATAACTTGTCCAAATCTTCTCAATAAGTCCACACAAAACTTATCCAAATATGTATCACAAAAATCTCACATAAAATCAGTCCACAAGTCTTCTCAAAGACTTACCTCAAATCTACTTAACAAGTCCACATAAAACTTGTCCAATCTCATAGAAACATAAAGAGAATTGTTAGAGACTCAATATGTTCTACACTCAATGCTCAATCACTTTCTCAACTCAAATCAGAATATAGAATAGTTTGTTTTATGGAACTTGAACAATCACTTCACACATCCACTTGACTAGGCTCAATCAACTCTACTCAACCAATCACTCAATGAAACACCCCTTTCTCATAAACCCTAGTCCAAGCATATAACCACCAACTCAAAATATTTCCAACAATGCTCAACAACAAATCTCACATAACAATGATACTCATGTTCTTTTCAAACCCTAGTTCAAGTTCTTTGCACAACAACTCACTTCAACAACAATGCTTATAAAACAATCTTCACATAACAATGATACTCATGTTCTTTTCAAAACCCTAACTCAAGTTCTTCACACAACCAATGGCTTCAACAACAATGCTTATCAAACAAGGTTTTAACAACAACTCTTTATTCTAGAAAACCTTGAAGCATTAACTCAAACACTCTCGAAAAGGAAACCCTAATCAAGTCCTTTTCACTCCAAACTTATTTTCTAGAAAACCAATCAATCAACTCAACTATGGAAGAATGTGCTCATACCTTTTTCTTGATGATGAAGGGATCTCATAAATCTGCCACAACCACAACAACTTCTATGCCAATCTCAAAGAGGTTAGAAGATAAATCTTTCTCACAATATAATGTAAATACTCAATTACACCTTATCACTCCACCTTTCAAAAACAACCATCAACATACATAAAATATTTATCCAATAACACCTTATAAACTCCCAACTAAAATAAACTTAACATCCACCAAAAATTAACTCAAACCTCTTTAATTTAATTTAATGGCAAGAGAAACTTTGATAAAAATCAAATCAACTTTCTTTATAATTCCAATGATATAAATCACTCATCAATAAAACAACCTCTCATTAATCCTTATTACTCCACAATAATAAAAATCAATTATCAAATCAACAACCTTTCTCAAACCCTTATAACTCCAAAAATAATATAAATCAAACACACAACTTTTCACAAACCCTTATTACTCCACATTATCCTTTAGAAAAAACTTAGGCAAAAAATTAATTATCAAAAATTACCTTTGCCTCTTAGTGGGTTTCAAACCCATGATCTCTGCCTCTGTGAGCGCTCTAGTCATGGCTTTGACCATCATGTGTGCTAGATGCATGGTTAAGAGCTTAAGCGCTCTTTTTCACCTTTGTCCTCATCTAGTGTATAAAAATCAATGCACATGCAAAAAGTAACTTCCCTTGGTGCTCAAGACACACCACTCCATGTGAATTGATCATGTGTCTCTCAACTCCCAATGCCTTTGCAAAATGTGTGTTGCCAATGGACCACCATACATTTCAAACAATCTACACTCTCCCTTATCTCTTTTACCTGGTACTAAATACAAGTAAATTCTTGTCTTCTTCCTCAATGAATAACAAATGCATGAAAACGTTTCACTTTGTCGCATGAAAAAATAATGTCGAGGGGTAAGTTTCGAATGCCTCTTTGGCATTAATTTATACATGAAAATCCCTTTGCTTCTTAGACGTCGGTGCTCCCACTTTTGATGATGTCGACGCTCCCACATTTATAATTTATAAATTATTTAAATTCTAAGGAATTTAAATTTTATAAATTATATTTATAAACTTTAGCTTTAAAGAGATTAAAGCCTTCCTTGGGTTTAAACTTAAACCTTTAACTTGTAAAATATTCTGCCACTGTGGGTCTTTTAAAATATTAATTGCCATCTCAATGTGTGAGGAGACTTTTATATCCTCATAATGATTTTAATAAAATCATTTAATCTTCCACCATGGGTTTACCATAAACCCTCATAAAATATTATTTTTCCAATTTTCTCTTCAACTCTTCGCATTGTTCCTGGTGCTATTGATGGTGTGCTCCATGGTATTAATGATGACTTTTCACCTTGACATCAATGACAACTAAATGAACTCAAAATGTCCAACAATCTCCCCCTTTGTCATTGATGGCAACCCAATTTCCTTTTACTAAAAACTTGACCTTTCCTTTGTTCTGCTCCCCTAGGACATTGCTCCCCTAGCTCAATGCTCTCTCAAATATCAAATCTCTCCCCCTTACTCAAATCTCTCCCCCTTTGACATCAATGGCAAAGGGTCACCTTTGGGGCTCGGGGCTAAGAATGAGCCTCTTAGCTTAGCCCCTCCCCCACCTTCTTTGAGGTGGTTAATTCTGGGGTGGGAGTATTTCTACTCCCGAAAGCATTGTTCTTTACCTTTATCCTCTTTTCTTCTTATCTAAATTTTTTTATTCCTCTCACTATTTCTATCCATGTCCATGTTCCTGTCCATGTCTACATTCTTGTTCCTATTCTTGTTCCTATTCATATCCATATTCTTGTTCCTATTCATGTTCATGTCCATGTTCCTATTCCTGTTCCTGTTCTGTTCCTGTTCATGTTCATATTCATGTTCATGTTCTTGTTCCTATTCATACCTATTTCTGGAATGTCTGCTCTACACCACTTTGTTGTGTGACCATCATTATTGCACTTATAACACTTAATGTTATTATTCCTTGGAGGTGCAAATGTCTTAGGATTTCTCCTAGTGAAGCCATATCCTCTTCTGTCATGAATCCTACAATTCATTGCCTTGTGACCAAACTGATTACATGAGTAGCAATACCCATGGAAAGTTTTTTTGTTCCCATATTCCTATCTTTCATGTGTCCTGCATTGTGAAGCCATGTGCCCAAACCTGTGACATGAAAAGCATCTTCCATTGAAGTTTCCTTGTCTTGACCTCATTGGTCTCTTAGTCTCTCTTGACCTATTCTGATTGTTGTTCCATCTGTATCTTCTTTGTGCATTGTTCCTATTTTTTTTGAACTCTCTATTGTCCAACTCATCCTCAGATGTCTCACTTTCTTTTACACTGTCTTCTTCTGAAGTATCTTCATCTAAAGTTTCTTCTCCTCCAAAACTTGAAGTTGACTCTCCTTCCCATTTCTTTTGAACCTGTTCAAATCCAAGACCTGTTTTGCTTGATGTAGTCTTTTGTGTCTTGATGAACTTATCCAAGTTCTTTGAGCTATTTTTGAACCCTTTCATCTTGACCTTGGAGTCTTCTAAATCTTCTCTTAGTAGTGCCACTTCTTGTGCTAACTTCTCACATTCCAAGATATTTGCTTCTAACTTATCTTTGAACCTCTTTGCCTTAGCCTTTGATTTTTCTAAATCCTCTATAAGCAATCTTCTCTCTTCATCACATTCTTGAAACTGAATTTCAAGTTTAGAGTGTTGCTTTCTTACCTTCTTTACCATGTCAAGGGCATAAATAAGTTCTCCCTTGAGATCATAACCATCCTTTTCTGAATATTCCTCTATTTTTTTACCTTTGTCCACATCTTTATTTTCTATTGGCTTGTCTTCTATAGGATCACTTACTTCTTCTTCTAATGCCATTAGAATATTTTCATCTGGTCCTTCAAGTGCATTCTCATATTCATCATCACTGAAACTATAACCATCCCTTGTACAATCATCTTCAAGATGTCCAAAGTTACCACATCTAAAACACTTGAGAATTATTGGAGTCCTTTTCTTAACTTGCTCTTTTTCTTCAATCATAAATAAGACTTCATCTCTATCATTGTCTGAAAAACTAGCATCACTATCACTTGAGTACTTACTTGCCTTATCCGCATAGTAGCTCCTCTTTTGTCTTTGAAAGAACTTCTTTCCTTGTCTGCTTTGTCCATCCTTGCTTTTCTTCTGGTGCCTATATCTTTCTGATTCCCTATACCTGTGATCCTGTTTTTCTTCACCATTGTTGTTCTTGGGTTCTTGACAATCTATTGCAAAATGTCCATACTTTCCACAATTGAAACACTTAATAGATCTTAGATCTCTGGATCTTCTAGAATCTTTATCTCTTCTACCATAATTAGCTTCTTCATCACTGGATGACTCATTGCTTGATTCTGACTTCTTACCTTTTGCCTTCTTGATTGCTTTGAAGGTTGCTTCCTTCTAGGGAATAGGATATTTTGTTCTTATCTCAAAAGTTGTGAGCATACCAAGCAACTTATCTCTTGTCAAAGTATCACCATCCATTGACACTTCTATAGCAGAAACCTTTTCACTGAATCTTTTTGGAAGAGTTCTTAAGACTTTATCACAAACATCTGATTCATCAATCTTCATTCCAAGTCCTTGCATATCATTAACAACCTCATCAATTCAAATTAGATAAGCACTAATATTTTCCTCATCATTCATTCTTAATGCTTCAAAGTTGTCCTTTGAGATTTTACATCTTTGCTTTCTTGACACTTTTATCTCCTTCATATATATTTTGCAATTTATCCCACATTTCTTTTGTAGTTTTACAATGCATAACTTTCATAGACTCTATTCTATGCAAACCTCTCACAAGTGCATTCATTGCTTTTGAATTATAGTGTTGTAGAAGCTTACCTTCCTTATCTGTAGGAGGATTGATTAAGGGATCATATCCAAATTCCACTACTTCCCAAATTTCATTGCCAAGTGCCATTAGGTAGATCTTCATCATCATACTCCAATACATATAGTCACTTCCATCAAATACTGGTGTTGAATTATTTGAGGACACCTCCTTAGGATCCATTGTGTTCTTGTTAGATTTTCCTTCAAGCTGTTAAACTCTTCTGAAGGAACCCACTCTGATACCAATTGAAGAACACAAGCTTATACTGAGAGGGGGGTGAACAGTATAAGACCACTTTTTACTTTTCTTTCCAAATCAATATTATGCAATGTATAGATAGAAAATATCAATAGTAGTAATCAAAGCAATGCATAAATCACCACACACAATAGAGACACCAATTTAATGTGGTTCACCCAAATATGGCTACCTCCACAGAGAAAATATTTTACTAAATTTTCTCAATCAATCTCTTGGGAATCCTTTCCCTATTACAATGTTTATGGACCTCTATCCAAAGGAGATGTTGATCCCCTAAATCAAGTTTATGGATCTCTATCCATAGGAGAAATCCTTCTCCTCTACTCTGGTTGGTGATCCTCTAGAAGACTACTACCTCCACTACACTGGCTTGTGGATCTCTCTCCACTGAAGACTCTTGTCCCCACTCAGAAGACCTATCCTCACTACCCTGGCTGATGGATCTCTATCCACTAGAGACTACTATCCTCTCTGCTCTATCACCTCCAAAGATCTATCTCAAATCTATACTAAAATCAATCCTTCAATCTAGCACAAATCTTCTCAACAAGTCCACTTAAAACTTGCTCAAATATGCTCAACAAGTCCACTCAAACTTGCTCAAATCTGCTCAACAAGTCCACTCAAAACTTGCTCAAATATGCTCAACAAGTCCACTCAAAACTTGCTCAAATATACTCAACAAGTCCACTCAGAACTTGCTCAAATATACTCAACAAGTCCACTCAAAACTTGCTCAAATATGCTCAACAAGTCCACTCAGAACTTGCTCAAATCTTCTCAACAAGTCCACTCAGAACTTGCTCAAATCTGCTCAACAAGTTCACTTAGAACTTGTCCAAATCTGCTCAACAAGTTCACTCAAAATTTGTCCAAATTTGCTCAACAAGTTCACTCAGAACTTGTCCAAATCTGCTCAATAATTCACAGAACTTGTCCAAATTCTAAAAACTCACACAAAATCACACAAGTCTCTCAAAGACTTATCAAATCTGTTAACAAGTCCACACAAAACTTGTCCAATATCATAGAAACATAAAGAGAATTGTTAGAGACTCAATATGTTCTACACTCAATGCTCAATCACTTTCTCAACTCAAATCAGAATATAGAATAGTTTGTTTTATGGAACTTGAACAATCACTTCACACATCCACTTGACTAGGCTCAATCAACTCTACTCAACCAATCACTTAATGAAACACCCCTTTCTCATAAACCCTAGTCCAAGCATATAACCACCAACTCAAAATATTTCCAACAATGCTCAACAACAAATCTCACATAACAATGATACTCATGTTCTTTTCAAACCCTAGTTCAAGTTCTTTGCACAACAACTCACTTCAACAACAATGCTTATAAAACAATCTTCACATAACAATGATACTCATGTTCTTTTCAAAACCCTAACTCAAGTTCTTCACACAACCAATGGCTTCAACAACAATGCTTATCAAACAAGGTTTTAACAACAACTCTTTATTCCAGAAAACCTTGAAGCATTAACTCAAACACTCTCGAAAAGGAAACCCTAATCAAGTCCTTTTCACTCCAAACTTATTTTCCAGAAAACCAATCAATCAACTCAACTTATGGAAGAATGTGCTCATACCTTTTTCTTGATGATGAAGGGATCTCATAAATCTGCCACAACCACAACAACTTCTATGCCAATCTCAAAGAGGTTAGAAGATAAATCTTTCTCACAATATAATGTAAATACTCAATTACACCTTATCACTCCACCTTTCAAAAACAACCATCAACATACATAAAATATTTATCCAATAACACCTTATAAACTCCCAACTAAAATAAACTTAACATCCACCAAAAATTAACTCAAACCTCTTTAATTTAATTTAATGGCAAGAGAAACTTTGATAAAAATCAAATCAACTTTCTTTATAATTCCAATGATATAAATCACTCATCAATAAAACAACCTCTCATTAATCCTTATTACTCCACAATAATAAAAATCAATTATCAAATCAACAACCTTTCTCAAACCCTTATAACTCCAACAATAATATAAATCAAACACACAACTTTTCACAAACCCTTATTACTCCACATTATCCTTTAGAAAAACCTTAGGCAAAAATTAATTATCAAAAATTACCTTTGCCTCTTAGTGGGTTTCGAACCCATGATCTCTGCCTCCATGAGTGCTCTAGCCATGACTTTGACCATCACATGTGCTAGATGCATGGTTAAGAGCCTAAGCTCTTTTTTTTCCCTTTGTCCTTGATTGGTGCGCAAAAACCAAGGCACATGCAAAAAGAACTTCCCTTGGTGCTCAAGACACACCACTCCATGTGAATCGATCGTGTGCCTCTCAACTCCCAATGCCTTTGCAAAACGTGCACTGCCAATGGACCACCATGTCCTTTACATTTCAAACAATCTGCTCTCTCCCTTATCTCTTCTACTTGGTGCTAAAGACAAGTGAAATTCTTGTCTTCTTCCTCAATGAATAACAAATGCATGAAAAAATTTCACTTTGTTGCATGAAAAAATAATGTCGAGGGGTAAGTTTTGAATGCCTCTTTGGCATTAATTTATACATAAAATCCCTTTGCTTCTTAGACGTCGACGCTTCCACTTTTGATGACGTCGACTCCACATTTATAATTTATAAATTATTTAAATTCTAAGGAATTTAAATTTTATAAATTATATTTATAAACTTTAGCTTTAAAGAGATTAAAGCCTTCCTTGGGTTTAAACTTAAACCTTTAACTTGTAAAATATTCTGCCATCGTGGGTCTTTTAAAAACTTAACTACCATCTCAATGTGTGAGGAGACTTTTATATCCTCATAATGATTTTAATAAAATCATTTAATCTTCCACCATGGGTTTACCATAAACCCTCATAAAATATTATTTTGCCAACTTTCTCTTCAACTCTTTGCATTGTTCCTGGTGCTATTGATGGTGTGCTCCATGGTATTAATGATGAATTTTCACCTTGACATCAATGACAACTAAATAAACTCAAAATGTCCAACAATCTCCCCCTTTGTCATTGATGGCAACCCAATTTCCTTTTATTAAAAACTTGACCTTTCCTTTGTTCTGCTCCCCCTGGGACATTGCTCCCCCTAGCTCAATGCTCTCTCAAATATCAAATCTCTCCCCCTTACTCAAATATCTCCCCTTTGACATCAATGGAAAAGGGTCACCTTTGGGGCTCGGGGCTAAGAATGAGCCTCTTAGCTTAGCCCCTCCCCCACCTTCTTTGAGGTGGTTAATTCTAGGGTGGGAGTATTTCTACTCCTATAAAGCACTGTTCTTTACCTTTATCCTCTTTTCTTCTTATCTAAATTTTTTGATTCCTCTCACTATTTCTATCCATGTCCATGTTCCTATCCATGTCTACATTCATGTTCCTATTCATATCCATGTTCTTGTTCCTATTCCTATTCATGTTCTTGTTCCTATTCATTTCCTGTTCCTATTCTTGTTCCTATTCATATTCATGTTCTTGTTCCTGTTCCTATTCATACCTATTTCTGGAATGTCTGCTCTACACCACTTTGTTATGTGACCATCATTATTGCACTTATAACACTTAATGTTATTATTCCTTGGAGGTGCAAATGTCTTAGGATTTCTCCTAGTGAAGCCATATCCTCTTCTATCATGAACCCTGCAATTCATTGCCTTGTGACCAAACTGATTACATGAGTAGCAATACCCATGGAAAAGTTGTTTGTTCCCATATTCCTATCTTTCATGTGTCCTACATTGTGAAGCCATGTGCCCAAACCTGTGACATGAAAAGCATCTTCCATTGAAGTTTCCTTGTCTTGACCTCATTGGTCTCTTAGTCTCTCTTGACTTGTTCTGATTGTTGTTCCATCTGTATCTTCTTTGTGCATTGTTCCTATTTTTGTTGAACTCTCTATTGTCCAACTCATCCTCAGATGTCTCACTTTATTTTACACTGTCTTCTTCTGAAGTATCTTCATCTGAAGTTTCTTCTCCTCCAAAACTTGAAGTTGACTCTCCTTCCCATTTCTTTTGAACCTGTTCAAATCCAAGACCTGTTTTTCTTGATGTAGTCTTTTGTGTCTTGATGAACTTATCCAAGTTCTTTGAGCTATTTTTGAACCCTTTCATCTTGATCTTGGAGTCTTCTAAATATTCTCTTAGTAGTGCCACTTCTTGTGCTAACTTCTCACATTCCAAGATCTTTGCTTCTAACTTATCTTTGAACCTCTTTGCCTTAGCCTTTGATTTTTCTAAATCCTCTATAAGCAATCTTCTCTCTTCATCACATTCTTGAAACTGAATTTCAAGTTTAGAGTGTTGCTTTCTTACCTTCTTTACCATGTCAAGGGCATAAATAAGTTCTCCCTTGAGATCATAACCATCCTTTTCTGAATATTCCTCTATTTGTTTACCTTTGTCCACATCTTTATTTTCTATTGGCTTGTCTTCTATAGGATCACTTACTTCTTCTTCTAATGCCATTAGAAGATTTTCATCTGGTCCTTCAAGTGCATTCTCATATTCATCATCACTGAAACTATAACCATCCCTTGTACAATCATCTTCAAGATGTCCAAAGTTACCACATCTAAAACACTTGAGAATTACTAGAGTCCTTTTCTTAACTTGCTCTTTTTCTTCAATCATAAATAGGACTTCATCTCTATCATTGTCTGAAAAACTAGCATCACTATCACTTGAGTACTTACTTGCCTTATCCGCATAGTAGCTCCTCTTTTGTCTTTGAAAGAACTTATTTCCTTGTCTACTTTTTCCATCCTTGCTTTTCTTCTGGTGCCTATATCTTTCTGATTCCCTATACCTGTGATCCTATTTTTCTTCACCATTGTTGTTCTTGGGTTCTTGACAATCTATTGCAAAATATCCATACTTTCCACAATTGAAACACTTAATAGATCTTAGATCTCTGGATCTTCTGGAATATTTATCTTTTCTACCATAATTAGCTTCTTCATCACTGGATGACTCATTGCTTGATTCTGACTTCTTACCTTTTGCCTTCTTGATTGCTTTGAAGGTTGCTTCCTTCTGGGGAATAGGATATTTTGTTCTTATCTCAAAAGTTGTAAGCATACCAAGCAACTTATCTCTTGTCAAAGTATCACCATCCATTGACACTTCTATAGCAAAAACCTATTCACTGAATCTTTTTGGAAGAGTTCTTAAGACTTTATCACAAACATCTGATTCATCAATCTTCATTCCAAGTCCTTGCATATCATTAACAACCTCATCAATTCAAATTAGATAAGCACTAATATTTTCCTCTTCATTCATTCTTAATGCTTCAAATTGTCCTTTGAGATTTTACATCTTTGCTTTCTTGACACTTTTATCTCCTTCATATATATTTTGCAATTTATCCCACATTTCTTTTGTAGTTTTACAATGCATAACTTTCATAGACTATGTTCTATGCAAACCTCTCAAAAGTGCATTCATTGCTTTTGAATTATAGTGTTGTAGAAGCTTACCTTCCTTATCTATAGGAGGATTGATTAAGGGATCATATCCAAATTCAACTGCTTCCCAAATTTCATTGCCAAGTGCCATTAGGTAGATCTTCATCATCATACTCCAATACATATAGTCACTTCCATCAAATACTGGTGCTAAATTATTTGAGGACACCTCCTTAGGATCCATTGTGTTCTTGTTAGATTTTCCTTCAAGTTGTTAAACTCTTATGAAGGAACCCGCTCTAATACCAATTGAAGAACACAAGCTTATATTGAGAGGGGGGTGAACAATATAAGACCACTTTTTACTTTTCTTTCCAAATCAATATTATGCAATGTATAGATAGCAATATCAATAGTAGTAATCAAATAAATGCATAAATCACCACACACAATAGAGACACCATAATTTAATGTGGTTCACCCAATGTGGGTTACTCCACGGAGAAAATATTTTACTAAAATTTTCTCAATTAATCTCTTGGGAATCCTTTCCCTATTACAATGTTTATGGACCTCTATCCAAAGGAGATGTTGATCCCCTAAATCAAGTTTATGGATCTCTATCCATAGGAGAACTCCTTCTCCTCTACTCTAGTTGGTGATCCTCTAGAAGACTACTACCTCCACTACATTGGCTTGTGGATCTCTCTCCACTGAAGACTCTTGTCCCCACTTAGAAGACCTATCCTCACTACCTTGGTTGATGGATCTCTATCCACTAGAGACTACTATCCTCTCTTCTCTATCACCTCCAAAGATCTATCTCAAATCTACACTAAAATAGTCCTTCGGTCTAGCACAAATCTGCTCAATAAGTATGATTTAAATTTCTCAAAAAGTCCACTCAGAACTTGCTCAAATCTACTCAACAAGTCCACTCAAAACTTGCTCAAATCTTCTCAACAAGTCCACTTAAAACTTGCTCAAATCTGCTCAACAAGTCCACTCAAAACTTGCTCAAATCTGCTCAACAAGTCCACTCAAAACTTGCTCAAATATGCTCAACAAGTCCACTCAAAACTTGCTCAAATTTTCTCAACAAGTCCACTCAGAACTTGCTCAAATCTGCTCAACAAGTCCACTCAGAACTTGTTCAAATCTGCTCAACAAGTCCACTCAAAACTTGTCCAAATATGCTCAATAAGTTCACTCAGAACTTGTCCAAATCTGCTCAACAAGTTCACTCAAAACTTGTCCAAATTTGCTCAATAAGTTCACTAGAACTTGTCCAAATTAATAAAAAATCCACTAGAACTTGTCCAATCTCATAGAAACATAAAGAGAATTGTTAGAGACTCAATATGTTCTACACTCAATGCTCAATCACTTTCTCAACTCAAATCAGAATATAGAATAGTTTGTTTTATGGAACTTGAACAATCACTTCACACATCCACTTGACTAGGCTCAATCAACTCTACTCAACCAATCACTCAATGAAACACTCCTTTCTCATAAACCCTAGTCCAAGCATATAACCACCAACTCAAAATGTTTCCAACAATGCTCAACAACAAATCTCACATAACAATGATACTCATGTTCTTTTCAAACCCTAGTTCAAGTTCTTTGCACAACAACTCACTTCAACAACAATGCTTATAAAACAATCTTCACATAACAATGATACTCATGATCTTTTCAAAACCCTAACTCAAGTTCTTCACACAACCAATGGCTTCAACAACAATGCTTATAAAACAAGGTTTTAACAACAACTCTTTATTCCAGAAAACCTTGAAGCATTAACTCAAACACTCTCGAAAAGGAAACCCTAATCAAGTCCTTTTCACTCCAAACTTATTTTCTAGAAAACCAATCAATCAACTCAACTATGGAAGAATGTGCTCATACCTTTTTCTTGATGATGAAGGGATCTCATAAATCTGCCACAACCACAACAACTTCTATGCCAATCTCAAAGAGGTTAGAAGATAAATCTTTCTCACAATATAATGTAAATACTCAATTACACCTTATCACTCCACCTTTCAAAAACAACCATCAACATACATAAAATATTTATCCAATAACACCTTATAAACTCCCAACTAAAATAAACTTAACATCCACCAAAAATTAACTCAAACCTCTTTAATTTAATTTAATGGCAAGAGAAACTTTGATAAAAATCAAATCAACTTTCTTTATAATTCCAATGATATAAATCACTCATCAATAAAACAACCTCTCATTAATCCTTATTACTCCACAATAATAAAAATCAATTATCAAATCAACAACCTTTCTCAAACCCTTATAACTCCAAAAATAATATAAATCAAACACACAACTTTTCACAAACCCTTATTACTCCACATTATCCTTTAGAAAAACCTTAGGCAAAAAATTAATTATCAAAAATTACCTTTGCCTCTTAGTGGGTTTCAAACCCACGATCTCTGCCTCCGTGAGTGCTCTAGCCATGGCTTTGATCGTCATGTGCGCTAGATGCATGGTTAAGAGCTTAAGTGCTCTTTGTCCCCTTTGTCCTCGGTTGGTGCCCAAAAACTAAGGCACATGCAAAAAAGAACTTCCCTTGGTGCTCAAGACACACCACTCCATGTGAATCGATCGTGTGCCTCTCAACTCCCAATGCCTTTGCAAAATGTGCATTACCAATGGACCACCGTGTCCTTTACATTTCAATCAATATGCTCTCTCCTTTATCTCTTCTACTTAGTGCTAAAGACAAGTGAAATTCTTGTCTTCTTCCTCAATGAATAATAAATGCATGAAAATGTTTCACTTTGTCGCATGAAATAATAATGTCGAGGGGTAAGTTTTGAATGCCTCTTTGGCATTAATTTATACATGAAAATCCCTTTGCTTCTTAGACGTCGGTGCTCCCACTTTTTATGACGTCGGTGCTCCCACATTTATAATTTATAAATTATTTAAATTCTAAGGAATTTAAATTTTATAAATTATATTTATAAACTTTAGCTTTAAAGAGATTAAAGCCTTCCTTGGGTTTAAACTTAAACCTTTAACTTGTAAAATATTCTGCCACCGTGGGTCTTTTAAAATCTTAACTGCCATCTCAATGTGTGAGGAGATTTTTATATCCTCATAATGATTTTAATAAAACCATTTAATCTTCCACCATGGGTTTACCATAAACCCTCATAAAATATTATTTTGCCAACTTTCTCTTCAACTCTTCGCATTGTTCCTAGTGCTATTGATGGTGTGCTCCATGGTATTAATGATGAATTTTCACCTTGACATCAATGACAACTAAATGAACTCAAAATGTCCAACAATCTCCCCCTTTGTCATTGATGGCAACCCAACTCCTTTTTACTAAAAACTTGACCTTTCCTTTGTTTTGCTCCCCTTGGGACATTGCTCCCCCTAGCTCAATGCTCTCTCAAATATCAAATCTCTCCCCCTTACTAAAATATCTCCCCCTTTGACATCAATGGAAAAGGGTCACCTTAGGGGCTCGGGGCTAAGAATGAGCCTCTTAGCTTAGCCCCTCCCCACCTTCTTTTGAGGTGGTTAATTCTGGGGTGGGAGTATTTCTACTCCTAGAAAGCATTATTCTTTACCTTTATCCTCTTTTCTTCTTATCTAAATTTTTTTATTCCTCTAATTATTTCTATCCATGTCCATGTTCCTATCCATGTCTACATTCCTGTTCCTATTCCTGTTCCTATTCATATCCATGTTCCTATTCCTGTCTTGTTCCTATTCCTATTCTTGTTCATGTTCATGTTTCTGTTCCTGTTTCTATTCATATTCTTGTTCCTGTTCCTGTTCTTATACCTATTTTTGGAATGTCTGCTCTACACCACTTTGTTGTGTGACCATCATTATTGCACTTATAACACTTAATGTTATTATTCCTTGGAGGTGCAAATGTCTTAGGATTTCTCCTAGTGAAGCCATATCCTCTTCTATCATGAATCCCGCAATTCATTGCCTTGTGACCAAACTGATTACATGAGTAGCAATACCCATGGAAAGGTTGTTTGTTCCCATATTCCTATCTTTCATGTGTCCTGCATTGTGAAGCCATGTGCCCAAACCTGTGATATGAAAAGCATCTTCCATTGAAGTTTCCTTGTCTTGACCTCATTGGTCTCTTAGTCTCTCTTGACCTATTCTGATTGTTGTTCCATCTGTATCTTCTTTGTGCATTGTTCCTATTTTTGTTGAACTCTCTATTGTCCAACTCATCCTCAGATGTCTCACTTTCTTTTACATCTATCTTCTTCTGAAGTATCTTCATCTGAAGTTTCTTCTCCTCCAAAACTTGAAGTTGACTCTCCTTCCCATTTCTTTTGAACCTGTTCAAATCCAAGACCTGTTTTGCTTGATGTAGTCTTTTGTATCTTGATGAACTTATCCAAGTTATTTGAGCTATTTTTGAACCCTTTCATCTTGATCTTGGAGTCTTCTAAATCTTCTCTTAGTAGTGCCACTTCTTGTGCTAACTTCTCACATTCCAAGATCTTTGCTTCTAACTTATCTTTGAACCTCTTTGCCTTAGCCTTTGATTTTTCTAAATCCTCTATAAGCAATCTTCTCTCTTCATCACATTCTTGAAACTGAATTTCAAGTTTAGAGTGTTGCTTTCTTACCTTCTTTACCATTTCAAGGGCATAAATAAGTTCTCCCTTGAGATCATAACCATCCTTTTCTGAATATTCCTCTATTTTTTTACCTTTGTCCACATATTTATTTTCTATTGGCTTGTCTTCTATAGGATCACTTACTTCTTCTTCTAATGCCATTAGAATATTTTCATCTGGTCCTTCAAGTGCATTCTCATATTCATCATCACTGAAACTATAACCATCCCTTGTACAATCATCTTCAAGATGTCCAAAGTTACCACATCTAAAACACTTGAGAATTACTAGAGTCCTTTTCTTAACTTGCTCTTTTTCTTCAATCATAAATAAGACTTCATCTCTATCATTGTCTAAAAAACTAGCATCACTATCACTTGAGTACTTACTTGCCTTATCCGCATAGTAGCTCCTCTTTTGTCTTTGAAAGAACTTCTTTCCTTGTCTTCTTTGTCCATCCTTGCTTTTCTTCTGGTGCCTATATCTTTCTGATTCCCTATACCTGTGATCCTGTTTTTCTTCACCATTGTTGTTCTTGGGTTCTTGACAATCTATTGCAAAATGTCCATACTTTCCACAATTGAAACACTTAACAGATCTTAGATCTCTGGATCTTCTAGAATATTTATCTCTTCTACCATAATTAGCTTCTTCATCACTGGATGACTCATTGCTTGATTCTGACTTCTTACCTTTTGCCTTCTTGATTGCTTTGAAGGTTGCTTCCTTCTAGGGAATAGGATATTTTGTTCTTATCTCAAAAGTTGTAAGCATACCAAGCAACTTATCTCTTGTCAAAGTATCACCATCCATTGACACTTCTATAGCAGAAACCTGTTCACTAAATCTTTTTGGAAGAGTTCTTAAGACTTTATCACAAACATCTGATTCATCAATCTTCATTCCAAGTCCTTGCATATCATTAACAACCTCATCAATTCAAATTAGATAAGCACTAATATTTTCCTCATCGTTCATTCTTAATGCTTCAAGTTGTCCTTTGAGATTTTATATCTTTGCTTTCTTGACACTTTTATCTCCTTCATATATATTTTGCAATTTATCCCACATTTCTTTTGCAGTTTTACAATGCATAACTTTCATAGACTCTTTTCTATGCAAACCTCTCACAAGTGCATTCATTGCTTTTGAATTATAGTGTTGTAGAATCTTACCTTCCTTATCTGTAGGAGGATTGATTAAGGGATCATATCCAAATTCCATTGCTTCCCAAATTTCATTGCCAAGTGCCATTAGGTAGATCTTCATCATCATACTCCAATACATATAGTCACTTCCATAAAATACTGGTGTTGAATTATTTGAGGACACCTCCTTAGGATCCATTGTGTTCTTGTTAGATTTTCCTTCAAGTTGTTAAACTCTTATGAAGGAACCCACTCTGATACCAATTGAAGAACACAAGCTTATACTGAGAGGGGGTGGTGAATAGTATAAGACCACTTTTTACTTTTCTTTCCAAATAAATATTATGCAATGTATAGATAGCAATATCAATAGTAGTAATCAAAGCAATGCATAAATCACCACACATAATAGAGACACTAATTTAACGTGGTTCACCCAATGTGGGCTACTCCATGGAGAAAATATTTCACTAAAATTTTCTCAATCAATCTCTTGGGAATCCTTTCCCTATTACAATGTTTATGGATCTCTATCCAAAGGAGATGTTGATCCCCTAAATCAAGTTCATGGATCTCTATCCATAGGAGAACTCCTTCTCCTCTACTCTGTTGGTGATCCTCTAGAAGACTACTACCTCCACTACACTGGCTTGTGGATCTCTCTCCACTGAAGACTCTTGTCCCCACTCAGAAGACCTATCCTCACTACCCTGGCTGATGGATCTCTATCCACTAGAGACTACTGTCCTCTCTACTCTATCACCTCCAAAGATCTATCTCAAATCTGTACTAAACTTAGTCCTTCAATCTAGCACAAATATGCTTAACAAGTCCACTTAGAACTTGCTTAAATATTCTCAACAAGTCCACTCAAAAATTGCTCAAATCTTCTCAACAAGTCCACTCAGAACTTGCTCAAATATGCTCAATAAGTCCACTCAGAACTTGCTCAAATATTCTCAAAAAGTCCACTCAACTTGCTCAAATCTTCTCAACAAGTCCACTTAGAACTTGCTCAAATATTCTCAACAAGTCCACTCAAAACTTGCTCAAATATGCTCAACAAGTTCACTTAGAACTTGCTCAAATATTCTCAACAAGTTCACTCAGAACTTTTCCAAATATGCTCAACAAGTTCACTCAGAACTTGTCCAAATATGCTCAACAAGTTCACTTAGAACTTGTCCAAATCTGCTCAATAAGTTCACACAGAACTTAAAAATGCAAATTTAACAAGTCCACTAGAACTTGTCCAAATCTCATAGAAACATAAAGAGAATTGTTAGAGACTCAATATGTTCTACACTCAATGCTCAATCACTTTCTCAACTCAAATCAGAATATAGAATAGTTTGTTTTATGGAACTTGAACAATCACTTCACACATCCACTTGACTAGGCTCAATCAACTCTACTCAACCAATCACTCAATGAAACACCCCTTTCTCACAAACCCTAGTCCAAGCATATAACCACCAACTCAAAATATTTCCAACAATGCTCAACAACAAATCTCACATAACAATGATACTCATGTTCTTTTCAAACCCTAGTTCAAGTTCTTTGCACAACAACTCACTTCAACAACAATGCTTATAAAACAATCTTCACATAACAATGATACTCATGTTCTTTTCAAAACCCTAACTCAAGTTCTTCACACAACCAATGGCTTCAACAACAATGCTTATCAAACAAGGTTTTAACAACAACTCTTTATTCCAGAAAACCTTGAAGCATTAACTCAAACACTCTCAAAAAGGAAACCCTAATCAAGTCCTTTTCACTCCAAACTTATTTTCTAGAAAACCAATCAATCAACTCAACTATGGAAGAATGTGCTCATACCTTTTTCTTGATGATGAAGGGATCTCATAAATCTGCCACAACCACAACAACTTCTATGCCAATCTCAAAGAGGTTAGAAGATAAATCTTTCTCACAATATAATGTAAATACTCAATTACACCTTATCACTCCACCTTTCAAAAACAACCATCAACATACATAAAATATTTATCCAATAACACCTTATAAACTCCCAACTAAAATAAACTTAACATCCACCAAAAATTAACTCAAACCTCTTTAATTTAATTTAATGGCAAGAGAAACTTTGATAAAAATCAAATCAACTTTCTTTATAATTCCAATGATATAAATCACTCATCAATAAAACAACCTCTCATTAATCCTTATTACTCCACAATAATAAAAATCAATTATCAAATCAACAACCTTTCTCAAACCCTTATAACTCCAACAATAATATAAATCAAACACACAACTTTTCACAAACCCTTATAACTCCACATTATCCTTTAGAAAAACCTTAGGCAAAAAATTTATTATCAAAAATTACCTTTGCCTCTTAGTGGGTTTCAAACCCACAATCTCTGCCTCCATGAGCGCTCTAGCCATGGATTTGACCACCATGTGCGCTAGACGCACGGTTAAGAGCCTAAGCGCTCTTTGTCCCCTTTTTCCTCGGCTAGTGCACAAAAACCAAGGTACATGCAAAAAGGAACTTCCCTTGGTGCTCAAGACACACCACTCCACGTGAATCGATCGTGTGCTTCTCAACTCCCAACGCCTTTGCAAAACGTGCATTGCCAATGGACCACTATGTCCTTTACATTTCAAACAATATGCACTCTCCCTTATCTCTTCTACCTGGTACTAAAGACAAGTGAAATTCTTGTCTTCTTCCTCAATGAATAACAAATGCATGAAAACGTTTCACTTTATCGCATGAAAAAAATAATGTCGAGGGGTAAGTTTTGAATGCCTCTTTGGCATTTATTTATACATGAAAATCCCTTTGCTTCTTAGATATCGGTGCTCCCACTTTTTATGATGTCGGTGCTCCCACATTTATAATTTATAAATTATTTAAATTCTAAGGAATTTAAATTTTATAAATTATATTTATAAACTTTAGCTTTAAAGAGATTAAAGCCTTCCTTGGGTTTAAACTTAAACCTTTAACTTGTAAAATATTCTGCCACCATGGGTCTTTTAAAAACTTAACTGCCATCTCAATGTGTGAGGAGATTTTTATATCCTCATAATGATTTTAATAAAACCATTTAATCTTCCACCATGGGTTTACCATAAACCCTCATAAAATATTATTTTACCAACTTTCTCTTCAACTCTTCGCATTGTTCCTGGTGCTATTGATGGTGTGCTCCATGGTATTAATGATGACTTTTCACCTTGACATCAATGACAACTAAATGAGCTCAAAATGTCCAACAATCTCCCCCTTTGTCATTGATGGCAACCCAATTTCCTTTTACTAAAAACTTGACCTTTCCTTTGTTTTGCTCCCCTAGGACATTGCTCCCCCTAGCTCAATGCTCTCTCAAATATCAAATCTCTCCCCCTTACTAAAATCTCTCCCCCTTTGACATCAATGGAAAAGGGTCACCTTATGGGATCGGGGCTAAGAATGAGCCTCTTAGCTTAGCCCCTCCTCCCCACCTTCTTTTGAGGTGGTTAATTCTGGGGTGGGAGTATTTCTACTCCCAAAAAGCACTGTTCTTTACCTTTATCCTCTTTTCTTCTTATTTGAATTTTCTGATTCCTCTAACTATTTCTATCCATGTCCATGTTCTTATCCATGTCTACATTCATGTTCTTGTTCCTATTCCTATTCATATCCATGTTCCTATTCCTGTCATGTTCCTGTTCTCGTTCCTGTTCATGTCCATGTTTCTGTTCCTGTTCCTATTCATATTCATGTTCCTGTTCTTGTTCCTATTCATACCTATTTCTGGAATGTCTGCTCTACACCACTTTGTTGTGTGACCATCATTATTGCACTTATAACACTTAATGTTATTATTCCTTGGAGGTGCAAATATCTTAGGATTTCTCCTAGTGAATCCATATCCTCTTCTATCATGAATCCTGCAATTCATTGCCTTATGACCAAACTAATTACATGAGTAGCAATACCCATGGAAAAGTTATTTGTTCCCATATTCCTATCTTTCATGTGTCCTGCATTATGAAGCCATGTGCCCAAACTTGTGACATGAAAAGCATCTTCCATTGAATTTTCCTTGTCTTGACCTCATTGGTCTCTTGGTCTCTCTTGACCTATTTTGATTGTTGTTCCATCTGTATCTTCTTTGTACATTGTTCCTATTTTTGTTGAACTCTCTATTGTCCAACTCATCCTCAGATGTCTCACTATATTTTACACTATATTTTTCTGAAGTATCTTCATCTAAATTTTCTTCTCCTCCAAAACTTGAAGTTGACTCTCCTTCCCATTTCTTTTGAACCTGTTCAAATCCAAGACCTGTTTTTCTTGATGTAGGCTTTTGTATCTTGATGAACTTATCCAAGTTCTTTGAGCTATTTTTGAACCCTTTCATCTTGACCTTGGATTCTTCTAAATCTTCTCTTAGTAGTGCCACTTCTTGTGCTAACTTCTCACATTCCAAGATATTTGCTTCTAACTTATCTTTGAACCTCTTTGCCTTAGCCTTTGATTTTTCTAAATACTCTATAAGCAATCTTCTCTCTTCATCACATTCTTGAAACTGAATTTCAAGTTTAGAGTGTTGCTTTCTTACCTTCTTTACCATGTCAAGGGCATAAATAAGTTCTCCCTTGAGATCATAACTCGTAGACACCAAAACAGCACCAATCCGATTATGTGACAACAAGCGTTGATCGCATTGACACAAACAGCCCCAAGGGCAGCCCCTAGAGGTTAAACAATGGTCCTAACCACTTCCAAAAGCAGTTTTAGAGGTCACAGGTCAATTTGGCACCTTTTTGGCACCTTGGTCTCTACTCGTCCCACCCTGGGATAAATACAAACTAGAACTCGTCCCACCTAGGGATGAATAGTAGCATTCACCCTAGGGTGAGGCGAATAGCAAGTTTGACTGGAAAAAAGTCAAACCTCAGTAACTCCGCCAGTTGACTGAGGCTTAAAGCCATGCAATTGTGAGGAGTAGCTTTTATTCAAGGAGAGAGACTTCAGTGATGAGTGTCTTTATTTCAGAAACCTCATGCAGGAAGATTTTTTATCAGGGAGATAGCTTTTCGCTGAAAATAGGACAGTTAACTCAAGAGGCACCCTCGCATGCGCAATTCAAACAAGGAGACCCTAAGGTCTATAAATTGGGGAGTTTTCCCACCCAAAATAGGGACAGAGAAGGAGAATTTGAGCAATGAAGTGCTGCCAATTTCATACCTAACTGCGATTTGTGCTTTTACATCCTTAATCTCTCATTCGAAAGGGAGGTTATTGGGTGACTATTGGAGGCGTAAATTCATACCCAAAACCCAATTTTTGACCACAAATATCCACCAAATTTTTTTACAACCCCCCATAACCAGTTTTGGACCCATACCAAGTGGATTGGTGCCTAAATAGTGCTTAAATCGGTGGGCGTCCTGCCACCGGGTGCTCCCCAAACTATCACAGTGCTAATCGCCCCACCCCAGGACGATTAGAAATATGTGATATATTTCTTGTTTTAATATTTTTCATATGATTCTAGATAGGTTAAATAGGTTATAGTTCAAATTTCATGTCATTATGATTAATTTTGACCAGGTTATTATTGTTTCCCGCTTTCACTAGCTTGAAGATGCCATCTTCAAAATTTGGATCCTAGAGGAAAAATTGGATAAATAGGAGCATCTGGGTCATCCCAAAATGCCCCAAATTAGATAAACCCAAGTTTTTAGGTCTTTTGGAGCTTCCTAAGAATGACATTGAATAGGGTGCTTTCTGGCCAATTCTCATAGTCCTATTCGTCCCACCCTGGAGCGAGTACAGATCTGTGAGGAATTTTTAGATTGTTCTTTTTGCAATGGTATTTTTATGATATTTTTATACTTATTTCAAATTTTTAGGTCAATCATAGGTCATCTGATAGTCATTTTATTATTTTCATGCATACACTGACAATAGGCTTTGGGAAATACATGTTTCATTTGGTCTGCAGGTATTACTAATATTTTTTGTTTCTTTGAATGCAGGTTTCCAATAGTAGAGGAGCAAGAAATAGCAAAGAATCACATACAATAGTGGTGGAGACATTTTGGTCTGCCCATCTTACTTGTGGGCCAGAAGAAGGATTGTTAGCCATAGATCTTGTGACAAGAAACACATTTGACTCTCCTATCCCCTAAAAAGGAAGGAGATGTATTGTAACACAATTTGTAAAGCGTATCAATAAAAGAGATTACTATAGTTCGTATTTCTTTTATCTTGTGTCTATTTGCATACGTTATTTCTTGTTCTTGTGGCATATTCCTTTTTGTTTCCATATCCTCGTGCTTTCAGTGGCGATCACGGTGGGACCTGCATCCCTTGATTTTTAAAATTAAGTTTCTAATTAAATTTGCTTGTTATTTTGATTACAGGTACCAATTTTTCCAACACTGGACTACTTCAGAGCAAAAATTTAGAGATATTTGACTTGGGCAGAGAAAAGGTAGAGGTCTTAAACACCTTTGGTCAATTCTTTGCTTTGTGTTCTCTATTTATTTGCTTACATAGGAGAGTTTGAATGCTTGCGTGCTTAATTTATGCAACTTAAAAGGAACCCCACACACCATGTGGTAACTAAAACAAAAATGTGTTGGTCATAAAATCCCAACCCTTGAGCAAGACCAAATGTGGATTCCATTATCACTTTAGCTTGAGATATTGCATCCATTACCTCGATTGCGACTGTTGCTAGACGTAAATCCTGACGAAAGCTGATCAAGTGTAGTGGGGGTGATTACCAGTGCATTAGGATAAGTCTTCTATGGTATGTGTCATAAACAGAGCGATCCCCCTTCAGTACCGCCTATGTCCCATGTACCATCTGCTCTCACATACCTATATTCTCCCTCACGTAAGGGCGGGTATATAGAGAGGTTGGTATATCGGTTTGGAAACAGTATATCGAAGGGGCGACCATTTTATGGGAGTCATAAGAGCCCTCATTTTTGCATTTAAATTTTCTTTCACAAAGCTTTCAAAACAACATCATAACACACTAAAACCAGATTTTAGGGCACACTTTTAAATCGTTAAACGAGATAACCACTGCATTGATTGTGTGTTTCTTTTCTGTTTAAGTATAGCATAAAAAATCCTAAAAGAGATAAAATATATTTGTATTTAGGAGCACATCACTATGGTGTTCACTCGTAGTCGAGCCCGATCAAGGGCAAGCGCTCCAGAAAGTGCAGCAAGGGGGACAAGTCACCTTCGATATAGTCTTGAGGACCTGGCCATCCTGCCTTGGTGGCCTGGCCCACAAGAGAGTCCACACCATGCCATAACAGAACAAGACTATAGAGGCACCTCTTTGAGGGGCACCCCTACTCACCATAGGTCATTCCAAGAAGAGAACCTATATGTAGCACTTAATGTAGACAGGAGACCTCCCTTAGAAGCCTGTTATGGGTGGCCTAGCGATGAAGTGCTAAAGCAACAAAGGGGCCTGAATACCACCTCTAGCAGGTTCCATGGGAACCTTATGCCAGAAGATTCAAGGAGTAGCATGTTGGAAATAAGGCTCATGAGTAATGCATGCCTCGTTCCCAACACACCCCTCTCTAGCCACCATCGCACCAGTATGCCATCAATCTGGAAATCGCTCTCCGCCCTCTCCAAGGGGATCTCCACACCTAATTCCTCTCCATGCTCAAAACAGCGTATCAGTACTACTGTCCTCTAAGCTCATGGCGTCGTCTGGATCGGTAGTCTGTCTATTGGAATCTACAGAATTCGATAAACATCCTCCAAGGTCACAGTTATCTCCCCTATCAAGAGATGGAAGGTGTTGGTCAGATAGGCCCGATCCTTGACTATCGGATCCAGGCGAGTCACCTGATTGAGCCCAAGGGCATCAAGCCAATCCTAGTCAACCAAGGTCAGCGTCGCACGCACTTTAGTAAACATAGTAGGCACTCGATATCAGCTCTTCACAACCTACAAAAGAAAACAACACAAAAACATTAAAAACAACGAAAAAATGTACAACCCTAACATGTATATACAATAATGCATTAAAACTGTACAGCCAAAAAACAACACAAAAATTCAATAAAATTATTTGTCAGTCCTAGGGTTTCTAATCCTAACTGATAAATTCAAAAACACCTACAAAATTTAAAAAAAAATTATTTGCCAGTCCTAGGGTTTCTAATCCTAACTGATAAATTCAAGAACACAACAAAAATTCCAAAAAAAAATAATTTGTCAGACCTAAGGTTTTTAACTTTAACTGATTAATTAAAAAAAACACTTACAAAATTAAAAAAAAAAAAAAAATTGTCAGTCCTAGGGTTTCTAATCCTAACTAATAAATTTAAAAACGCAACAAAAATTCAAACAATTTGTCAGACCTAGGGTTTTTAACTTTAACTGATTAATTAAACAAAAACAACAACAATCAACTAGGGTTTACGCTACGCTTTTCACTTAGTGGTACCCTACGTTTTTTAAACTTACAGTTTCGATTTTGGTTTCATTTAGGTTCAACGCAGTTTGTAAGTTTTGTTCTAAACTAACTTTCTAAGTTTAGTTTTCAACTAAACTTTTGATCTATGTTTTAACTAGGGTAAATTCCATTTTCAGTTAAGTGTTCATCGACTAGGGTTTTCATTTTTAAACCATAAAAAAAAAAAAACTTAAGACAAGAAAAATGTGATTTTCCAATTACAACAAAAAGTTATAAAGAGGATAAGTACTCACTGGTGTCACTTCCACTCTACTACTCGATCCGGTATGAGCACTCATGGTCACAGGAAAAGTTCAGCAGCGCTTCGTCGCAGAATTTACCTCCTCCTCCTTAGAGCTCCAAATCACCCAAAAAAACAATTGCAAATGAGCCCAAAACTCAGTTTTGGCCTTTAAATAGGATTTTTAAGCCTGTACTCATCCCACCCTAGGACGAATACTAAATAGGAATTTGTCCCACCCTGGGATGAATACAGAGCAAAAATTTCAAAAACAGCAAAAAAATGCACAAAAATGCACCAAAACAAGCCCTAAAAGTGTCTGATCAAAATGCTTTTGCATTGGACATTTCGGGCATGCAAAACTGATTTCGGGGTCATAAATCCTCACTATATTATTCTCTAAGAAGGATACCATAGCCGGACCGCTCCACGGGAAGACGAATTTTTGAGAATTTCCTCCCTAAACGGCGTCACCAAAACGGGTCAAAACCCATCCAAAAATAGCAATAACATTGCCAAACGAAAGCGCTTTTGTTCCTGAAATTCTTGGCATCCAAAATAGATGTTGGGGTTACAAATTGTAATTATCCTACTCCCTAATAATTCTATCATAGCTGGACCGCTCCATGGGAGGACGAATTTTTGTCAATTTCAGCTCCAAAATGCGTCACAAAAAGGGTTCAAACCCACCAAAAATAGGTCAAAATGTTCGAAAACTACTTTCGCATTCAATGGTAAACAACTGAAGGCCCCCTTACCTAAGTCATCTTGGGTTAAGTGACTTGTCACTTTTCTCATGTCGGTCACTCCCTCATCGATTGGTCACTTGAGGGGGTAGTCACACTTAGTCACCAATCAACAACAAAATACCCAATCATGGAAATGACATGCATTCAAAGGATCATTGACAAAGACAATCGTGCCCCTGCTTGGGGCAGCAAACAAGCAACAAACACTTGGGGCAGAAAACACTTGGAATTCATGAATCATGAACTCAAGGTTCCCACAGACAAAAGGTTGCACCCTTTGCCTATTCATGACTAATCAATGTCCAAGCTCAAGTAATACCTCACCAAACCAAGTTAACACTTGACTTTAGTTCCTTAGCTCGTCAAAAGAAAGGATTCAATAATGCGTGCCCTTTCCATACTTGGGACATCAAGAGTTGGTTAGGTTACTAAGAAACCCTAATCATTAGTGCTTTGGTTATCTATTTTTGCTTGGCACTGCGCTCTGCATAGCACTTCCCAAAAAGGGGCATCTGTAGACACCAAAATAGCATCAATCCGATTACGTGACAACAAGCACTGATCGCATTGACACAAACAGCCCCAAGGGTAGCCCCCAGAGGTTAAACAGTGGTCCTAACCACTTCCAAAAGTAGTTTTAGAGGTCACAGGTCAATTTGGCACCTTTTTGGCACCTTGCTCTCTACTCGTCCCACCCCGAGACAAATACAAACTAGCACTCATCCCACCCAAGGATGAATAGCAGCATTCGCCCCAAGGTGAGGCGAATAGCAAGTTTGATTGGCAAAAAGTCAAACCTCGATAACTCCACCAGTTAACTGAGGCTTTAGGCCATGCAATTGCGAGAAGTATCTTTTATTCAAGGAGAGAGACTTTAGTGATGAGTGTCTTTATTTCAGAAACCTCATGCAGGAAGCTTTTTTATCAGGGAGTTAGCTTTTCTCTGAAAATAGGAAAGTTAACTCAAGAGGCGCCCTCACATGCACAATTCAAACAAGGAGACCCTAAGGTCTATAAATTGGGGAGTTTTCCCACCCAAAAGAGGGACAGAGAAGGAGCATTTGAGCAACGAAGTGCTGCCAATTTCATACCTAATTGCGATTTGTGCTTTTACATCCTTAATATCTCATTCGAAAGGGAGGTTATTGGGTGACTATTGGAGGCGCAAATCCATACCCAAAACCTAATTTTTGACCACAAATATCCACCAAATTTGTTGACAACCACCCATAACCAGTTTTGGACCCATACCAAGTGGATTGGTGCCGAAACAGTGCTTCAATCGGTGGGCGTCCTGCCCCCGGGTGCTCCCCAAACTATCATAGTGCTAATCACCCCACCCTAGGATTATTAGAAATATGTGATGGATTTCTTGTTTTTTTCTTTTGCATCTGATTCTAGATATGTTAAATAGGTTACAGTTCAAATTTCATGTCATTCTGATTATTTTTTACTAGGTTATTGTTGTTTCCCGCTTTCACTAACTTGCAGATGCCATATTCAAAATCTAGATCCTAGAGGCAAAATTGGAGAAATATGAGCATTTGGGTCGTCCCAAAATGCCCCCAATTAGCTAACCCCAAGTTTGCAAGTATTTTGGATCTTCCTAAGCATGACATTGAACAGGGTGCTTTCTGGCCAATTCTCATAGTCCTATTCGTCCCACCCTTTAGCGAGTACAGATATGTGAGGAATTTTTAGACTGTTATTTTTGCAATGGTCTTCTGATGATATTTTTATGCTTCTGTCAAAGTTTTAGGTCAATCAGAGGTCATCTGATAGTCATTTTATTATTTTCATGCATACACTGACAATAGGCTTTGGGAAATACATGTTTCATTTGGTCTGCAGGAATTACTAATATTTTCTGTTTCTTTGAATGCAGGTTTATGATAGTAGAGGAGTAGGAAAGAGCAAATAATCACATACAATAGTGGTGGCAACGTTTTTGTCTGCCCATCTTACATGTGGGCACGCGAAAGAAGGATTGTTAGCCATGGATCTTGTGACAAGAAACACATTTGACTCTCCTATCCCCTAAAAAGGAAGGAGATGTATTGTAACACAATTTGTAAAGCATATCAATAAAATAGATTACTATATTTTGTATTGCTTTTATCTTGTGTCGATTTGCATACGTTATTTCTTGTTCTTGTGGCATATTCCTTTTTGTTTCTGTATCCTTGTGCTTTCAATAACAATTCTTTTCTGAATATTCTTCTATTTTTTTGCCTTTGTCCTCATAATTATTTTCTATTGGCTTATTTTCTATAGGATCACTTTCTTCTTCTTCTAATTCCTTTATAATATTTTCATCTGGTATTCAAAGTGCATCTTCATATTCATCATCACTGAAACTATAACCATCCCTTGTACAATCACCTTCAAGATGTCCAAAGTTACCACAACTAAAACACTTGAGAATTACTAGAGTCCTTTTCTTAACTCGCTCTTTTTCTTCAATCATAAATAATACTTCAACTCTCTCATTGTCTGAAAAACTAGCATCACTATCACTTGAGTACTTACTTGTCTTATCCACATAGTAGCTCATATTTTGTCTTTGAAAGAACTTCTTTCCTTGTTTTGTCTTCACCATTGTTGTTTTTGGGTTCTTGAAAATATGTTGCAAAATGTCCATACTTTCCACAATTGAAAAACTTAACAGATATTAGATCTATGGATCTTATGGAATCTTTATATTTTCTACCATAATTAGCTTCTTCATCACTATATTACTCAGTGTTTTATTTTGACATCTTACCTTTTGCATTATTGATTGCTTTGAAGGCTAGTTCCTTCTGGGAAATGGGATATTTTTTTCTTATCTCAAAAGTTCTAAGCATACCAAAAAACTTATATTTTGTCAAAGTATCACCATCCATTGACACTTATATAGTAGAAACCTGTTCACTAAATCTTTTTGGAAGAGTTCTTAATACTTTATCACAAACATCTAATTCATCAATCTTCATTCCAAGTCCTTGTGTAGCACCCTAAAATTGGCACAGTTAAACCATCAGTAAAAGATAAAAAAATTGAATTTTAACCCCGAAACCACCCGTTAACTGCTCACCTCATTTTTTGCACCATTTTTAGAAGTTGTTTTGACCATTGGATGATATCATCTCCGATTTGACAATATCGTCCCAAATCGAATGAATTCGTCTGGAATAGAATGTCTAGACTATTTCATCCCAAAATTGAATTTTCATAATTAGCTTTTGTTCCAACAACCTCTCCAACTCAGGTAGAAGCGTGTCTGCACATTTGAATATTCGTACATTGGATATCTCCTAGATTGGGATGATCTCAAACCTCCTAACCTCTCCCTAATCCTATATAAACTTTGGATTTTCCCAGTTTATCCCCCTGGCTAATCATTTCCCTGCAATTTTAGTTCTTGTTGTGTTAGAACATCCTATCCCTCATCATTTGCACTTTTGTTTTCAATTTTTATTGTAGGATCTCACTGTGTTTTAGTCAAAGGAAGCTTAGATCGTCGTAGGCGATTCAACCATAATTTCGGATGATCCTGTCGAGATCGACGATGATCTCGCATGATTGCAGACTACAGTTCATATGGGGGGAAATTAGATCCCTGAGTTTGCATTCTCTATCTCTTTTTCTTATTTAATTGTGCATTAGATTAATTCACTTTTATTTTGCATCTTGGAGTTCACCTCATTTAGCATATTTGCATGATAAAATTCAAAATAAATTATTAAAACATTGCATCCCATTTGATTTGATATCGAGATTTACCATTTAAGCATTTATATTCTTATTTCTATCATTTTGCATCATTCTTGCGATTGTATTATTGGTTTTTGGTGTCTATTTTCATGATTGCAGGTTTCTTATGAATTCATATAACAAATTCATTAAGTCGTCGATGATCTTGGCTGATATCAAATGATCTCCTGTGATCTGGATGATTATGTACAATTATAGATGATCCTTTCATATCTGAGATGATCTGGACTCCTACAAGATTTAGAATCTTCACCAGACATCATAAATCAGGTGCACTCTTCTCTATTTTAGATATTTTCTATATTTAGGATTCATTTATGTTTGTTGTCTTCATATAAACCCAAAATTTCATATAGAATGGCTTAGATTCATTTTGGCCAACCTAGGAATTTGAATGATTGAACATAAAATGAACACATCAAACCCATTCTCAACCTAGGCATGGAAACTGCCACTCAAAGTTTCCTGGTGAACCCCACCATCCGTCAAAAATTCACCCTTATACCCCTCCCCCGAGAGGCACGACCTTCAAAAAGCCTCTCCATCCGAGGTATTGTCCCATCCTTATTGCATCTCCATTTCGGGCACGGATCCTTTAGTCTGAAGGTAAGGGTGCAAAAAATTTAGGAGATACATTTTGGTGAACTCGACGTGAAACTAAAACACCTTTTGAAAACAATCCGAAAAAAAAAATACATTATTAAGAACATCTAGAATCATTAGACAACCGTTAAATTTGCATATCATACTTAGATGGTAGATTATAATAGAAGACGAGTTGTCACCATAAATGTTGAAAATCAATTAATGCCCATAGAGATTACTTATGTTCTTAGAGTACCTCAAACAAATAGAGCCCAATATTTATGGGATGAACTTGATAGAAGATTAGGTATTATTGAATCCATATCTGTAGAACTTAGGCAAATTAAGAGGTTTGTCCTAGATAGAATCTTGGATCCTGATCAGGTGACTTTGTATCATGAACTTCAGAGAGCTTGCCATAGGTGGTTAGCAGATAAAAGAGTACTTGTGTCTTTTAAATTATACACCTTTGAGGAATACCTTGAGAACATAGTTGTAGTACATACATTTCTATCTCGTATAGAGGATCAAGAAGTCATTCTTACGGATAGAAAAATATGGAATAGAGTTCCTAGAGCTATGTTGTATCGAGAGTATTGCCATGAACTTTATTTTTACATATCAGGGTATGAAATAGATCATATTACCATAGCACACTTTGTCAAATTCTTGAAAAACCACTTCCAATTTGAAGAGGAGCATTTCACGACTCCTGATGAACTTGACCCTATCAATGATATCCATAAACTATTCATAGAAAACTAAGTCATTCTTTTTACTATTGTTATTTCTTATAACTAGCATGTTGTTTGTTATTCTTATTCTCGAAAAATAATAATATAATCACACAAAAAATATATATATATATATATTTCCTTTTAAAATATTATAGTTGGTATATAGTTAAAATATATACCTCTCAACTCTATCGCATATATATATAGGTATATATATTTTCTAAAACCTAAGTGTAGCACAATACCTAGACTTAGGAATGGAAAACAAATCGAAGAAGATGAAGATTGGTTAGGAAGACCATTAATTGACGAAAATGTCCCTCCTAAGGACCAAGTTCTGAAAGAAGGAACCCTAGACCAACAAGAAGAAGAGCTTGTTGTAGGAAATGAACAAGAAGAAACTGTTAGAGAGGAAGGATCCTCATCCCCTAAGATGTCTTCGGGAGGAGCTATCATTTTTGAGAATATGGAACATTTCTGGAAGTTCATTAACACTAATATTGGTTTTTTCAATAGAGCAGCCCATATGTACAAGGATCGAATTAGTGACACTCAAGTAACTCTAGAAGAAGTATTTCAAACACACACTAATCCCTTTTTCTTTATTGATCAAGAGAGTGATCAAGCTGGACCATCCAATTTGGATATGGCAGTTGTGATTCAGAACATACAACAACAACAGGTTACCCAACCATCTAAAGTACCTATTAACAAGACTATGGTCATTCCCACACAAAATAAACCATCATTTACTACTCTATTTCACCAATATCTTGATCAACATACCTCAAATAAACAAAAATCCAAAACAAAACCAAACACCAATTACCAACAATCTAGGGTACAACATAATACTATTACAAATCCCCTTCATAACACTCTTCCTACCAACACTTTGCATAATAGAAATATAGCATCTAATCCGTATGTCACACCATCATACACTCATAGATCCCATACCTATGTCCCACCGAACCAATATGGTGGACAAACTAGTAATCTTGACACCATGGTGAAACAACTAGTTTCTTGCATGGACCAGATAGATCCCTACCATCCCTCGTACAACTATCGAGAGATGTGTAGTTAGCCTTTAGATCCTATAGTCATAGCACAGTCGTATCCTAAACATTTTCCTATGTCTGTTCTTCCCATATATAAAGGAACCAATGATCCCATAGAGCATCTTCGTATATTTAGGATAGCATGTCATGATATATCACATAATGACTTGTTATTACTAAAAATATTCCCGAAAATCTTGGGAGGAATGGCATTAGAGTGGTATTATCAATTACCCACTAATTATTTGAGGAATTTTGAAGAAACTGCCGAGTCTTTTGTTCATCAATTTAGTGCCTATATCGAAAGACATGTGACCATTAAAGATTTGTATAACTTAAAATAGGACAAAGATGAATGCTTTGCTGATTTCCTAGATAGGTGGAGACAATTGATAGGAAAATTGCACTTTGTGTTACCTTATAGGGAGATGTTGGACATCTTTATTAATAATTTGTAAGAGCAACTATCTTAAAAATGATCAACTGCTACCTTGACCACCTTCGATTAGGCTATATACTTAGCCCGAAGAGTGGAAGATGATCTCATTAGGAGAGGCTAGCTTAAAAAGAAATACGATGAGAAAACATCCAAAAATCAATATAAGAATAAACAAGTTGTGGGTGATGGAGTCACCGATAGCAAAAATATTGCTAATGTTAATGTTGCAAAGACAGTGGAGAAGTTTGTACTGAAACCTCCTGATAGACCTCAAGAATTTACTAGGTTAAATCAACCTTTATCAACTATTCTATCGCAATTATTAGAATGAGGTTTGATTCAATTACCAAATATTCGAGAACCTGATCCAACTATACTCGGATATAGAGCAAATTTACACTGTGACTTCCATAGAGGACCTGGACACACTACCAACTCTTGTAAAATATTAAAACATAAAATATAGGACTTTATTGATAACAATGATATGGAGGTGCAAGCCTTTCAACCTAAGCAAAATCCTCCTAATAATGTTCAAAATAACACCCCACAAAACCAGAATCAGAACGCCAATCAGTCATTAGAAATATTTCAACATACCTTACCAAAACATGGTAAGGAGGTGGCTAATCAAATTGAACATCATAATGTCCCTCCTCCTGCCTGATATGTAGGAACTATTAGTGGGAATTTACCTGCTCATGATATGGAAATATTTGACACAACTTTATCCGTGGTTACAACCAAGCCTCTATATAATATTTAGATACCTGATCTTAGTGATACAGAATACGAGACTGAGAGTGATATGGAAATCACATCAAATAAATTGAATAGTTTTGAAGATGAATCAGATACTATTCACCCTATCACAAGTTATATGGTTCTAGAAGAACCATTTCCAAGAAGAGTCACTACTAGACCATCATCTCACCGATTACTTTCTAATGAGCTAGCTATAAATGCTAGACCAAGACCCATTCATCATCCGTAGAATAATATTATGGGTACCATCGGAGCTATTACTAGACAACAAGCTCAAAATTATCAACAAGATCAAATTCAGAATGGTTGATCAACTCCATTTGTTTTGAAGGTTCCTAATAAAGGAAATCATGCACCTAATGTTCAACCTAAACCTCCTTATAATATTAATGAACAATTGTCAAATATTACAGCTAGAATTTCCCTCTTAGACCTTTTAAGATCTTCTCCTACACATAGAGATGAATTAATGCTCACATTAAGCCAGATGATGGTACCACAAGACATTCAACCTGAAGCCATGGCCAATACTATAATAACTCGTGAAGTTGATTGTATTGACTTTCGGGATAGAGACATACCTCAAAATAGTTTACATAAAGATAACCCCTTGTATATGACTACTTTAATTGGAGATGTAGCAGTCAAACGAGTTTTGACTGATAATGGTTCATCTTTAAATATCTGCACTTTTGACTTCTACCAAAGATTTGGGTTTAGAAGTGAGGAAATGAAAAGAAGTGATCATAAAATCTTTCAATGATGAAACACAAGAAACATGTGGAGTTATTACCATTCCATTACAGGTTGGTCCAAGAACCTTGGATATGACTGTGTTCATTGTACATTGCCCTGCATTGTACAATATACTCTTGGGTTGTCCTTGGATCAACGCGATGCGAGCTATTCCCTCAACTTTACATCAATGTGTTAAGTTCAAATTTAAGAATCAGTTGGTTACCATTCATGGTGATCCAAGACCCTTTGATATGTGTGCTTTGGAAGAACCTATTGGAGTTCAATTTTGCCCAACTCTATCATCCACACATCCTAATTCTCATTATCCATCTAAATGTGTGAAAATCACACCCACAATGTCATCTACTTATTCTCCATCAGTTGCACCTCCACATATAGCTCAACCATATTATGAACAAACCGCATTAGGACCTAAGAAAGATCCTAATACCACAACCAATGTCTCTTGTTCTACTCCTATAACTTCCATACCTTTCATAGACCCATCCATCGACTCCTCTACACCATCTACATCCACTAAAATTATATTTCCTACATCAGAAGACGTAGGGAATGTTCCTTCTACCCCTTATGCTCTTACTGACAAGCTCTTACCTAATCTATCTAAAATTCTTATATCAGAAGAAATGAATGCTTCTATGCAATATTCCCTTATTTTAAATAATTTGCCACCATCTCCTCGTACCTTGGGCCTCCCATAGCCTATGGGAAGTATTTACCAAGTCGGGAGTTGTGCCTTTATTTATAAGGGATATGACTGGGGTAGAATACCCGAAACATCGGAACTCATTATGATGGATATGCTCGATGTTATTTTACTAATGAGTATATTAAAGCCAAACCTATAATGCTGAAATTGGGATATAAAGGGAAAGGTTTGGGACCTTTCCAGAATGGTATGAAAAAACCTTTTGAGGTAGAAGTGTGGCCCGCCCGATGTGGTGTGGGCCTATTTCCTAGTAAGGGTCAGCCATTCCCATTTGAGGATGATGACCAACTTATATTTTACCAAGATTATTTAGATGCACGTAATGCCTTGCATTTAATAAATAAGACATTCACATGTAATATGCTATCTATAGCTTATCCTGAGATGATCGTTGAATTCGACGATGAGTTGGAGGGAGATATCTTTCATGATGTCTTCATTGAGGAAATATCACATAATGGATTTTATTTTGATGGATCTATACCTGGTATAGCCCAGCTTGAGGCCATGACTCCTCAAGATGAATTATCCAAGCTAACCTTGGAAGAATTATAAGAATTGGGTGTTTCACCCGCCCCACCTAATTTTGAGAGAGATATACACATGGAAGTAGAAAATGTCATAAAAATTAACATTGGAACCAAGGATAACCCCCACATAATCAACATTGCATCAGAATTGAGCCAAGAAAAATAGGATAAATACATTGCATTTCTTAAAGAATATGAATATGTCTTTCCTTGGACATATGAAGATATGCCAGGATTAGACCCTTCTGTAGTTATGCATCACCTAGTAGTGCACCCGGATGCTAAACCTATTAAACAAAAACTTAGAAAAATGCATCCTAAAGTGGCCTTACTAGTCAAAGGGGAGTTAGAAAACTCCTTAATGTTATTTTTATACAAGCCATTGATTATGCTGAATGGATCTCAAGTGTAGTTCCAGTAACTAAGAAAGAAGCTACTAAGGTTAGGGTTTGTACAAACTTTAGAGATATTAATGTTGCATGCCCTAAAGATGATTTTTCCCTTCCCAATATGGATCAGATCATTGATTTTACTACTGGGAGTGGAATGATATCCTTAATGGATGGATTTTTTGGTTATAATCAGATTAGGATAGCTCCTAAATATCAGGCTAAAACAACATTTATTACCCCTTGGGGGACTTTCTATTGGAAAGTGATGCCATTCAGGTTGAAGAATGTAGGTGCAACCTATCAACGAGCCATGAATTATATCTTTCATGATATGATGCATGATATACTACACAATTATGTAGATGACATTATAGCTCGTTCTACTAAAGAAGATGACCATTTAGATGACTTGAGAAAAGTATTTGATCGGTTAAGGGAATATCTTATTCGATTGAATCCAGCCAAATGTATATTTAGAGTTAAGTCAGGTAAATTATTGGGGGTTATAGTTTCTTTATGTGGCATTAAAATTGACCCTCTCAAGATTACGACTATCACTGATATGCTCACACCTACAAATATATCTAAATTACAGAGTCTACAAGGTAAGATTCAAGCTATCTATCACTTCATCGATAAGCTGGCGGATAAAACTGGACCCTTTATTAAGCTTCTCAAGAAGGATGTCTCTTTTCATTGGGACGATGAATGTCAGGAAGCATTTGAACTCCTCAAACAATATCTTCTTAACCCACCTGTACTTTCCCCACCTAAACCTGATCGCCTATTTATCTTGTATATTTTTGCTTTAGATTTTTCTTTAGGAGCTATGTTAGCTCAACTTGATGATGAGAAAAGAGAGCATGCTAATTATTACATTAGCAGAACATTAATTAGTTATGAAACCCGCTACACAGAATTAGAGAATTTATGTCTAGAAGTTGTATTTTCTACACAAAAACTATGCCATTATATGCTCAGTTAGAAAACATACGTTATTACTAAATCCGATCCCTTACGGTATCTCATGAGTCGACCTTATTTATCTAGTCACACATCAAAGTGGGTTCGTTTGCTAAGTGAGTTTGAACTCATGTTTATAGGATAGAAGTTTGTTAAGGGTCAAATCATAGCAGATCAATTATCTGTTCCACCCATAGAATCCACCCATCCCCTCGTCATTGAGTTTCCTGACGAATGCCTTAAACTAGAGGTAAATCATTCAAAGCAATGGTCCTTATACTTTGACAGATCCCAATGCATGAGTGGGGCTGGTGTAGGTATTATTTTGATATCTCCATAGAAACATCTCATACCTCTATCATTTAAATTAATGTTTACCTGTACTAATAACACTGCTAAATATGAGGCTCTCATCCCTGGATTACGAGCAACCCTGACACTAAAAATTAAAAATCTATTAGTTTTCGATGATTCTCAACTTGGTATAAATCAAATTAATGATATTTATCAGACCAAAGATGATAAATTGCACCCATATAAAGCATATGTATTATAATTAATATATTTATTTGATCCAATTACCTTGGAAGCTATTCCTAGAACTAGCAATCGTACGGCTAACACCATGGCCACAATTGCATCTCTTTTACCCTTGGAGTTAGATGATGAATATCCTACCATAATAATTCATCGACTCCAGGAACTCACTTTAATTAAATCATGCTTGGAACCTTTGGACATGTTTCTAATCAAAAAAACTACTCCTGAACTTTGGTACACTGATATCCTTAATTTTCTTCAAAATGGGACCTTCCCTGAAGGTTTTAATAGAAACCAGCATCGGTTATTACGTAGACGAGAAATTCGCTTTGTCATAATTGGAAATACCTTATATAGGAGATCTTTTGAAGGTATCCTATCGAGATGTTTGAATCTAGAAGAGTCTAGATCAGCTTTGAGTGAAGCCCATGATGGATCTTGTGGGGGACACTTTAGTGGTAGCGCCATTGCTAAGAAGCTCCTTAGGATAGGATATTTTTGGCCTACCATAGAGAATGATGCACATGATTACGTGTGCCATTGTGATAAGTTCCAAAAACATGTTGACCTTGTCCATGCGCTTGCACAAGAACTGCAGGCTATTTCATCTCCTTGGCCCTTTTCAAAATGGGGCTTAGACATCATCAAAAAAATCAATCCTGTGTCATCTAATGGAAAAAAATTCATCATAACCGCCATCGAGTATTTTACGAAGTGGGTTGAAGCTATGCCCTTAGCTTCTTGCACTAGAACTCAAGTTTCCAAATTTATTTTTAATCAAATTATTTGTAGGTTTGAAATTCCTGCAAATATCATCTCAGATAATGGAACTTGTTTCAAAAATAAATATGTAAATAAACTATGTCAAAAATATAAAATTCAACATCATTGGTCCACTCCCTATTATCCTCAGGGTAATTGCCAAGCAGAAGCATATAATAAAACATTAATTAAAATCCTCAAAATAACGGTCAATAAATCTGGCCGTGATTGGCACATTCAATTATATCTTACTTTGTGGGCTTATCGAACTAGCATTCGTACTCCCATGGGCACTTCACCTTTTTGTTTTGGTTTATGGCACTGAAGTTGTTTTTCCCTTTGAATTATAAGTTCCTTCTTTGGATCTGCTACTTCAAGATACTAAAGTAGGAGATGAATATCGTGCTGACAAATTTAGTCAGCTGGAACTCCTATATGAGAAGTGCATTAATGCTTTGGAGTATCTTCGTGCCTACCAGAACAAGCTCAAACGAGCATATTTCAAGAAAGTTCATCATCGATACTTTGAGATCGATGACCTCATCTTAAAAGAAAATAAAAAAAAATACTAATGCAACTAAAGACCTTAAAGGTAAATTTGAGCCTAACTAGCTTGGGCCATATATTATCACTGCTAAATTTGGATCGGGAGCATACAGATTAGCTACCTTAGATGGTAAAAATCTTAAAGAACCTATGAACATTATGCATCTTAAGCGCTATTATACATAAATCTGGTAATTTCATCACTGTATATATTATACATAGTGTCTTATTTTTGTAATTCATATAAAAATTTCAAAAATAGTAATATTATGTATTAAAATCAAAATATAAAAAAATCAAAATCATAAAAATCCTCAAAAACATCTATTTTTGCACCTGTCAATTCTTGAAGTATTGCAGTTATATTTTTAGTTATTTTGGATAAATTAGCATTTATTTGAAATCCCTCACTTTCACACTCACATGAATAAATATCTTGATCTTATTTGGTATGATTATTAATCTCTCTTATATCGAAGTCCACAGTGGAATTAAATAAAGTTTTGAGCATAGAGAACTGATCTTGTTATTTACTTGAACCAAGTACACCTTTTCACATTAAAATGATTTCATTGCAAATTCAAAGCGATGCTACACAGTAGAAGTGGTCTCTTGAGCGAAAAGTTTCCCCTGCTATCCTATCATGCACATGGTCTAGAATCTTTGAGAATTGACAAAAGGACAAGCTCATCCCTACCCAAAATAAAAATACCTTGCTCTACAGCCAATCCTAGCAAGTATCCCTAGTATAAAAAAAAAAAAAAAAAAGGAAAGTCAAGAAAAATCATGAGAAAAAGAAGCATTATTTCAGTATCATTTTGTACCACCTCAGCAATATTTCAGCATTATCTGTGTCAAGAAAAAATACAAAAAAAAAGAGAAAGAAAAAGAAAAAGCAAAAAGCAATAAATCCCTTCCCCTACCCTTTGAAAGAAAAGAAGGGTGAATGAGCTTGAATCCCTGGAATTCTCAATTATTCAAAAAATGTGAGGTAATCCCCATAACAGATGGTTTGTGCCCAACCCACTTGGCCTTGGGTAACTCCTAGCATGGTGATATGTCTATCACATTAGAGAACTTCTTTTGTACAGACCTATGTCCGCTCATTGATCAGCTAGCTCTTGATGACCCGACTTACATAGTAGTCTGGTACGGTTACATGCATATAAATAATGGTCAACAAACACCCATTTGGTTAATTCAAATTACTTGTATCAAATTATCTTGCTCAAAATTGGTAAATGAACAATAAAATTGCACACACATTTGTGTTTGAGAGATTTTGTATCATTATGATAGATCAATATCGGCAATGAACACACATATGCACATGGGGTTCCTTATAAATCTAAATTTTGTCTTTGAGATAATTTAAAATATTTATGCAAATCTTCTGGAATAATTTGATTTTCTTACTTGAGAATATTGGCTTAGCGTAAAAACAATTCAATACATTTTTTTCAAAAATCTAAAATTTCTTTCATAACATGTTCAAAAATATAACAATAAAGTCACATTTATATATTTTTGACTTTTGCAATGATGGTATAAGTTTCGAAACCTAAATTGGAATTTTATGCCTAGTGCAAGTCCTCATTTATTTTCTGTTTATCTCAAAATCAAAAATCAACTATGCAATAAAACTATTACATCAATTTCTTCTTTGGATTTTGCGATGATGGTATAAGTCTATACCTAAAATTCTATGCCCAGCGCAAGCCATCGTTTTAATTTTATTTCCCATTTATTTAATCCATAAAAGCATATGGCTTAAATCATTATGTTACACAATTATGCTTTAAAAAGAACGAAAACTTTTCTATTTTATTCCATTATGTCAACATTCAGTTTTGCGACGATGATATAATTCCTAGGCAATTATTCAAATTTCTATCACACTTAGGAATTTTATGCCTAGCAAAAATCATATTTTTAATATTTCATGCATAATATTTTCTTGGAAATCTGAAAACAAATCAACACCATCATCATTTTTCATCATCACAACACAAAGTCTTAAGAAAGTCTCTTAAGCATCCTTTTACTTTTAGCAATATTTCTCTCATACCAGGATTAGCTTGATGACCTAGCGAGCGGTGACTCCATGAAATGGTCATGTAACAGTGACAATGTCCTTTGAAATTATTGTTAGAAGTCACTTTATTTTTCATCAAATCATACCACAACAACTAGTTTGTTTACATCAGATTATTTCATTTAAATTTATAGCATGACATAAAATTATAATATTTTCAAATGACATAATTACATGAATAGTCAATCAACAATTAAAATATTAAAGCATCATAAAACATATGCACAAGTCATATCACAAAAAGAACATATATATATATATATATATATATATATATATATATATATATATATATATATATATATATATATATACAAAAATTCTATACATCATATCACAAATGATTGGTATGCCACAATCTATACCCTGACATACTCAATCCTCTCAAAACTAGTCTATGTACAATGAGCAGTTAGTCTCGAGAAGCCCTCGAGCTCTCAGCCTCATATCCTCTCTCATCTTGAGGTGGAGGAGGTGGTCCCATCAGAGTCTATGTTGTATCATGGGTCCTTGACGTTGATCGTGATGATGTCCTCGATGACTCCATCCTGATCGGCTCCGTAATGCTGGCTGGTAGCGGTATCCTTTGCTCCTTTGGAACCACATGATAGTACAACCCCTGGTAGAACATGGTCTGTGCAACAACCCATGCCAGCTCTAGAATGCTCACCCCTCTACTCTGAGCCCTGATTCATGTCACCTTATCCTGAAGAGTCTATACTTGAGCTCATAGGCAGTCATTCTTTGCTCGA
Source organism: Wollemia nobilis (assembly GCA_028583015.1). Lineage (NCBI taxonomy): Eukaryota > Viridiplantae > Streptophyta > Pinopsida > Araucariales > Araucariaceae > Wollemia > Wollemia nobilis. The sequence goes on along the minus strand of JAQPPZ010016967.1, from coordinate 3,121,973 downwards.
ATATTTGCCATCTTGTTGATCTACCCCACCTCGACACCCTTGCCCTTAATGGGTGATGGTGGCCTATCCCTCTATTGAGAAGGGAGTCTCTCCCTCCTCTTTGATTGTTGCTATCTCTCTGGAGCCTGTGGTACTCTTCGACATCTTTCCTGAGGAGGTCGTCGCTAATGCCTCCCTTCATGACCCCTCGCTGCATTGATGGCACCCTAGCATCGCCTCTCCATATGTTGCACTACAACATGCATCAGACCCTATGCCCTCATCATTTGAGGAGGGCGGATGCCTGCTTACCAGGCATCATACCCATATGCTACCCTAGGGTGAAGCTTGGATCACTACATAATCTCATCATGGCATGGCCCTAATTGGCCGAAGGAGTCATGAACAACCCATGTATGGGGATCCTCAAGATCCTCCATACATCCTCTAGAGTCAGAATCATATCCCTTGTTGGTATCCAGAAGCAGGATGACTTCGAATACCATATCTCTACTAGATCTATCAGTAGCCCCATATCTATAGGAATTTGTGGCATCTCTGCCACATGCTACAGTCTGATCTCTGCTAGTTTGTCTCGCTCGGCTTGATCCCTAAGAAATATGTAGTTCAACCTCTACTAAGTCATCCCTAAGACCCTCGTATTTCCACTCTCAACTCTTTAGAAATCCCCTCTACAAAATAAATAATAAAACAACAAAAATCATTAGTACATAATCATTAAAATCAATTAAAATCAATTTCATCTCATAAAAAAAATGATATCGCCCATTATTGGACGATATCATACAAAATTTAGTTAAATCATCCTTAATAGGATGAAATCATCTCTGATTATTCAATTTGGGGATCACCCCTTATTGGACGGGATCGCCCCTATTTCTCTGATTTTGTCATCAGATGAAATCGGGGATATAGGGACGATTTTGGCAAAATTGGGACGATTTCATCCCGACATCGTCGACAGCCTAAAAACAGCTGCGATGCCCAAAAACAATTAAAATTCAAGTAAAAAATTAAACAAATAAAGTTAAAAACATAGTACACTAGGTTTAGATCCTTACCCGTAACCCGCATCGGACCTCTATTGATCTGTGTGTTGTTTCCACCATTTCGCCTATAGAGCTCTGAAACAACGAAAGTGAATAGTAAAAATGAATTAGGGTTTTACCCTATTTTTCCTATTTTTATTTAAAAACAACATTTTTTTAATTTTTGCTTTTTCGCACTTTTACCTCATATGTTCGATTTGGGTAAAAACTTGGAGGGGGAACCATAAAAAACAATTGTACGATTTGACCTAGAATCATTGTCTAAAAAATAGAATAAATTTTTTTATTTCTCGTAAAGCATGAAGAACTCATCTTTAATGCATTTTCTTCAGAAAATACGCTAAAGATGGGGTAAAATGTAGCACCCTAAAATTGGTGTAGTTAAACCATCAGTAAAAGATAAAAAATTTGAATTTTAACCCCGAAACCACCCTTTAACCACTCACCTCATTTTTTGTGCCATTTTTAGAAGTTGTTTTAATCGTTGGACGATATCGTCGCCGATCTAACGATATCATCCTAAATCGAACGAATTCGTCTAGAACAAAACATCTAGATGATTTCATCTCAAAATCAAATTTTCATAATTATATTTTGTTCCAACAACCTCTCCAACTAGGGTAGAAGCGTGTCTGCATGGAAGTGGTCCAAGGCAACCCCTACAACTTCTCCATAGCTGTGTGTTGCCACCCCCAATACTGCAACAAGTAGTTACGCCCAATCCAATTTCACCTATGATAATAAACCTCATAAATCTCATCATAAAGCTATGCTAGTAGCGTTTGACCCCACCTGATAATCAGTGGTGCTATCGTCAGACACTCGACAAGTTTGAACACTACCTCAAGCATGTTCCAAGGGAACCTCGCACCTGAGGAGTTGAGAAGCAGCATGTTGGAGATGAGGGTCATAAGCAACGCATGCATCACCCCCAACACATCGTTCTCCAGCACCACCACACTAGAATCTCGCCAATTAGGTAGTCCTCCTCTACCCTCTCCATTGCCCTATCCACCCCCATCTCTATCGCATGCCCAAAGCACCATGTTAGCATCGTCGTCCGTTGATGATGTGTCATCCGAATGGGCAACCCGTCTATCAAAATTCATAAAATCTGATACACGTCCTCCAGAGTCACCGTCATCTCCCCTGTTGAGAGATGAAAGGTGTTGGTGCGGGGATCCCACAAATTGATCAGGGCAGCCAGATATGCCCGATCCCCCACCACAGGCTCTAGCCACGTCACCTGCTTGAGCCCAAAGGCATCAAGCCACTCCCAGTCTGCCATAGTCAGCACATCTCGTGCATCAAAAAATACCATTGGCTGACGGTAATGACTTTTCACCACCTGAAAAATAAAAACAACACAAAAACATTAAAACATGACAACAAAAATTAACTGTATCACAACATTAACAAAATGTATAGCAATATATACAAAAAAAAAAAAAAACAAAAAAAAAAACCTAGGGTTTTAACCTTAGTCTGAACACACACAAAATACAAAAAAACAAAAAATATATATTTTTTCACTAGGGTTTTCATCCTAGTCTAAACAAAAAAAATAATATACAAAACAAATTAATCATGGTTTTAAAACTGTACTAAAACAAAATAAAAACAAATAAAGTAAAGAGGAGCACGTACTAGCCTCGCCTCAGCTCTGCCACCTAAATATCTGGTCCTCGAACTCATGGTGTCTATGAAAATTTAGTAGAGATTCGCTATTCAAATTCAAACTCCTCCTCCCAGCTCCAAATTGCCAAAAAAAACAATTGCAAATGAGCCCAAAACCTAGTTTTGGCCCTTATATATGATCTTAGGCCTGTAATCGTTCCACCCTGGGACAAGAACTTTAGTTAGAACTTGTACCACCTTGGGATGATTACAAAACTAGTATTCATCCCACCCTGGGATGATTATAGAGCAAAAAAATAAAAAACAACCAAAATTGCATCCAAAATGCACCAAAAATAGCAATAAAACTGCCAAACAAAAGTGCCTTTGCGCCTGATATTATTGGCATGCAAAACCAATGTCAGGGTCAAAAATTGTCACTATACTAATCCCTAATAAGGCTACCATAGCCGGACTGCTCCACGGGAGGAAGGATTTTTGACAATTTCAACCCCAAACGATGTCACAAAAAGGGTCCAAACCCACCCAAAAACACAATAAACCTGCCAAACAAAAGCGCCTTTGTTCTTGACATTCTTGGCATGAAAAATCGATGTCGGGGTCACAAATTATCACTATCCTGCTCCTAATAAGGCTACCATATCCGGACCACTCCACGAGAGGACGAATTTTCAACAATTTCAACCCCAAACAACGTCATAAAAAGGGTTAAAACCCACCAAAAACAAGTCTGATTATTGGGAAACTACATAAGTGATCAATGAAAACAACTAAAGGCACCCTTTAAAAATTCATATTAGGTCAAGCAACTCGTTGCTTTTCTCATTTCGGTCATTCCTCATTGATTCGTCGCTTGAGGGGGTAGTCACACTTAGTCACCAATCAACAAATACACACCCAATCAAGGAAATGACATGCATTCAAAGAGTCATTGACAAAGACAATCACACTCCTGCTTGGGACAGTAAACAAGCAATAATCATAAGCTAATCAAACACTTGGAATTCTAGAATCATGAACTCAAGGTTCCCATAGACAAAAGGTTGTGCCCTTTGCCTATTCATGATTGAACAATATCCAAGATCAAGTAACACATCATCAAAAAAGGTTAACACTTGAGTTAAGCTCCTTAGCTCGTCAGAAGCAAGGATTCAAGAATGCGTGCCCTTTCCATAGTTGGGGCATCAAAATTTGGTTAGGTTACTAAGAAACCCTAATCATTAAGTGATTTGGTTATCTATTTTTGCTCAGCACTGTGCCATGCACAACGCATCCTAAAAAGGGGCATCTGTAGACACCAAAATAGCACCAATCCGATTATGTGGCTACAAGCACTGACCGAATTGGCATACATAGCCCCTAGGGCAGCCCCCATAGGTTAAACAATGGTCCTAACAACTCCCAAAGTAGTTTTGGAAGTTCAGAGGTCAATTTGGCACCTTTCAAGCACTCTGCTCTCTATTCGTTCCACCCTGGGATGATTAGAATGCTATTTGCCCCACCTTAGGATGATTAGCAGCAATCGCTCTAGGGTGGGTCAAATAACAGGTTTGACAAAAAAAAGGTCAAACATTGACAAATGGTAGCTTAGATCCACCACTCAACTCCACCTTCAATGCATGGGAGTGCGAGTGAGCATTTTTGAGCTCAGAGAGGCAGTCATAGAGGCATTCATGGAGCCATTAATCAGGGAGGAATCCTCTCTCCCCTAGGAAGGCATGATGGCAAAGTGGCGCCCCTGCATGCACATTCAAAGGAGACCCTTAGGTCTATAAAATGTTGAGTCTTCTCACCCAAAAAAAGGATATAGCAAGAGTATTTGGAGCAACGAAGTGCTACCGAATTATATCCTCACCCTCATTGTGCTTCCTACATCCTTGATCTCTCTTTTGGAAGGGAGGTTATCAAGTGAATACTAAGAGAGCAATCCGGACACAAAACCTAAAAAATTGGCCACAATCCCACACCCAATTTTTTGAAACAACCCTCTAGGAGGTTTTGTACCCATCCCAAGTGGATTTGTGTCAATACCAAGCCCTAAACGACGGTCCCTTGGGCACCCCTCGCACTGTTACAGTCCTAATCACCCCACCCTAGAGTGATTAGAAATCTATAGTATATTTATTCACTATTTATTTTGCATCATGTTTTGTGTGTTTCATATATGCTACTGTTCAAATTTGAAAGCATTCTGACTTGTTTTGAATGTGTTCCCATTGTTTTACACTTTTACTAATCTACAAGGAGCACCTTCAGATACAAGGCAACCTGAGCAGAATCTGCAAAATTCGACCTTCTGAGTCATGTCAAAATACCCTAATTTGCCTAACCCCAAGTTTTCAAGTGTTTTTGAGGCCTTTTGATGGGACATTTGGGAGGTCACTTTCGCACATTTTATGACAGTCCTAATCGTCCCACCCCGGAGCGATTAGAAATCTATAGTAGATTTCTTGATTGTTCTTTTTGCAATGTTTCGTTGATGATGTTTACATGCTTTTATTTAAATTTCATTCCGTTCTGACATGGTTTGATCACTGTTTTAATTATTTCATGTATTCACTAGTTGGAGGCCTTGGGGATTGCATGTTTCCCTCAATCCGCATATGCTATTAATCGTTTGCTATTTCTTTGTACATAGGATCTCAAAATTGAAGGAGTATTAAGGAATGATGGACACACTCATGCAAGTAGCGGTGATGTTTGGACCGCCCATTTCGAATGTGGGCACGCGAAAGGTCCCAAAGGGAAGCATACCATCCATTGGTGTAACAAAATTGTATCAAACACTTCGAGCCCCTAAAAATGAGGGGGGAGATTAGCAGAAATCGCTCCAGGGTGGGGCAAATAATAGGTTTGACAAAAAAAATGTCAAACCTTGACAAATGGTAGCTTAGATCCGCCACTCAACTCCACCTTCAATGCATGGGAGTGCGAGTGAGCATTTTTGAGCTCAAAGAGGCAGTCATGGAGCCCTTAATTAGGGAGGAATACTTTATCCTCTAGGAAGGCATGATGGACAAGGGGCGCCCCTGCATGTACATTCAAAGGATACCATTAGGTCTATAAAATGGTGAGTCTTCTCACCCCAAAAAAGGATAGAGCAGGATCATTTGGAGCAATTAAGTGCTACCAAATTATATCCTCACCCCTCATTGTGCTTCCTACATCCTTGATCTCTCTTTTGGAAGGGAGGTTATCGGGTGAATACTAGGAGCACAATCCAGACCCAAAACCCAAAAAATTGGCCACAATCCCACACCCAATTTTTTGAAACAACCCCCTAGGAGGTTTTGGACCCATCCCAAGTGGATTGGTGTCAATACCGAGCCCCAAACGACGGGCGTCCTTCCCCTGGGCGTCCCTCGCACTACTACAGTCCTAATCGCCCCACCCAGAGTGATTAGAAATCTATAGTATATTTCTTCACTATTTATTTTGCATCATGTTTTGTGTGTTTCATATATGCTACTGTTCAAATTTGAAAGCATTCTGACTTGTTTTGACTGTGTTCCCATTGTTTTACACTTTTACTAACCTACAGGGAGCACCTTCGGATACAGGGAAACCTGAGCAGAATCTGCCAAATCCAACCTTCTGGGTCGTGTCAAAATACCCTAATTTTCCTAACCCCAACAATACTTATAAAATAAGGTTTTAACAACAACTCTTTATTCCAAAAAACCTTGAAGTATTAACTCAAACACTCTCAAAAAGGAAACCCTAATCAAGTCCTTTTCACTCCAAACTTATTTTCCAGAAAAATAATCAATCAACTCAACTATGGAAGAATGTTCTCATAGCTTTTTCTTGATGATGAAGGGATCTCATAAATCTGCCACAACCATAACAACTTCTATGCCAATCTCAAAGAGGTTAGAAGATAAAACTTTCTCGCAATATAATGTAAATACATAATTACACCTTATCACTCCATATTTCAAAAACAACCATCAACATACATAAAATATTTATCCAATAACACCTTATAAACTCCCAACTAAAATAAACTTAACATCCACAAAAAATTAACTCAAACCTCTTTAATTTAATTTAATGGCAAGAGAAAATTTGATAAAAATCAAATCAAATTTCTTTATAATTCCAATGATATAAATCACTCATCAATAAAAAAACATCTCTTTAATCCTTATTACTCCACAATAATAAAAATCAATTATCAAATCAACAACCTTTCTTAAACCCTTATAACTCCAAAAATAATATAAATCAAACACACAACTTTTCACAAACCCTTATTACCCCACATTATCCTTTATAAAAACCTTAGGAAAAAAATTAATTATCAAAAAGTACCTTTGCATCTTAGTGGGTTTCGAACCCACAATCTCTGCCTCTACGAGCTCTCTAGCCATGGCTTTGACTGCCTCATGCGCTAGACACACGGTTAAGAGCCTAAGTGATATTTGTCCCCTTTTTCCTTGGCTAGCATGCAAAAACCAAGGCACGTGCAAAAAGGAACTTCCCTTGGTGCTCAAGACACACCACTCCATGTGAATCGATCGCGTGTCTCTCAACTCCCAATGCCTTTGCAAAACGTGCACTGCCAATGGGCCACCATGTCCTTTATATTTCAAACAATCTGCACTCTCCCTTATCTCTTCTACTTGGATCTAAAGACAACTGAAATTCTTGTCTTCTTCCTCAACTAATAATAAATGCACAAAAAAAATTCACTTTGTTGCATGAAAAAAAATAATGTTGAGGGGTAAGTTTTGAATGCCTCTTTGGCATTTATTTATACACAAAAATCCCTTAGCTTCTTAGACTTCGGTGCTCCCACTTTTGATGACGTTAGCACTCCCACCTTTACAATTTATCAACTATTTAAATTCTAAGGAATTTAAATTTTATAAATTATATTTATAAACTTTAGCTTTAAAGAGATTAAAGCCTTCCTTGGGTTTAAACTTAAACCTTTAACTTGTAAAATATTTTACCATCGTGGGTCTTTTAAAAAATTAACTGCCATCTCAATGTGTGAGGAGATTTTTATATCCTCATAATGATTTTAATAAAACTATTTAATCTTCCACCATGGATTTACCATAAACCCTCATAAAATATTATTTTACCAATTTTATCTTCAACTCTTCACATTGTTCTTGGTGCTATTGATGGTGTGCTCCATGGTATTAATGACGAATTTTCACCTTGACATCAATGACAACTAAATGAACTCAAAATGTCCAACAAATAATACCCTGATATAGTCTTAAGACGAGTGTCTTCCTCATGGAAGGATAAAATGGCATTGTTAATTCCTATAAATTTGACCATGTCGACGATGTCATTTGGAGATAGGTCTTGAGGGACTTCTTATTCACTCAAGAGTTTTATCAATATCTCTCTATGGGTAGGCAATGTCTTTAATAGTTGTAAGAGGGATATTTTAGTGGGTATTTCTTCTAATTGTAGACAAATATCAAAGGTATGTAATTTTTTTTGAGAAGGTGTAACCACTAAAGGTAATTTATTGGGGATGTTGACTTTTAATTTTGGGATAGCCACTAGGGATTGATCTAAAAGTTGATTTTTTCTTGTTTCCTTATGATGGCATGAGAATATTTTGATAGATAGATGGCACCTATGAAGTTACCTACATTTTGGTCATGCATTGGTAGGGGATTTTGAAATATCCCCATATATTTTTTAGGGTTTGGTTTTCTTTTGATCGTTACTTTTCCTCCTTCAATGAAGTCTTGGATGATATTCTTTAGGGTTCTACACTTTTTGGTAGTATGTCCTTTTGTTTGATGATAATCATAATATTCATCTTGTTTATACCAAACAAGTGCTCCCTTTAATAAGTCCCATGGTCTAACAAGTGGAAGTTCTATTAGTTTGTACTTGAGGAGCATTTTCAACATGGTAGTTTGACTTGATCCCATATTTGTGTACTACCTTTGAGGTTTTTCTTCCTTTTGGAGGACTAATTTTTGAGGGGCATTTTGGGTAGCATTTACATTGTTGTTTTATAAAGAATCAGTTACACCATCCCCTACAACATGTTTGTTTTTGTATTGTCCTTTTTTAGGGGGTTTTTCCTCTTCTTTCTTGTTATAGTTGGGTTGACCATACCTTATGAGGATGGCCTCTACTATTTTATCCATATCGACGACTTCTTTGAAGGAGGTTAAGTTTGTCATCTCCAAGGGGTATGACAATTGTTCATGAAGTTTTCATAGAAAAATATGTAAGATTTATTTAGGAAGTGGAATGTATTGGAGTCTACCCATGAGGGCTTTCTATTTGGTCAATAAATCCATAAATTTCTCATTTTTTCCTTGTTTAAGTTGTTAAAGGTCGTCTATGGTAACCTTATATTCTATATAGATTAATAATTGTTTAACAAAGGCTTCCATAAGTTATCTAAACTTTATAATGGAATTATGAGGTATTTGGAAGTACCATTCTAAGTCTAATCAACTAAGGCTCTTTGGAAATAATCTAAGAAGAAGTTTTTCATCGTGGTTAATGTCATTGTAAGCTATTTGGAATAGCCTTAAGTGGTTGATGGGATCTTGTTTTCCATTATACATTTGAAACTTAGGGGTTTTAGAATTCTTAAGAAATGGGTGATTAAGAATTTTTGAATCCAAAGGTTCATTGTAAAATTCTTCAAAAGAGTATTTAAGTTTAGATGTTCCTTGAAGGGAGGCAATTTTACATTCAAGTTCTTCAAACTTGGAATTTGGCATCTTCTTTCTATATCTAAAATTTTAGTCTTAATATCTTGGATAACATTGAATCGAGGTTGAGTTTGTGATTGAGTGAATGTGTGGGTTGTGAGAGGTATACTTATAATATTTGGTATGTTTTGGTTTGAAATTGTGATTTGGGAAATTTGACTAATCCTCGTGTTGCGAGTGAGAAAAGGGTTTGTGGTGTTGGTTTCTTCATTAGATAAAAGGTTTATTGAAGTGGGTATTTCTATGGATAAAGTGGGATGTGTTGTAGAATCAGTAGGTCGCACCGTAGCCACATTAAGACTTGTAAAGTTATTTTGAAATTCATTATTTGAGTGACTATTGATTTTTCATTAGAATAACATAATTTTTCATGCATTATGGCAGATTTCACTTTTGCTTGTTCTCTAATTTCCTATTTAAGAATATATAAAATGACGTATTTGTTTGACGAGAGATCTATTCTTAAACTAATTGTTGTCTTGGCCCTTGTTGTGACCAAGGATTTACTTCTAGTTCAATTTACTCTTGAGAAGAGGATCCTTCCAGTGAAGGAACAAGGGCACCCCTTGTTTTGGGTGTTATAAGGATGTTGAGACATAGTTAGAAGACTTAGCTTAAAATAGGGGGTTACTTTATTAGAGTTTTGTTTCCAGAGTACTTATAGAAAAAAAGATAAGATGTTTGAGATCCTTATGTCACCCATATAAGAAGCCCTCCTTATGAATCCCTCTAATCCACTGTAATATATTATCCAAAGAAGATTTCTCCCTTAAGGTTTGTACGTCAGTTTACTCAAGGGATCGTTAACCTTCCCTTAGTAGGATTAGCAATTGGTTATGTTCTTGTTATCTTAATTTAATGTTATGTAAACTAAGAAAACAAATTAAATAGTTTGTTTAAGTTCAACAAAATTTTATCTTAGTTAAGGCAAAAGGAAGTGTTCATGTCGGGTTCACCAATTTATGTAGGTGGTGGTAAAACCTCATGTTATTTTCCCTTTTTAATCTAATTAATGTCAAGTGTGCGTAGGGAATATTCGTCAGAATCTCTACTTCCCCACTTGAGGGCCTCTTTCCAAAGGAGATCCCAAGGATATATGAATCCTCAATACCACTAGACCCCTACTGTTCGTAAATTATAAAGGTCATGAAAGGTTGATGTAATACTCGTTTTGTGGTGTTTTATGTGTTCAATTAGGACAATCATCTAAAATTTTTAGATCCTCAGAAATCTTGACTCTTTATCGAGCCTTAACAGTTATTTGAACCTAAATCATCAAAACCATATAAAATGCAAATCTTGGATTAATACACACAAATGAAAACAAACAAGAGCTATCCTAAATGCAATTCAAGTTTTGAATACATAGTCTAAGGAGATTTTCATTTTTAGGGTAAACAAAGAAGGATGCAATCAAAGAGGATTAGCCTAATGCAACTAAATACAATTCAAATTTCTTGCCTAAGTACTTAATTATAAAAGATATGATAAAATAGGATTTAAGGTTCTTTAATTAACTTCTCCTTAAATTTTTTGTAAGGAAATTTCTAAGTTTTGTAAATAAATTTCTAAGTTTTGTAAGTGTTTGTAAAAGGTTTTGTCTATGTTTTGTAAAGATTTTTTCTATGTTTTGTAATGAAGTTTTGAAGGTTTACAAACAATATTGTGTTTTAATCTAGGTTCCTTAATTTCCCAAAGTAGATGTGCTTTAGGTTTCAGAACAACAAACAATCATAAACATAATGCACAAAAGGGAATGATAGGGCTAGGGAAGGACCAAGTGGTTGGATTACCTTGATCGAGGTCTATCCGTCAAATTTGCCATAGCACAGAGCCAATTTTCCACTCGAGCCAAATTCACCACAGGGGTGGTGAATTTGGTAAATCTACACAAAAACCTAAAACAAATAGGGTTTCTATTTTTGAGGGCATGTCTGAGGGTAGTGACATTGATAGGCTATCTTTGCTATTGATCAGACCCCCTTTTATGCAAAAAAGATAAGTATGAATGCCTATTTTTGGAGCAATTTTGGCCTATTGCCAAATTCAGCATTGGGTTTTTCCAAATTCATCACTACAAAATTTTGTTTGAGTGGCAAATCTGGTCCGGTTAAATAGACTACCAAATTCGCTATGGGGGTGGTGAATCTAGTCCTAGGTAGAGAAATCAGATTTTCAAGGCTGATTTCAGTGGGTTATACAATGATTTTTGAGCTGAAAATTTGTTATAGGATCCCTATAGAAGTATAGAGGGTTTGTGAGTGGAAAAATCAAAGAGAAGAGTCTCGAAAATTAGTTTTTTCCAAATTCATTACAAGGATGGCGAATTTGGTTCTAGACACGGTTTTTAAATTTTTAGAGTTAAATTGAGGGTAGATTTGAGCTAGGTTTGACTTGAAACTAATAGGGAAGATTCCTAATATGCTCCAGAAGGTCTTTTTATAGATAAATCAGGGGATTAAGCTCTCAAATATGAGAATTAAAATATTGTTAGTGGTAAAAAGGATGAAATCCCCAAGGGGGATTTGCAAGTTTTAAGAAATAAAACTTGTGAAAGTCTATAAAAGGGGTATCAGAGGCTTAGGAAATGCTAAAACAAGGTGAAGCCACTTCCTAAAAATGCTACAAGGATGAATTGAAAGACTATTTTGGGGATTTGACAAAATGTATCAAGGAATTGTTCAAATTTCAAACTAAATGAGCAATAACAAGTAAATGTGAGAGCATAAATCTAAAATTAAATTCTACAGAAGCATAAATGCATGTAAAATTATATGTAATACAATAAGAAATTACTAATTGCCTTTAATTCTAATAAAAATACAAGTAATCTTCCTAAAATGGTGAGAAATCTCACATATGAAGCTGAAGAAAATGTTAGTAAAAATGCTTGAAACAAAGAAACAATATATGAAATAAGAATGCTAAATTTATGGCACTAAAATAGCATGAAAGGAAACAATATTAGATCAATATGTTGTAGGAAGAAAAAGGGTTGTTAGAGTTACTATGGAATAGTAACTGTTGTATTACCTCATTTGGTTATATGTTGTTAGGGTAGGTTAATTATTCTACTATCCTAGGTTAGATATTTGCTTTACCGATATTCCTTATTATCGGTAAGTATTTGTTAGCATATTTTTTTGTTAGTTGTTAGCATAATATAGGGGATCCTATTTTTTATTTTATTTTGGGCTATTATTAGCCTTAGTATTCTATTTATATGCATTATTATCAATGCTAAGAATATTGCATTATCGCCTCTTAATATGGTATTAGAGTAGGTTTCGCTCCAACTCTGTTTGAAGATCCTTATCCATATTTGATCTGGAAGCTCAAAGATAGATCTATTTTGTCTTGACTCTTAGAGGTGTACCTAGGGCATGGTCACGTAGCCACTAGCAAGAAGCCTATGGATTGCAGGCTTGACAAGCTATAGTGTCACATTGACCTGATGGGTGCACAGTCACCTAACTGCTGATTGAATACACAAGTTAGACCGAGCTACGAATATTGACCCCTTACGGGCTCAATTGGAGCTCCCTAGAGGTGATTAGACCACACAGATCTAATCCCATGTCAAGACATGAGAGGGCCTATGTGACGTGATTGACTAACGTATTAGCCCTCGAGTAGTAGGGATTGACTAACGTATTAGACCTCGAGTAGCCTACTGTAGGCTACTCTTCAATGTGAACCAGTGTGATCTGTGAATCCCTATTACGTGAATGCTAACTAAGCTAGACGTGCTAAGATGATCATTGATCAAAGATGATTGCTAATATTTGAAGACCTATGAGGATGCAATAAGCTAGCGGACTAGCCAGCAGGGATCGAATGCAACAAACTGATGAACTGCAATTGACATGTGGATAGAAGAGTGACAGATTTTATTTTGGGCTATTATTAGCCTTAGTATTCTATTTATATGCATTATTATCAATGCTAAGAATATTTCATTATCGCCTCTTAATATGGTATTAGAGTAGGTTTCGCTCCAACTCTGTTTGAAGATCCTTATCCATATTTGATCTGGAAGCTCAAAGATAGATCTATTTTGTCTTGACTCTTAGAGGTGTACCTAGGGCATGGTCACGTAGCCACTAGCAAGAAGCCTATGGATTGCAGGATTGACAAGCTATAGTGTCACATTGACCTGATGGGTGCACAGTCACCTAACTGCTGATTGAATACACAAGTTAGACCGAGCTATGAATATTGATCCCTGACATGCTCAATTGGAGCACCCTAGAGGTGATCAGACCACACAGATCTAATTCCATGTCAAGACATGAGAGGGCCTATGTGACGTGATTGACTAACATATTAGCCCTTGATTAGTAGGGATTGACTAACGTATTAGACCTCGAGTAGCCTACTGTAGGCTACTCTTCAATGTGAACCAGTGTGATCTGTGAATCCCTATTACGTGAATGCTAACTAAGCTAGACGTGCTAAGATGATCATTGATCAAAGATGATTGCTAATGTTTGAAGACCTATGAGGATGCAATAAGCTAGCAGACTAGCCAGTCCAAATACCTGGAACCAAACTCCTTGGATGACTAAACTCCTCAGTGGACATGGAAGACATGTTGGATGACGTCCAAATACCTGGAACCAAACTCCTCAGTGGACATGGAAGACACGTTGGATGACTAAACTCCTCAGTGGACATGGAAGACACGTTGGATGACTAAACTCCTCAGTGGACATGGAAGACATGTTGGATGACGTCCAAATACCTGGAACCAAACTCCTCAGTGGACATGGAAGACACGTTGGATGACTAAACTCCTCAGTAGACATGGAAGACATGTTGGATGACGTCCAAATACCTGGAACCAAACTCCTCAGTGGACATGGAAGACACGTTGGATGACTAAACTCCTCAGTGGACATGGAAGACACGTTGGAGGAGTTTACAAATACCTGGAACCAAACTCCTCAGTGGACATGGAAGACACGTTGGATGACTAAACTCCTCAGTGGACATGGAAGACACGTTGGAGGAGTTTACACGTTGGATGACTAAACTCCTCAGTAGACATGGAAGACATGTTGGACGTCACGTTGGATAACTAAACTCCTCAGTGGACATGGAAGACACGTTGGATGACTAAACTCCTCAGTGGACATGGAAGACATGTTGGATGACATCCAAAACGTTGGATAACTAAACTCCTCAGTGGACATGGAAGACACGTTGGATGACTAAACTCCTCAGTGGACATGGAAGACATGTTGGATGACATCCAAAACGTTAGGAAAGACATGGAGAGAATAGTTCATACGAGAGGCCATTGAAATATTGGGTACAATCTATTAGAAAGTAGACATTACCATATGTGTGGTGTTTTCGTTATAAACCACATTGTAGTCGTTTCCCCACAAATGTGGGATAATTTCACCTTGGTATCATTGAAACTACGTCTGATCATAGATGACATGATGCTCGAGCACTGCGAAAACATTCAGTATATTTTTTATTTGCAGTGACGACTATGACACCATTTTTAGTGTGTTGCAGTAGCACTAAGACAAGGTTACCGAGAGAAGAATGAATCATAGTAGGCTACGAGCTTCTTTTTACTAAGTTGTAGTGCCACAGACGACAACGATCCAAGAGCGTATATGGATTCATGTGAATGCAAAAAAAAAAATTGAAAGCTCTATTATTGTATCCAAGCATGGGATCAAAAAATGGAGGACATAGGCAAACATTGAATTGCATGTTCGCAGTTGTAGATATTATAGAAATCTTGGCCATCACTAATGAAATAAGGCCTAGGCACGCGTAGATTTGTTGCCCACAAACACTATGATCTAACAAGTTATAGTTGTTGTAAGATCATTAGGAGGTTATCGTAGACACGTAGACATCATATCACACCCTCTGTGAAGATGCGTGGTGGTCGAAAAAACCATTTACAGATGCTCTGTGGAGATAGCCCCAGATTTCAAATAAAATTCACGTCAGACAGAGAGGTGGATCAGATCGATCATCTTGCACATCTACTCAATAGAACAATGGATATCAATTCCAGTAATCCATTATATTATGTTATAAAATTAGAGGCAGCCCAGCGTCAGATTGTATATCTAGAGAAGACGTCGAAGGTCATCAGATGGCTTGTTGCAGATGACACCATTTTACAAATAGAGGTAGAGTGTACCTAATTTGTAGAGCACCGTAGGAATGATCCAGGATGTTTCAGCACATGAGATTAAGCATAACACCTCAATGCCTATTTTTTTAGGCTGACTTTGGTGATGATGGGTTGGAGAAATGCTTGTTCTATAGATGAAAATGTTTGGGTTTGTTGAAGAATTATCGCTACAAACTTCTATCAATTTGCAAGCACTGGTGGACAATCATGCACGTCCTGAATATCATCACCCCGATGATGATTTGCAAATGAATGGGCCACCGGTAGACGTGTTAGTCAATTCCTTAGAAGAACCACGATGCTCTACAAAATTGCAGCATGGTGATACCCCCCTTCGAATACGTGTTCGATGATATTTTGCCTCTGCACGTTCATGACACAAATGTGATTGTGTTTCAATCGCACGCGATCTACGAGTGCTTTTCTACTCAGGAAATCCAAGTTTGTCAATTGCTCTATGGTGGAACTAGTCACAAAGTGGATGTCGTGCACTTTCATTCACATCTAGCCACATAGCTGGGCTAGTTAGTGGCTTGCGGTTAGGTCGTTCCCCTTGAGGTCGCGGATCAATTCCCCATGGTCATAAAATCTTCTTTTTCAAAGCAAAACGACCGCAAGGTATTTGTAATTTTTTAATAATTTCATTAATAATTTTTTAATTAAATATTTTTTTAAAATCAATTATTTTGTTAATATTAATATTATTGATTTTCAAAAGGTTATATTAAATTATTAATTGAAATTTAAAATTACCAATTTAAACAAACAAAAAGGGGTAAAATTTAGCAATTGCCTAAGAGGCCAAATTTGAAAATTGCTAAGGAGGCAAGTTTTGTAAAAGCCCAAGAGGCTTTCTAGTTGCATTATTTTGCACTACGGGGGGATTTATTTTACAAATAGGGAGGATACATTATAATTTTGCAAAAAAAAGGGGGAAAGACTTATAAGGGTGCATTTTCGGTAGTGACCAACACCTTAGTCAAATTATTTTGCAAAATTTCAATATAAAAGGTGCATTTTTGGCAGTGACTGACACCTTAAAAATGGGCAGATCAAAGAAAAATAAAGCCCCAAAACCAACTAATGATGTTGTTACATTAGTTAAAGGTCCTTATTTTCCACCTGAGATGGATGGACAAAATTTTTATGAGGAGGGCACATTTCTCACACTAAACAATGGTTTAGTAGCCCTACTCAAAGATTCTGAGTCTTGTAAAGACCTTCAGATAAATGGTGCTCGATTCACTATTGGTGTTATAAGGGGCATATACATGTCATTGGTTGCACTTGACCTTGCCCAATGTAAAGTGAAATTGGACATAAGTGAGGAAAAAGAGGTCCTAATGGTCAATGCTTGTTGTGACACAAGTGATCTTCAGCCCATTGTGGTGAATGCTTGTTGTGACACAAGTGACCTTCAACCCATTGTGGCAAATTATTTTTGTGACACAGGCAAACTCAACCTTCAATGGTAGATATAAGTTGTAGCACATGTGATCTCATTTAAAAAGCAGACTTTGCTTGCAACACTAGTGACTTAAAAACTGAAACTCCTTAAAAATATCTCCATAATCTCATCAATACTAATAAATACGATATTGTTAAAAGCATTGATGAAGATGATGAAATTGGGTGTTTTAAAAAATACGCCAAAGGATTTGGTTCCAAATTGATGAAGAAAATGGGATTCAATGGTGAGAGATTAGATAAATAGGAAAAAGGTATTAAAACTCCAATAATGTTAAATGTCAGGGAAAAAATGAAGGCCTTGGCTATTATAGATATGCAAGTACCAGTACAACCATGATTGTAAACCCTAAATCTCCTCCAACTCCTAAAAAGCATTGTTGCAATCATTGTGAAAAATCAGGACATGTTGCATCTAGGTGTTGGAAATTACATCCTTGTGATTCATGTGGATGTACAAATCACTCTTCTTCAAGTTGTTGGTACAAAGTGAAAATGGCCAACAAGGTTCATATAAATTGTGGATGGAAAAATCTCACACAATGGACCAAAATGAAAGAAATATTGTATGGCTTCTACAAAAAAGGTAAAACCTATGGTAGACCCCGAGACAAATCTAGTGACAGATCGAGTGGCAGTCTCAGAGACAATGACCTAGAGACAAACCTAAATACAGACCCAGAGACAATGTTCTAGAGGTATATCTATAAGCATATCTAGAGGCAATGATCCAGAGGCAGATTCATAGGAATATCCCAAGATAGACCCAGAGGTACAAATCTAGAGGTACACTTTGTACCAGAGCCAGAGACAGAGCCAAAGACAAAGTAGGAGCCAACATTTCTTCATTTCTCTTCTTCTTCACTATATTGGGATAGTCAAATTATTATCCAAATAATGTAATAATGGGGGATGTTAGAGTTACTATTCCATAGTAACTAGTGTATTACCTCATTTAGTTATATGTTGTTAGGGTTTGTTAATAATTCTACTATCCTAGGTTAGATATTTGCTTTACCGATATTCATTATTGTCGATAAGTATTTGTTAGCATCTCTTTTGTTAGTTGTTAGCATAATTTAGGGGATCCTATTTTGTATTTTTATTTTGGGTTGTTATTAGCCTTAGCATTGTATTTATATGCATTGTTATCAATGCTAAGAATATTGCATTATCGCCTCCTAATAAGGGTTTATAAATAAACGATTAGTAAGAAAACATGTAAATAAAATATGGTAAAATCCTACAAAAAATGGAGGATTAAAGTCATAAACTATGGCAAAAGAAATGACAAATTCAAAGGAACCTACAAGAGAAGTTTGAGAGATTATAATATGAGAATAAAATATATGTAAAAGAGGCTGCAAAACACAATTAGAGTGCTGCAAAAACTAAGTTAGAGGCTACCAAAGAAAGAGTTAGAGGAATTAATATGAAAGACTAAGCATATGAAAGGAAATGCACAAAATAAAATGAGATATATTAAGCTAGCAAGGCTACAACCATGGGAGGGCAAAATTTTGTGGAACCAAGGTGAAGGGAGAGAAGAAGGGATCTAGGAGAGCTTCCCTCCTTGCCTCCAATGGTGACCTCCTTACTTCCAAGCCCTACCTAACCTTTCTTGGCCTACCTCCAATGCTTGTGAAGACTACTCTAATGCTTGAGAAAACTTATGCTATTGCTTTAGAAGATCCTAGAGAAGAAATGCAAATGCTATAATAATGTGGGCAGAGCTTTGCTATAGTAGAAAACCTTGCCAAATTTCTACCCAAGGAGGTCCTTAAATAGGATTTAAATGGAATATTGGAGGAAAAATTGCATAAGAATGCATTCAAACCAGAAAATATTAGACCTTGCTGGAGAATTTGGGATTAATGGTGGAGGTGGAAAGATTCTCAATCTGTGTCTACCTGGTTGGTGTGAAAGATTCTTGGTTGTTTTTCCAAATTCACCATTGTTTTTCAAATTCGCCATAGGTGTGGTGAATTTGGTTTAGAGTGGTGAATTTGGTAACCAATCAGATTATACTCATGATATTTAAATTTTGAAAATGAGTGGAGAAGTGAACATTATTCAAGTAATTATCATTTAAAGGGAAATATGGATGTGAATTGATTAACAAAATTTGAGATAAATTAAGTACCATTCATGAAATTCCATCACAATTCAAACAAAGGAAGTCTATTGTACAAGTGGATACTATTGTACAACCAAGCCTACCATACAATTTGAATCTATCATAAAAATGGGTCAATTGCACAATTGAATGATTATCATGCAATAAGAATTTATTATATCAAGGGATGAGATGTATTTTGACTTTGTTGTATAATATAAATTGGTTGTACAATGATCGTGGTCATACAATAAGGAGGTATTTTCATATAAGGGAACTTCACAATCTTGTATGATTATCATTGTGAGATGTTTTTTCTTGAAAGGAACTTGACTATCTAGACCCGTCTACATCATTTGGTTTCAGAACTAGGTTTGAATACATAATGGAGAAATATGACACAATGAGAAAGTGAAATACTACATTGTTTGGGACCCTAATGAGCGGATATAATAGAAATCACCACTAGGTTAGATGTTATTGACACTGCCCAACGGAGAGAGGTATTCATCTTGAGGATATTAATGATAGTGAAGAAAATAAAATTGGTCATGTGAAATATTGAGAAAAATAGCAAGTAGAAGAAATAGAGAAATGGTTGATTTGGGCAATCTCAAATATGGAAAGTAAGCCAAATATGAATACATCCAATTTTAATGGAAGTTTAAATCGAAAAGAGTTAATTGATTAGATATTGGACATGGAGGTATTCTTCAATTATGAATATATAGAGGATCCAAAGTGGATAAAATTTTCATGTACTTGGCTAAAGGGATATACATTGATTTAGTGGGATCATGTCCAAACCAAAATATAGCAAAAGAGAAAAGATAAAATTTGAACTTGGTAAATGTTTGTCAATGCTAAATTCTATGTTTTTACATAGATTATCAGATTGGGTTGTTTAGAAGACTCCAAAACCTCAAGAAAAAGTACTTAGGAGTGAAATAATATACATAAGAGTTCTATAAATTGACAATAAGCACAAGTCATATTGAAGATAATGAGAAAAAGTGGAAAAATATGTAAATAGACTATGATTATCCATACAAGATGATATTGGTATCATTCAACCTAGAATTGTTGAAGAGGAATACCAATATACACTCAAGGTAGAGGAAAATTTATTGCATAGAAAATAAAATAATGTGAAATAAAGAGGAAAGTGTCTTCAAGGAAGAGGATAAAAATATAGTGAAAGAGAATAACAAAGGCAGGAGAAAGAAGCTAGTACTTATTTAAATTGAATGAAAATAGATATTTCCCAATAGAAATAGAATGATATGGTAGAGGAAGGGTAGAGGATTGCCCAAAAATTGTTATAGATGTGGATAAGTTTATCATCAAGCATATGAATACCCTCAAGCACACTAAACCAATGATCATGGAAATGAAGCTCGTAGCCATATTACTCAAGTAGATGAAGAAAGTGTAGCTTCACTAAAGAACATGGAGGAACCAAAACAAGGATAATACCTTATGATGAAAAGGGTATTTGTTGAAATAAGCAAAGAAGGTGAATGAACTTGAGAAAAGGAAAAATCTATTTAGGATGATTTGCAAATTAGAAAGCAATTGTTGTAAGGTGATTGTGGATAGTGGAAGCACGAAAAATTTAGTGTTGACATAAATGGTAGAGAAATTGGGCTTGAAAATAATTGAGCATCTAAATTCATACAAAGCATCATGGTTAAAAAATGGACAACAAATTTTAGTAATTGAACAATGTACAGTAAATTTTCAAATTTTTTCTTAGAAGAATGTAATTCTATGTGGAATTATATTGATGGACGTATGTGATATTTTTTTTATTATACTAGAGGAATCAATAACTCATTACAATTTTCTGCACCTCTTCATGGGTTTGAATCTCGCTCCTTGTTGCCACTATAACCTCTAGTTGCATTAGGTAAACCTTTTACTTAGTTAGCTACGTTGATATGACATGCCCATAGGTACTATGGAGCCCGAGGGATTGGAACCTTGGTCTCTGTGCTCCTACATAAGAATTTGACTATTGAACCAAGCCCTCAGACCTTATGCATGAGATATTTTACTGGGTGGACCATGGAAATTTGATAGAAAAGTAGTACATGATGGCAATTCTCAATAGAACTAATTGCCTCTTCCTCTATACTAGACAACATCTAAAAGTTTTAGGTATTTCAGGATGACAATCATTTAAATAATTTTATTACTAATTTGGGCATATTTAAAACATAGATCACAAATGAGGAAGATCAAAACTATGCAGAGAAATATGAAAAAGGTTAAATGATTCTAAAATAAAACATCATTTCTAAAGGTATGATCTCCTTAGATAGTTTATTTGATATGGATTATCATACTCATAAAAAATAGACTGATCCATCTCGAAAGGGATCATATGAAGCTTATAACCTAGGAAATATTGAGAATCCCCAATTTTTTTTTATGGGAAATTCCTATATAGATGAGTAAAATAGGGGAATAATCCAAGCCATAAAGGATTAAAAATATGTTATAGCATAAAGATATGAATAATTGAAGACCTATGATTCATCTATCATTACCCGCACCATGCTCTTGAAGCCAAGAGCAAAACATTTTTAGCAAAAGCAAAGATCAATAAATCCATTATTACATCCTCTCATTTTCAAGGAGATACAAAAAAAATTGGAAGCCCACTAACTTTTTCCCTGTAAGATATTCTACTTGGGTTCAATTTTAGTACCAATCCATAAGAAGAACAAAGTGTAGACACCTAAAACACATCATGTTGATAGCGACTACTCATATGGACATGCTACAAGACCATATGGAGGATCTTGGATAGACTCCAATATAGAGCAATGGTTTTAACCACTCAATTTGGGCTCCTTTGCCTAATCATTCTGAACCATAGCTAGGGCCTATGGTCCATAGTATGAACCACGGTTGACACTTGCGGTTTACAGTTTGAATCGCAGCTATCACCTGTAGTGTTAATTGAAGTTTAGTTGGCCTTGATCCAATCGAAATTAGTTTGAATGGCCATTTGATCTAGAAGAAGGCAGTTAAAGGGTGGAAGCTTCCAATCCAACCGTCCTAACCACCCCTTCTTATTTTTGGCTTCTTCATGAAGCCACCCCTAGCTCTTGGGTAATCCTATAAGTACCCCTCAAAAATAGGGAAAATATATCAAGCAAGCATTAGAGATTAGAGCAACGAAGCCTTGTCTAATTGTGGACTCACTTGAGTGCACTAAGAGAGATATTTGATGCTATCAGTTTACCAATGTAAACATCATGACAAATTATGCCATGGATGCCCTAAGGAGCTAGAATGCCAAGAAATACCAATCTGGGAAAATGGAGGCCCTATCGAGCAATTCAACTGCCAAACCTCTTAGAGGACACTAATGCAACCCTTTATCATCAATTTGACAATGAGGATAAATCCCACAACCCCTTATTTGGAGAGAAAAACTACTTGGTTTCTCACCACAACTTTTAGCCATGGTTTACAGTGTAGACCGCTCATCAGAGTTGCAGTTTACAACAAGAATAAGATCCCCTTACTATTCCTTTTGCAGTGTGCTTAGCTAGTTTAGATTAATCATTCTAATGGTTTATTTGGTAGTTTAAAGACTCTGATTGACCATATTAAATATTTCATTAGGTTTACTTCATTTTATCAAGTAGGATATAATTGGTTTCTTTTCATGTTCTAATACTTTATTTCATGCAACTGATCCCTCAAATTGATAAATGTACTTATTGTTTACATGTTTCCATCAATATTTATAATAATTGCATATGTTTAGCATAGTTTATCTACTTTCTTGATTTCATTAGTATTATGGCTCTTACATGTATAAATCCTTTGAAGGGCCTCATCATGAGAGGCTGCCTATTTGTTTAATGTTCTTGTGTTGTTTTTTGATCGTAGGAAACAGATTCAAAGGAGCTTCAATCATCTAATTCCTTCCTCAACGCGAAGAAGAGGGTCGACTCCACCCTAGAGCATGTTTGTGACTATTTAAATAGCATTAGTATTGAACCTACCCCATTGGGGGTTTCAGAATTGTATCAATTGTATCAACATTTGTGTGATCCTAATATGGGCATGATTGTAACTGAGATTTGATTTCAATATTAATAAAAGAAATATCCATTTTATTGTCATATGCAATATTGATTCTTATTTCATACTTTTATGTTGATTTACATTGGTCTACTAGATAGGTGCACGCTTTTTGTATAGGTCATAAGGCAATCACAATGGAACTCTGTATTTCAAGTAATATAACTAATTGTTCTTGTGTTTTTGGAATTGTAGGTGCAAACCACAACTTCTAGTTGCAGTCTCATTGTTGGCCCGTAGCTGCCCGTAGCTGCAAGATGTGGTCTATAGTCTGAACCACACATCAGACCTGTGATTCACAGCAAACACATAAGACAGTAGGATTTCAAAGCTGAATTAAATGAGGACCTAACGTAGGCCATTTTTACCATGGTTTGTCTCTGTGTTTTTCTTATGTATTTTCCAAAATAGAAAATTGAAACCTAGATAATTAAGGATAAAAAGAACATGAAAATGAATTAAGTCCTTAGGGTTTCTTTTTCTAAATTTTGGCTAGGCACTGCTAGGAATAGCGAACCTCTGAGTGTATTCTACCCAAGAATCCAGCATGCTATGTTAAAATAGTGTGTTGGTTTGCATGCTTGAAGCCAAATCATAGGCTATATCATCATAATTTCATTTTCAAAATTCATTTAGGATATAGCATACATTCTCTGAAATGAAATGTTTATTTTTGCATATCATGTAGGAAACAATAATTTATGCTATATTATGCATTTTTATTTTATGCAAAAGAATAAAATGAACCACACACACCACATTTCACTTAAATGCTAGTGAGTTGGGAGTCACATCCAACCACTAGTAGGTTTCAACGATGATGGGAGTAATTTCTATCCGTTGGCCCAAATCCTATGTACCCTTGGATACTAGACTAATATCGGATCCAAGAACCTTTCGTACCCTGGAAAATTTGCATGTATTCTCTTTGAAGGGTATAACACTGACTGGGGGAAAACGGGTGAGGATCTAGGAGGACTTGTGCTCCTTGACCATGTGTGGGCTTCATTACCACACATTATAGGTTGGATTATGCGACTTGGAGTTCATAGCCAAGTTTTCGAGCTACGAGTATATAGGTGAAAGCCAATTAAACTGAGAATATCATCCAACATGATTTCAAAACATGACAAGGAGTTCTTTACTGATACAACAAATTTGAAACAAAATCAAACAGTCTAGGGCTCACTTTTAAAAATTAATACTAGATAAATACCATTGTATACCTTGTTTGTGTAATAAATAATAAATCTAGACACTAGGTACACCATGGTGGAGATACAAGGCAGTCAAAAAAGGTATAAGCCTGATGCCCATGACCACGCCCCAACAAATTCACATCAACACATGTCGAATCCTCACCCACATGTGCTTCTCGAACATCATTCGATGAGCATTAGAGGAGACAACTCGACAAGAGGGGAACCTATTGAGTATAACCCCAATAGAGGAGTTTATGTGTATTATTCTACGCATAAAATAGAGTAGGGAGTCTCTCAGCATGAGGGTGTTCCACTCAAAAGCCATTACTGAGATCGTGTTGCACGTGCGTGCATGGGATCGGCCAAAGAGTATGTTATCCAGGGGTCCAAGTTAGTACCCTTACATCATAGGTCTATAGGAGGATCCATGGCTCCACCTTCAAAGTATAAACAAGATCAAGATTCCCATTCAGGGGCACGTAGATAGGGCCACCATTGAGCATAGGCCTGTGTAGACTCCCACACATAGTGAACATTGAAATATCACTATTGATATGGATAAGGTAGGAGTCAATGACACAACACCGTACGAGCGGTGGAGATCTAGACAGTTGGATGGCTTAGGTAGCATCCTTGAGCAGCAAGGTTATAAGCCTTCGGCTCCTCCTACTCATGCCTAGAGTGAGCGTAGTGTGAGTTCTATTAGGACTGCTAGAGAACATGGAGAGGCTTCTAAGTGCCCTCATGTGACACATCCACCATCCATGCATGGTGGCAAAGAGCACAAGGATCAATAGGATGACAATGATGTCTTTAAATACAAGGGCAAAAGCATCGTAAATCAGTCATATGGGTACATAATCCATAAGGTTGCTCGCACAGAGTATGCATACCAGAGGTCTATCACGTCCAATGACCTTGATAGGTTACATATATTGGTATTTGAGCAGTGATGACAACTCCTCCAAGATCAATTGGAGGATGCTCGCCTAGAAAGGCAGTGCATTGAAGAAGAGAATCTTCAATTGCATAAGCTCATCAGACAAAGACTATACAAGTAGCAAATGCATGAGGAATGCATCCTTTCCCAAAAGGAGCGTGTAGATTACGAATATAGGTTATCCAAGGCTGGTCTATATACTCACATAGATAATAGAGAGCACATTCATAGAAAGGTTTTTTCACAAGCCGATGTGTAGTAGGAGTTCAGAGACACTCACACTCATATTAGTGCCCTACCAAGAGAACGTTCACCACTATTCGAACATGAGAGCCAAAAAAAATATGAGGAAGAAGAGGGAGAGAAATAATCAAGAGTATCCTAAAACTCCAAAGTTGAGGAGGAATAGCAACATCCTCCATTTCGATAGAGGAAGAATGTACCTCCAAGACTGCCCCCATGACAGCTTAGGGAGGAGGAATTTCTATCCTCAGAGGCTTATAAAGCCCTATCAGTGAAATTAAAAGTGATCGAGAGGCAAGGCATGGCTCTTCAAAAGTTGAAATTAAGAAAGATTCATAATGAGCCTTTAGACCCCTTGATACCTGCTCCTGCCTATCCTGAGCATTTTGTTATGCCTAGGATAGAAAAATTTAAATGCGACGAAGATGCACAAGAGCATGTCACAAGATTTTTGGATTCTTGTTTCCAAATTGTAAGAAATAATGCCTTAATTTTGCATACATTCATCACAACCCTCTCAGGACCAACCCGAGAGTGGTTCAATCAGCAAAAGAGGTACAACATTACCCATTTTGAGCAACTGGTTGATGCTTTACTTAAACACTTTTCTTTTGGCATCAAGAAATAGGCTAACCTTTCCAATTTGGTTGTACTAGCTCAGCGCGATGACAAGTCAATTGAACAATACATAAATATATGTAGAAGGTTAATAGCAAAGCTACCATTCCCTATTTTTTCTACAGAATTGACCTGAATGTTTACAAATAGTTGTACCAAGCACATATTGCTACTATTGCAACTGTAGTAGTACTCAACATTCAAGGAATATTTTGCACAAACCAAGGTAATCAAAGACATCAAGTTGCAAGAAGGCAACTTGAAGCTCAAAAATAGGAAAGAGAGGCCCTAGAAGAGCTCCACAAAACATAAGGGTAAGCAGACCCATGTCAACCAAGAGGTGTTGAACCTCCAGATAGAGGATAAAGGGCATCAAAAGTAGAATTATCAGGACCAACCTCCTCCTACGTAGTATGAAAAGTGCAATAATAATTATAAGGGGAAAAAAAAATAACAACATCCACCTTGCCAATTCACACCTCTAAAAGAATAATTGATGTTAATATTCCATCAGTTATGCGAGTCTAAGGTGATTAGAATACTTGAGGTTAAGCTAGTCGATTCGAATCAACCCAAGTCGAAGGGGTATCAGGTGACCTATTTTACATTTACCATCACACGAAAGGCCACAACATCGAAGTATGTTGGTACTTAAATCATATTGTGCAGAATATGATTGAAAAGGGTGAGCTTGTAGTACCAAGTAACCCACTGGTGCCTAACAAACAAAACATGGGGATTTATAAGAATCTGTTACCAAATCATGAGGCACCGCGCAAAAATGTTAGCCAGGTCAACGAAGTGCACGTTGAACTGCCCATCCAAGGGTTTTTAGGCATGGTGAACATTGTCACCAGACATGGAAGATATGAGCAACCAAATCAATCATACACTCCCATTAGGATATAGTATACACCAAATTAGTGGCCAGTGTAGAATATTCCAAGCCCACCAATGAGACCGATGGTGACCATATAGAGCAGGCTAGTCTAAAACCTATAGATAAATCTTATGAAGCTATCTATATATGAACTGATACAACAATACCCTAGGCATAGCAGGACTCTTATAGACATTATAAGGTCCATCAAAGTACAGTCTCAAGATGCTCAACCATTTAATGATTTCGTAGGACATGTACAACAGTGCCAAGAATCCATGATCAAATTTTATGATCATGAAATCAAGATGGTTCCCACAGATTCAGTTGACCCACCGTTGCATATCATCGCATGTGTCAATCACATACCTTTCAAGAGGGTCTTGATTGAAACTGGTTCATCGATTAATATAATAATGACCAAGGCATTGAATCATCTAAAGCTACCAAAGTCACATATTGCGCCCACCACCTTCACATTGAGAGCGTTTACCGATGCCTTGTGCTCAACGGTTGGCACAATCATCCTACCTATTTAGGTAGGCCTAAAGACCATCTATGTGATGTGTCATGTGATCGAGGGTGTTATGAAATATAACATCCTACTCGAGAGGTCTTGGATTCATGGAATGTGTTGCGTTCCCTCTATATTACACCAATGTGTAAAATATCTGCATGAGGAACAGGTTCATGTAGTCTCGTCAAAAGAAGAATCTTTTAAGTTCATGAACCTAGAAGATTTTCTAGGGGGTTTCCTAATCCCATCAACACAATTGGACATTCGACCTACGTCTCTAGTTAAAAATCCAGGAGGTAAACCAAAAATACATGCTCAACCATCGATATTTGTATCAGACAAATTTGAGTGCACTCCTGCTGCTCTGTTGAAACTGACTGCATCAGTAATGCTTCAGGATGATGGAAATATAAAGGTAAAAATGGGTAAGAAAGAGAAGAAACATATGCCCGAACCAATCACTGAGGATGCTCCCACCCCCATGGAAGTGGAGGAAGCCCAAGATATAGTCAAGGAGGTACCTTAGCCTGCCTCTCTTCCATTTTCAATAGGGTCATCCACACTGCGAGTGAATGTACATCTCGCCAACACAGGGTTAGGCAAGTATATTATGTAGAATGTAACCTTCAGACCAATTTTCAAGAATTCACAAGAGATGGGCCAATCGCATGCTCATCGTTTTTTGATTGGATTGGTTATGCCATTGGGAGAGCCACCCAATAAGACCAACTTCATTTACGCTGGGATGGATTAGCTTCCAGTGCGAATGCCTATGGATGAAGATGGTGGAAAACATTTCATAGTAAATATTTGTTATTTATCCAACCCAAATTACTCCATGCCTATTTTTGAGTTATATCACTGACATGGGTATGAACTTGGCCTATTTTAACAAGGGCGTAGGACTCCGCTTGAGCCACGTTATCAGCTATCAACTGATAGATTCGGGCTAGGATTACTTATACAAGGACAAGATGACTTTCTCATAGTATCCTTAGATTGCTTGTACCTTAGTCTGGGGGATGATGTGGACTTTAATCCATATCATCCTAATCCATCCATATTCTAGAGGACTCATCCAATGGTATATGTCATCACCTCTGTGCCACTTGAATAAGATCATGAAGGGCTCTTAAAGCAGGCTAATGTAGAAAAGAACCCCAGAGGAAACATGGGTCATCAAATTCGTAATACAAATAATGACACAAGTGTGTAGGAGCATAACCCCATAGTTTTAGGTGATATCGATTTAGGAGATATATACAATGATTATGGAGAGGAGTCCACCTCCAAGATAAGTGGATCGAGTTGTGATGTCGATGACGAATCCTAAAAAAGTGATTAATCTAAGGATGAAGCTAAGGGAGGATATCTAAGGCCTTTGTAAGCACATCACCTACTTCCTGTAGATTTGGTACATGTTAACGAAGAGATTCTTCCCAACATTTATCATTTGGGGGAAGAAGCAAAGCCAATTTTATCTTCAACATCATACATACAAACTTATTGATTTTTTTGAACATGAATGATAGTGACCAGGAAGTGAGATTCATGAGACCACACTTACCAGAGTGTCCCCCACCTATAGGGGAAAATGAAGGACTATATTATGATAGTGACGAAGAGGATGAAACAAAGACAACCTATCTAGGGCCTCCTTACCTATGTCATCGCCATGCACCTTATACGATCGAGGACCTATGAAGAGAAATCAATCTCGACCCTCACCTAAGGGGAATACCACCAAACTTTAATGTGATTTATCACATGTTGTTTCCCCGTCCGCCTACCTACATGGATCTTCATGAGCTAAACGATCCCATATTACAATTAGTGCATAGGGAGGACCCAGTCGTATGTAGTCCGCACAAATAAGACCCATTTGTGCTTGTGCCATTAGAGCCAGATCTTGAGTATGAGGACTACATCGATTATGTAGAATTTGTTTCGTGTGGTCTTGGAGATCAATACCATTCTATCAATATAGTCTCCATTTATTTGACCACTCCACTCCATAATCCAGTATATCTGTGCAAACCATTGCATCTCAATGTAGATGCTATCGACTGGGATCGTGCTAACTTGCCTATAGAGCCTAAATATTTCTTCCCTAACGAAGAAATGCTACAACCATTCCATTTTGTGTCAGGCTATGCTTACTATGTTTATCATGCTTAGGATGCTTCCAATGCATAACCTATGAACCCAACATATGATATCCATTTGATTCCTACACCTCATTATCTTGAGGAGGGATCACACATGTCAGTAGAGGAGACCTTCGAGGTGGATATCAGTAATGATCCCATGAATCCAAGGAAGGTTAAATTTGGAGAGAGTCTCACTTCAAATGAGCAAGCCACCCTCATCCCTCTACTAAAGAAGAGACCTAATATTTTCACTTGGACATACAAAGATATGCCAAGTCTAGAACTAAATTTGGTTACCCATAACATTTCGCTAGATTTGATGAAGAAGTCAGTCAAGCAAAAGATTATAAAGATACATCCAACAGTAGCCTTAATGGTGAAATATGAGCTACACAATTTTTTGGACGTAGAATTTGTAATCTCCATCGACTATCTGAAATGGGTGTCCAATATGGTACTCGTAGGAAAACTTGATGGAAGAATATGTATTTGTAAAAATTTTAGATACCTAAATAAGGCAACACCTAAAGATTCATTTTTGTTGCCTAATATTGATGCTCTTGTAGATGCAACTGTAGGTCACAAAATGCTTTCCTTAATGGATGGTTTTTTTTGTTATAATAAAATTTGGATTAAACCCAAAT
Organism: Wollemia nobilis; assembly: GCA_028583015.1. Lineage (NCBI taxonomy): Eukaryota > Viridiplantae > Streptophyta > Pinopsida > Araucariales > Araucariaceae > Wollemia > Wollemia nobilis. The sequence goes on along the minus strand of JAQPPZ010016967.1, from coordinate 3,091,526 downwards.
ACCAGCATAAAACCACATTTATTACCCCATGGGGAACATTTTGCTATAAATTTATGCCATTTGGCCTTAAAAATGCTGGTGCAACATATCAGCGGGCCATGACATACATCTTTCATGACTATATGCATAATATTCTAGAATATTATATGGATGAATTGTTGGCCAAGTCATTGTTACATGTTGATCATGAGGAGGTCTTAAGGAAGGTCTTCATTCGCCTAATAGAATATAATGTTAGGTTGAATCCTAAGAAGTGTGTATTTGGCATAACTTCTTGTAAGCTCTTAGGATTCATTGTTTCAAAGCGAGGAATCGAAGTCGACCTAGGGAAGGTCAAGGCTATCTTAGAGATGTGTCCTACCTCCAATATTAAAGAGTTAAGGAACCTTTAGGGCAAAGTAGCATTGATAAAGTGATTCATCGATCAGTTGTCAGATAAATGTCAACCCATGAATGAACTTCTACATAAGGAGGTCCCATTCAACTGGTACGAGGACTGTCAAGTAGCTTTTGCTAAGATAAAGGAATACCTGGTGATGCCACCAGTGCTAGCTCCACCAAGGCTAGATGTGCCTTTTATGTTATATATCAGTGATCGAATTTGCATTAGGGACCATGTTAGCCCAAAATAATGTGCAAGGAAATGGACAAGCCATATATTATATTATCCAAACCTTGGTGAGTTACGAGCTAGGATATGCATATGTGGAGAAATTGTGTTTAGCAGTAGTGTTCACTACCAAAAAATTGTGACACTGTATGCTAAGTCATATGAAATATGCTATATCAAAACAAAACCCTTTACAGTACATGATGAGTAAGACGTATCATAACACGTGTACTACAAAGTGGATCATGCTATTGATAGAGTTCGATCTAAAATTCATAAGCTAGAAGTCCATTAAGGAAAAAGTTATAGCTGATTAGTTAGCTGAGGCACCACTGTCAAACAGTAGGTCTCTAACCATTGAGCTTTCAAACAATGTAGTCTTCATCGTATCCGAAGCTCTCGAACCCAAAGAACTAGAAAAAAATACTGATATGACTTTGTTCTTCGATGATTCGAAGTGCGAGAAAGGAGGTGGTGTAGGAATAGTGTTTTTCATGTTGCAAGGAGCTCTAATGCCCTTGTATTTTAAAATATATTTTTTGTGCACCAACAACAATGTTCAGTACAAAGCCCTACTGTTGGACCTCCACACAATCATCACCATGAACATTAAAATATTAAACATCTTTGGTGACTTCTTGATCATAGTAAATCAAGTTAAGGGGTTCTTTGAGTGTCTATGTCTAGTACTGAAAGCCTACAAATATCTTGTGACTATGTATTTGGCTGAATTGGAATGGTATAACATCGATACAATACCTCGTTCATCAAAAATATTTGTAGACACAATGGCATATTTGGGATCCTTAATCCCTCAAAATTCGTCTAATGATTTCACTACCATTCATGTTAAAATGCTCTCACATCCTACTACAGAACATGAATCCTTTAATAATAAAATGTCAATCAACATGATGAATGTAGAACCAAAAGCTGAATGGTTCTATAGAGCTGAAGACTTTTTGAAGAAGGCACCCTGGGGGTCATTAACCTCCCAGAGTCTAATGGGGAGTGGTACTACCATTCATCATAAGGTTTTTTCTTAGTATACATTTACAAAAGTAAATACATAGTGGGAGCAAGTCATCTTAGCAATCGAAGTTGAGGCTTATCAAAATTGGATGTCGCAAATCCAAGACTTCCTAAAAGTTGGTGTAATCCCAAAGGGATTTTCGTGTGCCACAAAACATACATTTAAATAGAAAGCAACTAAATATGTCTTGATAAGATACATTTTATACCGATGAGGTTACGATGGAGTTATCCTTCATTGTCTAAAGCTCCAAGAGTCATCTTGGGCAATTTCACAAGCTCATGACGATATGTGCGGTGGCCAATTTAGCGGCATTGCCATTGTCAAGCACATCCTTTGAATGGGTTACTATTGGCCCACTATGGAGAAGGATTACAATGTGTATGTCAAGAAATGCATCAAATTTCAGCATCATTCTAATATTACATACTTGTCATTGCAGGCCTTACAACCCATCCAATCGGCTTGGCCATTTTCTTAGTGACAATTAGATCTTATAGGCAAGACCTCTCCTTCATCATCGATCTGATATAAATTTATTATCATGGCTACTAAGTATTTCAAAAAGTGGGTGGAAGTAATATCCTTAACAATGACCACTAGAGCTCGTATAGCAAATTTTATACTAGAGCATATCATAAGTCATTTTGGGATTTCATCCAAAATAATATTGGATAATGGAACGTCGTTCAAGAAAAAAAATGTGAGATCTTTGACATCTAAGTTTAGAATCAAACATAGTTTTGTGACTCCATAATATCCGTAAGAAAATGGACAGGATGAATCTTCAAATAAGATAATGGTGGCCATCTTGAAAAAAATGGTCCAAGAAAACCACAAAGATTGGCATATCTAGCTGCCCCTTGTATTATGGGCTTACAAGACTAGCATTCATACACCCACTGGGTTAACACCATTTTCACTAGTATATGGTACTAAGGCCATTATGCCTTTAGAATTGGAAATTCCAACACTATGCGTCGCATTGAAAGAGTTCATCGATGATGACACCATGCAGCAAGCTCAACTGGATCAACTGATGCTGCTTGATGAATATCGCATGAATGCCCTAGAGCATCTTCGTATTTATCAAGAGTGACTAAAATGAGCTTACAATATCAAATTCAACCAGAGAGACTTTGAATTTGGGGATAGTCTTGAAAGATAACCAACATAACTCTAATTTATCGCTAGATATGCGAGATAAATTCATGGCTAATTAGCTAGGACCCTATATCATATCTAAAAATATTGGTCCAGGTACCTATCGCCTAATGTCGCTAGGGGTGTTAAAGAGCCTGAACCTCTCAATATCATCCATATTAAGGCATTTTATGCTTGAAAGCATAGTAGGCTTTGAGAGTCTGCTTAAAACTGCTTGGTCAACCCTAAAGGCTCCAAGGGTTCCTAAAACCGCTTGGTCGTGTCAATAAAAGGCCTTGAGGGTTTTATTATAACCACTCGGTCATCCCAAAAAGGCACCAAGGATTTTTGAGAAATTGCTTGGTCAACCCAAAGGCTCCGAGGGTTTTCTTAAAATCGCTCGGTCATCCTCAAAATCTCCAAGAATTCCTAAAAATCACTTGGTCAATTTAAAGGCTCCGAAGGCATGTACTTGTGGTTTGGTCAAATATAAAAGCTTAAAATCCATAAAAATTATAAAATAAATAAAATCCAAAAAAAATTGGTAAAGCATAAAATCCACAAACATTTGCATTTGCACTATGAATTTTCATTTACGCATGCATTCACTTCATTACATTGTAAATAGGCATTCATCATTCATTGCATTCCGTAGTAGGAGGGATTGTGATTTTCAATCTTAAAAATGACACCATGTTTATGTTTTAATCATGTACCTTTGCATTCATCATAATCCATTGCATTCATACACAACACTTGTTGCTATGAGATATGTGTATACCAAAATTTTCTAGTCACTCAACCATACCTAGTGGGTTTCTCAAACGTTGTAGAAAGCTTGCTTTGTTTTTTTAGATAAGGTCACTAGTTGTGATAGTACTTGGCATATCATGATCTTGTCACTAATGGAAACATTTAAAATCCTGCTAAGGTAAGGAAGGATGAAAGTTGTGAAAGTGGTCCTAGGTATTTAGAGAGATGGGTTTTGTTACCTGCTTATCTTGCAAATAGTTTAGTCTAGAATGGTGAATCTTGGAAAAAGGACAATATTTCCCCTACCCATACATTACCTTGATTACAAATAAAGGATAAATATCCAATATTAATATCTCAGATCAACATCAAAGGTTGATACCCCACATTGATATCCTAAAATTGATATCCCAAATTGACATCTCAAAAGTCAAAACCCCAAAAGTTCAAATCAATGATCAAATAAAGATCAAAATTCAAGTTAAAATTCAAATCTAAAATGATCGTGAATCAAAAGCACTATATAAATCCCTTGCTTAAGAAAAACGGGAATAAACAGTGATTTTTATCACTTAGAGTAAAACATGAAAAACAGTGATTTTTATCACTTAGAGTAAAACATGAAAAATAGTGATTTTTATCACTACACATGAGCAAGTATCCCCAAGAATAGAAATAAAAGAAGAGTGAGAACTTGAATCCCTAAATTGTTCACCATTCAAAGCCATAAAATGAACCACGATTGCAACAATGGGTTGGAAGAGTCCCGTTGGCTTCTGGAGTAGTAGTTTTATTGGGTGATCCCCAAACACAACAATGGGTTGAAAGACTCCTGACTATTTTTGGAGGGGTGGTCCTGATAAATTTTTAAGATGATATAGCTCTAGATACTTGGGGTTGTCTATAATTATAGTCCAATCAAGTCTAAAACAAGTATTAGTCCTCTTGATCCTGTGCATCCTATGGCTTGATCTGGCAGAATATTGTCTTGTCTCCCTGGTCCTAGTCCTAGAGCTAGTCCCATGGTTACCTATGGAATACCTACCCTCAGGAAACTCTCCACCTAGTAGTCTAATGCAGCCCTCCAGTTGAGAGATACAGGATGCCCTCACATCCTGAATAGTTTTTTCCTCATATACGAGGGAATTCAATCATCTAACCTTGACCATGGGATCATGACCTCCTAGAAGTAGATGTATTGGTGTTGCAAGAGGTGCCATAGCAACCTATATAGATGATGGGTCACCCACCACTACCCTAGCCAAATATATCTCTTCTATAGTTGTATCCAGTCACGCCTCTGCCATATCATGCACACTAGTGAGCTCCTAAACCTGCACCTATGTTTCTATAGCACACGCTATCACAACTATGATCTTTTCCTTAGTCTACTGTAGTTGTCTCTCACTATGAGATAGCTTCACATCTAAGGTGGAGATGATAGTATCCCTTTACAACATCTAATACTGAAACCTCCCAACCTAGCTCTATAAATCTACCACCTAGGCTATTAGTTGCCCTACCTCATTGTTTGTAGGTACCTCACCCTCATCTAGGGCCTCCTCCTTGGCATCCATCGATGGTTCATCATTTGCCACAACCTTTGCCCCACATCCACCCTCAGTTTGTGGGTGCACATTGCACCCCTATGGATCAGCCTTCACCACATCATCTACCCGGATGAGAGGACTAGATCCTTGCCACTGAAGTAGGGACCTCCAAGTATCATATGTTGGGGTGGTTCCAACCACAACAATCCTTGACTCCTAGAAATAATCTACTGCATCACCCAATAGTGTATGCTACACCCACTATAGATCTACCTCTAGAACTAGTCTCTTATAGATAATAGGTAGATCTGGGATATCTTGAACTATGCTAAACTATTGTAGGACTCTAGAGTAGAACTAGTACTCTTGGATCTCATCCTTATGACCTAAAAGCCATCTGTCTCGTTGATCCTAGTGTAGCCACTCACTAAGCCTGGTGCAGCCACTCACCAGCCTTTGGCCATATAGGGCAATCCATATATGGATGCCACTCAATATCATCAGGTCATAGTGCTACACATCGCTCAATATAATTATCAAGGTCCCCTACATGGGACCTGCTCTAGAACTCCTCCTCCTCGCAGTCCAACATTTTGTGTAACCCTGATGTGCATCATCAATAGAAGTAATCTCCAGGGGTAGCTCTACAGGTCGCTCGATCTGAATGTGCTACCAACCCTAGATCTATAGGAGTATACTACAACTAATGCCTTATTGGCTCCTATTGGTGATCTAATATAGCTCTCTGTATAGCTGGTATAGTAAAGTGCTCCCCTAGGTTAGGAGCAATGGTTGTTGTGTGGAGCTCTGAATGACCCTCTTGACACTGGCTAGAAGGTTCTAGGGGATCCTTGTGCCCGAGGAGTCTGGAAGCACAATCTGCATGACCAAGTGAATGAAAAATACCTCTCGAATAGAGAAGACCTCCTCCCTATACCAGTACCTGATGTGAATACCTCCATGGTCAATATTATGTTGGGCCTCCTAGCTCCAATCATCTAAGATCTCATCGAACACAACTCCTCTACTCAAAAATGTGGAGGAGGTGATGGGCTCACCATCGATAGGGATCCTAAAGATCTTGTAGACATCCTCAAGTGTGATAGTCATTTCACCTGTCGGTAGGTGAAATGTGTTGGTCAGGGCATTCCATATTTAGGCCAATGCAGTCATGTAAGCTTGATCTACCCTGATTGTGGGTAGATCCAAGACATAGCCAAAACCCACGGCCCCAAACCACTATCACTCCTTGTCAGTCAACAGTGGGCAGAGGTTGCGAAGTAGGTCTGGCTCTATAGCCCTAGAAGTCAATCTCTGAAAAGAACACAGTGCATAAGGAAAGGCTAAATAAATAGCTAAAAATACCTAAAAATGCAAAATTATGCTAAACATGATAAAAAAAATTAATAATACATCTCATAGGTGCAATAAATGGCATTAATTGCCAAGAAAATCACAAAAAAATTAAATTTTTTTCCAAAAAAAAGGAACCGCAGGTCAAACCTACGATTTGCACAATGGTCAATTTTTTTATCGTTGTAATTTAAATCTAACTGCAACTAATACCTATGGTTCCCAATCTATCAAAAGGGAACTAGATCTGGCAGCTTTGGTCTAGGAATATGACCCTTTTGGGGTCATTTCCTAGCCAATAAAACAAATATATATATAGTAAATCCTAAGCTAGCCTAATCTAGGGTGTGGTTCATTGCCAATAGTTTAATAAGATTGATTTTCCCCATTAATTAATGTGGTTCATTTTATTTGGTAAATAATTTTGAGGGCTCAATTTCGAGTTACCTTACTCGCATCGAGGCCCTTGCTAGTGGAAGGTTGACCAAGGTCCACCATTGGGGTGTGAGTGCGATATGAGGTTAAGGTTTAACAACATTCCGGGTTAGGAAATGTTTTGCACCTCTCAAAGCTCTCCAGATTATAGTCACTTTCAAGACAGTAATGAAATTTTCAAATGGGAAAACTTTTTATAACTTTCCCTAATTTTGGCGCACCGCAGCTGACATTCCCAGTCCTAGAATTAGGGTTTTGCACCCGTAGGTATGGCCTACGATTCCTAAATTTTGAAAGTTTCAATCATAGACTGATCCCGTAGTTCGCAAATAACATTAAATGTAGCAAAATCTTAGTGTGGGAAGATTTTAAATTATAAATCAATGTTTCCTAATTGATCAAATCTCTATAAAAGCAATCAATTTTGCAAATTTGGTGATTTTTAAGCACCATGATAAACTAAAAATTCAAAATTAACAAAAACATTTTAAATAATCAAAAGACAAATGCACCTTGTATTCAGTTATTTACACTATACACTTGGCGGTTGCAGCGACTGACTCTCCATGCAATCCGGAGAGATGAGTAAATAACCATAAGGACATTTGGGGTAAAATTTTCATCATTGATTTGATATGATTATTTCCAATCCTGAAGAAGGCCTTCGAGGCTGGACAGCTCCACGGGAATGAGGTGTTTCATGTCATTTCTCCTATGACATACATTCAACAACTCATCAACAAATTGATTCAACATGAAACTAATTGGCATTGTATCATTTTGATTTCCTAAGAAGGTTATTTTTAGCCCGACCGCTACATGGGATAGGAATGTGCAATTACTATTAACAGTTGCAATCATAAGTTGAACTAGGCTTAGCCAAGTAATTAAAATGCTCAAATCTATTTTTTTTTAGATCATTCATTGTGGTCAAGTGACCTCATCACTTCATACATTGTCATTACCCTCATCGACTCATCACTTGAGGAGGTAGTCATAATATCATAATCATAATAAAAATCAATAGAATATCCCTGAGATCGTAGATATCTTGATCTTTTCAAAATTGTGTTCATCTTACGAATCATTGTCAACAACTATCATAAGCTTATCCCTTTCAAATCTATGGGTTAGAAGATACCTATGGAATGCACAACTGCATCAAATAAGATGAGAAGGGCACAAGATTTTCAAAGTTAAGCCTTTCACCCAGTTGGAAGCAATGATTCTAGGATGTACGTCATTTTGCAAGACCTAGGGCATCTAATGTTGATCCAACTAATGATCATAATATAACCTTCGAAAACATTTTAGGTGGTGTATTTTTGCTCACACATTGTTCAATTGTTAGTAAGGGAAAGGTAAGATAAATGATTTGATAAATAAAATATGCATTAGATTGGAGCATAGGTTACAACTAGCTTAAATAGGTTACAAAATAGGTTGTAAAACAATATTCCCCTAAACTAACGCTAACAGACGCGTTATAGGATCTCTTACCCTAAAGCTAGCTAACAACTAACCTACTAACCAACGTAGTCAAAATGACTACAATGACTAACTAGTAAAAGAAATTTACTAGTGGTAAAAAGTAAGAATTTACTTTTTACCATGAGGTAAATTATATCTACCTAAATGAGGTAATATTTATAGTTACTAACACAATAACTCTAACATCCCCCCTTATTACATTATTTTGGTAATACATACATATTCCTCTATACAAAAATATTTGGGTAAAGTATATAACTGCCCCAATATAGTGAAGAATATGTTGATCTGTTGGTTCTTTTCTCTATCATAGTACTATGGCTGCTCCTAAGAAAAAAGTGGGTCATTCCTCACTTTGTCTTCACACAAACAAATGTCCTTATAGTAATCACATCATCCAACCAAATTGCATGGGTAACCAGCCGTTGCAATCGCTAGGTGTAGTAGAGTAGATAACTTCATATGAGATTCATTCATTTTATAATGTGAGTTTGCAAAATATTAGGTTGCTAAGGTGTCGGTCATAGCCAAAAATACACCCTTATAAGTTCCCCCCTTCTTGTTGCAAAACATGTTGTATTTAATTTCTAAAAGAAGTGTGACTAAGGTGTCGTTCACAGCCAAAAATGCACCCTTATAAGTCTTCTTCCCTTGTTACAAAAATTTGTGAAGAAAATAAATTGTTAGAGTAATATTCCATTACTTGGGATACTTACCATTTACTCCACTAGGTAAAAGAATATTTACATTCATCTTTTACCATTTACCATGAAGAATTTCACTGTTGGAAATATCTTATGGTAAACTAGGTTAGCAGGTTATCTATCCTACCTAGGTTGTTAAACTATGCGTGAATATTTCATAGCACGTTTGTTAGAGTTTATTAGGGAGATACTATTTCTTGTAACCTATATAAACCTACCTATTTAATTTATTTCCTAATGATTTTAGTTGGACTATTATTTTCCTAACTCTTATCTTACCTTGCATCGTTGGTATCATCGCAGTCGGGTGGCCTAATACAAGCTCCTCTAGTTCCACCCAACCTGGACCTAGCATGATCTTTGAGGGCCCTGCTGGCCCTTAGGACCTGCATGGATCCGTAGGTGGGCCTGTAGGCTCACATCATCGGGTGGCCACTGGAGAGGGCCCATAGGCCCATGTCATCGGGCCGCCACGGGAGACGACCCACAAGCCTAGATAGATTTGACAACATTCTACTGTTCGACCTATCAAGCATGATAGACTGACATAGGAGGGTCGACAAATGACCCAACCCAGGCCCCGCATGCGAGGAACCCCCTACCGGTGATCGAAGATATTTTTTCTTTGGCCAGACAGCGAGACCTGAAGTTGACCTCCATGAGAGGGCAAGAGCGCCCTCCATGGGAGGCTACATGGCAAACCCAACTGGGAGTTCCTAAAGGGCAGGAGCGCCCTCACACTCCTGTTCGATCCCACTGACAAGGGGAAAACCCTGTTAGGCCTCCGTCCCATCGTCGATGACCAAAAAGAGAGGGCAGGCACGCCCTTCTTATCCATCAACTAGACCGACAACTGGTGATCGACCACCTAAGGAGGGCAGGTGTGCCATACCCAAAGTGGTGATCTAACCGACCTGCTATTTGGTGATCAGAATCCAAGAGAGCAGGTGGCCCTCTAATTTTGGTGACCGACAAGGTGACCACCGACTGGAGCCAGGGCAGGAGCGCCCTAGCTTGAAATAGGTGCCATGTGGCACATGCACCTAACAGACCATGCAGACTAGAAGGACCCATCTATTCTCGGGCATAGATCCTGAAGCGTTGACATGGACCCATCATCTAGCAACATTTTGCGGATGGCCAATGGATAGTCATGACTTTAGGCATAGATCCTGAGGTGCTGACGTGGCACTGCCACTGGAATCGACCTGGACTAGACTCGACACGTGGCATGTAGCCACTAGACGATGATAGGATGATGACAGATGTGACACATGGCAGACTAGCCACGTGTCATCAAACCTGACATGTGGCGGACTAGCCATGTGCCACTTGAACTGACTAGTCGCGACATGGCGACGAACAAACGTACGATGACAGACTCCGATTGCCCATAGGCAATCGAGTCCTTATATGGGCTAAGTCATTTTTAAATGACTTACATGTGCCTTGACGGTGCATGTGGGACTAAAGTCCCAAAATATTTTTAAATAAAATCTTTAGAGCACACGAAGTTGCGCACTCCAAGCCCTAGGGAAGGGAGGCTTTGTTGAGAAGCAACACACCCCCACTGAAAAATGAATTTCCACCCTTTGAAAACTTTGAGCTTTCATTTTTACAGTAGGGACCCTCTTGATGATTTTCAGTTTTAATCCCAAATTTTTACTTGCCTCTTTCTTCTTCAAGTTTTGCCTGTGTCAAAGCATCCAAGTTTTCTTGCATTCTGGCTTTGTTATCTCAGACTTCACTTTTTACATGCTAGAATCATTCATGGATAAAAAAAATCTTACACCGGTATGAGAAAAATGCAGAAAAGCAGACAGATAAATTCATTAGAAATCAAAACTTTCCTTTTTTGGAAGTGTCACGATATCGCGACACTTCCATTTTTGGAAATGTCGCGATATCGCGACAGGTTTCAAGAAAATCGGCTAAGTCAGAAAAACGTAGCGAAATCGCGACACTTCCATTTTTGGAAATGTCGCGATATCGCGACACTTCCATTTTTGGAAATGTCGCGATATCGCGACACTTCCATTTTTGGAAATGTCACGATATCGCTACCGGTTAGGAGAGAGAAAGCCCGATCGTACGGAACGTCACGAAATCATGACATGTCACGAAATCACGACAAATCTGGAGAGAGAAGGCAAGATCATACGGAACGTCGTGAAATCGTGACATGTCGCAAAATCGTGACAAATCTGGAGAGAGAAGGCAAGATCGTACGGAACGTCGTGAAATCGCGACATGTCACATTTTCATGACAGAGAGAGAGAAAAATCGACTAAGGCATGAGAGAGGTCGCGATTTCGCGACATGTCGCGAAATCGCGACATGTCGCATTTTCACGGCAAGCAAGGTGAAAAAGAAGCTAAGGATGAAAATGGTCACGAAATCGCGACATGTCACGTTTTCGCGACGTCAAAAGGAGAAAAGGAAGCAAGGGGAGAAATGGTCACGATTTCGTGACATGTCACGAAATCGCGACATTTTTTGGCAAGGAGGGCTCAGACGTACGGACCGTCGCGATTTCGCGACATGTCGCGAAATCGCGACGGGTCCAGGGCAAAGAGGAAACGAAGAGAAATCAAAGTGCATGAAAATCGGCTAAGGCAAAAATATGTCACGAAATCATGACAAGAATCGAAAGGAAGTGCAGAGCCGAAAAGATGTCGCGAAATCGCGACGTCGTGATTTCACGACGTCGCGAAATCGCGACGTCACGATTTTGCGACGTCGCGAAATCATGACAGTTTGCGAGAAAGAAGGGCAAGGCCAAGAGGTGTCATCATCACGATTTCGCGACGTCGCAAAATCGTGACACAAAGGACAGATGATGAGGCAAGGGGCCACCAGGTCGCGATTTCGTGACATGGTGGAAAGTTGAAAAGACATGGTGGGGAATTCGCAAAGGAGAAGCATGGTCATTGCCAGCAAAGAGAAACAAAAATGAAAATCGACTAAGTGCCAAGTGTGTCGCAAAATCGTGACACAAGTGAGGGAAGGCAGCAAAGGAGCCACCATGTCGCGATTTCGCGACATGGTGGAAAATTCGAAAGAAAGTGCCGAGAGATGCCAATAACAAAGAAGAGCCAGAAACGCTTAAGGACAGAAGTGGTCACGATTTCGTGGCCATGAGGAAGAAAAGAAGCAGTTGCCAGAAAGATGTCGCGATTTCGCGACATGTCGTGAAATCGTGACATGTCGCATTTTCGCGACGGAAGGAGCGAAAAGGTGCCAAGGCAGGGGGATGTCGCGATTTCGTGACATGTCGCGAAATCGTGACATGTCGCATTTTCACGACCCTGACAGAAAAGAGCCCAGAAATGCAAGACAGTTGGAAATGGACACGTGTCACGATTTTGCGACACGTGTCAAAACCCTGCAGGCCACGTATCAGATAAACAAGGCCGACATGCAAGTAAACTTTAGGGTTTTTAATCTGATTTAATAATTAAAGTTCTGATTTAATATTTCTAAAATACTAATCCATCTTTTGTTCTTTCATGCAGGAAGCCATCTGGCACTTACATGATAACGGAGAAATGGCCATAAAGGTAAAGCTTAGTGCAAATTAATCAAAGATGGCCATATTGAAGGAGAAGATGTCGAGAATTGTTGTTTCATCCAATTTTTACAGATCTGGCCGCAAAGAGACTTTACGGTGACTAAGCTACTGCCCATAGTGGAATATGTCGAGAATTGGCCGGGAAATGAAAATATCTGCACACAGTTATCGGATTTTGCCGGTGAATGCATTTAATGAAAATTTATGGCAGAATTAATAGCTTGCAGAGATTTTCAACTCGGGGATGGCTCTGCGGAGATGAAATGTCAGAGAAGTGGTGATTCATCCAAATTACCCGAGGGCATTAATGAAGACATTTATTCACAGTTACGGGTGAATGCAAGTGGCATTCGAATTCTATCTTCTCCATTTATGGCAAGTGACTGCACTGATTTGCAGAATGGTTAAGTTCTATCCGAACTTTGTTTTAAAAGGGCTTATATTGTAAAACCCGGGTCCTAGGGTTTGAGATGATAAGATTTGCGATTGGAGAAGAAGATATTTTTGAAAAGATCAAGGTCTGTCCTGAGTCTATAAATACTTCTTCTCAATGTAATCGTAGGAGGCGAAAACTTAGAAATAAAAGACTATTGAAGCAATTTCTTGCAAAGATTGTTAAATACTTTGTTTCTGGACTTGAAGTTGATGTGCTTTTGTTTTCTGTGATAGCATGGCCAGGAGCCTAATATTTTGCAGATTGTGATAAGTTCATCTCCTTTTGTTTTCCGTTTCTTTAAAGTTTATTAAATATATGTTGTGAATCTGTGTTATCAAGATTAAATATGTTGTTAGGCTTCAGTTGTTCTATTGTATGCTAGGGAAAATTATAGATTTGAGGTTCAGGTCTGTTCTAATTGCTCTATCCTCATTGTGCGAGCTAGGCTGCCGGTGAAAGATATCAATTTTAACCGACTTCCCTTTGGTTTATAATTTTCTGTTAGATCTGTTCCATCTCTGCCTTATGCTCTTAGTAGAAAGTGATCTTAGAAAACTGGACACTTTCTTCTTTGATTTGTTCTGTTGTGAAGCTGATAGTATAAATAAAATTGGTAGTTTTGTTTTACAGTTAAGTTTGATAAACTTCTCTTTCTGCCTTACCCTACCCTCTTTGTTTTACCATGAAATGATCCATTTTTATTTTCTTTAATTTGTCCTTTATTTAAATCTGCTGACCCATAAGAGCTAGATCAAAGAATTAACTTTAAATCTGATTGTCAACAAGTGACAACTCCTAAACACTACTGAGCAAGTTCAGAGCCCGTTGTAAGGTAACAGGCAGTCCATATTGAAGACTATTCTAGAAGCGAAAAAGAGTGAATTGACATTCGACCCGACCCTGTAACTCACACCTTGGATAACCAGCTAGATCCTAAAGTGAGTGGGATTTATCCCGTATAAGTGTTATCAGAGTTTCATGCTCATTCTTCATAGGGTGTGTATGAAAGTCGGACCAACATTTAAAAATGGCGCTAGAAGGAGGGCTTGAACTTGCATTCTTAGTGTGCTTGAGTTGAGAAATCTGACTGTATGTGGTACTTGACAAATGTTGTATTTTATCCAAGGTCTGGTAGCCAATTTTCCTTCCTCCTCAGCCTTTAAAATTTTGTTGTTTGAGTTTTGCCAGACAAGCAGAACTTAACACCAACATTTAAAAATGGCAAGCTGGTTAGGTGCCACTACTTTGAATATTCCGGGTATAGCCCATGACCTGCCCAGAAATCCGGAAAGATATCTCCCCAGATATAAACATGATGGGACAAGGACAACAGAGGAACATCTGCTAGCATTCAAGAATGCTTTGAAATTATTAAATATACAACATGAGGATGTTGCCTGCAGATTGTTCCCCTTCACTCTCCAGGAAGGAGCTTATGACTGGTTTCTAAATCTCACTAGCAATTCCATTACCAGTTGGGATGACCTAGAGAAAGTTTTTATATCACAATTTGGGGAAGTGATAGACCCCAGTGTGTTATACCAACAATTTTCCAACATCAAGAGAGAGTCGGGAGAAACTGTCAGGTCATTCAATATGAGGTTCCAAAGAGCTTACGGTAGAATGACTGGTCATTACATCCCAAATGCAAATCTGGCCTTAGAAATCTATAAGAATGCATTGGATTCAGTGACCTCTATTTTCCTCAAGAGAGACATCAATATCACAACCCTGGCAGGGAGCTTATAAAGAGGCTTTAATTCTTGAAAGACAGTTAGGACCTCAAATTCTGAGCAGTCCTTTGATATCCTATGTTACACAGAACATGCCTATTTTGGATCCCATTCCACATCATGAGTTAGTACCAACATGTCATGCTCTACCCAAGGAGACTCCGTTAATCGTAACATCCACTCAAGGATGTGCAAAATATAGAGAAAGGTTTCGACAAGTTCAAAGTGGAAGTGCTGGAAGTAAATACTTGTGATCTAGCATTACCCAAATCTGAAGTTTTTCCTGGTGAGTTAAATTTTCCTAGGAACCAAAGAAATATTGATATTTTTGGTTCATCCAAAAATAGTACAACCAGGGTTTCAGGTTCTTTCACTTTTCCCGAAGAGTCGGAAAGTCTTGTAGAGACTCCTATGGATGAAATGCAAGATTTTCAACAATTCAAAAGGGACAGTTATAATTTGAGATGTGAGAGTCCAGAACCTAATAATGATCCTTCCTCATTAGAGGATGATGAAAGTGGGATTCAATATCACTATGCAGAAGTAATTGAGGAGAAGGATAACATCATTGAGGATATGAAGGAAATTAAAGTCGACATCACCCTCCATGAATCGGCCCAGATTGTTGAACAAAAATATAACTTGATTGAAGCTTACTCTGGACCACCTATTGAATTTCAAGAAGAGGAGGAAAAGATAGTAAATGTGAATGTGGTCAGCCAACTTGGAATAGGTGAAGAGTCTCAATATAAGCCTGTAACTACTGAACATAATATCAAAGAAAAGGTTGTAAACTATGTTGATGCAGATATTGGATCTTATAATTTGGCAGTTGAGAAGGTGAGAATAATTACAGCTCTAATCAATCACAACAATGACATTTGGACATTACACATTGATAGGGTTAAATCTAAGCAAGTCTCAGGTGAAAAAGCAAATTATGAGAATTCTGCTAGAGGGATAAAAATTGAAGTCTTGGATATTGAAGCAGTACGACAACCACAAAATGTTCAAGTTGTCAAGAACCAGGACATACGGATAAAATATGATCTCTTTGAGTTGTCACATAAATCTGAAGATGTGATGGACTGGGTCTATAGAGGCTTTAAGGTATTTGATCCTGGGGGTTTTTACATTCTGTCCCTTTGAAAGAATTCTGCAAACCCTTCAAGTAGAAGCATAAACATGTTATCATATGATTTGTTATTATATGATTTGTTTAAATTGAAAGAGTTGCAGATTTGTTTTTCAGTGGGACAAGATCCATATAAAAAATAAAAAATAAAAAAAAAGGAGAGAGGGAAGACGGTAAACACAAGTTTTTCCCAGGTAACAAAAAAATTTGGAAGCATAGTCTGGAGTGCATTTCGTCAACAGGACCTGAAAGGTAATTTTTCTAAATTTACTTGCAAATGGTCAAAAAAATTTTAAGGCACTAGTTCTCTGCTTTTCCATCTGCTACATATTTTGAGTCACAAAGAAGTTGTAACATGTGTATACATTGTAAATAGCTCTGCAGTTTTTAGTTTATTTATTTTAGTTGTTTTAGTTTTATTTTATTTTAGTTTACTTCTAAATGCCTGTACAGTTTTTAGTTTATTTGCTTTAGTTTAATTCTAAATGTCTGTGCAGTGTTCTTTTGTTTAGTTTAATTCTAAATGTCTGTGCAGTGTTCTTTTGTTTTGTTTTATTTCTTTTGCTGCCTGTACAGCTGTATTTTATTTCCTTTGTAAATAACCCTGCAGTTTTATTTCCTTTCAGGTCTGTACATTTATGTATTCTATTTCCTTTGCTGTCTGTACAGTGTTGTTTTATTTTAAAGTTCTGTATTTTATTTTTATTTAAGGTCTGTGCAGTTTATTTTCTTTGTAAATAGCTCTGCAGCTTTTTTTTTTTTTTTTTTTTTTTTTTTTTTTTTTTTTTTTTGTTCCCTTTGGTGCATGTACATTTTTATTTTAAAGTCTGTGCAGTTTTTATTTTATTTTGTTTTTGAAGGCCTGTGTCTATCCTTGGAAGTCTGTACAAATTTCTCTGGCTTTTAAAATTCTATTCTTTAACCTTTGCCTGAGCATCAATGAAAAGTCAGCCTTCTAAAGATTGTTTCATTCTGAGTCCAGATCCAGTGTTCATTATCACAATTGTGAGATAGTCTGTTTGAACTGAACAGTGGAACTATTTTCTTAGTCAGAACAACAGTGGAAGGATGATTGGATTTTGTGTCTTGCTTGCCACAGTTGTTTTAATTATAAAGAAACTGCTATGCTGTTTGGTTGGAGAAACTCCCGGGGAATCCAAGAAAAGTTGGTTATAAGAGGGGACTATGATTCATGTAATTATTTGAGTATCCATAGAGGCTATCAGTGCCTAGGCTGAAGCAGTTCCAGATTGATGAAATATTAAAAGAACATTGTTATTCTTTCCAAGGCTTTTCAGATGTTGATGTATTTCAAAAGAAAGAGATGAAAGTTGAATTGGCACTCTGTTATTTCCAATATATATATAAAAAAAAAAAAAGAGATAAAAAAAGAAAAAAAGAAAAAAAAAAAAAAGAGTTATATAATGAAAGAGGCAACCAAGATTTCAAAAGATGTTTTTCTTCTACCAAGTTGTAGATTCTACCTTACGGTTGTAAATTTGGGTCGTGTAAATCTAAAGGGTAACTCTGTCGGGGCTGTAAAAGGCTAAACTAGTAAACAGAGCTCTACTCGGTTTCCCCTTTTTACAATCTAGAAAAGTTGATCAATCCAGAGTTCAACATTCGATCCAGTCATTCTTGAAGACAGTTTTATACGCTTGTAATTGCACATCAGAAATCTTCCTTAAGTAATTCAGCCTAGTATGTCCTTGGGAAATTTTAACAACTATCAGTTAGTAGTCAATTTATTGTGAAGAATATCTGTGGCAAGGCAAGATACATGGTCTATGTTGTTTTGAAACTAGAGTCCTGGGTTCTAAAATAATGCTACTATTTTACCCGCAGATATCGCCATTTGTTGAGAAGCAACACACCCCCACTGAAAAATGAATTTCCACCCTTTGAAAACTTTGAGCTTTCATTTTTGCAGTAGGGACCCTCTTGATGATTTTCAGTTTTAATCCCAGATTTTTACTTGCCTCTTTCTTCTTCAAGTTTTGCCTGTGTCAAAGCATCCAAGTTTTCTTGCATTCTGGCTTTGTTATCTCAGACTTCACTTTTTACATGCTAGAATCATTCATGGATAAAAAAAGTCTTACACCGGTATGAGAAAAATGCAGAAAACAGACAGATAAATTCATTAGAAATCAAAACTTTCCTTTTTTGGAAGTGTCACGATATCGCGACACTTCCATTTTTGGAAATGTCGCGATATCGCGACAGGTTTCAAGAAAATCGGCTAAGTATGAAAAGCGTAGCGAAATCGCGACACTTTCCATTTTTGGAAATGTCGCGATATCGCGACACTTCCATTTTTGGAAATGTCGCGATATCGCGACACTTCCATTTTTGGAAATGTCGCGATACCTTTCCTTTGAATGTCGCGATATCGCGACACTTCCATTTTGGAAATGTCGCGATATCGCGACGGTTTCAAGAAAATCGCTAGTCAACTAGCAATCGCGACACTTCCATTTTTGAAATCGGATATCGGACATTTCATTTTGGAAATGTCGCGATATCGCTACCGGTTAGGAGAGAGAAAGCCCGATCGTACGGAACGTCGTGAAATCGTGACATGTCGTGAAATCGCGACAAATCTGGAGAGAGAAGGCAAGATCGTACGGAACGTCGCGAAATCACGACATGTCGCGAAATCGCGACAAATCTGGAGAGAGAAGGCAAGATCTAGAAGTAAAGTGAATGTCGCGACATGTCGCATTTTCGTGGCTGAGAGAGAGAAAAATTGACTAAGGCATGAGAGAGGTCGTGATTTCGCGACATGTCACGAAATCGCGACATGTCGCATTTTCGTGGCAAGCAAGGTGAAAAAGAAGCTAAGGATGAAAATGGTCGTGAAATCGTGACATGTCGCGTTTTCGCGGTGTCAAAAGGAGAAAAGGAAGCAAGGGGAGAAATGGTCACGATTTCGCGACATGTCGTGAAATCGCGACATTTTTTGGCAAGGAGGGCTCAGACGTACGGACCGTCGTGATTTCGTGAAATCGCGACGGGTCCAGGGCAAAGAGGAAACGGAGAGAAATCAAAGTGCATGAAAATCGGCTAAGGCAAAAAGATGTCACGAAATCGCGACAAGAATCGAAAGGAAGTGCAGAGCCGAAAAGATGTCGCGAAATCGCGACGTCGTGATTTTGCGATGTCGCGAAATCACGACAGTTTGCGAGAAAGAAGGGCAAGGCCAAGAGGTGTCGCGAAATCGTGACGTCGCGATTTCGCGACGTCGCGAAATCGCGACACAAAGGACAGATGATGAGGCAAGGGGCCACCAGGTCGCGATTTCGCGACATGGTGGAAAGTTGAAAAGACATGGTGGGGAATTCGCAAAGGAGAAGCATGGTCATTGCCAGCAAAGAGAAACAAAAATGAAAATCGACTAAGTGCCAAGTGTGTCGCGAAATCACGACGTCACGATTTCGCGACGTCGCGAAATCGTGACACAAGTGAGGGAAGGCAACAAAGGAGCCACCATGTCACGATTTCGCGACATGGTGGAAAATTCGGAAGAAAGTTTCGAGAGATGCCAATAACAAAGAAGAGCCAGAAACGCTTAAGGACAGAAGTGGTCGCGATTTCGCGACATGTCACGAAATCGCGACATGTCGCGATTTCGCGGCCATGAGGAAGAAAAGAAGCAGTTGCCAGAAAGATGTCGCGATTTCGCGACATGTCGCGAAATCGTGACATGTCACGTTTTCGCGGCGGAAGGAGCGAAAAGGTGCCAAGGCAAGACCCTGACGAGAAAAGAGCCCAGAAATGCAAGACAGCTGGAAATGGACACGTGTCACGATTTTGCGACACGTGTCAAAACCCTGCAGGCCACGTATCAGATAAACAAGGCCGACATGCAAGTAAACTTTAGGGTTTTTAATCTGATTTAATAATTAAAGTTCTGATTTAATATTTCTAAAATACTAATCCATCTTTTGTTCTTTCATGCAGGAAGCCATCTGGCACTTACATGATAACGGAGAAATGGCCATAAAGGTAAAGCTTAGTGCAAATTAATCAAAGACGGCCATATTGAAGGAGAAGATGCCGGGAATTGCTGTTTCATCCAATTTTTACAGATCTGGCCGCAAAGAGACTTTACGGTGACTAAGCTGCTGCCCATAGTGGAATATGTCGAGAATTGGCCGGGAAATGAAAATATCTGCACACAGTTACCGGATTTTGCCGGTGAATGCATTTAATGAAAATTTATGGCAGAATTAATAGCTTGCAGAGATTTTCAACTCGGGGATGGCTCTGCGGAGATGAAATGTCAGAGAAGTGGTGATTCATCCAAATTACCCGAGGGCATTAATGAAGACATTTATTTACAGTTGCGGGTGAATGCAAGTGGCATTCGAATTCTATCTTCTCCATTTATGGCAAGTGACTGCACTGATTTGCAGAATGGTTAAGTTCTATCCGAACTTTGTTTTAAAAGGGCTTATATTGTAAAACCCGGGTCCTAGGGTTTGAGATGATAAGATTTGCGGTTGGAGAAGAAGATATTTCTGAAAAGATCAGGGTCTGTCCTGAGTCTATAAATACTTCTTCTCAATGTAATCGTAGGAGGCGAAAACTTAGAAATAAAAGACTATTGAAGCAATTTCTTGCAAAGATTGTTAAATACTTTGTTTCTGGACTTGAAGTTGATGTGCTCTTGTTTTCTATGATAGCATGGCCAGGAGCCTAATCTTTTGCAGATTGTGATAAGTTCATCTCCTTTTGTTTTCCATTTCATTAAATTTTATTAAATATATGCTGTGAATCTGTGTTATCAAGATTAAATATGTTGTTAGGCTTCAGTTGTTCTATTGTATGCTAGGGAAAATTACAGATTTGAGGTTCAGGTCTGTTCTAATTGCTCTGTCCTCACTGTGCGAGCTAGGCTGCCGGTGAAAGATATCAATTTTAACCGACTTCCCTTCGGTTTATAATTTTCTGTTAGATCTGTTCCATCTCTGCCTTATGCTCTTAGTAGAAAGTGATCTTAGAAAACTGGACACTTTCTTCTTTGATTTGTTCTGTTGTGAAGCTGATAGTATAAGTAAAATTGGTAGTTTAGGTTTTACAGCTAAGTTTGATAGACTTCTCTTTCTGCCTTACCCTACCCTCTTTGTTTTACCGTGAAATGATCCATTTTTATTTTCTTTAATTTGTCCTTTATTTAAATCTGCTAACCCATAAGAGCTAGATCAAAGAATTAACTTTAAATCTGATTGTCAACAAGTGACAACTCCTAAACACTACTGAGCAAGTTCAGAGCCCGTTGTAAGGTAACAGACAGTCCATATTGAAGACTATTCCAAAAGTGGAAAAGAGTGAATTGACATTCGACCCGACCCTGTAACTCACACCTTGGATAACCAGCTAGATCCTAAAGTGAGTGGGATTTATCCCGTATAAGTGTTATCAGAGTTTCATGCTCATTCTTCATAGGGTGTGTATGAAAGTCGGACCAACAGGCTTCAAGATGAAGTCTCCTCCCCAATATCTCCATCGGGCTAGCTAGCCCGACTGGAGATTCAGCTCTCGCCAAGGCGTGGCCCGACAGGGAGGTCGGGAGTTCGACTCCTGTCGAGGCCGAAAGTTATATTTTTAGCGGGTAGTGGACTGGACCAAGTGCAAGGTATAAAAATATTTTTTGTAAATTTTTAATTATTTTTAATCATTTTATTTAATAATTTAATATCTTTTCTCTAAAATCAATTTTTTTTAAATTACATTGATTTTTTTACAAAATTAAATTTTATTATTAATTAAATAATGATTAGATTTATTAAAATCATTAAAATAGATAATTAAGGATCTATTTTTGCAAACAAATCAAAAAGAGCTTTTGTTTTCTCCAAGAGGGGATATAAGACATAGAAGAGAACTTATTTTTCTTGCAAATTAGAAAGCCATAAAACCTCTTCTCCACCTTGTTAATTTCGCATACAAGAAAGGATCAAACTTGAATTTTTTTTTGCAAATTAGACAACAAGGAGACTAAATTTTTTTTTTAAATTCAAAAGGTAAAGTGTGCATTTGTTTTCTTTGAAGGGGGATATAAGAAATAAAATTGCACATTATTTTTTTTGCAAACTTGAGAAGAATTTGAAGCCTTGGGTCCATAAAAACAAAATCATTTGTCGATTGGTTCTGGAAGCCTTCCAAATGCGGGTCGTGTGTCAAATTGTCTTGGAAGGGGTGCTCAAAATTGTTAATTTTGCAAAATTCAAGGGAGAAGACAGCATTGTACTTATTTTGCAAAATTAGAAAACAAAGTAGGAGACATAAAAACATCATTTTTTTTGCACAACACATACACATTTTGTTGCAAAAATTAAAAGGTGCATTTTCGATTTTACTCAACACCTTCATTGGAAAATTAGGTGCATTTTCGGTAGCATCCGACACCTAGGTGATAAGAATTTTGAGGGCATTTCTTGTTTTATTGTTGCATCATTCTTTTTGCAACTATAAGTCATATAATCAAGAACACACTAAACCCCAAAATTTCACAAATTTGTGTAAATCCTTGCACAGATTTAAAGCCAAAATTACTTGATATTCTCTCCTAAATCAACAAAACCCCTAATTCACTCTTATTTTTTTGGCTTAATTTCCTAAAACTTTTCATCCTTCTTGAAGGGAGTTAAAGTAGGTGCCATTAAATATCTGTTTGAGTGAATTATATTTTGGTACTCTTTTAGGGTAATGAAAAGAAAGAACAAGTTTTTTGAAAATAAGGAACCTTAAAAGTTGCAATCCTTTGCACTAAGGGGGGATAATTCCTTTCTTCCTTCAAACATAGATTTTAATAAGAGGGAAATAAAACTTGTAAAGGCAATCAAAAAATTTCAAATCATCAACATTAAACCTTTTCTTTTAGACTTCATAATAGCAATCATGCTTGAAGTACTTGTAATAAGAAAGGACAAATTGGTGAACTGTTTTTGATCAAATTGCCAAGAAAGCATAGTTTTGCACATATTGTAAAAATGACAACCAAGACACCATTTAGTGTTGGTTTCAAAACAAGCAAAACTAAAATGGCAAAGGCACAACCATTTAGTGTCTCATTCTGATGTTGTTTCTGGTTCAAAGATAGCACAAGGAGTGCTCATTGATAAAATAGTTTTGTAGAGAGAAAACACATGTGTCCCTTGAGCAAAAGCACCATTTTCTCTCACTCTTCTTTTAGGCTTCATAAATGTTGAGGATAACATAGGCTTATCCACTTAAGCCTAAGTTAATTATTATTATATTTATTATTCCTATTTCTTGCACTTTGTATTCACGTGAGGCATAGTATGCCCATGTTAGAAATAGGTTGTTAGCATGTTGTTAGCATGTTGTTAGATGTTAGTTAACTGTTAGAGATCTTGTTTGTCTTCTAGCAGTTAGTGGACATCCATAGTTAGCATTTGGTTAACTAGTAGTTAAGTGGTTGGCCATGTTTGGCAGATTGTTGCAACCACTTAACCTACATGAGATTCCTATGTAATCCTATATATTACTTGCATTTCATGAATAATATAGCTTCATACTATTGTTACTACATCATTGGTATCAGTTAGCTTCAGGAGAATTGCAGGAAGGAGGAGAGAGCTACCACTTCATTGCAGATCCTAGGAGGTGTTGAGTGGAGTTGACTTGAAGTCACCTACAACACCAAGTGAAGCTGAGGTGACAGAGGGCAGAAATTACCCCTACACCAGGTGTTAAGCATCAGTTGAGGCCAAGTTGTGGCCAAAAGGTGGACATTGCAGATCTGCCAAAAAGATTGCCCAAGAACAGATTGAAGTGGAGCAAAATATTGGTTTGCAATTTCATGCAAAATTGAAAATTTTCTTTTATTGTGAAAGAATTTTATAATTCATGCAAATAAAATATTAATATTCTTATTAATATTTTATTCAAAAAAAAAAATTTGCATGAAAATATTTTTTTTAAATATTAATATTTTTATTAATATTTTATTTAAAAAAAAAAATTGCATGAAAATATTTTTTTTAAATATTAATATTTTTATTAATATTTTATTTAAAAAAAAAAAAAAATTGATGAGAAATTTTTTGGTACCAAAGAAAATTGGCGGGAAAACTGGTAGGAGGGAAATTCAAATTGAATTTTCAAAATTTCAAATTTTACCTTTTTGGTGCCAAAACTGCAACAAAGGAGAGCAACTTCAAGAGGTGATATCTTCCTCATTACTGGTCCGTTTTTGACCAATTTTTTTGCATTGTGTTGCAAATTTTCTGAAGATTGTTAATTTTTCCTCCTAACCAAATTTTGGCATTGTAAAAGGGCTAATTTTTCAGTATTTTAGTGCTATCATTGTAATTGCAAAATTGAAATTTTTAATTTTGTAAAAGCACTAAATAGCCCATTTTTGTTATTTTGGAGAGCAAATTTGTAAAATCTAGGCAATTTGGCTGCATAGGAAACTGAAATTGTTCCTAAGCCTAGATTAAGATTCTGCAAGACCATTTTGTAATCCTCCTAGTCTGGCATATACTAGGCAAAATATGGCTCAAGATATCAGAACAAACATGGAAAACCTCACTGAAGTAGTAGACATTTTGGCAGAAAAAGTGAGAGACATTGTTGTGCAGTTTAATCCTGGTGAAATCAAAATCCACCATAATCATGCAAACAAAGCCAAATGTGAGGTTAAAATGTATGATGGATCTAGGGATCCCGATGTCTTATCTGCATGGATTTTGGATATGCAAACTTGGTTTGCTTATGCTGAAATTTTGGAGGATGAAAAAGCCACATTTGCTACACTAAAACTCACAGGGTTAGCAAAAGTCCTCATTGTAGAAATACAGAGTTATAATGCCACCATGACTTGGAAATAATTAACTCAAATTCTGAAAAACACTTTCTTTCCACCAAACTACCAATGTGACCTCACTACCAAGTGGTATAGATTGAGGCAAACCTATGGAATGTCAGTTTTTTATTACATTTTCCAATTTAATAGGTTGAGGGTATTGCTTGGTGTGAAAGATTCAGAAGATGATTTGATTAATAAATTCACTCGTGGCTTGCAAGATCATATTTTTAGGGAGATGAAATTCAATGTCTTCCTCACCTTAGATGTGGCATTCAATGATGCCATTCTTGCAGAGCAGAAAGTTGGTGCATATCAAAAGTCTCGTTCATCATAGGAGGGATCTTCCAAAGGTGGGAATCAACATCAACAGTAGGTGAAGAACAATTCTAAATCTTCTCCTCATTCTTCTTCTCCTCCCACTTCTCCTAAAGCACATTATTCTTCCTATCATGCTAAATATTCTTCTTCTTCATTGTATTGTGACTTTTGTAAAAAGCATGGACATGTAAAATCCAAATGCTATACTTTTGAGAAGTTTAAGAAGAAGAAATCCCTAATTGTATAGCCCACACATGAGGAACCACAAGATGGTCCCATTTTGGCTACAAGGACAGAAGAAGAATATCCTGCTTTAAAGGGTAAATTGAACAAAGTTACCCTAATGTCCAATGCATTTGCTCAAGGGGGGCGTGATCATTTGTTTGTCACTAGAGACCACTTGATGCATAATTTCTATGTTGATTGTATCATTGATAATAGATCGCAAAAGAACTTCATTGCGAAGTCCATTGTGGAGAAGTTGAAACTTCCCATCAAAGCACATCACCATGAAGAACACAAGCTTATACTGAGAGGGGGGGTGAACAGTATAAGACCTCTTTTTACTTTTTCATTTAAACTTCAAAATAGTAAAGCAATATACCCAAAGCAATATCAAAACAATGCACAATATCATCCACAAAGTGACACCAATTTTAACGTGGTTCACCCGGAATGGTTGGGCTACGTCCACAAAACTTTTCTCTAAAAGTTATCTCAAAGTTCTTTGGGAATCCTTCCCAATTACAATGTTTATGAGCCTCGGCCCAAAGGAGATACCTTCCCCCAATCAGAATTTATGAGCCTCTTCTCAAAGGAGATACCTTCCCCTCTGCTCTGGAAATGATCCCTCAGAAGATCAACTGCCTCTACCTCTTGCCAACACGTGGAACTCCTTTCCACCGAAGACCTCCTGTCCTCAATGCTTAGCCTAAGAGACCTCTGCCTTCTATGATCACGTCCACAGCAGCTCAGCAACTTGTACCAAACACAGTCAGTCGGTCTAGTACAAGTCTTCCTCTATCTATCAGATCTGTCCAACTCTTGAACAAATCAATCCTCTACATACAAGCCTTCTCAAAGACTTGCCAACTATCCTCGGGTTCTTCTCATAGAACCAATGCACCTCTGTCCTCAAGTTCTCTGATAGAACTATCAAACTCAGCTCACAAGTCCTCTGCTAGGACCTGTCCAAATCTGCTCACAAGTCCCCACCGAAACCTATCCAAAACTGCTCACAAGTCCCCACCGGAACTTGTCCAAAACTGCTCACAAGTCCCCACTAGGAACCTGTCCAAAAACTCAGCAAGCTCACCAAGAAAAACTTTCTTAGTAGGAAATCACAAAGTGAATTGTTAGAGACCCAATGTGATTTTTCAAACTCATAGAAGCATAAAGAGAATTGTTAGAGACTCAATATGTTCTATACTCAAATCCCAATCTCAAAACTCAACTCAAATCAACTCAGCTCAATCTCAATCTCAAATCTGAAAACTCAACTCAATATCTGAAATGGATAGGATAGAATGTTTTCTTTCAAGAACATGAAACCCCAACAATTGCCAACTATGCAAAGAATCACATAACAATGATACTCATGTTCTTTTCACCATCAATTAGGGTTTCAACAACAATGCTCATCAAACAAGGTTTAGTCAACCAACACCATTCAACTCAACATCAACCTTGAAGCATTCAACCAATCATCACAAGAAAAAGGAAACAAGTAGAAATCCTTTTCCCTCCAAAGATATTTGAACAAAACAGCCACCAATACAATATCACCAAATGCAAAGAATAACTTGCTCAAATCAACTCAATGGAGTAAGCCCAATATTATGAATCAAGTAAAGCAATAACTTGATCAAACAACCTCTATGGAAGCAACTCAACCATCAAACTCAAAACAGCCAACCAAGGGTTCCACCAACTCAATGCAAGTAGCTAGACTCACAAATATAAACCCTAGTGCACAAAGCTTCCACTATCTCAAACCAGAAATTATGCATTCACCAAAAACTCTCCTTAAGGATAACAATGCATAAGTAGTCTTCAACAAACCAGAAAATAGGATTTACACCCAACCAAAGGAAACCTAGTTGAAAACCTTTTCACTCCAACCTTATTTCAGAAAAACATACACCAATCATACTTATAAGAAAAATGTGCCCATACCCTTTTTGAAGATGAATAAGCCCTTGAAAATCTACCACAATTAATAATTTTGATCTTCCCTAAAAATTATTAACCCAACATTGGCATGTCAAAATAACTCAACCACCATGGCAATTATTTCCCCTTTAATTTTCAATCCGACTATAGCAAAAATATTAAGCTTGCATTCCTTATACCTCCCAAAGCTAACTTTATAAAACCTTAGCAAGCAAAATATTAAAATTTAATTGCCACTCTTTCTACAAAAAATTGGAGCGCATACCTTTGGTAAATATCCTACGAATTTCGGAGTGCATACACTACCCTCAAAAGGGTCTTCGACGATTCGAACCGCCGACCACCATGCTACTAAGTCCTTTGGCCATGCCGCATGGGCTAGGAGAGCCCACGTGAGGGAGAAGGGAATTCTCCGTTCTTATCACCGCGTGCGCCTCCTCCTTGGCGCCAAGACCAACCCGTCACACCTTTGACCATGCAACGCTTGTCTTCCTCCTTCGCTGGTGCAGGGGCTTCGATGTCAAAATTGAAATGCTCAGGGATTAATGTCGAACTCTTGGCCAAACATAAATGAATTCATTTGCCTCATTTTATATGCACTTTGATGCATTTCCAAACACGTCGGCTGAATTCGAAAAGTAATTTCGAATTTAATCGAAATTGCTTTCTAAAGGGTTTAAAAACCCTTAAGATAAATTAAAAATAATTTCTCCCTTAATTAATTAAATAATTAAATAATTAAAACCTTGAAGGGTTTTAAATAATAATTAAATAAATAATAAAGAGAACCTCCATTGGTTTTAATAAAAACCATTTAACTTGGTTTTAATGAAAAACCCTTGCCAATGGAATCTCTCCGGATTCTCTTGGAATCTTCCACCTTTGAAGCCAACACATCCTCTTAACATTAATGCCATTTCCTTTTGACATCAATGACAACTCATAGACAAGAAGCTAGGATCTCAAACCCAAAATTGCCAACAATCTCCCCCTTTGTCATTGATGGCAAACCATGCTTCTCAACAACACAGAAACTCAACATAAACAGCTCCCCCTGTCTTGAGGCTCTCCCCCTTACTCAAATCTCTCCCCCTTTGTCATCAATGGCAAAGGGTCACCTTTGGGGCTCGGGACTAAGAATGAGCCTCTTAGCTTAGTCCCTCCCCCACCTCCTGATGAGGTGATTAATTCTTGGGTGGGAGTAAAACTCCCATTAGGCACTGATCATCATCAGCGTCTATAACTTCCTTGTCGGGCCTTCTCTTGTACTCTTTGTCCATATTCCTGTTCCTGTTCCTATCACTGTTCCTGTTCTTAACCATGCCTTGATCCTTGGACTTGTTCATACCACTGTTTCTGTTCTTGTACCTTGGAAGTTCAGCTCTACACTGTCTAGCTATGTGACCTTCATTGTTGCACTTATAACAAGTAACAATGTTATTTCTTTGAGGCATACCTGTTCTTTGAATCCACCTGTTCTGACTAACCCTGTTCTGGCCAAACCTATTCCTGTTATTTGCCTTGCAATGAACTGCCTTGTGCCCAAACTATTGACAAGAGTAGCAATACCCTTGAAAGTAACTAGCACTTCTAAAACTGTCATTTACCTCCTTCACTTGAGCCATGCAATGTGAAGCCATGTGACCAAACCTGTGACAAGCAAAACATCTGCCTTGAAACTTTCCTTTAATTGACCTCTTAGGTTCTGAAAACTTCTTCTTCTCATTCTGAATTCTATTTTCTGTTCCTGTGCATCTATCATTCAAGAACTCATGATCTGAAATACTTTCCTCATCAGAACTCTCTTCCTTTTGGAGTCTCTTACTAGACTCTCCAACTTGTTCCTTGTGTGGCTTAACAAAACCAAGGCCTATTTTATCTGTTGTCTTTCTTTGACCTTTGATGAGAGACTTAACCTTTTTGGAGCTATCTTGAAATCTGTAAAGCTTATCCTTGTACTCTTTAGTTTCCTCTTTCAAAGAAGCCATTTTCTGTTCTAACTCACTATACTCAAGAACCTTAGACTCTAACTCATCCTTGAGTTCTTGTGTCTTAGCTATAGAGAAGTCAAGACTTTCTATAAGATCATCTCTCTCCATACAACATTCATCTAACTTATCCTTGAGTCTAGCATTCTTCTTTCTTTCCTTTTTCAAAGCACTAAGAGCACTAATAAGTTCACTTTCAAGATCCTTTATTTGATTGCTTTTTGAATCATCAAAGCCTTTTTCAGATTTCTTATCACTAGAGGTGCTACCCTTTTCAAAAACCATACATGCATCTTCCTTATAGTTTTCTGAAGCATCCTCATACATACTAGAAACCAAATCATTATTTGTGCAATCATCCTCAAGGTGACCAAAATTTCCACATCTAAGACATTTCATGATAATGAATCTATGTTTCGGTTCTTCCTCTTTTTCCGATATGAACAACATCTCATTTTCATTATCACTTGAAGAACTTTCACTATCACTACTAGAACACTTACTTGCTTTGTCTAGGTAGAAACTCTTCTTGTGCTTGTGAGAATACCTCTTTCCTTGATTGTTGTGCTCATCTTTGTTTTTCCTGTGATGCTTGTGCTTTTCAGAATCCTTGCTCTTAGAATCCTGTTTATCTTCATCACTTTCATTCTTGGGAACAGTACATTCGGTAGCATAATGACCAAACTTTCCACAATTGAAACATCTTATATTTTTCATACTTTTGTGCTTTCTAGAGAACTTGCCTTTCTTGTTGTAATATGCCTCTTCATCACTAGAAGACTCATCACTATCTTGAAGTTGTTTACCTTTGGAATTCTTGGTAGCCTTGAAAGCTGCCTCTTTCTTGACATCAACCTTCACTTGAGTTCTCAACTCAAATGCTGCAAGTATACTATGGAGCTCATCCTTTTTCAACTTATCCAAATCTTTAGCTTCCTCAATAGCAGAAATATTTTCACTAAATCTATTAGGAAGAGATCTTAAAATCTTATCACAAACATCATTTTCAGCAAGCTCAAGACCTAAGTCTTTCATGGAGTTAACAACCTCATCCATACGAAGCATGTAGTCACTAATATTTTCATCATCATTCATCTTGAGTTGTTCAAACATACCTTTGAAGTGTCTCAACTTGGCCTTTCTGACATTTGTATCACCTGTATGAACCACCTTCAACTGTTTCCACATTTCACTAGTCTGTCTTGCAGTGAATCACTTTGGTGAGATCTGCTTTTTGTAAGCCTTTCAGGATTGCATTCATTGCTTTTGAATTGTTGTGATGTAGGAGCCTTTCTTCTTTAGTATTAGGACCATGTACAGGAATAGTGTACTCATCTTCAATTACTTCCCATACCTCATTACCAAGTGCCATTAGATGAACCTTCATCCTTGCACTCCAAAGACCAAAATCTGACCCATCAAGAATAGGTGTTGCATTGCCACTTGAATAATCCATTGTGTTCTTTACTAGCTTTTCCTTCAATCTGTTAAACTTTTCGAAGGCACCCGCTCTGATACCAATTGAAGAACACAAGCTTATACTGAGAGGGGGGTGAACAGTATAAGACCTCTTTTTACTTTTTCCTTTATACTTCAAAATAGTAAAGCAATATACCCAAAGCAATATCAAAGCAATGCACAATATCATCCACAAAGTGACACCAATTTTAACGTGGTTCACCCAGAATGGCTGGGCTACGTCCACAAAACTTTTCTCTAAAAGTTATCTCAAAGTTCTTTGGGAATCCTTCCCAATTACAATGTTTATGAGCCTCGGCCCAAAGGAGATACCTTCCCCCAATCAGAATTTATGAGCCTCTGCTCAAAGGAGATACCTTCCCCTCAATCCAGAATTTATGAGCCTCTACTCAAAGGAGATACCTTCCCCTCTGCTCTGGAAATGATCCCTCGGAAGATCAACTGCCTCTACCTCTTGCCAGCATGTGGAACTCCTTTCCACCGAAGACCTCCTATCCTCAATGCTTAGCCTAAGAGACCTCTGCCTTCTATGATCACGTCCACAGCAGCTCAGCAACCTGTACCAAACATAGTCAGTCGGTCTAGTACAAGTCTTCCTCTGTCTGTCAGATCTGTCCAACTCTTGAACAAATCAATCCTCTGCATACAAGCCTTCTCAAAGACTTGCCAACTGTCCTCAGGTTCTTCTCATAGAACCAATGCACCTCTGTCCTCAAGTTCTCTGATAGAACTATCAAACTCAGCTCACAAGTCCTCTGCTAGGACCTATCCAAATCTGCTCACAAGTCCCCACCAGAACCTGTCCAAAACTGCTCACAAGTCCCCACTGGAACCTCTCCAAAACTGCTCACAAGTCCCCATCGGAACCTGTCCAAAAACTCAGCAAGCTCACCAAGAAAAACTTTCTTAGTAGGAAATCACAAAGTGAATTGTTAGAGACCCAATGTGATTTGTCAAACTCATAGAAGCATAAAGAGAATTGTTAGAGACTCAATATGTTCTATACTCAAATCCCAATCTCAAAACTCAACTCAAATCAACTCAGCTCAATCTCAATCTCAAATCTGAAAACTCAACTCAATATCTGAAATGGATAGGATAGAATGTTTTCTTTCAAGAACATGAAACCCCAACAATTGCCAACTATGCAAAGAATCACATAACAATGATACTCATGTTATTTTCACCATCAATTAGGGTTTCAACAACAATGCTCATCAAACAAGGTTTAGTCAACCAACACCATTCAACTCAACATCAACCTTGAAGCATTCAACCAATCATCACAAGAAAAAGGAAACAAGAAGAAATCCTTTTCCCTCCAAAGATATTTGAACAAAATAGCCACCAATACAATATCACCAAATGCAAAGAATAACTTGCTCAAATCAACTCAATGGAGTAAGCCCAATATTATGAATCAAGTAAAGCAATAACTTGATCAAACAACCTCTATGGAAGCAACTCAACCATCAAACTCAAAACAGCCAACCAAGGGTTCCACCAACTCAATGCAAGTAGCTAGACTCACAAATATAAACCCTAGTGCACAAAGCTTCCACTATCTCAAACCAAAAATTATGCATTCACCAAAACCTCTCCTTAAGGATAACAATGCATAAGTAGTCTTCAACAAACCAGAAAATAGGATTTACACCCAACCAAAGGAAACCTAGTTGAAAACCTTTTCACTCCAACCTTATTTCAGAAAAACATACACCAATCATACTTATAAGAAAAATGTGCCCATACCCTTTTTGAAGATGAATAAGCCCTTGAAAATCTACCACAATTAATAATTTTGATCTTCCCTAAAAATTATTAACCCAACATTGGCATGTCAAAATAACTCAACCACCATGGCAATTATTTCCCCTTTAATTTTCAATCCGACTATAGCAAAAATATTAAGCTTGCATTCCTTATACCTCCCAAAGCTAACTTTATAAAACCTTAGCAAGCAAAATATTAAAATTTAATTGCCACTCTTTTTGCAAAAAATTGGAGCGCATACCTTTGGTAAATATCCCACGAATTTCGGAGTGCATACACTACCCTCAAAAGGGTCTTTGGCGATTCGAACCGCCGACCACCATGCTACTAAGTCCTTTGGCCATGCCGCATGGGCTAGGAGAGCCCACATGAGGGAGAAGGGAATTCTCCATTCTTATCACCGCGTGCGCCTCCTCCTTGGCGCCAAGACCAACCCGTCACACCTTTGACCACGCAACGCTTGTCTTCCTCCTTCGCTGGCGCAGGGGCTTCGATGTCGAAATTGAAATGCTCAGGGATTAATGTCGAACTCTTGGCAAAACATAAATGAATTCATTTGCCTCATTTTATATGCACTTTGATGCATTTCCAAACACGTCGGCTGAATTCGAAAAGTAATTTCGAATTTAATCGAAATTGCTTTCTAAAGGGTTTAAAAACCCTTAAGATAAATTAAAAATAATTTCTCCCTTAATTAATTAAATAATTAAATAATTAAAACCTTGAAGGGTTTTAAATAATAATTAAATAAATAATAAAGAGAACCTCCATTGGTTTTAATAAAAACCATTTAACTTGGTTTTAATGAAAAACCCTTGCCAATGGAATCTCTCCGGATTCTCTTGGAATCTTCCACCTTTGAAGCCAACACATCCTCTTAACATTAATGCCATTTCCTTTTGACATCAATGACAACTCATAGACAAGAAGCTAGGATCTCAAACCCAAAATTGCCAACACACCAACCTTATGCACTTGGGTGGAAAGATGTAGACTCCACATCCAACATCACCCATACTTGCACCTTGAATTTTGCTTTTGGTGACAAGTTTGTGGACAAAGTTAGGTGTGATGTCACAGATATGGATTGTTGTGGACTCTTTCTAGGTAAACCCTATCAATTTGATAGGAATGCTATTTATCATGCTAAAAAGAACACCTACACATTGGAGTTGCATGGTATAAACTACTTGATACAAAGCACTACACCTACTTCTAATTTGATGTTAAGTTGTAGGCAAGTAAGGAATCCATTGAGTCAAGCACTTATTTTAGCTCCTACTAGCATTTTTCCCACATAAAATGAAGAAAAAGCACCACCTAAGAAACATGCAAAGGAAGAAGTTTCACTCCCACATGATGAACAGTCACAAGAGCAAGTGGTTAAGGAACCCACCATTCTCATTCATGAGAAAGATACCATTGATTCCATTGGTATAATTTTGGGTACACCTACAACTATTGAACCACTTGTTCCACGAAGTTACCTTTGGCTTTGCCCCCTCCCACCATTGCACACATGGAGGAGCAAGCTAAGGTTACTTCCCTTATTGAGCACCAGCAGAGCCTTCTAGGCAAGATACCATAGGACTTGCAGGAGACTCCACAGGGAGTGATGTGAAAGCATCACAATCCTCACTCACCATAGGTTGGAGGCAGATTTTGGGTTCCTTTGGATGAGCGCCGCTTTCCAGAGACACCATTTTAGGACCCTCTTTTGGTACCTGATCCTATTTTCAGTCCTACAGCAGCAATGGCACCTGATCATCAGCTTTCACTCATTTCAGATAGAGTTTTCGAGATGAAGACTCATCACACGAGATAGGGTTCTTCCACTACTTACCTTGTTGCTCGTCGCGATCACTTTACACACATGGCTCGCTAGATTCCTCACCATGAGATGGTCCATGACTTTCCACATTTGTTGAGAGCATTGGGGTCCAATGCTTATATGGTTGGAAGGAGTTTTGAGGATAAATTAGGCTTATCCAATTAAGCCTAAGTTAATTATTATTATATTTATTATTCCTATTTCTTACACTTTGTATTCACGTGAGGCATAGTATTCCCATGTTAGAAATAGGTTTTTGGCATGTTGTTAGCATGTTGATAGATGTTAGTTAACTGTTAGAGATCTTGTTTGTCTTCTAGCAGTTAGTGGACATCCATAGTTAGCATTTGGTTAACTAGTAGTTAAGTGGTTGGTCATGTTTGGCAGATTGTTGCAATCACTTAACCTACGTGAGATTCCTATGTAATCCTATATATTACTTGTATTTCATGAATAATATAGCTTCATACTATTGTTACTACATCAATAAATAGCATAAGTTTTTTGTTTGAAGACCTTGCAATAAGGGGTGCTTGTACCTCTTTTAGGCTTCATAAATAGCAAATTCTAGGTGTTTGAAGTACTTGTAACAAGAGGAGCGATTTTTTGTGGTGTACAATTGTCTAGGAGGCAATATTTGTAAAATCCTTCACAACACTCTTGTGTTGCACACTTTTTGCAATTGAGGGGGATATAAATTTCTTTTCTTCACAATTTTTGTAAAAAGGGAAGATGGCTTATAAGGGTGCATTTTTGGCTTTGACCGACACCTTAGTCACACTTCCTTCAAAAATCAATTACACTATTGTTTGCAACAAGAAGGGGGGAACTTATAAGGGTGCATTTTTGGCAGTGACCGACACCTTAGCTACCTTATATTTTACAAATTCATATTGTAAATAAATGAACATTGTATGAAGTGATCTATTCTACTACACCTAGCGATTGCAGTGGCTGGTTACCCATGCAATTCGGTTAGATGATGTGATTACCATAAGGACATTCGTTGGCGTGAAGACAAAGTGAGGAATGACCCACTTTTTTCTTAGAAGCAACCAGAGCACTGTGATAGAGCAAAGAACCAGCATATCAACATCTTCTTCACTATATTGGGACAACTATATACTTTACCCAAATATTGTTGTATAGAGGGATATGTATGTATTACCCAAATAATGTAATAAGGGGGGATGTTAGAGTAATATTCCATTACTTGGGATACTTACCATTTACTCCACTAGGTAAAAGAATATTTACATTCATCTTTTACCATATTATGAAGCCTAAAAGAGGTACAAACACACCTTTATTACAAGTACTTAAAAAAAAAACTTATGCTATTTATGAAGCCTAAAAAAGAGAGAGGAAATGGTGCTTTGCTTAAGGTGACAAAATGTGTTTTCCCTCTACAATATTGTCTTAGCAATGAGCACTCTGTTTGCTCTCTTTGAACCAGAATCAGAATCCGAATGAGACACTTCACTAGAAATATGGATTCTGCAATGTGCCTTTGCCATTTTAGTTTTGCTTGTTTTGAAACCAAAACTGAATGGTGTCATGGTTTTCATGTTTACAATTTGTGCAAAACTATGCTTTCTAGGCAATATTATCAAAAATTTCACCAAATCATCCTTCCTTATTGTAAGAACTTCAAGCATGATTGCTATTATGAAGTCTAAAAGAAAAGGTATAATTTTTATGACTTCTATTTTTATGATTGCCTTTACAAGTTTTATTTCCCTCTTGTCAAAAATCTATGTTTTGAAGGAAGAAAGGAATTATCCCCCCTTAGTGCAAAGGATTGCAACTTTTTAAGGTTCCTTATTTTCAAAAAACTTGTTCTTTCTTTTTTATTACCATAAAAGAGTACCAAAATATAATTCACTCAAATAGATATTTAATGGCACCTACCTTAACACCCTTCAAGAAGGATGAAAAGTTTGAGGAAATTAAGCCAAAAAAATAAGAGTGAATTAGGGGTTTTGTTGATTTAGGAGAGAATATCAAGTGAATTTTGGCTTTAAATTTGTGTAAGGATTTACACAAATTTGTGAAATTTTGGGGTTTAGTGTGTTCTTGATTATATGACTTATAATTGCAAAAAAAAAAAATGCAATAATCAAACAAGAATGCCCACAAAATTCTTATCACCTAGGTGTCGGATGCTACCGAAAATGCACCTAATTTGCCAATGAATGTGTCGAGTAAAATCGAAAATGCACCTTTTTAATTTTTGCAACAAAATATGAATGTGTGTTGTGCAAAAAAAAATTGATATTTTTATGTCTCCTACTTTGTTTTCAATTTTGCAAAAGAAGTACAATGTTGTCTTCCCCCTTTTATTTTGTAAAATTAACAATATGAGCACTCCTTTCAAGACAAGTCGACACATGACCCGCATTTGAAATGCTTCTAGACCAGTCGAAAAATGACTTGGTTTTGATGGACCCAAGGCTTCAAATTCTTCTCAAGTTTGCAAAAAAAAAAAAAATATGTGCAATTTTATGTCTTATAACCCCCTTTGGAGAAAACAAATGCACACTTTCAATTTTGATGTTTTGCAAATTTCTCCGTCTCCTTGTTTTCCAATTTGGCAAAAAAAATTCAAGTTTGATTCTTTATGGTTTGCTAAATGAACAAGTCTTTTGAGAAGAGTGTAAGGCTTTCTAATTTGCAATAAAAATTAGGTCCTTTAAAGTTGATTTTGAATTTGCAAATTAAAATAAAGTTGATTAAAATAATTTTAATTAATAATAAAAATAAAACAAATATTTTAATCAAATCAATGTAAAATTTAAAAAAAAAATTGATTTAAATAACAGTTATTTAATATTTAAATTATTAAAAAAATAATTAAAAAAAAAACTTTAATTAAAAAATGCAAAAAAAATCATTACCTGCCAAATGGGGAGCCGCTTTGTTTTATAAGGCAAAATAATGCCTTTGTAGGGTCGATGGGAGTCGAACTTGTGACTCCCGGCTGCCCAAGGCCTTAGCCTGACCCCCTTGGCCAGTTGGGCTACAAGGCCCGATGTGAAGGGAAGGGAATTAATTTTCCTTTCCCTTCTTTCCTCGTGCGAGCAGGGAAAAATGTGGGAATTATCCCACATCATCCATGTGGGGGATTTTGTGGGAAATAAAAGGGCTTTCAAGCCCTTAGCTTATTGACTACCTTCGGGCAGTCACCCTCACCCACCTTTTGGTCCTTGACACGGCTCACGATTGTCAAGCTGCCACGTGTCGTAGCTAGGTCAAGTCGGGTGGCACGTGGCAGTTTGCTACGTGTCACCCATGTGTCATGTCCGACTCAGGTGCCACATGGATAGTCTTCCACGTGTCGCCTTATGCCTAGTCCAGTCCCTATGGCTCTTTGCCACGTGTCAGGTCCAATCAACGTCCATGTGTCCAATCCAGGTCAGCCTCCCTATCCTCGTCAGTTGTGTCAAATCTAGGGTCTAGGTGGTAGTGCCACGTGCCTACGTTAGATTCATCAACGTTAGTTGTATCAGATCTAGGGTCTAGCTGGCAGTCTAAGTTTCTAATTTTTTGTGTCCAACATGTTTGCCACGGAGGGCACTCCTGCCCTCGCGTGATATTTGACCACCTCACGGAGGGCGCTCCTGCCCTCGCATGTAGGATAGCCTGGTTGCCACATGGCCTCCCACAAAGGGTGCTCCTACCCTCAGGTGGAGGTCGATAACCACATGAAGGGCACTCCTGCCCTCTCATATAGGTCGACCACCAGTGGCCACGTCTGGTCGCAAAAGACTTAACTCTGGTCGTTAGATGGGTGGGCAGGCATGAATGCCCATGACAGTTTTTAGACGACCTCCTATCCTCCCGTGGCTACCCGGTGATGTGGGATCTTCCCCACGCAGGTTTGTGGGCCTGTGGGCCCTGTTCACATTCCTGCTCGGTGTCTGTGGGCCCAAGTTAGGTGAGGCAAAAAAAATATCATCACAAACCTTAGGAAATGATTAAATAATGAAGTGCATAATAAATCAAACCAAACCCTGCACGTTGCCTTCTCCAGTGGAATGATATCTACTCTCGTCTTCTCCAGTTGGAACGAGTACCTCCTCCCTCACTCTGATGCCAATGTTTGTAAGGGAAAGGTAAGATAAATGATTTGATAAATAAAATATGAATTAGATTGGAGCATAGGTTACAACTAGCTTAAATAGGTTACAAAATAGGTTGTAAAACAATATTCCCTTAAAATAACGCTAACAGACGTGTTATAGGATCTCCTACCCTAAAGCTAGCTAACAACTAACCTACTAACCAACGTAGTCAAAATGACTACAATGACTAACTAGTAAAAGAAATTTACTAGTGGTAAAAAGTAACAATTTACTTTTTACCATAAGGTAAATTATATCTACCTAAATGACGTAATATTTATAGTTACTAACATAGTAACTCTAACATCAATATCACAACACATCTCAAAAGGGGTATCTTTAGACACCTAAAACATGTCATGTCAATGACAACTACTCATATGGGCATGCTACAAGACCATATGGAGGATCTTGGATAGACTCCAAGATAGAGCAGTGGTTCTAACCACTCAATTTGGGCTCCTTGGCCTAATCAGTCTGAACCATAGCTAAGGCTTGCAGTCCATAGTCTGAACCATGATTGACACCTACGGTTTATAGTTTGAACCGTAGCTGTCACCTACGTTCTTAACTAAAGTTCAGTTGGCCTTCATCTGAGCCAAATCGATTTGAACGACCATTTGATCTATAAGAAGGTGGTTAAAGGATGGAAGCTTGCAATCCAACTATCCTAACCACCCCTTCTTGTTCTTGGATTCTCCATGAAGCCACACCTAGTTGGGTAATCCTATAAGTACCCCTTAAAATAGGGCAAAGATATCGAGCAAGCATTGGATATTAGAGCAGCGAAGCCCTGTCGAATTGTGGACTCACTTGAGTGCACTAAGAGAAATATTTGTTGCTATCACTTTGCCAACCTAAGCATCATGACGAATTATGCCATGGATGCCCTACGAAGCTAGAATGCCAAGAAACATCAATTTGGGCAAATGGAGGATCTATCAAGCAATTCAACCACCAAACATGTCAGAGGACACTGAGGCGACCCTTGATCATCAATTTGACAAGGAGGATCAATCCCACAACCCCTAATTTGGAGAGTAAAACTACTTGGTTTCTCACCGCGGATTTCAGCCATGGTTTACAATGTAGACCGCTCATCAGAGTTGTAGTTTACAACAGGTATAAGATCCCCTTACTATTCCTTTTGCAGTGTGCTTAGCTAGTTTAGATTAATCATTCTAATGGTTTATTCGGTAGTTTAAAGACTCTGACTGACCGTATTAAATATTTTGTTAGGTTTACTTCATTTTAGAAAGTAGGACATAATTAGTTTCTTTTCATGTTCTAATGTTTTATTTCATGCAACTAATCCCTAAGATTGATAGTTGTACTTATTGTTTACATGTTTCCATCAATATTTATAATAATTGCATATGTTTAGCATTGTTTATCTACTTTCTTGATTTCACTAGTATTATGGCTCTTACATGTATAAATCCTTTAAAGGACCTCATCACGAGAGGTTTCCTATTTGTTTAATGTTCTTGTGTTGTTTTTTGATTGTAGGAAATAGATTCAAAGGAGCTTCAATCATCTAATTCCTTCCTCAATGCGAAGAAGAGGGTCAAATCCACCCTAGAGAAGTTTGTGACTATTTAAAGAGCATTAGTATTGCACCTACCCCGTTGGGGGCTTTGAAAGTGTATTAATTGTATCAAAATTTGGGTGACCCTAAGAGGGGCATGATTG
Source organism: Wollemia nobilis (assembly GCA_028583015.1). Taxonomy (NCBI): domain Eukaryota; kingdom Viridiplantae; phylum Streptophyta; class Pinopsida; order Araucariales; family Araucariaceae; genus Wollemia; species Wollemia nobilis. The sequence goes on along the minus strand of JAQPPZ010016967.1, from coordinate 3,051,363 downwards.
TAACCTAGATTTAGTTTCGATATTAATAAAAGAAACATCCATTTTATTGTCATATGCAATCTTGATTCTTATTTCATACTTTTATGTTGATTTCCATTGGTCTACTAGATAGGTGCACGCTTTTTGGATAGGTCACAAAGAAATACACTTGTGTGTAGATTTTAGAAATATTAATAGAATTTTTGAGAAGGATAATTATTCTCTCCCTTCTTTAGATGAAGATCTATAAAAAATGAATGACTTTAAGATGATGTCCTTCATGGATGGCTACTCTAGATACAATCAAGGAGTGGTAGATCCTAAGGACTGAATTAAAATTGTAATCACTACAAAATAGGGAATATTTGCATACATGAAGATGTCATTTGGTTTGATTAATGTAGAAGAAACTTTCCAAAAGGTATGTTTTGATGTTAGGAAATAGAGGTGTGGGGATCATGGGAGTTAGTCTCCCAATTTGAATGATATCTATTTCATCTTGAATGACTATCCCATAGGTCATTGGCAATGAATTCCCTCCCCTAAACTTTACCATCATAGTTATTTCTAATTCAAAAGCCTTTAAATAATATATAAAGGACATACTTAGTAGGGACCACATTTTATCAATAATTATGTATTGGAAATTGTAGTATATGACATTGAAGTTGTCTATGGCCTCCATGTGGACATTTTTTATGGTTGTCAACTGCTCTAGCAAGGACACTTTATTTGTCTTTTATCCAAATCTTTCTACAAACAAGTTTTCAAGTTGATCCCAGTCGATAATGTAGTGTGGGGTGAGTGAAATTTACCATTATCTTGCCTTTCTCTTAAAAGAGACTACTAATAGCCTAAGCACTACATTCTACTAATCAATATTATCTAGAGCACACATATTGACGATGTGATGGAGGTTCTTGGTTGGAGTTGTATTTTCCCAAGTGAAGAATGGAAAAGATTTTAATGTTGAGACTAGAATATCATCCCATGTGGTAGGTGGGACTGGTGACTATAATGGACCCTTGTTGTTCAACATTATTAGTCTTCTCTACTATGGGTTTTGTGGTATAGTCATGTTTTGTTGTTGACCTCTCATTTTATGACTATGGTTTAGTGATGGAAACAATAATTATTTCCCAATGGTAAAATTAGTGTGAAGTTTGTTGTTGGACTAGTCCTCTCTTCAAACAATAATGTTAAGGTTAATTCTCTAAAATTGGGATTGATTTTAGTAAAGAAAAGGGATGAGACTCAATTCACATTTTTAGTAACTAGAAACTCATTATAAATACCATCAAATCTTGTCATTGTAAGTCTATCAACATCTTGTATGTGACAAATATTATCAAGATTCTAATGAAGCAATTATCCAATATAGAATTACATCATGTGTGCAAAAAATATAACAGGGAAGCAAATACGATGACCAATGTTAGAGTGAACTTCACTTCTAGAATGTGGCATATTTGGAAAAACCCTATTGAACTTGAATGACAATGGAGGAGATGTACAGTTTTAATAGGACCACAAGAGCTCAATCAAATGTTATGGTAATAAAATCAGATTTGTTGTCTTAGATTTGATTTTTCTATTCCTTGTATGCTTTGTAACTACTCACTTTGTGTAATAAAATAAAATAAAAAACAAACAATTATAGATTTATATTAGACCTTGTGATAGACCTAGATCTCATAAATTATTGGGTTTACCTTTGAATAGTGAGTCCTTTGAATAGTGGATTCATCATTTAATGAGTCCTTTAAATAGTGGAGTCATCATTCAATAAGTCCTTTGAATAGTGGAGTCACTAGGAGAACTTTCTCAATGCTTCAACAAGTAGTAGACTAAGAGTTTCACTAGAGTCTTAGCTTGATATTATAGTTGTGGGATGAATATCATGTGATTAGTCCCACAAGGTATGTCAATTTAATTGTTGGGCATGCACATGATGGGTGTCTCTTGTTTCTTAGTATTTCTTCATGAAAATAACTCAATCATAATAGTGGGATAAGTATTGTGTGATTTGTTCCATTATGTGTGCTAGTTTAATTGTTGGAAACCAGATTCAATTCACACACCAGACACAATGACCACCCACTAGTGGTTGTCGAGCGTGTCTAGTGCTTGTGCCTTACGTGGAGCATATAACTTGGGAAGTCTAGGGAGCATAGGACATGGCTCTATCAAATGACCTTTGGGGTTTTTTTCAAGGTCGAATCCTTGTTTGGATGTGTTCTTGATACACTTTTTTAAGCTAGCCTAGTCTACTAGGTTCTTGTTTGTGAAAAGAGATGAGAGGAAAGTAATAAAACTAACTAGCCTAGACTGGGAAATGCAACAATAATTACAAAGGTTATTCTTGTATTTATGGGATGAATGAGCACATGCATCAATCATGCTAATGAAAGTAAACACGATTCCAAAATGGTATGACATATACTAGTCATAGCTCCTCATATAAATTTATACATACAAAGACCAATATAGAAAGTAAATAGTCAAAACTCTTTTATATGTATGTTAAAAGCATTCAAATACACATACCAAAATGAAAAATTTTAAAGAACTTATACATGAATTAACTCCAGGCTCAAGTCTAGATCAATACACTAGAGAAAGTGAAAGAATTTTTTTATCTAAACCTATAACAAAAATATTGTTCTTCCTCCTCTTTCTAAATTACAAAATCCAACCTACATGAAAATTCATAATTTAAATTCTCCCTCAAGGGGAAACACTTGTGTCCTCCTTGGTTTTTGAGTTTGAAGTGTAGTGATGCTAGGCCTACGGCTGATCTGGGGTCTACTTGTTCCTATAGATGGGATGGTCTCCTTTGAAGGTGGAACTAATGGGCCTTCTCCATTTGGGAAATGAACTTTAGTAACACTTGCAAAAGTAACCCTTGCATGCTGAAGGAGCCTCTTCATCAATGCGAAGGCTGATACTGCCTTTGGCGGGCCCCTCTCCTATATTTTCTTCGCATCCTCTATCCGGGTTGCTTCATCGGATCTGACCGATGCTTCATGGGTTCATCTTTGTTTGGGTTCTCGATGGTCCGGTTCCTCGTGTTTGGTGTAGCCATCAAGTTGTCTTCCTCCCTATGGTTTCGCTTCTTTCTGGCCCGGTTCCTCGTGTGTGGTGTAGCCCTCAAGTTTTCTTCCTCCCTATGGTTTTGCTTCTTTCTACCCCTCAGATCATCGCGCTCAGACGCTGGTCTTTGGGTTATGACCTTTTTCGAGGGTTTGATAGCTCTAGTGGTGCTCATGTGCATGGATTCCTTTGTGAAATTCTAGTTTGGGTGAAAACCTGCATGCCTTGAGATCTCAAGTGTATGTATATTACATGATTTAGGGTTTGATAGCTCTAGTTGTGCTCATCTGCATGATTTCCTTTGCGAAATTCTAGTTCGGGTGAAAACCTGCATGCCTGAGATTTATGTATATTACATTATTTAGCATAAATATTATCAATGTACATTGTCAGACGTTTTTCTACGGAGGTCCCGATCAATTTATATTTTCAAACGGTTTTTATCAATTTTATGCTGATTTTTATAAAAGTCCTGGTCAAACGTTATAATAAAATAAATATAGAAATTATTGCAACAACTTCACTTTCTTAGTAGTGCATATAGATATATAATATTGCAACCAATTTTTAAATCTTTTTATTTAAAAATTATAAATAAATTAAAAAAAATACATTTAACACTTAATTTTTAACATAAAATAGAAATATTTTCTTATTAAAAAATATAAATAAAGTATTCAAGTTACATGTTTAAGGGTTCTTGGAAGAATAAAGCAACTATACGGAGGTTTAAGGCTTGAACGACTATGTGGATGAATGTGGGAGAGGGTGGGTGTGTGTTTAACTCCTATTAATAAGCTCAATTCTCACCTTTACCAAAGGTCATGGTTGGAATGAGGATGCATGAGCATCAATTTTATTTTTTGATTTAGTTAGTGTGAGAAACCCCTACCACCAAAGCACACAATACCACCAACGCACACGGCTGAGCAGTCTCCTTGGGATGCATGAGCATCAATTTTATTTTTTGATTTGGTTAGTATGAGAAACCCCTACCACCAACGCACATGGTTGAGCACTCTCCTCCCAATCATGACCCCTCTAAAGTTGAAAGCTATGCTTATCAATAGGGAATTTTACACACAGCCACCACAAATCCACCTCCTCATACAACCATCACACATCCACCTCCTCAACACTCGCCCACGCCAGAGTTTGAACCTTCAACCTTCAGAAAAAGAAAAAACAAAACCCAAAGATTTGCCATATACGTGGGACTATAAAAACAATTTATATTTAAAAATTAAAAATTTACAATTTAATATTTATTTATTTTTATTAAAAAAAATCATATTTCAAATCTTAATATCTATATTCATGATAAAACGTTAAAACTTTTATTACGTTGATAGGCATCCTACAATGGTAGCCAGGAAGGTCAGCCACGCCGTAAACAATATTAATATTTTATTAAAAAAAGCCAACATTAAAAAAATTATGTTATCAATATCAACACTCCTATCTCATTTCTTGAGGGTGTGATAAATATTAATAACTTATCGCATTTATAGATATATATATTTTATATCTAGTATATATATTTATAAAAAAAAATCAAATTCATGCGTCAAACCTTTAATTAATATAGATATTTTTAATGGCGTATTTCAATGTTGGAATACCTTGATGGCAAGGAGAGAGCCACACTAAGACATCATCAATCAAAGAGGTGTTAGGCAAGGGTTGCTTTTTAGGAGATCTTTTTCTTTTTTCTTTTTATTTTTTTTTCGGGGACCATTAGGACCTAACCTTCGTGAAAAGTGTACAGGTTTATTTTAGGTCAGTTGTTCAATGTTTGTTGAGAACGATTAAGGTTCTATTACTTCATTTAAAAGAAAATAAATAATTTTAAAATTTAAGTTATTTTAACATTCAATAAAATTTTCAATAATTCCCCGCTGTCTAGGAATATATAGTTTTGTTTAAACAAAGTCTTACCATTTCAATGGAGCACTTGTATATAACTCTTGATTTCAGGTACGGATATTAACTTTGGAATCTCTGTCAAGCTACTTGCTATCATTCCTCACTGTTTTTCATAAACTCAAATCTATGAAATATATAGTTTTGTTTAAACAAAGTCTTACCATTTCAATGGAGCACTTGTATATAACTCTTGATTTCAGGTACGGATATTAACTTTGGAATCTCTGTCAATCTACTTTCTATCATTCGGCACTGATTTTCATAAACTGAAATCTATGAAATATATAGTTTTGTTAAAACAAAGTCTTACCATTTCAATGGAGCATTTGTATATAACTTGATTTCAGGTACGGATATTAACTTTGGAATATCTGTAAAGCTACTTGCTATCATTCCTCACTGTTTTTGATACACTCAAAGATTTGAAATATATAGTTTTGTTTATGCAAAGTCTTAACATTTCAATGGAGCATTTGAATATAACTATTGATTTCAGGTACGGATATTAACTTTGGAATATCTGTAAAGCTACTTGCGATCGGATATAGTTTTCCTTTCCACAAGCAAGTGGATGACAAGAAAGCGGGAATAACCCTTCACTCATCACTTTCTCCTTTGTTCTCGGAAAGCTTTTCTCCTCTCTATGAGCGAAAATGTGGAGGAATGTAAGGGTTCATCTCAGCTTAGAGAATTTGGCGATATATGGCTCGATTGTCGGCATTCAAATCGGTTTTGCGGTGCTTAGTATTCTCATGGGAGACCAGTTGGCTAAGAGAACGAACCCTCTCGTTTTCGTTATCTATTCCAACGCCATTTCGGCCTTCACATTGAGTCCCCTTGCATTCTTTCTCGAGCAGTAATAACTCTATCATTTGTGGGAAGTTCTTGCTTTGAAACATTTTGAAAATTATTAAAGCCTTTTTATTTATTTACAGAAACAAGCGGACCAAGTTGGATTTAGCTCTGACAGCTCGAGTATTTCTGCTATCTCTTAGCGGGTAAGTTGATTTGAAGCCCAGATTTATTTATAACGTGATTTAGTTGAAACAGACATGGGTTTTTCTATTTCTGTGTTTTCTCTGTTATGGAAGAGTTTCTGCATATCAAGCGTTGCTATATATGGGACTGAAGGACACGTCCGCTTCCTTCGCTGTGTCAATGACAAACCTGGCGCCTGGGATAATTTTTGTTATGGCCTGGACTTTGGGGTGAGTAATTTTTATTGTTGTTGACATTAGATTGAATTTGTTTCTATTACATCCTTAGTGATTTTAGTGGTTGATTACAGAATGGAAAAGGTAGACATTAAAAGCGTTGGCAGCCGATTCAAAATTGTGGGCACAATCATATGTGTTTGTGGAGCCATCGCTATGAGTTTCCTCCACGGTCCCGCTCTAACCCACCTCTGGTCGTCGCTACAGCATTCCGAGATTCCTTCATATAAGATTATATTTACCTTTCTACATGAGCGGAACTTTGAGACGACAAGGATCAGGGGCTGCATTTACCTCTTTTTAGCAGTAACACTCTTATCATGTTCGATCATATTGCAGGTTAAGTTTTATAAGTACTTTCGAATAAAACTTCTATGGTCTTAATTTTACATTAGCTAAGGACATTCACAATTCTTTGGTGTTGAATTGTTTGCCAAGCATGCAGGCTAAGACAGTGATGAAGTATCGGGCCCCGTTATCTCTTGCAGCGATGACAACCCTGCTGGGATCTATAGAAAGTGCCATCCTGATAACGATCGAAGGCAGGGGTTTCCATAAAACTTCATGGGCTCTGGATTGGACAGGCGTTGTCGCTGTGGTTTATGGAGTAAGACTGAATTTTATGGTTATATTTTTCATTTTTTATGTTATACATCAAAACGGAAGTTCAATTAAAATAAATATACTTAAGGGACTTCAACTTTTGACCCACCAAAATTTTATTTCATGGTCTACCTTGTTTGTTTCCTTGTTGGCTGACGTGGATAAGTTAACTGTGGCAGGGAATGGTGTGTCATGGAATAGCATTGGCGGTGCAATTATGGTACATTCAGAAAAGAGGTCCTGTTTTTGTTGCAATATTCAGCCCCGTTGGCACTGTTTGTTCAGCTATTCTATCGGCGTTCTTTCTTGGTGATGCTCTGCATTTAGGAAGGTCAGGCTTCAAATTTAATGTTCAAAATCTTTGTTTAGAGTATTATTAATCATTTACTTTGAGTTGATGGCATCGTTAATTTTGGTTGGAGCAGTGCAACGGGTATGCTGATGATATTTGCGGGTGTATACGCTGTTTTATGGGGAAAGAGCAAAGACAACAATAAAGGGAAAAGAGGTGTAAATACACCTCTCCTTCGTTAAGGCTCAGAATATTTACTCTCTTTATTTTTTTATTTGCAAAGTAAAATCTTTATTATAAGAACTTACTTTTATTTGATATAAATTAGAAAGGCATATTAATTATTTGATAATGTTTGTAATATTTGATGAACATGTTTTTTTCCTTCAAATATACTCATATACAAGTTGAGTTGATCCTGTGTAATTATTTATTATTTATATATAGTTTAGGATCTCATAGTTAACTTTATTATGGTATCTTTTATGTTAGTTTATGTGAATATGATTATATAATTATTATTGTAGAGGTTTAGGTATTGGCATAAATACCTTTGATCTTTTCCATTGTAATTATTAATTTTAAGAATTTTATATGTAGATATTAAAATGATTTTTGGTTTTTAAGGGAATCAATATAATTATGGTTATTGTTTTTTTTTTTTTTTTTTTTGGGGTAAAATTTAAGCAAATAAGTTGTTTCTATTAATTTTTGGAAATGTTAACAACTTAATCAAGTAAGTTATCTTATGTTGTGAGGCTTTTATGTAAAAGAGTATAGATCTAATAACAAGAAACTTGATAATTATATGAAAATTTTATACAACACAATAAAATATTTTGAATTAATTCTTGTATGTAATTCTTGTTAATGTAAGGACAATATAAATTATGTGAACTTTAAAGAAACAATGTCTTCTTATATATCATATCTTTAAAATAATAGAATATATAAATAACCATAAAATTTAAGAATTTTTCAGAAATTTTTATATTTTAATCATTATTATTGAAAAATGTTAATTTTTTTTTGGTAAAAACTTGCAAGATAATATACATTAATATCATCTAAATATATTATTGTTGTGCTAATATTTTTATTATCTATGTTTAATTATTAATTTGTTTTCCTTTTTCTTAAGGTGATCAGGTTAATATTACTAAAATAATGATCTTACAAAAAATAAAAGTCAGTTTAAAAAATTGCTTACTAACATGTTCATTTTATAACTTAACATAAATAATATCATTGTATATTTTCAATTATTTTTACATTATATAAAAATAAATTAAAAAATAATCGGAACAACCTCGCCTTCTTATTAGTGCATATAGTATATAATATTGCACCTTTTACTTCTTTCTATTTACCAATTAGAAATAAATTAGACATTGTTGATTCGTAGCCATAATCATTCAATCACTACAAAAGAGGTGTCGGCCAAGGGTTGCTTTTCTATGTAACCTTATCTTTTTCATGCGTTGGCCTTATCTTTTTCATACGTTGGGGACATTTAGGGCCTAACCTGCTCGAAAAAGTCGTCACTGGAAACAGCACGTTTTAAAAAGCCCAATGAGAACATTAATTCTTCTTTATCCAATATATAAACCTACCCAATCATAGGGCCATCATCATTCAATCACTACAGAAGAGGTGTCGGCCAAGGGTTGCCTTTATCTTTTTCATACGTTGGGGACCTTTAGGGCCTAACCTGGTCGAAAAAGTCGTCACTGGAAACAGCACGTTTTAAAAAGCTCCATGGGAAAATTAATTCTTCTTTATCCAATATATAAATCTACCCAATCTTAGGGCCATCATCATTCAATCACTACAGGAGAGGTGTCAGCCAAGGGTTGCGTTTTTAAGGAGTCTTTATCTTTTTCATACGTTGGGACCTTTAGGTGGATTGGTAAGTGTAGGTGTGGCTGGACACTTACCAAGAAGAGATCTAGGTTCAAACCTTGGGGGAAGCCAACCCTTTGCAAAGGTAGTAGTCTGCTCCGAATCCTTTGAGTGCACGTTAGACTGATGATGGCGGTACGAATCATGAGCACTTGGTGGTTCCCATCTCACACCTAGTCAATGTCGATGGTTCCCATCTCACGCCGAGTCAACAAGAACGAGACATATAGATTTGTTAGGTTCAATCCATGTGGTTTGAACCCTTCTTACTAAAAATAGTGGTTGTAACCAACTCTCCTATGTAATAAAAAATACAAATTCATCATTATGTGCATAACTATATAATTTATTTTATAGCCTAGTACTTACTTCAATTTTCAAATTGATGTGTTTTATTGTTGAATTAGAGAATTGTCTAACTTTTAATGTGATTGTTATTGTGTCCCAATTCTAGTGTTTGATATAACTATTACGCAATACAAATTCATCATTATGTGTATAGTTATATAATTTATTTTATAGCCTAATATCTTACTTCAATTTTCAAATTGATGTGTTTTATTGTTGAATTAGATAATTGTCTAACTTTTAATGTGATTGTTAATGTGCCCCAATTCTAGTGTTCAACAAGTTTAGATGGAAGGGTTTATGACCTCTTCCCACATCAAAATTTAGATTTGTTTCTCACTATCCTTGCTAATTTCTAATTTAAATCTAATCTAATTGCATGAAATTAAAAACATGAAAAGTAAATGTGAAAATTAGAATGCATAAAACATAAAATTTAGGGTGTGAGAGATTTTCATAAAAATATAATCCTAAATATAGGAAGGAAATTGTTCGATAAGGACACCACAATAGCAAAAGGCATTGGGCTTTCCTAATAGATACCCAAGTTCAATTCATGGGAAGGGTGGCCTCGATATGCCCTCAACTATTCAACACACACACACACACACACACACACACACACACACACATATATATATATATATATATATATATATATATATATATATATATATATATATATATATAGGAGTGTAGTGCCATCGATGAAGAGCAAAAGATATCAATTTCTTACTAATTTTATGAGTCACAAGAGCACAATATGGTTCTAATGGAATCCAGTTCTAATTTCTTATGACCAAAAGATGTTTGCAATAGATCACATAACACTATTGTAAAAGTTTATCCTTGAGTTATATGGGGTGAAATACTATTACTTCTAGTAATTTTTGAATAACTTGATGCACATCCAAATGTTATATGCCTTTGAAAATGGTTAGAAGACTTCTAAAATACTTATAGCACCACTACATGCCAAAATATCACTTATCAAATATTTTCCTATAGATATATGATTGATTTGCTCTAATAAGTGACTAAATTGCTCAAATTTGTTAGCAATTCACCAAAAAATCCTACTGCTTTGCTCCCATAAGCCAATAAAGTCATTTTGCTAATGGATTGCTCCTAAAAAAATCGACACATATCTTAAAATTAGCCAAAATTTGAGGGTTTTTTGAATACATCATTAAAATAATTCTAATGCATTGTAACCTTCCAAAATTATGATTCCCAAGGTAGTGACATGCCACTACATTTTTGGTGGCTTCATGGTACACCAAGATTGACTAGTGAGATATCCTTGATCTTGCCTTTATCCTTGGGTAGGAATTCTTAAAATTTGAAATTCTTGGTACAATTTTTTAAAATTATGGTACTCCTATTTTTCCATCAGTGGTAGCCAACCTAATAACTTATGGCATTCCTCATATATTGTCAATTATATTGTAGCTAGATCTTTTGCTTTTATTAGGTCTTCATAAGGGTTTTCTACAAGGTGCTTTGCTTCCATTTTAGTTCTCACGACTTGGCATAATGTGACTCTAACTTTTAATATCATTTAATTACATACTGAAAATCAACCCAATATTTCTCCTCTTTGAAAATTGTATAAATACTATTATCCTTAAAGAGCTTTACCTTTAGGTCAAATATTTTTGGTAGTCCAATATCGATAAGCCCCTAAATTTCTTTTATCATTTTCTGCATTATGGATTTTAGAGAGGCCAAAGTGACCTTGAAAGAATGCAAGTCTCTCTAAGCATTAGGGATTTATTTTATCTTCTTTACCATGTCCTTTCAATTTGCCTAACTAATGTGCTTGTGATGTTAGTATCATAAACAAAAGTTGTAGTACTTCTTGGAACCTCTATTTTGCATCCAATTGCTCCTCAACCTATTTAATGGTTTTTATCACTTAGTTTAGGCTATGTTATTCATAGGATACAAAGTATAAGTATCCATGGATATTCATCAAATCTACCTTGATATTTCCTAGAGGGATTTTACCTCTTGAAAATCAAAGGCTTTTTTATCTATAGTTATTTTAATGTTGTTAACTATTTCTAAAACTCAATGACCTTTTAATTTCTTTCTTTTTGGGCTTCTTGAATTTTTTTCAATTGGTCTTCTAATTTTGATCTTTCTTGGTCACTGTCCCCTCAATTGGTCTTACCCTTATGTAAGTTGTTTTTACAGACCTTCCAATTGTTGCTTCATTTTTTAGCCTTGTCAATCTAGGATTTGAGGTCCTTCACTTGGTCTTTCAAATAATCTTTCTTAGAGGCATCCTTCTTCAATTTATAATTTTCTAGCTAGAATTGCTCCTTTTTATCCCTTAGCTCCATTGCTTCTTTTTTAAGCTATTAATTATTCTTTATTGCTTCATCCCTCAATATTAGTTGTCCAAACTACATTTCCACACTAATTGTAGACACCAAAACAACACCAATTCGATTATGTAATGACAAGAACTAATCGAATTGACATACATAGCCCCTAGGGCAGCCCCCAGAGGTTAAACAGTGGTCCTAATCACTCCCACAATAGTTTTGGAAGGTCAGAGGTCAATTTGGCACCTTTTTAGCACTTTGCTCACTACTCATCCCACCGTGATCGCCACTGAAATCACGAGGATAAAGCACGAGGATACGAAAACAAAATAGAAATGCCAAGTGCGATGTATGCAAAAGCAAAACGTAACGCTAAGTCCTACGAACTAAAATGCATGAAAGGAGAGAAACATCAACGAATTGAAACAAGATAGAAAGCAAACTTTGAGTACAGCCATTTTTATTAATTTGCTTTAAAATTAGGTTACAATACGTCTCCTCCCTTTTGGGGACTAGGAGCATTAAGTAGGGCTCTATTACACCACGGATTGATACGCTTTATTTCGTGTGCCCACATGTAAAATGGACGGACCAAATGTCACTGCCGCTTGTGTGAATATGTCTATGGTTCCTTGCTGCCCCTCTGGTGTCGATATCCTGCATTCAAAGAAATAGAAAAGGATTAGTAGCACCTACGAATGGAGAGAAACATGCGATCACGAAGGCCTGTGATCAGTGCATGCATAAAATGATTAAAGCGATAACTGAAACATATCAAAATGAGCTAAAATTTTTATAGAAGCAATAAAACATTACCAGGAATCCACTACAAAAGGAACGGTCCAGAAATCTTGCACAAATTTCTAATCGCTCTGGGGTGGGATGATTAGGACTCTCATAACCTGTCCGAAATCCACCTCCTAAATGTCCGATCTAGAGGCCTCTAAATCACTTGAAAAGTTGGGGTTAGGTAAAACGGGGTATTTTGGGATGACCCAGATGGTTGAATTTTGCCAATTCAGCCTCTATCACCCATAATATGATGATGCTCCCTGCATGTTAGTGAAAGCGGGAAATAACAAAAGCATGATCAAAACTTGTTAGAATAACATGAAATTTAAATGATAGTATATGTAAGTAACCTAGAATCATATGCAAAATAAAAATCAGGGAAATCTATGACATATTTCTAATCGCTCCAGGGTGGGGCGATTAGAACTGCGACAATGTGGGGGGCACCCGGGGGCAAGACGCCCGTAGTTTGGGACTCATTTTTGGCACTAATCCACTTGGTATGGGTCAAAAACCTCTTATGGGATTGTGTCAAAAAAATTGGTGGGATTTTGTGGCTAAATGTTCAAGTTTGGGTCCGGATTGCGCTTCCAATAATCACCCAATAACCTCCCTTCCAAAAGAGAGATCAAGGATGTAAAAGCACAAACGATGGGTGAGGATGTAATTTGGTAGCACTTCGTTGCTCCAAATGATCCTCTCTATTATTCATTTTAGGGTGAGAAGACTCACCAATTTATAGACCTAGGGTCTCTCTCTTTGAATACGCATGCGAGGGCACCACTTGAGTTGCTTGTCTTATTTTGGGAGAAAATATTCTTCTCTGATTTAGAGTCTCCTTGCATGAGGCCTCCAAAATAAATGCATGCATGACTAAAGTCTCACTCTCTCTGATTTGAAGTCGTTCCTCGCAATTGCATGTCCTGAAGTTGTAGTTAAGTGGCAGATTTGTCGAGGTTTGAATTTTTTCCAGTCAAACCTACTATTCATCCCACCCTAGGACAAATGCTAATAATCATCCATGGGTGGGATGAATACCAGTTTATAATTGTCCCACTCTTTCCTGTACGATCATCGATCTCCCCCTGCGCACCCACTAGAGCCACTCTCCAACCTCAGGCCAAGCTGGACAGTCCAGGTATGGGTGCTAGAACACCTCCCTTGGAGCAATCTGAGTGAAGGCATCAGCGTAGTGCCCTACGACACCTACTCACCATTGAATCTGCCCCTACTCCTCAGACCACTGCCACAAAGCTACATACCCTATCTCCCTGTCCACCATCTTTGCCCGAGTAGTCCATGGCAAACCCTATGGCCGCTCCACAACTATGTGATGCCAACCCCAACAATGTAATAGGTAGCTGCACCAAATCCCCTTTTGCCTTTGATAGCGGACCTCGTATAGCTCATCATAAGTTATGCCAGAAGCGTTTGTCCCCACCTCATAATCAATGGTGCCTTCGTCGGGCACTCGACCAATCTGAACACCACCTCCAATAGGTTCCATGGGAACCACGTGCCTAAGGAGTCAGGCAGTAGCATGTTGGAGATGAGGGTCATCAGTAATGCATGCCTCACCCCCAACACGCCCCTCTATAGCCACCATCGCACCAAAATACTACCAATCAGGCAATCCCCCTCTGCCCTCTCCATCGAACTATCCACCCCCATCTCCACCCCATGTTTAAAACACTGTGTTAGCACAACTTTCCACTGATCACATGATGTAGTCTGAATAGGAAGCCTGTCTATCAAAATTTGTAGAATCTGATAGACATCCTCAAGAGTCACCATCAGCTCCCCTGTTGGGAGATGAAAGGTATTAGTCCGGGGATCGCACAAGTTGATCAGAGCCGTCAGATAGGCCCGATCCCCCAACACAGGCTCTAGTCGAGTCACCTACTTGAGCCCAAGGGCATCAAGCCACTCCCAGTCAGCCACAGTCAGCGCCTCCTGTGCTTAAAAAAAAAAAAACGATACATGATACCGACTCTTCACAACCTGCAAAAGAAAACAATAACAAACAAATCAAAACATGACAAAACAAAATAAAAAAACAACAAAACTGTACAACACTAAAACAATATACAGTGATATCTACAAATTTTACAATTCATTACATTTAAAAAATAGTACAACAACAGTAACAACACTATACAGACAAACAAATTACAAAATTACAATCTAGGGTTTTTTACTTTATTTTGCATACAAAATACAAACACATCACAAACATGTTAACCTAGGGTTTTTAACTCTAGTTTAAACTTAAAAACAAAATAAAAGCACAAAATTTAACCTAGGGTTTTCTTTTTAACTCTAGTGTAAACAAAAAAAACAAAACATGCAACAACAAAGTTGTCAGTACCTAGGGTTTTTAAATTTAGTTCAAACTGATAAATAATAAAAAAAACAAAACAAAACATTCAAAAACAAATTTGTCAGTACCTACGATTTTAACTCTAGTTCAAACTGATACATAACAAAAAAAACAAAACATTCAAAAACAAATTTGTCAGTACCTAGGTTTTTTAACTCTAGTTCAAACTGATAAATAACAAAAGAAACAAAACATTCAACAACAAATTTGTCAGCACCTAGGGTTTTTAACTCTAGTTCAAATTGATAAATAACACAAAAACTGACAAAAACAAAAACACTAAAACAAATAGTTAACCTAGGGTTTTCATCCTAGTCTCCACTGAAAAAAAACAAAAACAATTAAACAGTTAACCTAGGGTTTTCATCCTAGTCTAAACTGACAAAATCCAAAAACAAAGTAAAACAGTTTAACTTAGGGTTTTCCTGCTAGTGTCTAAACTCAAAATAAAAACAACAAAAAAACATAATAACAGACGTTTTCAGTTCCCTAGGTTTGACCTTAGTCTAAACTGGTGAACAAGAGCAAACAAAATAGAAACAAAGCGCAATTTTTGACCTTCGTTCAAACTAGGGTTTTTTACCTTCGTTTACACCAAATCAAATCTAACCTAGGGTTTTTAAATTCTAGTTTAAAACAAAAAAATCATTACAAACAACTCTCGAGTTTTTTTTTACCTTAGTTTACAAAAATCAAATTTTAACCTAGGGTTTAAACTACAAAAAACGAAAAAAATCAAACAAAATAACAACCAGGGTTTCTAAATCTAGTTAAACAAAAATAAAAATTTACCCTAGGGTTATCATTTTACTGTCACACTAAAAAATACAACACATAATACAAGTTTTCAGTTCCTAGGGTTTAACATTCGTCTAAAATTGATAATGACAGAAAACAACATAAAAAAAAAATTTAAGTTAAATTTTTCAATCTTAATTTCAACTAGGGTTTTCATTTTTTAAATCAAAAAACAAATACAAAAGAACAAAAGAATTGCAGTTTTAAATTGTAACACAAACCAAACAACATACAGAGGAGGATCACTTACTGGTCTTGATTCAGCTCCACCACTTGATGATCCGGTATATGAACTCATGATGTCCACTAAAATTTTATAGCACTCTGCTACGCGAACTTGACCTCCTTCTCCTCCTCACATCTCTCAAACGTCAGGGAAAACAAATGCAAATGAGCCCAAAACCTGGTTTTGGCCCTTAAATAGGCTTTTAGGCTTGTAGTCGTTCCCCCCTAGGATGAGCGCTCTAGTTAGTTCTCGTCCCACCCTATGATGATTACTAAACTGGTAATCATCCCACCCAGGGACGATTACAGAGCAAAAATTTCAAAAACAACAAAAACTGCACTAAAATGCACAAAAAATAGCAAAACAATTGCCAAATAAGAGTGCTTTTGCACTTGACATTTTTGACATTCAAAACAGACGTCGGGGTCACAAATCCTCACTATCATACTCCCTAAGAATTCTCCCATATCCGGACCGCTCCACGTGAGGATGTATTTTCGAGAATTTCATCCCCAAACAGTGTCACAAAAAAAGGTCATAACCCAACCAAAAATAGCCATAAACTTGCCAATCAAAAGGGCTTTTGCGCCTACGATTCTTGGCATGCAAAACCAACATTGGGGTCATAAATCATCACTATCCTACTTCCTAAGAAGGCTATCATAGCTGGACTGCTCCACGGGAGGACGAATTTTCAATAATTTCATCCCCAAACAACGTCACAAAAAGGGTCACAACCCAACCAAAAATAGCAATAACATTGCCGAACGAAGGCGCCTTTGTGCCTGACATTTTTGGCATCTAAAATAGACGTTGGGGTCACAAATTTTCACTATCCTACTCCCTAAGAAGGCTACCATAGCCGGACCGCTCCACAAGAGGACGAATTTTTGACAATTTTAGCTCCAAAATGCATCACAAAAAGGGTTCAAACCCGTAAAAAATAGGTCACAATGTTCAGAAACTGCATAAGCATTCAATGCAAAAAAACTGAAGGCACCCTTAAAACAGTCATATTGGATCAAGTGAATCGTCACTTTTCTCATGTCGTTCATTCCCTCATCGATTCGTCGCTTGATGGGGTAGTCACACTTACTCACCAATCAACAAAAACACACCCAATCAAGGAAATGGCATGCATTCAAAGGATCATTGACAAAGATAATCACGCTCCTTCTTGGGGTAGCAAACAAGCAATAATCACAAGCTGATCAAACACTTGGCATTTGTGAATCATGAACTCAAGGTTCCCACAGACAAAAGGTTGCACCCTTTTCCTATTCATGACTGATCAATGTCCAAGATCAAGTAACACCTCACTGAAAAAAGTTAACACTTGAACTAAGCTCCTTAGCTCGTCATAAGCAAGGATTCAAGAATGCATGCCCTTTCCATACTTGGGGTATCAAGAGTTGGTTAGGTTACTGAGAAACCCTAATTATTAGTGCTTTGGTTATCTATTTTTTCTCAGCACTACGCCATGCACAGCGCATCCCAAAAAGGGGCATCTTTAGACACCAAAATAACACCAATCCGATTATGTAATGACAAGCACTGATCGAATTGACATGCATAGCCCCTAGGGCAGTCCACAGAGGTTAAAAAGTGGTCATAACCACTCCCACAACAGTTTTGGAAGGTCAGGGGTAAATTTGGCACCTTTTCAGGACTTTGCTCCCTACTCATCCCACCCTGGGACGATTACAAACTAGTATTCATCCCACCCAGGGATGATTATCAATATTTGTCCCAGGGTGGGACGAATAGCAGGTTTGAATGGAAAAAAGTCAAACCTCGATAAATCTGCCACTTAACTACAACTTTAGGACATGCAATTATGAGGAACAGCTTCAAATCAGAGAGAGAGACTTCAGTCATGCATACCTTGATTTTGAAGGCCTCATGCAAGGAGACTCTAAATTATGGAAGAATATTTTCTCCCAAAATAAGACAAACAACTCAAGTGGCACCCTTGCATGCGTATTCAAAGAGAGAGACCCTAGGTCTATAAATTGGTGAGTCTTCTCACCCCAAAAGGAAGAACAGAGAGGAGAATTTGAAGCAACGAAGTGCTGCCAAATTACATCCTCACCCATCATTTGTGCTTTTACATCCTTGATCTCTCTTTTGGAAGGGAGGTTATTAGGTGATTATTGGAAGCGCAATATAGACCCAAACCTGAACATTTTGCCACAATATCCCACAAAATTTACGGACACAACCCCATAAGAGGTTTTGGACCCATACCAAGTGGATTGGTGCCAAAACTAAGTCCCAAACGGTGGGCATCCTGCCCCTGGGCCGCCCCCCTGCACTGTCGTAGTTCTAATCGCCCCACCCCAAATCAATTAGAAATATGTGGCATATTTCCCTAATTTTTCTTTTGCATCTGATTCTAGGTTACTTACATATGCTGTCATTTAAATTTCATGTGATTCTGACAAGTTTTGATCATGCTTTTGTTATTTCTTGCTTTCACTAACATGCAGGGAGCATCATTAGATTTTCGGTGATAGAGGCCGAATTGGAAAAATATGACCATCTGAGTTGTCCTAAAATACCCCGTTTTACCTAACCCCAACTTTGGAGGTGATTTGGAGGCCTCTGGACCGGTCATTTAGGAGGTGGCTTTTGGACAGGTTATGACAGTCCTAATCGTCCCACCCTAGAGTGATTAGAAATTTGTGCAAGATTTATGGACTGTTCCTGTTGTAGTGGCTTCCTGGTAATGTTTTATTGCTTCTATCAAATTTTTAGCTCATTCTGATATGTTTCAGTTATCATTTTAGTCATTTTATGCATGCACTGACCGCAGGCCTTGGGGATCACATGTTTCTCTCCATCCGCAGGTGCTACTAATCCTTTTCTATTTCTTTGAATGTAGGATATCAACACTAGAGGGGCAGCAAGGAACCATAGACATATTCATGCAAGTGGCGGTGACATTTGGTCTGCCCATTTTACATGTGGGCATGCAGAAGAAAGCGTATCAATCCGTGGTGTAATAGAGCCCTACGTAACGCTCCTAGTCCCCAAAAGGGAGGAGACGTATTGCAACCCGATTTTAAATTAAATTAATAAAAAGGGTTGTACTAGACGTTTTCTTTCTATCTTGTTTCAATTCTTTGATGTTTCTATCCTTTCATGCATTTCAGTTCGTAGGACTTAGCGTTACATTTTGCTTTTGCATACATCGCACTTGGCATTTCAGTTTTGTTTGCATATGCATACATCATATCATTAGCAACATCACATTCATAATAGCACATGCCTACATCATCATAAATAAATGTGCATAAATAGAAAAAATAAATCATGACAAGTGTATAACCAAAAATATAAGTCATGTATATATATATATATATCATTAAAATACCCGTAGGCTACAATAAGTCGGTCCTTTGACCTCGCAAAACAATAAGAAAAAACTCAAAAACCCCCGAGCCTAGGGTGTCGGCCACCATGATCACATAGGATCGGTGTGACGAGAACTAGCCCCCCTCATCCAGCCGCCTGCGACGACACGATGCTGACTGCTCAGTATTGTTGTATCTCATCTGGCGCAAAGACCCACCTCTAGGGAGCTCAGGTAATCGCCCATAGAGGTGTATAATCTCTGCCTCAAATTCCATTCGATGCCAAAACCAATCCACCTCCCGTCGATAGTATGCAGCCACTACATCATCACGTTGTGCCAACTGAGTTCGTAGGAGATCCCTCTCCCGCGTAGCATTTGTGTCCCTAAAACCAATCCACCTCCCATAGATGGTACACATCAAATGCGTTCTCCTACTCTGCCAACTGAGTCCACTTGAGATCCCTCTCCTGCAAACCCTTCCCAAGCTCCTCATCCTGTCTTTGGATTAGATCCTCCAATCGTGCTATCTCAGCGTGATCCCTCACCTCCACACCCTCCGAGACATCTTGGTGCATAGGCATATTCGAGACTATGGGCTGCTCCGACTCCCACTGCTCTGGGATGTCCTACGTATTCGACTGCTTTGGAACCCCAAATTAATCCCCCCAAAAGCTGTTAACCTCCACCATGTCCGCATCCTCGAGCAGAGCCCCCCAACCCTCTCCAGATGCCTTTGCATCCTCACCAGCTGCTGCTGCCACCTTTGGACCCCCTAGAGGCCCCTCACCTCACCATTGTCGCAATGTCCACTACTAGTCATACTCAACGGTCGCCCCGACATTGTCCATGTTAGGGACATCGATCACAGGATCTGACTCCTCACCAAGGGGCTCGATGATCAGCCAGGCAAGAGTAATCTCGTTGCCTCGATGTTGATAGATCAAGGGTTCACTAGGCAACCCTTGGTGCAACCCAAACTATCATGTCACTCAGACATACGGGAAGTACTCCTACTTGGTCCTGTGTCACCCAATCAGCCATCTCCCCTTGTGCACCCATCGGAGCCACTCTCCAGTCTCAGGCTAGGCTGGACAGTCTAGGTATGGGCACTAGAACACCTCCCTTGGAGCAAGCCAAGAAAAGGCATCAGTGTAGTGCCCTACGACACCTGTCCATTGTCGACTTTGCCCCTTCTCCTCAGACCGTCACCACAGAGCCACATATCGTATCTCCCTATCCACCATCTCTGCATGAGTAGTCCATGGCAAACCCTATGGCCGCTCCACAGCTATGTGCTGCCAACCCCAGCACTACAACAAGTAGCTGCACCCAATCCCCTTCTACCTCTGACAGTAGACCTCGTACATCTCATCATAAAGTTATGCCAGAAGTGTCTGTCCCCACCTCATAATCAAAGGTGCCTCCGTCGGGAACTTGACCAATATGAACACTACCTTCAATAGGTTCCATGGGAACCTCGCTCCCGAGGAGTCAAGCAACAACATGTTGGAGATGAGGGTCATCAGTAATACATGCCTTACCCCCTTACCCCCAACATGCCCCTCTCTAGCCACCACCACACCAAGATACTGCAAATAAGACAATCCCCCTCTGCCCGCACCACCGGACTATCCACCACCATCTCCATCCCATGCCTGAAACATCATGTCAGCACAGCTGTTCGTTGATCACGCGACATAGTCCTAATAGGAAGCACATCTATCGAAATCCATAGAATCTGATAGACATCCTAAAGAGTCACCGTCATCTCCCATGTTGGGAGATGAAAGGTATTATTTCGAGGATCCCACAAGTTGATCATGGTTGTCAGATAGGCCCGATCCACCACCACAGGCTCTAGTCGAGTCACCTTCTTGAGCCCAAGGGCATCAAGCCACTCCTAGTCAACCATAGTCAGCACCTCTCGTGCTTCAGGAAAAACCATCGGCACACGATACCGACTCTTCACAACCTGCAAAAGAAAACAATAACAAAAAAATCTAAACATGACAAAACAAAACAAAAAAAACAACAAAACTGTACAACACTAAAATAATATACAACGATATCTACAAATTGTACAGTTCATTACATTTAAAAAATAGTACAACAATAGTAACAACACTGTACAGACAAACAAATTACAAAATTACAATCTAGGGTTTTTTTACTTTATTTTGCATAAAAAATACAAACACATCACAATCATGTTAACCTAGGGTTTTTAACTCTAGTTTAAACTTAAAAACAAAATAAAAGCACAACATTTAACCTAGGGTTTTATTTTTAACTCTAGTGTAAACAAAAAAAACAAAACATGCAACAACAAAGTTGTCAGTACCTAGGGTTTTTAACTCTAGTTCAAACTGATAAATAACAAAAAAACAAAACAAAACATTCAAAAAAAAAATTGTCAGTACCTAGGGTTTTAACTCTAGTTCAAACTGATACATAACAAAAAAAACAAAACATTCAAAAACAAATTTGTCAGTACCTAGGGTTTTTAACTCTAGTTCAAACTGATAAATAACAAAAAAAACAAAACATTCAATAATAAATTTGTCAGTGCCTAGGGTTTTTAACTCTAGTTCAAACTGATAAATAACACAAAAAATGAAAAAAACAAAAAACACTAAAACAAACAGTTAACCTAGGGTTTTCATCCTAGTCTCCACTGACAAAAAAATAAAAACAATTAAACAGTTAACCTAGGGTTTTCATCCTAGTCTAAACTGACAAAATCCAAAAACAAAGTAAAATAGTTTAACTTAGGGTTTTCCTGCTAGTGTCTAAAATCAAAATAAAAACAATAGAAAAAAATAATAATAGACGTTTTCAGTTCCCTGGGTTTGACCTTAGTCTAAACTGATGAACAACAGCAAACAAAATAAAAACAAAGCACAGTTTTTGACCTTCGTTCAAACTAGGGTTTTTTTACCTTTGTTTACACCAAATCAAATCTAACCTAGGGTTTTTAAATTCTAGTTTAAAACAAAAAAAATCATTACAAACAACTCTCAAGTTTTTTTACCTTAGTTTACAAAAATTGAATTTTAACCTAGGTTTTAAACTACAAAAAATGAAAAAAATCAAACAAAATAACAACTAGAGTTTCTAACTCTAGTTAAACAACATACAGAGGAGGATCACTTACCGTTCTCGCTTTAGCTCTGCGACTTGATGATCCGGTCTGTGAACTCATGGTGTCTGCTAAAATTTGACAGCGCTCCGCTATGCGAACTTGACCTCCTCCTCCTCACAACTCTCAAATGCTAGGAAAAACAAATGCAAATGAGCCCAAAACCTAGTTTTGGCCCTTAAATAGGCTTTTAGGCCTGGAATCGTTCCCCCTTGGGATGAGCGCTCTATTTAGTGCTCCTCCCACCTTGGGACGATTACTAAATTGGTATTCATCCCACCTAGGGATGATTACAGAGCAAAAATTTCAAAAACAACAAAAACTGCAGTAAAATGCACAAAAAATAGCAAAAAAAATTCCAAATAAGAGTGCTTTTGCACTTGACATTTTTGGCATGCAAAACAAACGTCGGGGTCACAAATCCTCACTATCCTACTCCCTAAGAAGGCTCCCATAGCCGGACCACTCCACGGGAGGATGGATTTTTGAGAATTTCATCCCCAAACAACGTCACAAAAAAGGGTCACAACCCAACCAAATATAGCCATAAACTTGCCGATCAAAATGGCTCTTGCGCCTACGATTTTTGGCATGCAAAACCGATGTTGGGGTCACAAATCCTCACTATCCTACTCCCTAAGAAGGCTATCATAGCCAGATCGCTCCATAGGAGGACGAATTTTCAAGAATTTCATCCCCAAACTTTTGATTAGAAATTTGATCTTAAAATCAAGGGACACATGGCCCACCATGATCGCCATGAAAGCACGAGGATACGAAAACAAAACGGAAATGCCAAGTGCGATGTATGCAAAAGCAAAACGTAATGCTAAGTCCTACGAACTGAAATGCATGAAAGGAGAGAAACATCAACCAATTGAAACAAGATAGAAAGCAAATGTCGAGTACAACCCTTTTTATTAATTTTCTTTAAAATCGGGTTACAATACGTCTCCTCCCTTTTGGGGACTAGGAGCGTTAAGTAGGGCTCTATTACACCACGGATTGATACGCTTTCTTCCGCGTGCCCACATGTAAAATGGGTGGACCAAATGTCACCACCGCTTGCGTGAATATGTCTATGGTTCCTTGCTGCCCCTCTGGTGTTGAGATCCTGTGTTCAGAGAAATAGAAAAGGATTAGTAGCACCTAGGGATGGAGAGAAACATGCGATCCCCAAGGCCTACGGTCAGTGCATGCATAAAATGATTAAAATGATAACTAAAACATATCAGAATGAGCTAAAAATTTGATAGAAGCAATAAAACATTACCAGGAAGCCACTGCAAAAGGAACAGTCCAGAAATATTGCACATATTTCTAATCGCTCCGGGGTGGGACGATTAGGACTGTCATAACCTGTCTGAAAGCCACCTCCTAAATGTCTAGTCCAGAGGCCTCCAAATCACCTGTAAAGTTGGGGTTAGGTAAAACGAGGTATTTTGGGATGACCCAGATGGTCGGATTTTTCCAATTCGGCCTCTATCACCCAGAATTTGATGATGCTCCCTACATGTTAGTGAAAGCGGGAAATAACAAAAGCATGATCAAAACTTGTCAGAATCACATGAAATTTAAATGACAGCATATGTAAGTAACCTAGAATCAAATGCAAAAGAAAAATCAGGGAAATCTACCACAGATTTCTAATCACTCCGGGGTGGGGGGATTAGAACTACGACAGTGCGAGGCGGCGCCCGAGGGCAGGACGCCCATCGTTTGGGACTCAGTTTTGGCACCAATCCACTTGGGATGGGTCCAAAACCTCTTATGGGGTTGTGTCAAGAAAATTTGGTGGGATATTGTGGCCAAATGTTTGGGTTTGGGTCCGGATTGCGCTTCCAATAATCACCCAATAACCTCCCTTCCAAAAGAGAGATCAAGGATGTAAAAGCACAAACGATGGGTGAGGATGTAATTTGGCAGCACTTCGTTGCTCCAAATGCTCCTCTCTGTTCTTCCTTTTGGGGTGAGAAGACTCACCAATTTATAGACCTAGGGTCTCTCTCTTTGAATGCGCATGCGAGGGCGCCACTTGAGTTGCTTGTCCTATTTTGGGAGAAAATATTCTTCCCTGATTTAGAGTCTCCTTGCATGAGGCCTCCAAAATCAAGGCATGCATGACTGAAGTCTCTCTCTGATTTGAAGTCGTTCCTCGCAATTGCATGTCCTGAAGTTGCAGTTAAGTGGCGGACCTATCGAGGTTTGACTTTTTCTAGTCAAACCTGCTATTCGCCCCACCCTGGGATGAATGCTGATAATCGTCCCTGGGTGGGATGAATACCAGTTTGTAATCGTCCCAGGGTGGGACGAGTAGGGAGCAAAGTGCTAAAAAGGTGCCAAATTGACCTCTGACCTTCCAAAACTACTGTGGGAGTGGTTAGGACCACTGTTTAACCTCTAGGGGCTGCCCTAGGGGCTATGTATGTCAATTCGATCAGTGCTTGTCGTCACATAATCGGATTGGTGTTGTTTTGGTGTCTATAGATGCCCCTTTTTGGGATGCGTTGTGCGTGGTGCAATGTTGAGCAAAAATAGATAACCAAAGCACTAATGATTAGGGTTTCTCAGTAACCTAACCAAATCTTGATGCCCCAAGTATGGAAAGGGCATGCATTCTTGAATCCTTGCTTCTGATGAGCTAAGGAGCT
This sequence comes from Wollemia nobilis, assembly GCA_028583015.1. Classification (NCBI taxonomy): domain Eukaryota; kingdom Viridiplantae; phylum Streptophyta; class Pinopsida; order Araucariales; family Araucariaceae; genus Wollemia; species Wollemia nobilis. Next base: position 3,026,329 of record JAQPPZ010016967.1, on the reverse strand, counting down.
TAATTCAAGTGTTAACCTTTTTTGGTGAGGTGTTACTTGATCTTGGACATTGTTCAGTCATGAATAGGCAAAGGGCGCAACCTTTTGTCTATGGGAACCTTGAGTTCATGATTCTAGAATGCCAAGTGTTTGATCAGCTTGTGATTATTGCTTGTTTTCTGCCCCAAGCAGGAGCGTGATTGTCTTTGTCAATGATCCTTTGAATGCGTGTCATTTCCTTGATTGGGTGTGTTTTTGTTGATTGGTGACTAAGTGTGACTACCCCCTCAAGCGACGAATCGATGAGGGAATGACCGACATGAGAAAAGCGACGAGTCGCTTGACCCAAGATGACTTGTGTAAGGGTGCCTTCAGTTGTTTTTCGTTGAATGCTTATGCAGTTTCTGAACATTTTGACCTATTTTTGGTGGGTTTGAACCCTTTTTGTGACGCATTTTGGAGCTGAAATTGTCAAAAATTCGTCCTCCCGTGGAGCGGTCCGGCTATGGTAGCCTTCTTAGGGAGTAGGATAGTGACAATTTGTGACCCCAACGTCTGTTTTGGATGCCAAGAATGTCAGGCGCAAAGGCACCTTCGTTCGGCAATGTTATTGCTATTTTTGGGTGGGTTGTGACCCTTTTTGTGATGCCATTTGGGGATGAAATTCTCAAAAATTCGTCCTCCCGTGGAGCGGTCCGGCTATGGTAGCCTTCTTAGGGAGTAGGATAGTGAGGATTTGTGACCCCAACATCAGTTTTGCATGCCAAGAATGGCAGGCGCAAAGGCGCCTTTGTTTGGCAATTTTATTGCTATTTTTGGTTGGGTTTTGACCCTTTTTGTGACATTTGGGATGAAATTCTCGAAAATCCGTCCTCCCGTGGAGCGGTCCGGCTATGGTAGCCTTCTTAGGGAGTAGGATAGTGAGGATTTGTGACCCCAATGTCTGTTTTGCATGCCAATAATTAGGTGCAAAGGCCCCTTTGATCGGCAAGTTGTTATTGTTATTTTTGGTTGGGTTGTGACCCTTTTTGTGACTGTTTGGGGATGAAATTCTTGAAAATTCGTCCTCCCGTGGAGCGGTCCGGCTATGGTAGCCTTCTTAGGGAGTAGGATAGTGAGTATTTGTGACCCCGACGTCTATTTTGCATGCCAAGAATGTCAAGTGCAAAAGCACTCTTATTCGGCAAGTTTATTGCTATTTTTTTGTGCATTTTGGTGCATTTTTTGCTATTTTTGAAATTTTTGCTCTGTAATCGTCCCTGGGTGGGACGAATACCAGTTTAGTAATCGTCCTAGGGTGGGACGAGTGCTAACTAGAGCGCTCATCCTAGGGGGAACGATTACAGGCCTAAAAGCCTATTTAAGGGCCAAAACTAGGTTTTGGGCTCATTTGCATTTGTTTTTCCTGGCATTTGGGAGCTGTGAGGAGGAGGAGGTCAAGTTCGCGTAGCGGAGCGCTATCAAATCTTAGCCGACACCATGAGTTCACAGACCGGATCATCAAGTGGCGGAGCCGAAGCGAGACCGGTAAGTGATCCTCCTCTTTATTTTGTTTGGTTTGTGTTACAGTTTAAAACCGTAATTTTTTTTTTCTTTTGTATTTGTTTTTCGATTTAAAAATGAAAACCCTAGTTAAATTTTTTTTTTTTTTTTTTTTTTAAAAAGAAAACCTAGTTGAAACTAAGATTGAAAATTTAACTTAAAAAAATGTTTTTATGTTGTTTTCTATTGTTTATCAGTTTTAGACTAATGTTAAACCCTAGGAACTAAAAAATTTTATTGTTTGTATTTTTAGTTGATAAAATGAAACCCTAGGTTAAATTTTTATAATAGAGTTAGAAACCCTAGTTATTTTTTAATAAAATTTTTTTTTGTTTTAAACTAGGATTTAAAACCCTAGGTTAGATTTGATTTTAAATAGTAAAAACCTAGTTTAAAAAAATTGCTTTGTTTTTTTTTTTTTTTTTTATAGTTTAGACTAAGGTCAAACCCTAGGTTAATTTATTTTTTTTTTGTTTAGACTAGTAGAGAAAACCCTAGGTTAACTATTTTATTGTTTTTTTTTGTTTAGACTAGGATGAAAACCCTAGGTTAATTTTTGTTTTTGTCAGTTAGACTAGGATGAAAACCCTAGGTTAACTATTTGTTTTAGTGTTTTTGTTTTTATTTATCAGTTTGAACTTAGAGTTAAAAACCCTAGGAACTGACAAATGTGTTTTGAATGTTTTTTTTTTGTTATTTATCAGTTTGAACTTAGAGTTAAAAACCCTAGGAACTGACAAATTTGTTTTTGAATTTTTGTGTTTTTTGTTTATTTATCAGTTTGAACTAGAGTTAAAAACCCTAGGAACTGACAAATTTGTTTTTGAATTTTTGTGTTTTTTGTTTATTTATCAGTTTGAACTAGAGTTAAAAACCCTAGGACTGACAAATTTGTTTTGATTTTTGTTTTTTTTTTTCTAGAGTTAACCTAGGTTAAATTTTTTTTTTTTTTTTTTAACTAGAGTTAAAAACCCTAGGTTAAAATGTTTGTGATGTGTTTGTTTTGTTTTTGTTGTACATTTTTAAAGTTTGTATTTGTATATATTGTGTATATTGTTTTAGTGTTGTACAATTTTTTTTTTTTTTTGTCATGTTTTAATGTTTTTGTTTTGTTTTCTTTTGTAGGTTGTGAAGAGTCGGTATCGTGTGCCTATGGTGTTTTTTAAGTGTGGGAGGCACTGACTTTGGCTGACTAGGAGTGGCTTGATGCCCTTGGGCTCAAGCAGGTGACTCGGTTAGAGCCTATGGTGGGGGATCGGGCCTATCTGATGGCCTTGATCAACTTGTGGGATCCTCGGACTAATACCTTTCATCTCCCAATAGGGGAGATGACGGTGACTCTTGAGGATGTCTATCGGATTCTATGGATTTTGATAGACTACGTCGCGTGATCAACGGACAGTTGTGCTGACACGGTGCTTCGGGCATGGGGTGGAGATGGGGGTGGATAGTCCGGTGGAGAGGGCAGGGGATTGCCTGATTGGCGGTATCTTGGTGCGATGGTGGCTAGAGAGGGCGTGTTGGGGGTGAGGCATGCATTATTGATGACCCTCATCTCCAACATGTTGCTGCTTGACTCCTCGAGTGCAAGGTTCCCATGGAACCTATTGGAGGTAGTGTTCAGATTGGTCGAGTGCTCGATGGAGGCACCTTTGATTATGAGGTGGGGATAGATGCTTTTGGCATAGCTTTATGATGAGTTATACGAGGTCCACTATCGGAGGTGGAAGGGGATTGGGTGCAGCTACCTATTGCAGTGCTAGGGGTGGCAGCACATAGCTATGGAGCGGCCATAGGGTTTGCCATGGACTACTCGGGTAGAGATGGTTGATAGAGAGATAGGGTATGCGGCTCTATGGTGGCGGTCTGAGGAGCAGGGGTAGAGTCGACGTGGGCAGGTGTCATAGGGCACTATGTCGATGCCTTCGCTCGGCTTGCTCTAGGGGAGGTGTTCTGGCACCCATACCAGGATTGTCCAGCCTAGCCTGAGGCTGGAGAGTGGCTCTGTGGGTGCATAGGGGGAGATGGCTGATTGGGAGGGGACAGAGGGGTTTGGGGTGCGCCAGGGGTTGCCTGGTGAGCCCTTGATCTATCGGCGTCGAGGCGACGAGAGGACTCTTGCTTGGCCGATCATCGAGCCGCTTGGTGAGGAGTCAGATCCTGTGATCGATGTCCTTAACACGGACAACGTCAGGGTGACCGTTGAGTATGACCAGTGGTGGACATTCCGATAGTGGTGAGGCGAGGGACCTCCAGGGGGTCCAGAGGCAACAGCATCAGGTGGTGAGGATGCAGAGGCATCGGGAGAGGGTTGGGGGCTCCGCTCGAGGATGCGGACATGGTGGAGGTTGACAGCTTTGGGGGGATGATTTTGGGGTTCTGGAGCAGTCGGATACGTAGGACGTCCCGGAGCAGTGGGAGCCAGAGCAGCCCATAGTCCCGGATATGCCTATGCACCAGGCTGTCCTGGAGGGTGTGGAGGTGAGGGATCACGTTGAGATAGCACGATTGGAGGATCTACTTTAGAGATGGGATGAGGAGCTTGGGGAGGCTTTGTAGGAGAGGGATCTCCTACGGACTCAGTTGGCAGAGCAGGAGAATACATTTGCTATGTACCACCGATGGGATGGGGACACAGATGTTGTGCGAGAGGGATCTCCTGCGAACTCAGTTGGTGCAATGCGATGATGTAGTGGCTATGTACCATCGGTGGGAGGTAGATTGGTTTTGGCATCGGATGGATTTGGAGGTAGAGATTATCCGCCTCGGTGGGCGGTTACCTGAGCTCCCTAGAGGTGGGTCTTCGTGCCGGATGAGAGACAATGATACTGAGCAGTCAACATCTTCTCGTCGTAGGCGGTTGGATGAGGGGGGCGCTAGTGGGCGTGATGCGGGGGCTAGCAGCAACCGCCTTGAGAGGTCCCATAGGACCCACACCATGGGGGGTAGTTCCCGTCGCACCGATCTTGCGTGATCATGGTGGCTGACGCCCTAGGCTTGGGGGTTTTTGAGTTTTTGCTTTGTTTTGCGAGGTCAGAGGACCGACTTATTGTAGCTTGCGGGCATTTTGATGATATATATATACATGACTTTTCTTTTTGGTTATACACTTGTCATGATTTATTTTTTTTTTTATGCACATTTATTTATGATGATGTATGCATGTGTTATTATGAATGCGATGTTTCTAATGATATGATGTATGCATATGGAATGAATGAAATGAGTTGTTGATAACTTGTCGATGGCACCATAGACTGTACAAGATTTACTGGCTTTCTGTACTTATGTGATGGCTTTGTGGAATGACTTTGCATGTGGTAATTTTGTTTTGGTATTTTTCGTATTTTTTGATGGTGATGTAAGTAATGAAATGTACCAGTTGTTTTAAAATGTAGTTAAGGTTTTCTGAGATTCAGATATTTTAACTAACTAGCCAAGACTTTACATTTATCTCACAAGACTTTTGAACAAGGTATAAATCAGACTTGAGTTTGACCAAGTTATTTCACATCCCTGTGTGTGCAATTGAGTTCATTTATGTGGTATTTGTCAGGATACCGCCAGTGCTAGATAGGTTGTCAACCAAACCTGTACTGAGGATCACCTAATTAGCTCCACTAACTCCATTGTTGTATTTAGTAAGATTAATCCATGGGACAATCTAAGGTACCATAAGCTAGCTCATCCACATGCAAACATTGGTCTGCTCACATGCAAAGCTAATGTGATAGACATATCGTCATGCGTTTAGGATACCGCCATTGTCAGGTAGGCTGTCCACCAAACCCGTAATGAGGATCACCTAGATGGTTTTTTGAATGCTGAGAATTCCAGGGATTCAAGCTCAGGCGTCTTTCGGTTGCTCAACTTGTTGGGATACTTGCTCGCATATATAGTGATGAAAATCACTATTTATTTTTTGCTTTTGTTTTTCTTTTTGAGCAAGGACTTTGAATAGTGGTGATAACCACTGTTATTTGATTTTGCATTTTGAGCTTCATAAGGTTTTGGCTTATGAATGGCCTTGATCCTTTTGGCCTTGGGGATGACTACCCATCCTGTTCAGGGACGTGTAGTACGAATCCTTACGACTTTGGGAACCAAAGGTGATTGGGGATGTTATTATGTAAGGGCATTGATCTTTTTAGGCCTTGGGGATGACTACCCATCCTTGTCAGGGGGTGTAGTACGAATCCTTACGACTTTGGGGACCAAAGGTGTTTGGGGATATGATTATGTAATGGCATTGATCTCTTAGGCCTTGGGGATGACTACCCATCCTTGTCAAGGGCGTGTAGTACGAATCCTTACGACTTTGGGGACCAACGGTGATTGGGATTTTTTCTAGTGGTGAAAACCACTGTTTATTATGGGGAATTGATGGGGAAGAGCTTGTCCTTTTGTCAATTCTCAGCATTCTTGAACCATTCACATAGGGGGATGAACAGGCTAACCTTTCACCTATGGTACCCTAGACTGCTTTGTAGGTTTCTCTTGCATTCACACAACTTAGGAATTTATTTTATGTGTTTTAACTTGTGTAGGGATGTTACGTAACGAGGTGTGATCCAAGTAAAACTCTCCCTTTGTAAAAATCTGTCCGACTTTGTACATTTTTTGGCTAGAAATTTAAAGACAGCTGAATGACGAAAACCCTAAATACATTAGGAGACAACTGACTATGCTAAAAATGTGGATGGTGTTATTCTGGATGGATGTGTTTATAAAATGGATTGAATGTGGAAAATGATGGAATTGCCTAGCAATTATAGTCTATGGTGCTTGTGACATGTATGACCAACAAATATGCAATGTATGGATGCGATGCCTAATGCAATTTATTATATTTTTGTATTTTGATTTTTATGAGTATGCATGGAATTGAGATGCAATTTTTTTGTTATTTTTGATTATTTTATTGTTTTTGTTTGTTTTTGAATATTTGTTTTTGACCAAGCGATTATGGGAACCCTTGGAGCTTTTGGTTTGACCAAAGGGTTTATGGATACCTTTGGGGCATTTTAGGTTGACCAAGCGATTGTGAGAATCCTTGGAGCTTTTGGTTTGACCAAAGGGATTATTGATACCTTTGGGGCATTTTGGGGTTGACCAAGCGATTGTGGGAATCCTTGGAGCTTTTGGTTTGACCAAAGGGTTTATTGATACCTTTGGGGCATTTTGGGTTGACCAAGTGATTGTGAAAATCCTTGGAGCTTTTGGTTTGACCAAAGGGATTATTGATACCTTTGGGGCATTTTGGGTTGACCAAGCGATTGTGGGAATCCTTGGAGCTTTTGGTTTGACCAAAGGGTTTATGGATACCTTGGGGCATTTTGGGTTGACCAAGCGATTGTGAGAATCCTTGGAGCTTTTGGTTTGACCAAAGGGTTTATGATACCTTTGGGGCATTTTGGGTTGACCAAGTGATTGTGAGAATCCTTGGAGCTTTTGGGTTTGACCAAGCGATTGTGAGAATCCTTGGAGCTTTTGGTTTGACCAAGGGATTGTGGAACCTTGGATTTTTGGGTTTGACCAAGCGATTGTGGGAATCCTTGGAGCTTTTGGGGTGGGCTATGGCTCTCTAAATGTGGAATGGCCTCAAATGACTGATGTTCAAGGGTTCTAGTTCCTTGATTCCTTCAAGAGAGGTGAGCCGGTATGTTCCAGGTCCTATTTTACTATCAATTACATAGGGACCTAACCAATTTGCCATGAATTTGTCCCTTAGATGGGGCGGCAAGTTAGAATTTTGTTGGTTCTCTTTTAAGACCAAGTCACCAACCTGAAAGTCCCTCAGGTGAACTTTCATGTTGTATGCTTTCTTAAGTCGCTCTTGATAGATACGTAAATGCTCGAGAGCATTGACGCGTCATTCATCGAGCAACGTAAGTTGGTCTAACCGGGCTTGCCACGCAGTGTCATCATCGATGAACTCTTGCATTGATATGCACAGGGAAGGTATTTCCAACTCGAGAGGCATGACTGCCTCGGAGCCATACACCAACGAAAATGGAGTTGCCCCAGTGGGCGTCCGAATGCTAGTGCGATAAGCCCATAGGGCAAGCGGGATTTGAATGTGCCAATCCTTGTGACTATCTGTGACCGTATTTTTGAGGATAGCAACTAGCATTTTGTTTGACGCCTCTGCTTGCCCATTTGCTTGCGGATAATAGGGTGTTGAAAAACTATGCTGAATTTTGTACTTTGTTGTCAAAGCACGCACATATTTATTCTTGAATGACGTCCCATTATCCGAGATGATCTTGGATGGAATACCAAAATGACATATGATGTTATGCAAAATAAACTCCGCAATGCGGGGTCCAGTCGTAGAGGTTAGCGAAATTGCTTCCACCCACTTGGTGAAGTACTCTGTGGCCGTTATGATGAACGTGTGATGACCCGATGATGCAGGGGAGATCTTTCCGATTAGATCTAAGCCCCACTATGAAAATGGCCAAGCCGATTGGATCGGTTGCAAGGCCTGAGAAGGTACGTGTGTCAAATTGGCATGGTGTTGACACTTCACGCACTTCTTTACATATGCACAACAATCTCGCTCTAAAGATGGCCAATAATAGCCCATGCAGAGAATGCGCTTTGCGATGGCCATACCGCTGAAGTGGCCACCGCATGTACCATCGTGCGCTTGGGTGATCGCCCAAGTGGACTCCTACTGGTCCAAGCAATGGAGGAGGATTCCTTCATAGCTCCGACGATACAAAATGTCTCCTAGCAAGACATGTTTTGCCGCTTTCTATTTAAATGATCTTTTTGCGACGTGTGTCAATCCAAGTGGGAGGTTACCTAACTTGAGGTAATCTCTTATGGGTGTGTACCAATCCTGCTGATCAGAAACCTCGATGGTATGAATGACCAATCCCTCTTGAAGTTCATCCCTAGCAAAAGTTGAGCGGGAAAGAACTTGTAAGAATAGCGTTGTGTTGCTATTAAGAGGGGTCGGGGAGAACAAGGACCCCTAGTCGACGTGATTCAGACAATCACGGATTCGAGAGAACTTATCCTGAGATGGTTCAATCTGGATCAGGTGGATTCCTGGCGTTAGGTCAGAGCTTGCACGCTCCATCGCGGATTGCGATAATGTTTTAACTTGAATGGTTGTCATTTCACTAGAAGGGTCTTGCGGGATTAGTGACCCCAAGGAGGCCATAGTATCCACAAAATGATTCGATGATCGAGGGAGTGCCTCGATGTCATACCATTCAAGCTTTGCCAAGAATTTGTCCACAAGGGCTTTGTAGGCCTGCAGAACTAGGCATTTACATTGGAATACCCCTTTTACTTGGTTGACAATTAACAGCGAATCACCAAAGATGTTCAAGCATTTGATGTTCATGGTGATTGTTGTCTGAAGACCTATGAGCAAGGCTTCATATTCGGCATTGTTGTTGGTGCACGAGAAATCTAATTTAAATGATAGAGGCATTGGAGCCCCTTGCGGTGTGAAGAATACAATTCCCATGCCACCCCCTTGCTCACATTTAGAACCATCGAAGAATAGGGTTATGTCGGCCTGTGACTCAGGCTCATCAGAATCTGGCGATTCTGAGACATGGAAGACCCCATCATCTGGTAGCTCTACGGTCAGAGGCTGATCGTCTTCAAGAGGAGCCTCTGCTAGTTGATCGGTGATGACTTGACCTTTGATGGACTTCTGTCCAATGAATTCGATGTCAAACTCCATCAACAACATGATCCATTTCGTCGTGCGGCTACTATGATAAGTACGACTCATCATGTACCGCAATGGATTCTCCTTAGACACAACATACGTCGTATTGCTCAGCATGTAGTGGCATAGCTTTTTGGTAGCAAACACCACTGCCAAGCATAGCTTCTCAATGTATGCATAGTTAAGTTCATAACTGACCAAGGTGCGGCTAAGATAGTAATTAGCTCTGTTCTTTGTGTAGTTCATTTTTTTGGGCTAGCATGGCACCCAGTGCCACCTCAGTAGCTGAGATGTATAAGTAGAATGACACTCCTGGTCTAGGTGGTGCCAATACTGGCGGCGAAGCCAAGTATTGTTTGATGTCATCAAAGGCTGACTGGCACTCGTCATCCCAGTGAAATGCTACCCCCTTGTGCAATAATTTATTCATGGGTCGGCACTTGTCAGATAGCTGCGCTATGAAGCGCTTGATTGACGCGACCTTTCCCTGCAGGCTTCTGAGCTGCTTGATGGTAGTTGGGGGAAGCATTTCAAGGATTGCCTTGACTTTGTTTGGATCTACCTCGATTCCTCATTTGGAGACTATGAAACCCAAGAGTTTTCTAGATGTGATGCCAAATACGCACTTCTTGGGGTTTAGTCTGACTTTATGTTCAATGAGGCGATCGAGGATCTTGCTTAAGTCATCGAGATGATCTGGGCGCAAAAGAGATTTGGCCAACAAATCATCCATGTAATCTTCCAAAGTTTTATGCATGTGATCATGGAAGATGTATGTCATGGCACGTTGGTAGGTGGCGCCAACGTTTTTAAGGCCAAAGGGCATGACCTTATAACAAAATGTCCCCCAAGGCATTGTGAATGCCATTTTTAGTTGGTCCTCGGGATTGATACGAATCTGATTGTATCCCGAGAAACCATCCATGAGGGAGAGCATTTCATGGCCCATTGTAGCGTCTACCAATGCGTCGATGCTAGGCAATGGGAAATCATCCTTAGGACTCGCTTTGTTTAGATCTCAAAAATTGGTGCATATGTGAATCCTCCCGTCGGGCTTTTTGATGGGTACCATGTTGGACAACCATGGTGGGTAATCCATGCAGATGACAAACTGTGCATCCAACAACTTTTGTAGCTCATATTTGACCATTAAGGCTACTATTGGGTGCATCTTACGTAGTTTTTGCTTAACTGGCTTGACTGTCGGATCAAGCGTTAGATTATGCATGACTAGCTACGGGTCTAGCCCCGGCATGTCTTTGTAGGACCATGCAAAAACCTCCTTCTTCTCTTTGAGAAGGGCAATGTAGTCGGCTTGCTCTTCGAGGGATAGACTTACCCCCAACTTGATGATTTGTGAATTCATTGGATCAGAGCCGATGTCTACGTCAGTCGTCTCTTCAACTGACATGTGGGACCCGTCCTCCAACTGGTGTGGAGTTGGGATCAGGTGGATATCATTTGCTGAATTTAGATATACGTTCGGAACGTCGGGTTCCTCTTCAGCATGGAAGACATCCTGAGTCTGTCCTGGGGTGAAATGGAACATCCCACCACAAGGCCATTACTCCGATGGGGATGGTGGTGTGTCAACGTGATCCCAGTCTATAGCATCTAGGTCTAGATGCAATGACCATGTTGGGTCGGTTGGGTTATGGATGGGGGTGGTTAAGTCAATGGAGATCATGTTGATGAAATGATTTTGGTCTCCATTACCATGGGTGTGGTTACTCGGACATCCTAGGTGATCTTTGTGCTCTGGATCTGGCTCTGTGGGTACTGGCACAAATGGATCGGCCCTATGTGCGGATAAAAGGATAGGGTCCACCCTTGGCACTGATGGCTCTATAGGGTCTCTGGGTGGAAGGTGCTCTCTGTATGCCTGAAGTGGTGGGTGCAGTAGTTGGTCCAACTACGCCTGGTTTAGGTGCCACCTATGCCTTGGCCCTATGTGTAGCTGTTCAAACATGTCATCTATGTCCATGGGGTATTGTTGTTGTCGCATATGATTGAGATATGCCATCTCAGTCTCATCTTCATAATCGCTATCAGAGATCCAGAGGCCTTCGTTGGCTCCGATAGCTATTTGCGACATGTGAGGCTCATCTTGCTCGAGCAAATTGATCTGGTCCCATCGAGGTTGTTCCGCTCTCTACGGGGGGGACCTGATTCTCTTGAGGTGGCACTTGCTCGATTGGAGCATCCAAAGGGAACATTGTCATGAAGCTCTCTTGATAATCATCTATGGGGGTCACTTGTGAATGATTGCTATCAGATTCGAAAGGGTCCCAAGGTGCTACCTCATACTCTGACTCGTCTTCTGAAGACCCTTCTTGGCCTTGTCTATATCCCTCTTGTAGGTGAGTCCTCGAACTTTCTCCTTTCTCGATCGAAGGGAAAGGGTTGTTAAGGTCAACAAGGTTGGTTGTTAGCAATGGGAGGTAATCCCCCAATGTATATGTTGTGTTAGGATTGGCATATGGATCTAATGCCAACCCATCCTTGTTGCCTATCCCTAGGCCTTGCATGTTCTCTACCAAGATGTCAAGGGGTAGGGGGTGGTTGAACCCTACTCCTGACTTGTCGTATGGCATTTGATATCTTGGTTGGCAAAGAATGCGCACTCCTTGCTCATACCTACCCAACCCATATCCATGCCAATTACATTGGCCAAGATATCTCAAAGTGAAGTCTGGGTTGGACAAATAGTTGACATCCTCATCAAAGGGCTCTTCATCTTCTTCTTCTTGCATGTAAGGTTCAATGCCATTATCGAGGCCCCCATAAACAAAGTTTGTCTGATTTGGTGGGTAGCCTAGAGGAACCATAGTGCCGATGGGGAGGCGAGGTCTCCCCATGTCTTGCATGGACTCAAGTGTGGGTGTTGCTACAATATTCCACACTAGATACTCCCCTAGGCCCATATTGGCCATCTCAATGGTGATCGTTGGTGGTGGAGGGGGAGGGAATGGGAGTTCTTCCTGGGTCCACTCCATGTAGGGTGAACTAGGCATCTCGACTTCCATTTGGCTAGGCATCTCTTCGGTAGAGATGGTTGAGACTAGTGGTGGTGCCTCTTCTAGGGGTTTCTTCCCCTTGTCCTTCGGTGTGGCCATCGTAGGTGGCATTGTTGGTGAAGGACCAGATGATGAAGATGGACCCGACTGGTGATTTGATGGACTTAACAGTGGGGATGCATGCAGAATCGAACCTTGTTTAGATGGATTCAACTAAAAATCCAAATGTGTTGATGGAAGGGTCGATTATGACATCAGTTGCACCATATTGCAATACTTGAAGGGCTCTAAATCTATCGGGACTACATGCACCTGCCCTTCAAATGTGTACTTTAAGCACTGATGAGCTATCGAAGGGACACACTTCATGTCCCTGATCCAAGGCCGCCCCAACAAGATATTATAGGCCATCTCACCTTCCAAGATGTGGCACAACGTATGAATAGTCTTTTGTCCCACTTGGATGGGTAGGACAATTGTGCCAACCATCGAGCATATCGCATCATTGAATGCTCGAAGAGTATAGGTGGAGGCCACGATGTGAGATGCTAGCAACTTGAGGTGTTTCAATGCCGTTGTTGTAATTATATTACTGGACGAGCCAGTGTCCACCAACACCCTCTTATACGGAATCTCGTTGACCCATGCAATGACGTGCAGGGGTGGATCCGCCATATCACCAGTCACCGATTTTAGTTCATCTTCTCTAAAGGTGATGACTGGTTCTATACATTGTTTTACATGTCCCACAAAGTTGTTGAAAGAGTTTGCTTCATGGGGCTACAGCTCGATGGCTTTTAATATCTCCATTAGAGCCTCCCGATGGGGCGATGATTGTTGAATGAGCTCGTAAATGGAGAGCCTAGCCGATGTGGTCCTTAAACTTTGGGTAAGTCTAGTCTGAATCGTGGCCACTGGTCTAGGCGGGGGAGGTTGCGTAGGGTGTTGTTGAGGTTGTGACATTGATGGAACCTCTCCTGTGGCCGCCACGAGGGCAGCTCCTGGGTACCTCTTGTTCCTAGTCACTATGCTTATCATCCCTACATACCCCTGCATGGGGCAATTCTGTGTCACCTCATTGACTTGAAGGGGTTTTTGCCTGCGTATCATGGGTAGGCAGGGGGTCTTTGAAGACTCCCATCTGTTGGTTGTTTGGTGCTACGGGGTTGTCCACCGCTAGCGTCTTGTTGTCTATTAGGTCTTGCACGAAGCTCTTGAACTTCCAACATGCGTAAAGGTCATGTCCTTTCTGCCTATGAAATCTACAGTACAAGTCTTCCCTATAGCCCTTAGGCTTTGGTGCATTGGGGTCTATGGGTCGACTTTCTGGCAGGTGTATCAAGTTTGCCATGGACAAATGGTCAAACAAGGAGTCTTTGGACTCTATGAAGGGTGTGAACTATCGCCTAGGGCGACGCTGCTAATTTTGCTCTTGCCGATGATTCTCCTTCTCATAGCTGTCAAGAGGAACTGCCTGATAGTTAGCCTATGAGGGTTGTGTTGCTTGTGCAGGCTTCGGCATGTTTATAGCAACCTGATTGACCACAGTGGGTTTCGGTTGCATGGTCCCTATTTTGGCATTTTTAGGCCACTCTTTCTTCTTTGGCTTGGCAATCTCGCCATCCTGTATCTTGATCTCCTCAATGATTCTGGCTTGCGCCAAGGCTTCCTCAAGAGTGGCATATTGTTGCAGCTGCAATAGCATGGAGATCGATCTCAAACAACTCTTTGAGAACATTTGGGTCAGGTCGGCCATGGGAGGGAGGTAGGGCAGCTTTGAAAGCAACGTCCTCCATCGATTCCCATAGGCCACCATGGTTTCTTCCTCATATTGCCTGAGGCTAGCTAGGTCACTTAGTGATGCCTTCTTCTTGGTGTTGAAGGCGAAGCATTCGAGGAACGCGTCCACTAGCTGATCCAAGTTACTGATGCTATGTTTTGGCAATTGAGTGAACCAATCCGAGGTAGGGCCTACGAACATGGTTATAAATGTTCTTAGCAGCAAAGCATCATTGTCCTGAATGCCAAAGCATTGGCTCAAGAATCTAGTCACGTGCTCTTGGGCATCCTCCTCCCCTCTAAAGATTGCCAACTAGGGTAGTTTAAAGTGTTCAGGGTATGGGGGTGTCGGCACTGATGGATGCATAGGGTGACTATGGAGCTGGCGTAAAGTGGGCTTTTGGGGCCCAGAAGTCTTGGTCTCCATAGACTCTAAGCGCTCTAGCAACGCTTTATATGCATCGAAGGATTTGATCTCTTCCTCCTTGGTTTGTTCCCGTTGTGGGTTGCGGGGAACTTGAGGCCTATGGAGGGGTAGCCGGACAACATCCCCCCTGCCTTGGTAGGGCATTTCAGCCTACTCTTCTTCTTGCTCATACTCCTCATAGGCTTCTTGAGGAGTTCCTGGGTGAGACCTATAAACATGGGTGGGTGCCCACGGAGGGTGCCCATCATTGTTTCTAGGAGTGGCCTCCCGCTCAGGTCTAGGAGGTCTTGGAGGCAATATTTGATAAGGTCACGGAGACCTGTCTCGCACCAAGGGGTTGTGCCTCTCATACAATTCTATCTTATGTGCACGAGGGGTTGGGACCCTCTCAGGCATAGTGTTCTAGAGCAATTCGTCTGTCTGACGTCGAATGCGCTCTTTGCTAAGGCGATACAGGTGCTCTAACTATTGTTGGTCTTGCCTGAGCTGCGTGATTTGCGCTTGGCGGGCGGCATGTTTGGAAAATGCCAAGTCAATTTGTTCCATCGTCTTGTGTTTAGGAAGCCTAGATGCCTCTCCTACCTGTCTATCTCGGTCATGGTGATCCGAGATCTCTATGGGTCACTTTCCTCTATCGAGGTTAGCGGCATTCACCCGAGGTTCTGGCCTCAGTGGGTGATCTTGATACATAGCAGGTGCGGAGGCGCATTGCTCCCACATTGTGTATTGCTCTTGAGGAATGTAGTGGTCTTCCTCGTACTCCCTTTCGTATGTGTGAAAGGGGTGGGTAGAATTGGCTTGCCCTGTCTGAAGAGCCTTGTGCTCTGGATTTGGCCTATTATTTTTGATAGTAATAAGGGGTAAATGAGGGATGACGTAATCATGTGGCCCCTCCTTATGGACCCTATGTTGCTCTAGCACTTCATCGCGCGGTGGCCACTCATAACGAGCGTCTAAGGGAGCCCTCCCATCTATGTTGAGTGCCACGTGTATGGCCTCCTCCTGAAAGGGTCTATGCTGAGTGGGAGTGCCCCTCAAAGGGGTGCCTCTATAGTCCCATTCTGTAATGGCATGATGTGGACTATCTTGTGGGTCAGGCCACCAAGGTGGTATGACCAAGTCCTCGGGACTATATCGGAGGTGACTTGTCCCCCTTTGTACACTTTTCATAGCTTCTGCCCATGATTGGGCTCGGCTACGGGTGTACACCATGGTGATGTTTCTCTAAAGATGTGTACATTTTTATCTTCTTTACGATTTTTTATGCTACACTAAACAAAAGGGAAACACACAATCAAAGCAATGATTATCTTGTTTATGGATTAAAAGTGTGCCCTAAATCTGGTTCAGTGTGTTTTGATGTTTGTTTTGAAAACCTTGTAAAGAAATTTTTGTTGTATATGCAATATGAGGGCTCTTATATCTCCCAAAATGGTCGCCCCTTCAATATACCACTTGCCAGGCCATTATACCGAACCTCTCTATATACCCGCCCTTACGTGAGGGAGACTATTGGTACGTGAGAGCAAAACAGTACGTGGAACATAGGCGGTATGAAAGGGGAATCACTCTATTTTGACACCTACCATAGAAGACTTATCCTCATGCACTGGGAATCACCCCAACTACACTTGGTCAGCTTTCGTCAGGATTTACGTCTAGCAACAGTCACGATCGGGGTTATGTATGCAATATTTCAAGCCAAGGTGGTGATGAAATCCACCGTTGGTCTTGATCAAGGGTTGGGGTTTTACGACCAACGCCTTGATGTTCAGATTATCTCGTGGTGTGTGGGGTTATTTTTACTTGTGAAAAGAAAGAAAAACATGCAGTAAAACTCTCCTATGCAAGCAAAGAAATAAGAAATGACAGAGACAGAAAACAAAAAATGACAGAGGATGCTCAGAACCCCTACCTCTTCTCTGCCCAAACCGGATGCCTCTGAGTTTCTACTCTGAAACTGCACAGAGAGCTATTCATCCTGGGGTGAGATGAATAATAGATCTGTATTCATCATAGGGTGAGACGAATTCCTATTCGTCCCAGGGTGGCATGAATTCTAGCTCTGTATTCGTTACAGGATGGAACGAGCAGCAGTCCAGTGCTTGAAAGATTGATACCTACAAGCAAAAACACACAACTTTTGATCAAAAATTTGATCTTAAAATCAAGGGACAGAGGTCCCACCATGATCGCCACTGAAAGCACGAGGATACGGAAACAAAACAGAAATGCCAAGTGCGATGTATGCAAAAGCAAAACGTAACGCTAAGTCCTACGAACTGAAATGCATGAAAGGAGAGAAACATCAACGAATTGAAACAAGATAGAAAGCAAATGTCGAGTACAACCCTTTTTATTAATTTTCTTTAAAATTGGGTTACAATACGTCTCCTCCCTTTTGGGGACTAGGAGCGTTAAGTAGGGCTCTATTACACCACGGATTGATACGCTTTCTTCCGCGTGCCCACATGTAAAATGGGTGGACCAAATGTCATCGCCGCTTGCGTGAATATGTCTATGGTTCCTTGCTGCCCCTCTGGTGTCGAGATCCTACGTTCAGAGAAACAGAAAAGGATTAGTAGCACCTACGGATGGAGAGAAACATGCGATCCCCAAGGCCTACGGTCAGTGCATGCATAAAATGATTAAAATGATAACTGAAACATATCAGAATGAGCTGAAAATTTGATAGAAGCAATAAAACATTACCAGGAAGCCACTGCAAAAGGAACAGTCCAGAAATCTTGCACAGATTTCTAATCGCTCCGGGGTGGGACGATTAGGACTGTCATAACCTATCCAAAAGCCACCTCCTAAATGTCTAGTCTAGAGGCCTCCAAATCACCTACAAAGTTGGGGTTAGGTAAAACGGGGTATTTTGGGATGACCCAGATGGTCGGATTTTGCCAATTCGGCCTCTATCACCCAGAATCTGATGATGCTCCCTGCATGTTAGTGAAAGCGAGAAATAACAAAAGCATGATCAAAACTTGTCAGAATCACATGAAATTTAAATGACAGCATATGTAAGTAACCTAGAATCAAATGCAAAAGAAAAATCAGGGAAATCTACCACAGATTTCTAATCACTCCGGGGTGGGGCGATTAGAACTGCGATAGTGCGGGGGCGCCGAGGGCAGGACGCCCACCGTTTGGGACTCAGTTTCGGCACCAATCCACTTGGGATGGGTCCAAAACCTCTTATGGGGTTGTGTCAACAAATTTGGTGGGATATTGTGGCCAAATGTTTGGGTTTGGGTCCGGATTGCGCTTCCAATAATCACCCAATAACCTCCCTTCCAAAAGAGAGATCAAGGATGTAAAAGCACAAACGATGGGTGAGGATGTAATTTGGCAGCACTTCATTGCTCCAAATGCTCCTCTCTGTTCTCTTTTTGGGGTGAGAAGACTCACCAATTTATAGACCTAGGGTCTCTCTCTTTGAATGCGCATGCGAGGGCGCCACTTGAGTTGCTTGTCCTATTTTGGGAGAAAATATTCTTCCCTGATTTAGAGTCTCCTTGCATGAGGCCTCCAAAATCAAGGCATGCATGACTGAAGTCTCTCTCTCTAATTTGAAGTCGTTCCTCACAATTGCATGTCCTGAAGTTGCAGTTAAGTGGCGGACCTGTCGAGGTTTGACTTTTTGCCAGTCAAACCTGCTATTCGCCCCACCCTAGGACGAATGCTGCTAATCGTCCCTGGGTGGGACGAATACCAGTTTGTAATCATCCCAGGGTGGGACGAGTAGGGAGCAAAGTGCTAAAAAGGTGCCAAATTGACCTCTGACCTTCCAAAACTATTGTGGGAGTGGTTAGGACCACTGTTTAACCTCTGGGGGCTGCCCTAGGGGCTATGTATGTCAATTCGATCAATGCTTGTCGTCACATAATCGGATTGGTACTGTTTTGGTGTCTAATCTAATTTAGAGCTTGTTCATGAGCTGAATTATGTGGTAAGGATTTTTTTGGCTTGGATATAGTTTTAATACCCTATAAATTAAGTCAACAAGAGATGTAGCATTCTTGATAGGGTCACTTTCTATTATTTTTATTATGAGGATCTTGTTTCCCCTAGATGCCAAATGTGATTACAACATTACTAGATATTGGACGTCCCTCAACTATTTGTATTCCTTATTCCACTTCATGTATCTAGATGTGATAAAATAAAATGACTTTTAGAAGTTTGTTTCCTCTAACCTAAATACAAAATTCCACACAAAAGGTTTAACTAGGCCCTCTAGCTACACTAGTTTTTGGATATACTCTTGTAGACTTAGTTATAGTGGATGGAATGTGCAATATTGTTACCTGGAAGAAGAATAGCCTAGATTATGATAATGGATGACATGATTGAGATGAAAAATGGGTGAAATAATTTGAGTGGATTTGGGCATGAACAAAGTGGATATGGGAGGGGTTGGTCTTGATGCTCACCACACCAATGATTCTACTAGTGGAGAGAACAATGGTGAAAGAGTGGATTCTATATTTGTAAAAGGAGCATGAACATCGTATTTTAAGGATTTTTATGTATGGTCATGATTCTAGAATTTTTTTACACTTTGCTTTTGAACAACACATCGTTTTGACCAATGATTGTGATTTTATGGCTCGTAAAACAATGAAATTTAGTTGTCGATTCCAAATAAGAAAATTATTCTTTTCTTCCACTAAAAGTATTGATTTCACCTTCTCATTTTTTCACCATACTATAATCATACATTCACTTATTGATAATTATTACTCATAAAATTCCTCTCAATTTTTTTACCTCTATTGCTTTTGCAATGTGACCCTCTTACTTTCTTTATCTCTCTTGTCCTTGTAGGTACAACCAGAACCATTGAGCACTAGTTCAATACCAAATATCAAGAATTGATACTTGGGTATCAATTCCCAATGTATATCATACCCTTTGCATATAATCTAGGTGTGATGTCTCTTTTATTACTATGGTGAAATAGCAAGCTAGATTGAATGGAAGTGATTTGTCATGATTATTTTCTAGATAGTATGATCCTTTATGCCCTAGGTGTTAAGTAACTCATTTCACTACATTAGAATTAGCCCTAGCTTTAAGATTTTTTGGACAATCTTAGTGTAATATACTCTTCAATATATTCAATTTTTGCTTGAATTAAGATAGTTTTAGCTCTAATTGTTAGATCATTGCTTTATTGTCTTGGCTTAAGTATTTTTGGCGTATCTTGTATTAGTTTGTGTAATTGTATGAGGTATCTCCTCTTTTCATATTTTCCATTTTTATCCCCTAAGGTTTATTAGGTTTGCTACCATATATTTTGTTTTGGTGGCTACTATTAGTTGAAAGCAAAATAGTCGTATTATAACTTTCCTCTCTCTTAGGGTTGCTTTAAAATCGAATTTTTTTTTGTTATGAGTGTTCTTTAGCTTGCTTTGGGATATAAACTTTTTAAAAGTACTAGTTGTCCTTGAGTAGATTTTCTACTTTCCCTTATGTGTCCTCTTGCTTCTTCCAAGGGTATTGAAATGACTGCTCGGTCTAATAAGAAACAAATTTCTAAATTATTAGAAGTAGAAAAGGATCTAACCCAAGCCATTGCTCATGAAAATTGTATGGTTAATATTGATACTCCAAATTAGAGATTGTACCTTTACATATTTTAATTTTGAGGAAGGAAAAAAACCCCAATATCGACTTTGAAAAATCTTACAAGTCTACTATAGAGTCTCAAAATGATTTGAGAGTATCTATTCAATTAGTGATGATAAAATATGCATTGAACCAAGATCACTACTTACTATGGTGGTTATGAAAAAGTAGCTAAAAATGCAAGCAACCCATATAGAATGTACCTCCTTGAAGTCCTATACCCATTTTGAGCCTCATGATGAAAAATTAGCTATGTATATGATGACTCCTAGGGAATATTTGAATATGAGATAGATAGTCATAAGCATGATATTGAGAAGAAAATAGAGGCTTCTATATTAGGATCACATATTAACGTTGTTTTTTAATTCTTATTTGCTTATGTAATAACCCACTTCCAACATGGGAGAATCCATCTATAATGTTATTTTGTAATATTTTGTAATGTATGTGGCAAGTAAGACTCCTTGCCAAGTGGGGTCATTTAATGTACCTGTTATCAAGATTGTAACCAATGTTTGGTAGAAAATTCTAGCTCGAGTGGTATTTTGCATGTAAGCCAACTCTTGAGCCTTAGGATAGGGTTACATGGAGTTTCTCTTTAAAAGACATGGAGCCATGTATGAATGTATCTTTTTGCAAGTTAATGAAATATTGAAGTAGGTTGCCCCCTCGAAGAAGCCTACGATTCTAAGTTATTTGTGAGATTATTTAAATTCTAAAATTACTTTTTGCATAGTGATATTATGTTATTTAATATATTTTAGTTATTTTATAGTATTTTGTTTGAGTGAGCTCTATTTTAATAATAGGTTCCTAACAAGTGGTATTAGAGCACTTTACAGAGCCACATTCTATCATGATTGTGACAATTCTTGCCCATCGATTCTTCCTGTTCGATATAATTTTCCTATATTTTTTATTTCTATTTTCCTTTATTTAAAAAACAAAAAAAATAGCAAAAACAAAAAAAACAAAAAAAATATAATATTTTTTTACAATAGTTGAGTAGGCTAGAAATCCTATTCTAGGTGTTTTAAAATATAATGAAGGAGCTATCATTATTGTCTAATCTAGATAGCCCATAAAGCATCTAGTGAAGTGAGGAGTGATCAGACTCCAATACCCAGGCATTAGATAGCACTCATGCATTAAATTGAGCTCCCACTCATCTTCGGATGTATTGGAAGACCATCTAAGCTTAAACAAGATTTTATCCAATAGGAATCTTTTTAGCCTTGTATTAATCATAGTCCATAGGACAACATCCTAGATGATTACCCTCCCATACTTTTAGATAGGCACATAGTGTGCTCAAGGGTATGTGTGGAATCCTCTTGGGTAGTGGCCTGAAATATTGGTTTGAGCACTATTGTTCGTCACTACGGTATAACAAAGGACCTATGGGTATTACATACTCCTTTGCTTAGCATACCCTGGTTCTATCAAAAAACTTCAACCTACAAAAAATATGAATCCTCGCTATTGTACTAAACATGGAATTTTTTCCCACAAAAGTGAGCATAGAAAGGAAGATTTCCCTATTGCAAAAAAAATCACATGCACCACACAATCAAGACAGAGTATACAATTTTTTGTGACAATCAAGAATTATTTTAGTAACCTTCGGGTCAATGGTAATAACAATCAATAATAGTCATCAGTAATAGTTAGAAATTATAGGGTTGTTAGTTGCAAAAACAGAACAAATAGTGTTAGTAACTGCAAAGTACAAGGAATCCCAAGGTTAGTATCTAAATAGTGTCAGTAATCATATTATAGATGATAGGGATAGAGACAGGATAATTATAGGATTGGTTAATAGTTAGAACTTATAATATAGATATAGTTGACACAATACCCTGCTAGAAGACTCGTCAAAATAACAGTAATTAAAAAATAAAAATAAAAAGCATTGAATTTTTACTAAAAAGGAGATATATCTTCAATTAGAGCTTAGATTGACTCCAAAATTTAGCAGACAACTCTACATTCTATTTTAGATAAAATTTTCATTGGTAACTCCTGGTCAAATTTTGCACCAATTTTCCAAAATTGGTAAATTTTGATTTTTCTTGTTAAGGCCATAACTTCACAATGGTTAGTCAATTTGGCCCAAAATTTTTGGACTAGAAGCAACTCATTATTCTACACCAAAGACCCTCAAGTACCCACCTGTGAAATTTTAAGTTCAAGTTGAAGAAATTGCCTCGACATCAACTTGCACCAAACTAGGAGACCACAAAAAGTCAAAGAAGTTAGTATATCTCCTCACTGAGCACTCAGATCGAGTGACCATAGAAGTGGTACCTATCCTAAAATAAGTGTTTCAATCTAATTTAAAAAATGTCTTACTAAAAATATTAACTCCTAAAAGCACACTTATATTTTTAGTAATTTAGTGAAAGAGGTTCAAGACTCTAAAATGGCTATTAGCACTCATGGACATCAAAAAGAGATAGACCAAACCACCTCATTGTTGGAATCCATCAAAATAACCATGGATAACATAATCCAAGCAAATCAATCCATAAGGGAAGAGCTTCAAGGATTTAGAGAGGATTACGATACCTCCAAAAACTACTTGGAAGAATAGCTTGTAGATGTTAAGTCCATATTCCAAGAAGGTCTGAGTGCCATACTAAAAAATATGATTGAGGTAAATTTAAGGCAATGGATGACTCTCACCCTCACTATGACCATAATCCTACCTTTAATATGCCTAAATTGAACTTTCCTAAATTCAATGGGAAGGATGCAAATGGGTGGTTGTGTCGTGTTGATCAATATTTTAAACTCCATAATTTCCCTAGATATTATTGGGTTCATATGACTTCCTTAAACTTAGAATTTGAAGCCTTATAGTGGTACCAATGATCACAAAACACTATTCTTGATCCTTCTTGGTAAAACTTTGAATATCAATTACTCACTCGATTCGGTCTTAGTGAGTATGATGACTTTACAAGAGCATTAACAAAGTTGAAACAAACTTCTATAGTTCGAGAATACCAAACATAATTTGATAAATTGACCAACAAAACTAGGGGGTTGAGTAAAGGGTTTTTTATGAGTTGTTTCATTAGTGGTTTTAAGGATGATCTCCAAGCTAAGGTCAAGATGTTTAAACTATAAACCATGATGTAGGATATCAGTTTGACCTGTTTGGCCAAATCTAAAATTTTAGCTTAAAGGCAGACATCTAAATTTCCACAAGCTAGACCATCCTTTTCTCCTCGACTCCAAAATCATGTTGAACATGAAACTACTGCACCCAAATGTTTGACTACCAAAGAAATGGATGCATGATGTGCCTAAGGGTTTTGCTATAATTATGATAAAAAGTATGTTCGTGGGCATAGGTGCACCCAAAGGAAGTTGTTCCTCATAGATGTTTATGAGTCTGACACTAGCAACCAAATTGATGATGACACAAAACCAGTAGAGAAACCACCCCAAATAGAGGAAGAAATCCAGGAAGAACCACACTCCAAAATTTTTATTCATGCTCTTATTGGGATTCTTACTCCCTAAGCCATGAAAGTTGTGGGTTTTCTCAAAGGCCTACATCTTACCATTTTGATTGATTCTAGAAGTACACACAACTTTATTGGTCCCCACATTGCCAAACAGGATAATTGTTACATACACACGTAATTTATTTGAGGTTATGGTAGCTAATTGCTTTGGTTGGATTTATGTAAGGCTTGGAATGCAAATAATATATATATTTTACAGTGTGCCAATTGTATTTGGGATCTATGAAGGTGACAACATAAATTTGTTATCATTTTTGTACATAGTGTATATTTGTGTACATAGCTTTTTGGGTTTTAATGTTTATGTTTTGTTTTGTACATACTTTTTTGTTCATCATTTGTTGTGTCTGTATTGTGCATGTTTATATATATATATATATATTACTCAACTTTGTGAAAAGTTTTGGATGTGTTGGTTGTTATGTTGCAATAAATTGGCTTTGCCAAATTTTGGAGTTTTGTGATGATGTTTATTTTGATAAAGTTTCAAGGGGGTTTTCAAGGATTAAGGTAGTTGTTACCGAGACACTAGTCATTTGGTGGTTTTTTTGGTATTTGGTCCTGGGCCATATAGGATGAAATTACCTATTTTGAAAACCTGTAAAACCTAGAGAAAAGGAAAAGTGAGATGTTAGTCTATATATTCATTAATGTGAACTAAGATAAGGAAATTTGAAATATTAGAATCATATTGCAAAAGCTTCACGAGTACCACAAACACATTAAGGAATATTTTTGAAATTCGTAATGTATGAAGTTGTCAATTTTACATATTAAGGTGAAAAATTTTATATACTCTTTCAACCTTACTTGATCTCTATCCCAAGTGGCAAGTGGATTTATTGCAAAGTACCATATTACCAAATAAAAGAAAAAAAAAGAGAGAAAAAAAGAAAAAAAGTGAAAACAAAAATGAGGGATAAAAAAATGAGAGATAAAATGATGAATACAATTGAAAATAAAGTCAAATCTATCACCATAAACTAGATAATATTCACTGGAGCTATAGACGTTTGGCTGGTAGTGAAGCTATGTCTAAAATAAAGGAAATGCAACATTCAAAATTTGCCTAATATTTGGGAGTTTTAGATAATCTCTATCAGAGCTATAGACGCTTGGCAGGCAGTAGAGCAATGTCTGAAGAGAATTAGGTGGAGGTATTTCTTCAAAGAGGAAATATTCATAGCTTGAAATGCAAAATTGGCAATGGAATACTGAATAGTTTCAAAATATATATAATGAATCACTTTGAATACATTGAGTTGATGCTGATGATTCTGATGGTTCATGTCAAATTGGTCTATTCTCATTCTCTAGATATCATTGACATTTATAATTCTAATATTTGGGTTTTTGTTGTTTTCAGAGTTTTGTTTTTAAGTTCGAAATGTCCAAGGATATTTACCAACATAGTTGCCATTTGTTGTGACTCCTTCACAACAACCCCAAAATTTGGGGACCCACTTGAAATTTGAAATCTTGTTTCAAATTGTTGCTTGCACTTATTATTCACCGTTGTCATCATTGAAATATCAAGAATGCTTATCTTCCTCTGAATGGTTTTATACCAGGGTCCATTGTCAAAATTCACCTCATGATCTCAAGATCCTGAAGTTATGCTTGTATGGTCAATTTGATTATGGTCTTTGAGGTATTATTGTTATTATGTTATGTTTATGTCAAGGGTGTTTTGTTTTGTTTGTTATTAATATTTATAGGTTAATTTTTGTAAAGATGTTTTGTGTTATGTTAAATTTTTAAGTCTCATGTATACCTAGTATTTTTTGGTTCGTTTTATATGTTATGTTGTTTTAGTTTTATGTTGTCTTTAAATTATATGTTTGTATTTTAGTATATAGTTTTGGTGTTATTTTAATATATTTTCGTTTATTATAGTGGTGTTCATATAGGTTGCATGTTCGTATGTTATGTTTAGTCATGTCTTGTTTTAAATTAATTAAATTATAAAGTTTTATAACTTTATAATTTAATATATTTAAAATTGTTCTTTTATAAACTTGTTTTAAATTAATTAAATTATAAAATGTTATAACTTTATAATTTAATTATATTTAAGAAGGTTATTTTATAAATGTTTTATATTCTAATTAATATTTGTCTTGTTGACAAGATTATAACTTTAATTTTCAAATGCCAATGAGGAGAAATATTAAATCATTTGAAAAGGCGTTGGTGACATTAGGGTTTCATTAAGAATTTATTTTTTAACCTGTATGGAAACTATAATGGAACGAGAAAGAACCAACCATTTAACGAATTATTCAAACTATAAATGGAGAATGAAAAGCCAAGAACAGGGTCAAAAAGGTTGGAGAAAAAGAGGAAATATTGAAAGGAGCCAAATAGAAGACCAAGTTGCAGAGGAAGCTACATTTGCACATGAATACAAATACTTTGTTGGATTCATTGTAAGATCTAATATTTTGTATCAAATTCAATTTTTATTAAAAGCAAGCACTATTGTGGTGTTTTTAGTTTATAAGTTGATTGATATAGTTTTTAAATTAGAATTTCCGTAGAAGATAGCTCTAAATTTGTGGTAGGATTGTGTAAAATCTGGTCTGCTTGAGTTTGGTTTTCAAAGTTGTGTTTTTATGTGGTGTAATAAATTTGTCCGAACATTTTATTCAAATTTATTTCTTTATCTTAAGACCTTTTAAATTTATTTGAGGCATTAAGATTTAAGATAAAACCTAGTTTATTTTATAAAAGATTTAAATTTTATAACTAGGTTAAAGTTTGAATTTATCACTCAAATATTTAATTCTATAAATATTTCTGGTGAATAAATTTCACAAAGGAGGGAATCAATGAGCTTGTTTGTTTTAAAATTCATGATATCAACCGACAGAAATCAAATAATAAAAATCAAATACAAAGTCCAAATAAATCATAGAGGCTGGGTATAATTTGCTATAATTAAGATATCATTCATTTGCTATAATTTGGAATTTGTCCTTATAATATTTTAACTTTATTTTAAATTTCTAACTCAGATTTTAATGGTAATGGTCTTATAAATCAAATGTATTTTTCTCATGTGTATTGATTAATTCTCCTTGATGAGCTTTTTTATTTTAAATTTCTTAAAGGAGAGAATCAATGAGCTTTTTTATTTTAAATTTCATAAAGTTTATAAATTTCATTGAATTTGTTTTATTAAAACCCTAAGTTGAATTTCAAAGATTCATATTTATAGAAAGGGTTTAAAATTTATTTAGGTCAAATATTTACGTTAATAAATATTTGAAAAATAAGTTTCAGAGACAAAGATGTATTATATGGATTATTGATTTTAATATCATAAAATTTTAAAACCCATCATTTGAGATTTATGTTTCTAAAATTTTGATTTATTAAAATTTTCAATCTCAAATCATAAAGTCCAAAGTATACTATTGAAAGGATTAAATTTATTTACTTCAAATATTTAGTTTAATAAATATTTGAAAATAGGTCCAAGGTGTAGACCAATTGGTTCATCCAAACCTCATAAGGGGGGCAGAGTTCCAAGGTTCAAATCTCGGGACTCGTCGGACTGAACGCTTGTCCCTTTCCTGGTTCTTTCAACGACGTAAAAGGTTTAAAATGATTGTGGCATGGTGGTTATAGGGGCAGACTGCGCGAAGATCTGTGTGGCGGCTTCTAGGGTGGACAACGCAGAATACTGTGGTGACCATAAAAAGCTGGACAACCTGCCTGAATTCATGGTGGCTACCGATTCCACCATGTAAATTCAAAAAAATATATATATATTTGAAAATAAATAAACATCACATTAGGGAATATTATGTGAATTCTTATTTTTATATTATAAAGTACAAAACTTTATAATTAGAATTCATACACATTAATTTTCATATTCTATGAAAAGAAGGAAGGATTATAAAGCTTAGAATATTCTAAAAGCCCAAACATAGGGATTATAAAGTGTTTCACATTTTATAATTAGGGTTTTTATTTTATTCATCACTTATTAGATCTGATTTTAAGTTTCATTCATGAAATAAATGTAAGTTTTGAATTAAAATGCTTTAAAACATTCATGCAAGTTTAATTAAGGTTAAAAGTAATTTTAATCAGAGTTCGTCTTTTAAAATAGGTTTGCATTCTCAAATATTAGCTTTAAAAGGTAATTTTATTCATTTTTATGAAGTAAATTATACTGATGAAAATGCAAGTAATGATTTCAAGATCAAAATATTTGTTATACTAGGCCTCTTGTTAACAGGTTATTGTTAATCCTTGAGATGTTATGTGCACTTAATTGACATAAATTCATAACATTTTTACGTAAAAGAACCTTGGAGAAACATATTTTATTTGCAAGAGAGGATTACGATCCTAATTGTTGGGTGATATTTGTAATCGAATAAAATCACACCTCAACAGGGTGCAATGGATTCATGCTCAATGGTTTTTTAAAAAGGGTATTGTTACAATAGTTGATTTCCTTTCTTGCCAGACTAGGGATTGGATCCCATGGAATGAGTTAAAATGCACTTTTAGGCTAAATGGTGGGGATAAATATTCTTATGATGTTGTTATTGCTCTCACCCTTTTTTCTATGTTGCACAATATTGGTGGACGCTCACTACGTCCTTGGTGGTCAGATTGGAGATGGAATGTTGACACTCCTTTGCTTAATTATAAGGCTCATTTGGGGTACAAATGGTTATCTCATCATCTTCGTATGATGCCTAATCTCAATTAGCATTGGGACTTATTTTCTTAAAGGACTAGATGGAATTCTAGGGGCTACTTATGTTGAGCCCAAGCAATATTGTCTTGCATGGAGCTTGTTGTGTCAAGGTCTCCCCTTGGGGAACATTTGAAGTACCTTGGAATTCATGTTCCTAATTATCCTTTTTGTGGTATACTCGAGTCTTGTACTCACCTCTTTTAGCACTACAGAAGATCTAGGTAAGCTTGGGAATGAGTTCTTTCATTTTTTTTCTCCATTTACAACTGTAAGGGTTTCTTGGCCCCAAGCTTTTTTTGGGGACTCTTTTACTTTGTCTCTCCCACTTTTTGAGGTGTGGCAAGTTTTCAGGATTAGCCTCCTCTTTCATATTTGGAGGTCCCGTAACATAATTGTTTTTAAAAAATATACACCTTCTATCACATTTAATCATTAGACAAATTAGAAATTTTTAATGACATGTGGCTATAGATATGTACTCAACCTAACAAAGCTACTATGGAGTTGGATAATATACAAGTTCGTTTGGTGCACTAGACCAATGCTCCATGTACAGTCAATCAGATCCTCCTAGAGCGCTCTTCTTAGAAGCATTTTTTATCCCACTCTTGTCATCGGCATCCATCATATGCAAAAATTACTCATGTAGACATGCATTGGTCCTAGCCCTCGCCAGTGAGGAAGCGGCCTAATGTTGACATTGCTTGTTTGTCCCGTCAAGTTGGTGGTGGGATGATATTAAACCAATTTCACTTGGGCCAGTTGTTGGTTGGATTTATGCAGGTACTAAAGGCCTTAATGAGATTCATGATGCAGAGGGGTGGATTCCCATCCCGTAATCACTAGCATTTTATGCACAACGACACAATATTTCATTTGATATGCTTTATTTGATCAATGATGATTGGTAAACTTGTGTTTTGTTGGCGGCTTTGTTTCCTAACCCTTATCAACGAAGATTAGTTTGATTCTCCATTGGGTGTATTAACCCACCCACTTTTTTTTGAATGTAAAAGTTGTTATCTTAATTTAATGTAAATAATTTTTTTTATAAATAATAAAATTAATTTTGTGTGTGAAAGCTTAAAATATAATATGAATTAATATCATCTAAATACAATTTTGTTGTGCTAACTTTCTTATTATATGTGCTTAATTATAAGCTTGTTTTCCTTTTCCTTAAGTTGGTCAGGTTCATATTATCTAAAATAATATATAACATAA
Organism: Wollemia nobilis; assembly: GCA_028583015.1. Taxonomy (NCBI): domain Eukaryota; kingdom Viridiplantae; phylum Streptophyta; class Pinopsida; order Araucariales; family Araucariaceae; genus Wollemia; species Wollemia nobilis. Next base: position 2,996,763 of record JAQPPZ010016967.1, on the reverse strand, counting down.
AATATAAATAAATATACAATCTAACATGTTTATTTGGTGATCTAACGTAAATAATAACATTGTATATTGTCAAACATTCTTTACATTATATGAAATGAATTAAAAAATAATTGGACCAACTTTACCTTCTTATTAGTGCATGTAGTATATAATATTGTAACCAACTTTACTTCTTTCTATTTACTAATTATAAATAAATTAAACAAAATATATTTAACATTTAATTTTTTCAACATAAAAAAAAAAAATTTATCATTAAAAGAAAATAAATAAAATATTCAAATTATATGAAGGAAAAATAGCTTTTAATTATAAAAACCATTTATAAAAAATTAATAGTAAAACTTTAAAATTGAAAATTGAAAATTTAATTGTTTGTATAGCAAAAAATAACTAATATTTTTAGTGAGGTTTCATATGTAGATTAATTGGTTTCCTTAAATAAGGGAGAGGTCAAGGGGAAGGAGTTCTAAGGTTCAAATCTCGGGACTCGCTCTACTAAATGTTTGTCCATTTTCTAGTGCTTTCAATGGCATAAAAGGTTTTAAATGATTGTGGTATGGTGGTTATAGGGACAAACTAGGGCAGTGGTAATAGGGTAGACTGCATGAAGTTAAAATGACTATGACATGGTGGTTATAGGGACAGACTAGGGCAGTGGTTATAGGGTAGACTGCATGAAGTTAAAATGATTGTGACATGGTGGTTATAGAGACAGACTAGGACAGACTGCGTGAAGAACTGTATGACAGCTTGTGGTTATAGGGACAGACTAGGGCAGTGGTTATAGGGTAGACTGCATGAAGTTAAAATTATTGTGGCATGGTGGTTATAGGGACAGACCAGGGTAGACTGCGTGAAGAACTGTATGACAGGTGAAGAATTGTATGACAGCTGGTGGTTATAGAGACAGACTAGGACAGTGGTTATAGGGTAGACTGCATGAAGTTAAAATGATTGTGACATGGTGGTTATAGGGACAGACTAGGGCAGACTACGTGAAGAATTGTATGACGGCTTTCGGGGCATGGTTATAGGGACAGACGAGGGCAGACCACGTGAAGAACTGTGTGACGGATTCCAGGGCAAATAGTGCAATGCAGAATACTGTTGCGACCATAAAATCCGAAAGTTAAAATGATTGTGGCATGGTGGTTATAGGGACAGATTAAGGCAGGCTGCATGAAGAACTGTGTGACGGCTCACGGGTAAATAGCTTAGAATATTGTTGCGGCCTTTAAAGCCAAAAGCCATAAGTTAAAATGATTGTGGCATGGTGGTTAGACTGCGTGAAGAACTGTGAAGTTAAAATGATTGTGGCATGGTGGTTAGACTGCGTGAAGAACTGTGTAACGGCTTTCGGGGCAAATAGCGCAGAATACTGTTACGGCCATAAAAGCTGAACAACCTACCTGACTTGGTGATGGCTACCAATAACACTTTATAAATTAAAAATAAAATAAAAATGTGATACTTTTGTGGCCTATTTCAATGTTGAAATACCCTAAAAACCACATGGGCCTTGCCCCTTTTTTTCTCTACTATTATCTACTATTACTCCGTGAATGACAAGGAAAGAGCCACCTCATCCACTGGAGAACAATAGAGAAATTGTTGATTCGTCGCCATCATCAATCAATCACTAGAGAAAGGGTTGCTTTTTAAGGAGCCTTATCTTTTTCATACGTCGGGGACCTTTAGGGCCTAAACCTGCTTGAAAAAGAAAGAGCACGTTTTAAAAAGCTTAAAGGGGTCTGAGTTATTTTAACATTCCATGCTATTTTTTTATAACCCTTTAACATTAGACAGTGTTTTTCACTGTCTTATCATTTAGACGGAACAGGCGTATATATTCTTAATTTTTAAAATTGAATATTTTACTTAAATTAAGAAAGTCAATATATTCGATGGGGTCTATCATTTAGACGGAAGAGGCGTATATAATTATTGATTTTTAAATTTGAATACTTTACGTAAATTAAGGAAGTCCATATATTCGATGGGGTCTAGCGGTGTTTGTCCGCTCTGTAAATGTGCTTTTCATCAGAATATTTTTCTTTCCCACAAATAAGTGGGATGACAAGAAAGCGGGGATAACCATTCACTCGTCGCTTCCTCGTTTGTTCTCGGAAAGCTTTTCCCCCCTCTGTATGAGCAAAAATGTGGAGGAATGTAAGGGTTCATCTCAGGGTTCATCTCAGCTTAGAGAATTTGGCGATATATGGCTCGATTGGGGGCATTCAAATTGGTTTTGCGGTGCTTAGTGTTCTCATGGGAGACGAGTTGGCTAAGACAACGAACCCTCTCATTTTCGTTGTCTACTCCAACGCCATTGCGGCCTTCACATTGAGTCCCCTTGCATTCTTTCTCGAGCAGTAATAACTCTATCATTTGTTGGAAGTTCTTGCTTTCAAACATTTTGAAAATTTTTAAAGCCTTTTTATTTATTTACAGAAATAAGCGGACCAAGTTGGATTTAGCTTTGACAGCTCAAGTGTTTCTGCTATCTCTTTGCGGGTGAGTTGATGTGAATCCCAGAGTTATTTATAACGTGATGTTGTTGAAACAGACACCCTATTTTTTTTATTTCTGTGTTTGCTCTGTTATGGAAGAGTTTCTGCATATCAAGCGTTGCTATATATGGGAATGAAGGACACGTCCGCTCCCTTCGCTGTGGCAATGACAAACCTGGCGCCTGCGATCGTTTTTGTTATGGCCTGGACTTTGGGGTGAGTAATTTTTTATTGTTGTTGACATTAGATTGAATATGTTTCTATTACATCCTTCATGATTTTGGTTGTTGATTACAGTATGGAAAAGGTAGACATTAAAAGCGTTGGCAGCCGATTCAAAATTGCGGGCACAATAATATGTGTGTGTGGAGGCATAGCTATGAGTTTCCTCCACGGTCCCGTTCTAATTCACCTTTGGTCTTGGCTACAACATTCCCAGATTCCTTCACATAAGATTATACTTAACTTTCTACATGAGCGGAACACTCAGACAAGAAGGATATGGGGATGCATATACCTCTTTTTAGCAGTAGGACTCTTATCATGTTCAATCATATTGCAGGTTAAGTTTTATAAGTACTTTCGAACAAAACTTCTATGGTCTTAATTTTACATTAGTCGAGGAAATTCACAATTCTCTGGTGTTGAATTGTTTGCCAAGCATGCAGGCTAAGACAGTGATGAAGTATCCGGCCCCGTTATCTCTTGCAGCAATCACAACCTTTCTGGGATCTATAGAAAGTGCCATCCTGATGACGATCGAAGACAGGGGCATCCATAAACCTTCATGGGCTCTGGATTGTACAGGCGTTGTCGCTGTCGTTTATGGAGTAAGACTGAATTTTATGGTTATATTTTTCCTTTTCTATGTTATTTATACATCAAAAAGCAAGTTAAATTAAAAATATATATTTCAAGGGTTAGTGGATTGGTAAGTGGAAGTCTCACTTGGCACTTATTAAGAAGAGGTCTAGGTTCAAACCTATGGATGCTAACCTTTAGCAAAGTAGTAGTCTGCTAGGAATCCTTCCACGCATGGTCATGACGGTATAAATCGTTAAAAACAATCCTTGTAATTTGAACCTTGCAATTGTTGGTTACTAAAAATAATGCATGGTTTACACTTACCAGTTCCACCAACTTTTTATATAATAAAAAAAATAAATTAAAATAAACATATTTAAGGGAATTAAACTTTTAACGTCTTTAGAGCTATCATTACTCCACCAAAATTTCATTTCATGGTCAATATTGTTTGTTTCCTTGGTGGCAGGGAATGGTGTGTCATGGAATAGCATTGGCGGTGCAATTATGGTGCATTCACAAAAGAGGTCCAGTTTTTGTTGCAATATTCAGCCCCGTTGGCACTGTTTGCTCAACTATTTTGTCTGCGTTCTTTCTTGGTGATGCTTTGCATTTAGGAAGGTCGGGCTTCAAACTTAATGTCCAAAATATTTGTTTAGAATATTCTTAATCATTTACTTTGAGTTAATGGCATTAATTTTTGTTGGAGCAGTGCAATGGGTATGCTGATGATATTTGGGGGTCTATACGCTGTTTTATGGGGGAAAAACAAAGACAACGATAAAGGGAAAAGAGGTGTAAACACACCTCTCCTTCGTTAAGGCTCAGTATATTTATTACCTTTATTTTTTAAATAGTAAAGTTAAATGCCAAGTATATAGTTGTACATAATGAAGGCTATTCTTTTCTATGAACTTATATTTTCTTCATAAAATGTCAAAGGTATACTAATTTGGTGTATCAACCTTTATTTGAAAATGTTTATAATATTTATGAATAAATTTTTGGATTTGATTTTTTTTTAATATATTTATATACAAATTGAGTTGATTTAATAAAATAAGGATTTTTATATCCTAATGTTGTAGGAAATTAATTTCCATAAGAACACAATATTTTTACTGTATGTATTTATGAATAATAAAAATGTTATATTTAATTCTCAACAAATAATATTATTTATTATTTTTTAAAATATTATTCTTATTTTTTAATTTCATTAAAATTAAACAAGGTATATTATTCTCACACTTTTTCCTACTCATATGATGAAGGAAATATTGTTTAATTTGGTCAAATTATATTTAAATAAAACAAGTAATTTAACATTATATTCATATGGTGTATATAGTTTATTTTAAAAAGTTTAAAATACAAAATAATTTTATTATTAAATTATTGAATATTTTCTAACTACATCTATTTGATTGTTAAAATAACAAATTTTATGTGAATGTAAAAATTGAAGATTTTTTTAATCTTTATAATCTAATTTTGTGTCAAATTAAAACTTAAATAGTTTATCATTAATAATCATATGTGAGAAGTAGTCAAGTGTTGCAAGAAGAGGATTGTTCGCATCCCACTCATTATACTTAGGAGGACATGAGGATGGAATAGAGTGAAAAAGGATGCTAACCTAGATGTAGTCAAGCATTGCAGGAAGAGGGTTGTTTGCAGCGCGCTTGCTATACTCATGATGACATGAGGATGAAACAAAATGAAAGGGGTACAAACACTAGGTGTAGTCAAGCATTATAAAAAGAAGGTTGTTCCCAAATTGCTTACTATATTAAGGAGGATATTAGTCAATCTTCAATATGTGAGAAAGCCATTTTTGTAAAAAAATATCTCTCAGGGATCTTTGGGTTCATGGGTGGAGCTTTTTGATGAACCTCTACCCTCTATCAAGATTTGGAGGATGAATTTGGGTTGGATCTGATTGATCATTAATTCCAAACAATTTTTTGCAAACTCAAAGGCAAAAGACCAAGCCTTAAGGAGCTCAAAGGATACATTAAACGTTTGTGGTCCAATAAATTCCAACTCTGCTACCCAAAATTTCTTTTATGTTTCTTTTTCTTATTTAGCAAATAGATATAGATAATCTACTCTAGATACAATTTGTTTTTTAGACAAAGGAGTTTCTATATACAACATTGGACTCCTAGTTTCAACCCCCTTATAGAAGAAGTCGATGGTTTCCTGTTTTGGGTGAATCTATATGCTCTCCCTATGGAATTTTTGGGAGAGAAGATATTTACCAAAATTGGTGATGTCATTAGTGCATTATAGTGTATGGATGCCCAAATAGAGGATAATTTTTCTAGTAAAATTAATATAATTAAATCAAGATTGATTGTTTGGATGGATATATTAGTTCCTTCACCTCTAAGCATTACTATTTCCCTAAGCAAAGTGGAATGAATCTAAAATATTGAATGTGAAAAATTCTCCTTGATATGTTATGGTTGTCAACAATATGACTAATTGAAGAAGAGGTGCTTTATCATTTTATCATGCTCTAATTTCTCCTTAGTGGAGGAGAAGTCCCTACATGTGAATGATCCTAAACCTTCAAACATCCCAATTCACAAGGAAGAAGCTCATCCTCTAGCTATTACAATTTTCCAACAAGAATCAAGTGAGCAATAGAAGACTCAACCCCAAAAGAAGAATTTAAATCAGATCATTAATAAAATTTAAGTTGTTACTAAAGATCATCCAGTCAGTTCCATCAAAAATATTAGTACATCAAATAGTATTGTTGAAGCTAAATATGAAACAATCGATGACAGTTCATTTTATAAAAATGAAGATCATACAAAATGTGTTACAACTAGGTATTACCTTAGGATATTGAAAAAAAAATTTGCATTTTTAATATTTTCCAGTCTAAATGAGGAAGAACCTATGCTATAAAATCAAAACAAACACAAAATGCATCGACTATGAACTTTGTAACATCCACTATTATTTTTTTTACGAATGAGTGGTATCTATAGTTTTTTCTCTCATGTTTTGGAAGTTTTTTTATCGATATGGTATGTAGTATTCTAAGGTGTAGTCATAGTAGTAAGTAGATGATAGTATTTTGTATTGTATATGGCTTTTGCAACATATTATACTATCTTACAAATTGATGTACAGGTTTGGGGACCCTAAACCCCATTTTAACCTAATAAAAAAAGTTAATATTTTATATAGTCCACAATGGCAAAAATTATTTGGCTCTTCTAACAAAGACCCAATTTTAATTCATGGGGAGGATGGCCCTCAATGTGCCCCTAGCTAGCCTATTATAAAATAATCATATATGAGAAATTATTCAAGGAAATAATCATAGTTAAAACATTTTGTAATGAAACATCTTCCATCACAAACCTCTATAATAAAAACCAAAAAATAATTCTTAATTACCAAGAATCAATAAGTTGACCATCACATCTAACTATAAAGATAACTATTAATATCTTTAAAGGAATAAAATAATAGAGGCATAAGATTTAAATCTTCAAACTATTCATGAAATTTAGAAAATATTTGTAATATATAGTTTACTTGGTTGTTATTTGTAAAATGATAAGAAAAAGGAAAAATAAAATAGATTTTAACCATTATCTATACAAAAATTTTATTTATCCAAGATATAAACCTACTCAAACCTGAGTATTCCCTCATGGGACTATTAAAGTGTTAAAGACATGTCATTATAACTAAAAATTTATTGTTTATAACTATTATCTTACATTTTATTTATATATTTTAAAATAACATAAACATCATTCTTGATGGATGATTATAATCAAGACATATAATTTAAAGGTCACATGAGAATAGGTAAATACATAATTAATAAATATAAAAAATAATAAATTTTGTTAAAGAAAACAATGATTAAAAATAACATATACAAAATTTATGTATTGAAAAATGATAAAGTTAATATTTTTATTCAATTTGTATGGAAAGTTTGAAATTCTATAAATTATCATTATTTTTGTAATTATTTGATTTATTTAAGAATAAAATATTGCATAATTCTATGTCATTACAAGAATAAAAGGGTATTATATAAAAAAATTGAAGTATCATTATCAAAACAAAAAAAAACTTATATTTAAAGATATCAATTTCAAATATTTTGTTCAAATATAGTAACTACTATTTTTTTGAAAAAACAAGTGTTCGTATAGGGCAATGATCAAGTGACTATTGAACAAAATAAGATCTAGTTTAAAAGGAGAACATGTAAATTAATAAACATAGTCAACAAGAAAACATGCAATGAAATTCAACAAGGACCCGAAATAGCTAGACTTTTTAGATCTCTTCAATAGGATAATATCAATAAGTAAATTATTTGCATTCTTTGTAGTTTTCTTCTTGTTCTTGAATTTAAAAAAAAAAAAACTTAAATGCTTTTAGAAGATCTAGCATGAGAGTTGATTTGTTCCTATCCTTGTAATTTCTAGATCAATCTTTGTATAATTTGAAGATTCATAACTCAGGTTGATTCTGGTATAATTAGGACGATGAACCTTGACTTAAACTTAAACATATGTATCATTGATGCAAGAGATACTCTTCAAATATAATTATATGCCAGGTATTATGGAGTGTGAAATTGTTATAAAACATTCAATATCAAAGCTAGAAACCCTCCTTGTATGATGATATAGATCATATGAGTAATATTTTGAATAATCAAAATCAAATGTAGAGTTACCAATATTTTGAACGCTTAAATCTTCACAATTTAATGTCTCATTATTTTTTGATATAGTTATCATGTAATAAAAATTCATTATTATATGTAAAGCTATATAATTTATTGTTGGCATTTTTGCCACATTAAAATTTTGTAAAATTTTTCCCACATATGTAAACAATTTTGCAATGAAATTCATTTTGAGTGTTTTCGCCCCATTAAAAAGTTTGTTGAAATTATAGTTTGTTGAAATTTTTCGAAGTATTTGATGGGTGCAGTTTCGGGAAAAATTTGAGCAAAAACCTTTTCGCTCCCATGCATAGCAAAATGCCTTTTCACTCCCATATACAGTGAAATACCTTTTCACCCCCAAACACAGTGAAACACATTTTTTGGGCATTTCATTGGCAAAAAAACTTCTCGGGAATTTCGCTGGAAAAATCACTTGACCGACATTTTTGCTCCCATTTTTAGCAAAATTTCTTTGCGCTTCATTTCTTAGCGAAATCCAATTTCAAATATTGGCCCCACTTTTGGCAGTGCAAGCTTCTCCCAAGCAAATTTGTAGCAAAGAGACAAGGTTGGGGTTAAAATCCCTTTTCATCCAAGCTTGGGATGAAACCCCCATTTTGGCCAAGCTTGGGGCGAAACTTCCATTCACCCAAGCTTGGGGAAAAACTCCCATTTTCCCAAGCTTGGGGTGAAACTCCCTTTTCACCTAGTTTGGGTGAAACTCTTTTTTCACCCCAGGTTAGGGTGAAACTCCATTTCGACCAAATTTCAAGCGAAACTCCATGTCTAAGCATTTCTTGGGCGAAAACATTGGCAAGAGCATATTGCAAGAACAAGTCCAAGCGAATTCCTATTTCGGGCATGACTTGGGTAAAATCATGATGAAGGTTCATTTTGGGTGTAACTTTGAGCAAAATCTCATTTTGGAGGAAAACACCATCGTCCCAATGTTTTCAGCGGAGATCTTCTTTAGGAAAGGATCAAAGCTGGTGAATTTAATTTATGTGTCGATGTAATTGATTCGAGAATCACTATTGAAAAACTACTAATTTTAAGTATTCTACCCTTGATTACGGTGCAATCATGTTCATTTCCAAGGCACCATCATGAAGATTGAAATCAAACTGATAATTTTTTCCAAATCCCCAATGCCTTATGTGATGAAATAGTTGGATATTTCCTAATGCATTTCATAATTGGTTCATTTCTATTTCCAAGGAATAATTGCTATTGTTTGATTTTTTATTAGTCGGTATTTTGTTTTAATGTGCATTTAATTACAGAGGTGCGACCCTCATAAATACTAAGTATTTTGATGTAAAAAAGAAGATAGAAATTCTTATAAAAAACACCTTGAGTTCTCTACATCAATTGAAAGCAATTGCTTTTTACCTATCATTTTTGATATGTTCATTTCCCTTATTAGATATGTTTAAATTTTACATCTATATTTAATTCCTGATAAATAACTGAATATTGAAATATTTATTGGAAGCTATCTCTGCAAGTTGTGAATGGTTCCTATGTTTTCTTTCTATTACATACTAGTTAACAACTTAATTTTATTTTTAGATACTAGTTTATCCCCACTTTGTTACTCTCGCTCATAGCCATATTTTCCATTCCTTTCTATCATTTTCCATCTCTTTCTGTTACCCTAAGCTTATACCGATCTTATATTAGTATGGGAACCAGCCATCTCTGGATATTGGTCTGAAGGACATATATTTCCTTTGGCCTTTCAATGTTGGTTGGGTCTAGGGTGCACATATATTTTGTACTTATGTATATTCATGACCAACAATTTTTGGCACGCCGAGTGGGACATTAAAAATTCCACTTTAACAAGTATTAAGGTTTGATGTTTATATTTTTACTATCTTATTAGAACATCTGGAAACTCAATTTACTTAGAATCTCCGAACATGAAGTTGGCAAAAGTTTTACTTCATGATCACAAGATTGAAAGCCAAAAATTCTAAAAATTTCATCGATTTATTTGAGCTTGACACCCAAATTTTAGGACAACATCTTAGATTAGTCACTCTGATTGTTCCATCAATTGCAACATCTTCACAGGTAGCTGGTGTATTTTCTATTCCATCAAGTCCTGCTAGCACTTCTACTAGATTTCCTCCCTAAGTAAACACTCCAGTCCAAATGGCTCAAAATACACCACCACCACCAAGATAATTCCCAACCTGGAATCACTTTGGATATTTGAATTTGCAAGCTCAAAACCCGATTCTAAAAGTAGCATTGAAGGCTTTGCCTACTTACAATTGTACGAGAAAATCAGCTTATGAGCATGTCCAAGACATCGTTTCTATGGTGACCATTGATAGCATCATGGATGGAAGTGTCATGGTAATATTGCTCATGCTCTCTTTTAGAGGGAAGTTTCTTTACTGGTACTGGTATTTAAAACCTACCACTATTACCACATGGAACTAGTTGGTGGAGTTACTGATAAAGGGTTTCAATGAATAAGGTGATCCCTTATTTCTACTGCAGTAGTTCACAAATATTCAAAGACATTTGTAGGACGAAATAGTTGACTTTAATGTCATGTTCGCTTGAAATTAGAATACTCCCCAATGGTCTTAAACCAACTCCTGAACAAGCTATATTTTATTACCTTCGAGCCTTCAATTATGACATTAGTATATCCATCCATTAGTCCAATTTTGATTGATTTTTTGCCTTGTACTCAACCATGCAAAAGGTTGAGGTTGATATGATTGCTAACGGTAAACTACAATTGAACATGATGATGCCTATATTTATTGATCTTTCATAGTATTTATATTCCAATGGATCTTGTCAGTCCTTACCAATGTCTCTCATGTATCTGGTTCCTTCATGAAATTGAAGTTCATATTAAACTGTAATGATAGTTTCTATCCCACAACTTCTTGCTCCATCCATTCCACAACTACCCACTTTGTTCCATTCCCATAACTGCCATCTCTACCTATACCACTTCCATTACCAACTCCTACAACATCATCAAATCTTGATCCCTAAGAGAATTTGTTGAAAGAGATGCAGTCGATGAACTCAACTATAATAGAAATGAGCAATGAGATCACGGTTATTATGAAGAAGTAAGCTAAGAGAGATTTCTAGCCTAGGAGATTTCAACCTCCACCAATAATCAGAGAACAAGCAACTTCAACCAGTAATGTGCTTGAGAGAAATATGATTGTATTGAAAAATGAAGAAGTTTACCCATAATACAAAGTGTACTAATGCTCTACCTGCAATGATACGCATGTAAAAGAAATTTGTATGGTTCATATGAACTACATGCAGACATTGGCAAAAATATCTTCTAATGATTTGATCAACATGATTATAGAAGTTGATCATAATTTCATGGTCCCTTCATAAGAACAAGTTTCAGTTTTCATGAGAGCTGGAAGAAAGCCAGTCATAGTGGACCCAACTGAAATGGAGCCACTAAAGGTACCCACTAACCCAAAAGTGTAGAATGAGAAAAAACAAGTCCAAGTGAAAGTTCCTATTCTAACGCCCAAGTCAGATGCACTTGTCTTGTTAAAATATCTCTTACCTCCATGAGTGAAAGAAATATTGCAAAAAAATGCTTCAACTTTGTAAGAAAAAGTTGAAATGGAGGAACGGGCTAGAGAAAATCTCAAATACCCATCCTTGATCAGGGATTAGAGGGTAGAGGCTACACAAAAGTATCAGAGCAAGTATGAGTCTACCAATGAAGGAAGTGAGTCCAATGCATCTATGTACAATATTTTTGAAGAGCTAAAGAATATTTTGGCCTAAGTTTAGTCTCTATGATGCATTGCAATTGCCTGGACAAGTCGTATTTTTGCAAGAATCATTGAAGTTTATTACAGATAAGGGAGAGAATTCTACTCTGATTATTTTTTATCAAACATTGACAACTTCTACTACGGGAAATAAAAGACCATCCCCATTTTATTTATCTCTTAGGATTGAGGGTTGGATTATGCACAACTACATGATCAATTTTGGTGCTACGAAAACTATCATGCCAAAGGCAGTTTGTGATGTTATGGGTATGGAATATATCGTAAGCAACCTAGGTGTCTTACAGTTGGATGAAATCCCTATGAAAATAGTAGGTATTAGCAAAGATATACCCATTGTCCTGCATAGCATACCTCAAATTACTGTAATCTAAGAGGTGATTGTAGTCGAATTGAAGCCATACTTTAGCATGTTCCTCTTGAGAGAGATCACTGCCATGTTGATAGGCTATATTTATCTAGAATATTTCCACCTAGATATTCCTTTCAAATGGAAAAGAGTCTAAATCTATAATGATAAGCCTTCTACATTTCATATAGATAATATTGAAGAATAAAAAAATCCATAAATTATGTCAATATGATGACTGAAAAATTGGAAGAATTAGATTTAATGGAAGAGGCTTTGGATGAGCTTCAAATGGAAGAGGAGTTTTCAATGCTTTATTTTAATGTCATAATGGAGACTTAAATTGGTTGTTACACCAATATCAAGCCTACAAAACTAATGATCAAGGTCCTATTCCAGACCAATTGTGGAAGCTCTACTTCGACGACGCAAGATGCAAGAATGGCATAGGAGCTAGAATCATTCTATTTTCTCCTTCTAGCATACATACGGCTTATTAATACTGATTGACCTAGAGTTGTACCAACAATGCTATTGAGTATGAAGCACTGTGCCTAGGCTTGAAGAAAGTGAAGAAGCTTGGGATCAAACAACTATAGATTTTCAAAGATTCTGAGTTGATCATCAACCAGGTAACCAAAAATTATGTTTCCAAGAAACACTACTTGGAGGTGTACAGCAACAAATTTGGGACCTATTTGAGGCTTACACAACATTAAACATCCATGAAATCTCATGGGAGAAGAAAAAATATGCTAATATTTTAGCATCCCATGGTGCTAACTTTTCTCTAGTTGATCACGTGGTGAAGTTGTCAGGTTAGTTTATAGACCTTCAGTTCCTAACAAGAATATTTATTGGTAAGTTTTTGACAGTGATGAGTAGATTGTAAATTTTATGATAAGAGAAGTTATTACTATGGAAGGAAGAACACTTGATGAAGAAGAATCTAAGGAACTGATACATCTGAGGAATAATAATATCCCAAAAGGATTGATTACGCTAGAAAGCCCCTTTAATCAGAATGATAGAGCTAAAAAACATAATATCAAAGTGGATGAGAAGGAGTACACTGAATTACAGTTCAAACCTAAGAAGTCAATCAAAATTGACACCAATTGCACTCTAGAAGAACTAGAGAAGATCTATGCCATGAGTTCCTAAACATTTTCACTTGGATCTACTAGGATTTAAAAGGATACAACAAGAATGTAATCTAGCATACCATTAAGCTACAGGAAGGAGTGGAACCCTTTAGGAAGAAATAGAGACCAATCAATCCCAATATTGAAGCCTTGATGAAAGCTAAACTACTGAACATGCTAGAAGCCAAAATCATTTACCCTATCAAGAATTCTACCTGGGTAGTGAATTTGGTCCCTGTGTGAAAGAAAAGTTGAGATATTCACCTATGTGTTGACTTCTAGAATTTGAATCAGGAATCCTTGAAGGATCATTATTCTTTACCCCAGATTGATCAGATTCTTCATGTATTTGCAGGAGATCAAATATTTTCTTTGTTGGATGGATTCTCTGGCTACAATAAAATTTGGGTCAAGGGTGAAGACTAGCATAAAACGATGTTCACCATGAAATGGAGAACGTTTGCTTATCAACGAATGTCGTTTGGTCTCTCGAACATTGGAGCAACTTTTCAAAGAGCGATGAACATAGATTTTGATGAGTTTTTAAATCATGTCATTGTAATTTATTTGGATGATATGACTATCTTCTCTCACAATAGAGAGCATCATAGTTTACATTTAAGGCAAGTGTTCAAGAAATGTCGAGAGTTCAGGATATCCATCAATCCTATGAAGTCTATCTTCATGGTAAAATAAGGAAAGCCCCTAGGCCATGCGAGTTTTAAAAAATATTTAGCTGTTGATACAACTACAGTTGAGGTTATTTTGAAACTTCCATTAACAACCAATAAGAAGGATTTGCAGTCATTCTTTGGCCTGATTAACTTTGTTCAAAATTTTGTTGCATATTTTGCCCAAGTGGTAAAACTGATGACTGAGCTTTTAAAGAAAAATGCTGAGTTTAAATGGACTAAGCAAAGGAAGCAAGTGTTTAGAGAAATAAAAGAAATAATTGCTCAAACCCTTTTTCTAGTAAATCCTGATTATTCAAAGGATTTTATCCTGTATGCCCTTGGTGAACAATAGAGTTACACAACGGTGCTCACATAGAATGGAGATGATGGAGATATCGATCAATTGCTTTCTTAAGCTAAGTCATCCAACCGCACAAAGAAAAGTACAATTTCATTGAGAAGCAGGTGTATGCAGTGATGAAGTCTCTAAAGAAGTTTTGGCATTTTTTTTCCCAGAGAAAAAAAAATAGTTTATGTTGTTCATCTAGATGTTTGAAGTTTCATCATCTAGGGAGAGCTTGGAGAAAAGAGAGCTAGTTGGATTTCCAAAATCCAGGAGTATGATATTGAAATCCGACCAACCAAGTTGGTTCAAGGCCCAGCACTATGCAAGGAGCTGGCAAGAAGAATTGCTTCTGAATCCATAGTTTGCCAACTTGAACATTTCGTAAGTGGAAATAATTTCTCTAATCATACCCCAAGTGACCATGACTAGATAAAGGACCTTGTCAAATATTTCAATTCAAGAAGATGTCCTTCACATCTCAATGCTTCATAGAGAAGAAGATTCAAACTATAGGTCCTTAGGTATGTGATATTACCAAATGGATTGTTCCACAAAAATATTGATAGAGTACTTCTCAGGTATGTCATAGAATCAAAGAAGCATAAAATCCTAGAAGAATTTCATTTTGTATTGTTAGGAGGGCACTATGAATGGAGACCCATGGCATTGAAGATCATCAAAGCAGGTTATTTTTGGCCCACTCTCTTTGTAGATGCTTTCAAAGTTAGTCAATTTTGTGAAAAATTACACAAATATGTCGCTAGAAGCATAAATGCATCTTTACCCCTTCATATGATTCAAGTAGAAGCACCATTTCAGCAATGGGATATAAATTTCATTAGGGGCATTGATCCTAATTAATTTATCGATCATAAATACATTATGATCGTCACTAACCATTTCAATTGATAGGCTAAAGCACTCCCAACCAAGAAGGCAAACTAGTAGGCGGTCAACATATTTCTTAAAGGATTGATCACTTGTTTTGGTGTCCTAGATGCAATTATAACACATAATGGACCTCCATTCATTAGTGCCATAATAAATTAGTTTACGAGTAAGTATGGTATTTATTTAAAAACCTCATCAAATTACTATCCATAGAGAAATGGTCTAGTCAAATCCACAAACAAGAATCTATTCAAGATTCTAAAGAGGACCCTTGGTGATAACAAGTAAAGTTGGCATTTGCTCTTGAACCAAGCCTTATGGGCTGATCACATATTAGTAAATATATCTATCACGACATCATCCTATTCCTTGGTGTATGAAAAAGAAACATTCGTATCCATTCACATTGAATTGATGGCCCTTCAATCCTTGTACTTTTTTTTGGTATTTTAATATTTATCATTAACTCGGGTTTTTCAGGTTGACCCAAAATCTTTTTACAAAAACCAGCCCGCGGCTGAGGAACATAAACAAAGGATACTTCATCCTCTACCCCAACCATTCATCCTTACCTGGTACCACACACCCTGAGTGTCCCATCCCAAATAGATCATAACACAAAATGACACACGGGGCCTTTGCCCATCCTTGTACTTACTTGATGGTGAAGATGATGAGTTAGACCCCATGAGTGCAAGGTTGGCTTAGATTTTACAACTGGTAGAAGAGAGGAAGAAAACATACAATACCTTCATGAAACATGCTCATATGAAGAAGAAGTGGTTTGGCAAGAAGACTTCTAATAAGGCCTTCAAAGTGGGCGATATGGTGTTGAAATGGAACGAGAACAAAGTAAATCCAGGAAAGCATCGCAAGTTCGAGGTGATTTGGGAGGGCCATTTCTAGATTTTGGGTGTAAATTAAATTAAATTATTTTATTTGTAGGATACTGATGGCCATGTACTACTAATACCAGTCAATGGTCTTCATTTAAAGGCCTAATACCAGTGAAAAATCAAGATTACAAATGTAAATATGTACATAGTTTTTTTTAATATTTTTTTAATTCAAAAAAATGGTTAAGGATGAGGAGCAAAATTCCTTTTTGCTATGAAGGGGTATTTTCGCTAGCGAAATACATTTTCTCTAGTGAAAAACCTTCTTCACCCCCCTTATGGATCAAAAAAAAAAGATAAGCAAAATTTCTCTTTGCCGAAAAGAAAGGTATTTTTGTTGGCGAAATTTTTTTTCTTTAATTTCTTTTTGAGTATTTCATCCAAAAGTGCTTTTTTGCCACCAAAGATGTCAAAAGCATCCATTTTTTTATTTTTTATTTTTATTTTTTTTGTTTTTTAGGTGAAGGAAAGTAAAATCATACCAATTTTAAAAGTTGGGTGCCCAAGTTAGGAAAAGCACTTGATAAAAAAAAAACAAAAAAAGGGAAAAAAAAGAAAAAGAAAAGGAAAAGAAAAAATTAAAATTAATTTTGCCCAAGAAAAGAATTTTGCCCATGTATCCTTGCTTTTCGGAGAAAATTTTATTTTTTCCCCTTTCACTCATGCATATCCTCGATTTTCAGGGTGAAACTCAGGTTGGTAGCCATAAACCCCCATTTGCATACATTTTCGGGAAAAAAGCGTAGCGAAGGTTATTATCAAAGTGAAAGAGAGTGAAATACCTTTTTACCCTGCTTTTCTAGTGAATCCCTAGAATGCATGACATTTCACCCGTAAAAGTAGTGAAATTCCTTTTTGATGCCCCACATCAATGAAAGAGGTGCTTGTTACACTTTTCAAGGTAAAAAGAAGCAAGGCACACTTTCCAAAAATAACCATTAATGACAAGTTGCACCCTAAGAAGGAAAAAAATTAAAAAATTAAAGCAACCAATCAGATTGCTTGGAGAAGAGGTGGGTGAAACAAAAAAAATATTAGAAAGCATGGTGTATCCCCAAAATTATTTGGTGCACCGCATATATTTATTTTGATAGGTGTGGTTTGAAATTTATAAAAGGGTAACATTTCAGTTCAAGAATTCAAAATTTGCAAAAGCGCCTGGTTGTGGAATTGATGTGAATCATGGGTTGCTACAAAGTCTGAAATTATTCGCTATCTGATCGAAGTAAGTCGAATATAGGGAAGAAAATCTTATATGTGAAGAAGAAAAAATCTCAGAAGAAGGTTGACCTAGAAAAGAGACGACAAAAGGTGAGGGAAGAAGAGAAAGAAATCGAATTGGTGTCTTACTACAATGGCTTGGTGCAAATCGGTGACTGTGTAATCACAAACAAGGACGTGGATAAATTGTGCCAGGATTTTGAGTTCACTCAACAGAAAGTGTCTGCTGAGATTTCCAACACTACGATATTCTATTCTCATCTCTTTTGGTACCTATGAATACCCGTACATTCAAATGGCCCAAAATAATGGTAATCAAACTTAGTTGATTTGATGGTACTTTTAATGGGTTTAACTCTTAATAATACTTTGTCTCCCACAAAGAATTATCTTGGTGATATTTTTATATCAATATAACTCTTTCAATGATTGATGACTTTCTTAAGCCTTTGCTTGATCATTTTAAGTTGGTCCACCATCTCCCTGATAGTATCATGTTTGATTATCACTAGATCCTCTAGATTATCCAAAAATAAAGGTTTTCTAGATCTCCTACCATACAAGGCTTCAAATGGTACCATTCCTATGGAAACATGATAACCATTATTGTATGCAAATTCTACTAAATACATAAAGTATTTCTATTGAGACTTTTGGTCCATGCGATACATATGAATCATATCTTTCAACACTTGGTTTACCATATCTATTTTTCCATCTATTTTTGGATAGTATATAGAACTAATGTTTAGATTTATACCCATTACATGATGAAGAGCCTACCAAAAATTAGATGTAAATTTGGATCTCTATATGAAATAATCACTTTAAGAAACCCATATAACCTGAATATCTCTTTGGTAAACCTATTTTCCACCACTAGTGCATCATCCTTGATGTTCCCTGGTATAAAATATACAACCGTAGTCAACTTATAGACTACCAAAAGAATTATTTCAAGTTGGTACCTAGTCTTAGATAATCCCATAATAAAATATTTTGATATAACCTACCATTTATGCATTGGTATATCATGTGGATATAATTTTCTTGCTAAATATCTATGCTCAACTTTGACTTTCTGGCATTCTAAGCAGCTAGCAATAAATTTAGTGATGTCCTTTCTCATTATCGACTAGTAAAAGGTATTTTTCATGTTCTCTCTCATTTTAACCCCTCTAGGGTGAGAAAAGTAAGTTGATTTGCATAACTAGTCTCCATAAATCACCAACTTTGGGTATAACCACCAATTCCTCAAAGCATAAAAGATCATATTCTATGCTGAAATCCTTGTTCTATCTAGGATTTATTTCCATATTGATCCAAATTTTACTACAATACTTATCTTAAGTTTTTATTTTTCTGACTTGGTCCATTAAATCCACATGACTATGGGTTAATGATGTTATATGCCTTCTCCTACTTAAGGCATCAATGGCCTTATTTTCCTTGCCTTTGATATACTCTATACCAAAGTCACACTCTTTTAATAACTCAACCCATCTTCTTTGTCTAGCAATGAGCATATGTAGAGTAAAAATGTACCTCAGACTCTGGTGGTTAATCCTTAACTCAAAAGGTTTTTCTAGAAAGTAATGTCACTAGATTTTAAGAGCATGCACAACCACTACTAACTCTAAATCATGTGCAGTATAATTAACCTCATGTTTATTTAGGTTTTTGAACTCATGTGAAATAACAACTTTATCTTGGGATAATAATCCATTGTCTCATTTTATTTCTTTACTCATGTGTATAACTATGGCTCTAACTATTTGTACATACAATAAAATTATTTTGCAGATCTAGTATTCTAAGTATAGGTGATGTAACTAACTTTTTATTAAGACTATTAAAAGAAAATTTATATTTATCAATCCACTTGAAATATTTTCCTTTCCTCTAAATATTAGTGATAGGATAGACAATCTTTAAATATCCCTTCCCTTAAATGCCTATAATATCCTAAAATACCATACTTTGAACATATTGGTAGGTGTTGGCCAACTTAAAATAGCTTCAACTTTCTTTGGGTCTACAACAATCCCTTCTGTAGATATGATGTGCCCCAAATACTATACTTGAGGAACATAAAATTCACATTTAGACAAATTCTCATAAATTTGATTCTTTCTCAGTGCCTTTAGCATGATTCTCAAATTCTATCATGCTCTTCCCTAGTGCAAGAATATATTAAGATATCATCCAAAAATATTAGTACAAACTGATCCAGATATCTTTTGAACACACTATTCATAAAATTCATAAATTCTATTGGTGCATTTTTCAACCCAAAGGGTAACACTATGAACTCATAGTGCCCATATCTAGTCTTAAAGGTTGTCTTGTGAGTGTCCTCATGAATCTTTAGCTAATGATATCCAAATTTTAGGTCAATTTTAGAGAATATTGTGGCATCCTTCAATTGATTTAAGAGTTCATAAATTCTAGATAGAGGATACCTATTCTTGATGGTTACTTTGTTAAGCATTCTATAATCTATGCATAACCTTAAGTAACCATCATTTTTTTTGAGAAAAAAATTGGTGCATCCCATGGTGATACAACATCTTTAATCAAACCTTTATCTAGAAACCATTGAAATTGCACCTTTAACTCTTGTATCTCAATAGAATTCATCCTATAAGGAGTTATATTTATGGTTTTAGATCCTGGTATCAATTCAATAATGAATTCAAATTCACATTTAGGTATAAGACTTGGGAGATCTTTTGGAAATACATCCTTAAATTCATGAAGAATTGGGTGTTTTCCAAACATATCTTCCTTTCCATTATCATCTATTGTATCATTTATCTTAACAACATAGATCATTCCACCTTTATTCATAGCTTTTCTAAGTTGCATTGCTAACAACTAAGGTCGAAAAGACTCTTGTTCACTATAAATCCTTATTCTCTTCTTATTTTCATTCATATAATCCATCCATATATATTGGAAATTGATTAAGGCTCCATGTGATTTTAACCAATCTATTCTAAATATAACGTCAAAACCATGTAGCGGTGCTACATATAAATACCATATGGTTGAGCCATTGGGTAGGGAAATCTCAATTGTAGGTAGACACTGATCCATTGAGTAGGTTTATCCAAAACCATACTTGACTTTCCACCTTTGCACCAAAAATATAGGTCTTTCTAGCATGTCCTTGACTTTATTAGTGGAAATGAAATTATATGTAGCTCCACTATCTATTAAAAATTTAACATTTTTCTCAAATTATTTACCATTCAAGAGCATTTATGTGGATTACGGGTCCAAGTTTTGGTTTCTAGTAGTTGTGTAAATTTTGTGGGTTTTTTCCTCCACTCTCTTACTTGATCAAGACCCTTGAGGACATATGTTATCATAATGCAAACCACCACAATTAAATAAACCTCCATTAGGACCCTAGGTTCTTTCTTGTTTCTTTTTCCCTGTCCTTTCTACTTGTGATAGTTTTGACTACCTCTAAGATTGAGGATAGTCGTTATTATTATATTTATTCCTCTTTTAGAAGTTCTTCTTGAAATTCCTTTTCTTTTCTTCATTTATTTTCTAAAAATTTGGATTACCTCTATTCTTTTTATTCTGCACTTGTTCCTACTTCATGGATTCAACACCTTTTATTTTATAAGTGATTGTCAATATTCCTTTGAAAAATCAACATAGTTGAAATAGGTCTTCTTGGTTTGCAAGTTGTCTTCTTCTTGGTAAGCCAAATCATATACCTTTTGCAAGGTATCATGTTTGTGCAAGTTTATCATCATTCTAATATTTAGATCCACTCATAAGATAAACTTATGCACCTTCATTATCTCATCTATCTCATGTGATAGTACATATTCCATGTCTCTATTTGAGTTTCCCAAACTTTCTCGTGGGGATATAGCTTTGCTACTATTCTGCCTAACTTGTCTTGGGGTTTGGGAATATCCTCTCCTTAGCCTTGGTGCCATATTCCGTAGATACAATTTTTTAAGTTAGGTTACAATTTTCCTCCAAATTATACTTCTAACTTTTATTTAGTTACATCATCCATATGAACTAACAGTGGAGTATTATCATCATTGATAATAGTAATGGTCACACTTACTCCACACAAGGTTCTATTTCCCAAAAGAGACTTCATGCTTTAGGTTTTTTAGTCCTTGGTATGAATTTAACCCATCAACTTGCAATACCTGACATAACCAATCCAATTTAAGGTCCCTAAAGTTACACATCTCCTAAAACTCTACACATCAAGTCAAGCCAATCCTAATTTATCTTCATGGAAGTTTCTAGTCATATAACCTATAGCTCTAATACCAACTATAACATCCCAAATTCTAACCAACCCAAGAGATAGTATTTTTTTTAGTCAATTAATAATCTCAGTCAATGTTCATTAAATATGTTTCCATTTTGTTTCGATTAGATAATACACTACCACATTTGAGACCTTATCACTACAGAAAACTCTCGAGTGATAAGAGTGGACAAAATCCCATAGGTTTTGGGGTTCACCTCTATATACCTCTATAGTTAAAGGATATTCAAATGGTCTCCTCATATTTATTACATTCTCCATTAATGTAAGACAAATCGATGATAACATTGAGATTATCCCTTCTCAATAATTAGAGAAGGGGATGATAATTCCCTCACCAACATAAGCCAATCTATGCTGGTGTTTTTAGACATAATGGATTTATGTTTAGACATTGCACCTTCATGGTGGAATGACTAATACTACAATGCTCAATTATCCCATCTCCATGATGGGTTAACTAAGGTGATTATCACTCCATGTGATAATTTCACATGGACACCCAAAATTCCTATTCAAGGTGCCATAACCTAACTCAATTGCATATGGTTTCATAACCTCCATGATAGGAAGCAATATTTAAGCTACACCACTTAAAATATTATCCAAAAAATTCTTTTCTTTCGATAACATCAGAGTTACCCCCTCTATATATACCTATTACAAAAGTCGGGTGTTTTCTCTCAGTAAATCATTTAGGTTTGAATTTATCTTAAAATGGGGTCTATCAATGTTGCTTAAAGAATGTCCTCCTAACCCTCTCATCCAAAAGCATAACATCTTATTACATTCACCTTAACTCTCTCTCTCTCTCTCTCTCTCAAAATTAAAAAATTATCACTTTGCTTGAATAATAAATAACTTTAAACATTCATATTTCATATAATCAAAAGCATTAAATACATTTTATTTAATTTTACATTTTTTAATAAGCACGAACATGTTTTGTAAAAAAATTCATAACTACTTTCCCATTGAATTTACCAAAATATTAAATTCTTTCAAGAAGAATAGTGAATACTTAACACATTAAAAAACCAAGTACTCTCACAATTAATAAACTCTATTAACATAGTCTTATTTCTCACAATAAGTTAACTTAATATTCATATAATCAAATCCTATGATTAGTCCTTAAAATATCTCTACATTACATCTCTTTCCTTGAGTTTACAATTACATCCTATTTCAAATTCAATAAGAAAATGTTTTAAAAATACAATAGAATTTCTTCTTATCCATTACATTATTTACTAGTGTTCTTGAACTTCACTAAGAGGTGGTTGGTGTAAGGGATTAGGATAGCTCCATAATTTTATAATACATTCCTAAATGTCATTTCATATTCAGTGTATCCAACAAAATACATAATTTTTTTTTACATTTCCCTTTTCATCAATTAACCCTTGTATAAATGTCCCATTACATTTCTAATTCAAAATTAAATTAAACTCATGAAGAAAACCCATAAATTTCTTCTAACAAAAATCACTCCACACCCATTTTGTTATTTTTCCTTATTTTAAATAAAAACATCACATATAAGAAAATCCCATAATTTACTTGTATATAATGGCCTCCATGCCCATTATAAACTTTCAAAACAATACAAGAAATTCACTTTTCAAATACACCTTTTAAAATAAAAATAGCTAAGTTATATATATTTCTATCTAATTAAAACAATTTAGAACTTTCATTACCTATTGTTGTAACAAAATTTAAAAAAAAAAAATTATTGAAGATCACAACTATTATTCAATCAAGGTAAAAATTTCCTTGAACCAAAATATACTTATTCATAATTCCATTTCAATATAATAAAATTATAACATCTCATGGTTCATAGCTTTTAAACCAAAAATAAAATGATTTACAACCAAAAAGAGAATAGGTTTAACATTGTTTTCTTTTTTTTAATTAGGAAATTCCTTAAACATTTGCATTTATAAAATGTAAAAAGAAATCAATTCAATTTTCAAAATAAGGGCACCCATTTCAAATTAGACATCACCTAGCAATAGTCTCATAAATCAGGTTAAACACAACATACAACCTACAAGATGTAAGACTACAAACTTTATCTTTAACCTTAACAACTATGAAATTAATAATCTCTTAACATAAGAAAAAAATAATATTAAATTTCCACAAAGGTTAGAGTACCAAATGGCTAACCCAACATAAATTTTATTGATTTTATTATCACATGAGAGCTATGCTCCTCAAGACAACTTTTAATTTAACTAAAGCAATATGTATTCCAAGGCACCCCGATAACCATTTATAACTTCCTAAACTACATTTTACACAAGTCTTCTAGAACACAAAATAATGATCTTGAAAACTTATGGCTATAAGAGTTCTTCTATAACTCAAATTAGATAGTTTGACTCAAGTGCTACAAGAGTTTCAAAAATAGGATTCTATTTTCCATAATTAATTCTTCCAAGTTATGTTTTAAATAAAATAATAAAACAAAACCATGGCACTATCCAAACATGAAAATATCACCTAGCCTAGAAGGAAATACCTGGGTACTAGAGCGTCAAAGAGGTACGACTACTATTTCCTCAAAATTGACTTTCTCTAAATAGAAAAAATAAGTTTTACAATCTTATGAATAAAAGCACCTATAATAATGTTTAATATTAATTTAAACAACGGTTAAACCCTCCAAGGTAACTAGTTCAACATGCCCAATATTTCAATAGTGCCCAAAATCATTTTATGAGAGGCTTCATACACAATACAAAAAAACTAAAACAATGCAAAGGTTAAAGGTTTAATCCAACATATTTAATGCACCTAAAACAAGTTGATGGTGGGAAAAAATACTTTTGTTACCTTTCCACTTCCCTAGCTTTTATGCTCTTCCCTTCCTTTCATATCATTTTTTTTTTTTTTTTCAAAAACTCCTTCTTTCTTCTTTTTTAAGAAGTCTCACAAAGATAAACGCCCCAAAAGAAACTGTTTTCTAACTACTATTGCACTTCATTTAATTTTCATAAACTCAAAAGAAACTTACTTCATTTCCTTTTTCATAAGAAGTAAACTTTTATTCTTTTAATTAGAGATAAAACCCCTTATTTTTAATACAATCTTTGTAATACCTTATCAAGGCTTATGAAACAAATACATAATATTAATTTTTCAAGAATTATCACTTTTCCAATGTTAGCTATTAAAATTTCAGAAATAATCAAATTAATTTATTGCCTTGTAATAAATCCCAATTAATTTCTTTGCCAAATTCATTTCAACATAAGCAACACAAATAACTACAAAATACTTATAAACTAATATTTGTAGTATACCACCACTTGTTCTTGATTAGCAAGTTTTTTTATGACCTATCATCACTTGTTACTAAGAATTCCTCCGATGCTCTAGTATTTTCCTAGTCGGTGGTATATACTTAATCACAATGTAATATGATATGCAACTACATGAGGGTACATATTTTACCATAGAGTTATCTTTAGTTAAACTAACCATCATTTAACCTTATTTTGGTCTCTCGTTCCCGATGGACAACTTCTTCATCCACCTACAAGAGTACCTAATCTTACAAATAATCATAATATCAGAAATACGATATCCTTGTATAATATAATCAAAACAAAAAATGAATATAATCATCTAAATACATAAAAATCTAAGCATTAAATAATCACATATCTATACATAATCCATATCGTAAATGAGTCATGACAAGGTGGTTCATGAAAGGTATCCTTATTCAATGTATAATTTTCCATCTAAGCTTACTCCTTTTTAACCTTTAGCTATGTCACTTCTATTTTAAGCTCTTCATTCTTCTTCCTTATTGCTTCATCCCATATGCTTAGTTTTTCATACTACATGCACACACTAATTAAGATATTTTTTATGAGATGAATCATTTGGTAAGGATCTATTTGGCTTGGATATATTCTAGATACCTTAGCAATGAAGTCAACAAGAGATGTAGTAGTCTTGATTAGGTCACTTTCTATTACTTTAATTATGAGTATCGTGTTTCCCCTAGATGCCAAATGTGATTATAATAGTACTAGATCTTGAGAGTTCCTCAACTATTTGTATTCTTTCTTCAACTTCATCTATTTATGTCATAAAATAAAATTAATTTTAGAATTTTATTTGCTTTGGTCTACATACAATATTCCACATAAAAATTTTATTAGGCCCTATGGCTACACTAGTTTTTAAGGGTGTTCTTTTAGAATTTAGTCATAGTGGATGAAATGTGCAACATTGTTTCCTAGAATAGGATTAGATAACTTATGATAATGGATGACATTATTAAGATACACTAATGGGTGAAGTGACTTGAGTGGATTTGGGCACGAACAAAGTGGATATGGGAGGGGTTGGTCTTGATTCTCACCATAACAATGATTCTACCAATGGAGAAACCAAAGGAGAAACCAATGGTGAAGGAGTAAATTCTATATTTATAAAAGGAGTACTAATCTCTAAATTTGTAGGTGGTTGAGATTTTTGTCCCGCTATATGTGAGATAAGGGTGTATTATCTTTGTTATTCCTGGTGTAGGATGATAACAAGTCATGTTAGCTAGTGGTTCTAGTGCTCCCTTTTCACCTAGTTGTTACCTTTTTGCACCTTTCTTGGTTATTTTTACTTACTAACTTTCCTAAAACCTTGATATGAGGATAGTCTCATGATTAAGGGATATAATGACATGTGTCCTACAAAGCATGCATCCAAAAAATTGGTGTCAAAATTACCAAATTGAATGGAAACCATTGTCATCATTGAAGTTTTAGTTCTAGCATATTTTTACACTTTGGGTTTGAACAACACATCATTTGGACCCATGATTGTGATTTGATGACTCCTAAAAGAGTAAAATTTTATTGCCAACTTAAAAAGAGGAATTTATCCTTTTTTACACTATAAATATTGATTTCATCTTCTCCCATACTATAATTATGCATTCACTTATTGATGATTATTATTGTTAACATTCCTCTAAATTGTTTTTTACCTCTATTGCTTTTGCAATGTAACCCTGTATCCCTCTTCCTCTCTTTTGTCCTTGTAGGTAAAACCAAAGCTATCAACCGCTAGTTCATTTCCAAAGGTCAAGAATTAGAACTTGAGGATAAATTTTCAAGGCAAGTTGTACCCTTTGCATATAATCTAGGTGTGATATATCCTTTCATACTATGGTGAAAAAGAAAAATATATTGAATGGAAGTGGTTTGTGTTGGAATATATTACATTATTTGATACATGCTAATGTACCACCTTGGGTACATATTTATATTATAAGAGTGTCCTAGATTAGAGTGTGATTATTTACTTTATGCAATGTAATAAATGCACAAGTATTATTAGAGTGTACAAAGTATTTGGTAATGTAAATGTGCATAATTGTCCATGTGCACATGAGTCCATAGAATAGGAATATGAAGAGTCTCTAGAAGAGTGAATTCTAAGAGTGATCCATATGAAGAGTCACATTCTATTATATGTAACTATGAGTGTGAGTGTGAGATATGGATTTGTAGAGAGAGTGTGTGGAAGTATGGTCCTTTATTCAATGGAGATACAATTTTCATGAGAATTTATTAATGGCAATTTTATGAGTTATTATTGAAGTTATTTATGAGTTTTATATGTTTAGAATATTGTCATTATCTTATATTTCATATTGCAACTTTATTTTAGATCTTGAGGTTATTTTGCATTAAATATTTAGCATCAAAAGCAAACAATTTGTCATTATTATTTTCTAGATAGTATGATCCTTGATGACCTAGGTGTTAAGTAATTCATTTCACTGCATTATTATTAGCCCTATATTTCATATTTTGTGGATAATATTAGTGTAATATACTCTTTAACATATTTCTAAATGTTTCTTGAATTATGATAGTTTTAGTTTTAATTGTTAGGCCATTGCTCTATTATCTTGGCTTAAGCATTTTATTTTTCTTGTACTAGTTTGTGTAATTGTATGAGGTGTCCCTTCTTTCCATATTTTCCATTTTTATCCCCTATATTTTTTAGTAGGTTTGCTACCATATCTTTTGTTTTGGTGGCTAACATTAGCCGAAAGCTAAATAAACCTACTATAGCTATCCTCTCTCTTAGGGCTACTTTGAAATCTAATTTTGTTTTATTGTGAGGGTTCTTTATCTTTCTTAGGGATATAACTTTTGGTAAAAAACTAGTTGTCCTTGAGTAGATTTTCTACTTTCCCTTATGTTTCCCTTGTTCATTCTAAGGATATTGAAATAACTACTATGTTAAAGTAGAAGCAAGTTCCTAACTTCTTAGAAGTATAATATTTCACCCAAGCCATTGCTTGTAAAAATTGTATTGTTAATCATGATAAAAAAATCCAAATTAGAGATTGGACATTTACATATTTTAATGTTGAGGAAGAACAAAAATCCTAATATTGAATTTGACAAACATTATAGGTTTATTGTGGAGTATCAAAAGGATTTGAAGTGTCTATTTATGCAATAATGATAAAAGATATGTTGAACCAAGATCATTACTTAATATGGTTATTATGACAAAGTAGTTAAAAATGAAAGCAACCCATATAGAATGTACCTCCTTGAAGTCCCATACCCATTTTGAGCCTGTTGGTCAAATATCTACCTAAAATATAAACATGCATTTGTGCATCCTAGAAATGACCAACATTGAAATGTCGAAGTAAATAAATGTCCTTCGGGCCAATCTCCAGAGAAGGTTGGCTCCCTTACTAGATCCTACACTGATTTGAACTTTAGATTTGTAGGAGAGAAATTGGAATTAACAAAAAGGAATGGAAAATATAGCCACAGGCTAAATATGTAGGATTGGGGATAGAGTAGTAGTATGCATTCCAACCAATTATTATAGCATCATGGAATAGAAATAATGCAAGAGAATCCACTTACAATTTTAGAAAGATAACTTCCAGAATCACATTCCAGTACTCACTCCCTCACCAACAGTGCTCAAATCTAGATGCAAAATTTAGACTTAGCAGTAGATAACAAACATGAATATAAAATAGAAATTGTTAAAGTAGAAAGAAATCACACATAGAAATTGCTTGCAAAATTAGAAGTTGAATTCCTTCTATTCACCCAAAAAACTGAATAGTTTTTCTGCAAAGTGTCTATCCTCCTTTCTTGTATTAAAATATCTAGTATTTATAGAGGTTTTTGCATCTGTTCATTTAATACACAAAAATATTTATAGATCAGAGACCTTCGTGAAGAAATTCCTCTTTGAAGATCTTAAAAAATATCCATTTTATAGTGGCACTCCAGCTTTCAAGGGAAATTCCTAGAAAATTAGCAAGTTTAAGCATCGGTGCATAGAAAAATGCAAAGATGGTCATTGACTTGGTACATCCATTTTGCCTTGGAAATTCACCCTTGTTTAGAATGTCTTGGAACTCATGAAAATCACCTTGTGATTTTTAATCCTATAGTATTTTTAGCATAAAACTAACAAATGTAGTCTCTCTCCACCTCAATCATTAAATTCTCATAATTCGTCTGATCAAGGTACCTTTGAAAATTCTTCTTTGATTCTTGGAATCGATTTCACCAAAAATAGAGCAATCGATGAAAGAACTTTATTTAAATTTATTTATTTCCTTCTTATTTGTGATTTTAGGTGAAGAGAGCACCCACAAACTAGAAACTTTTAATACTTATGCTCGAACTGCATCTTTGAGTCATGCTTTGCATCATTACTTATAATTTTGCCTAAGGGAGAAGTAAAAAATGCTTTAATTTATCATTGAATCACATCTCGCAATCCTCACATCATTGTGCTCAATGCATAGCCTGTAGCTTAACTCATTTTAAAAATTATTTTCATTGTGTTCACCTCATCATCATGACAGTAGTCAACCTTGAGATAATATAGGTGAAAACAACACTTCGAACATATTTTATATAGTTTTACCCTAGGGAAGGGCGAATGTGATTTTCACTTCTCACCTGGGGATAAAGTGTTGTTGGTGCCTTCTCTTATAAGTTATTTTTACCTTCAAAATATACATTCACCTGGGATGAAATTCTATTTTAAAACTCCTTTTCTGACATATCCTAATGTGGGGCCTGCATCATGCTCTGTCCATACAATTTTTTCCCAAGGAGAGTCGAAAGGTGGTTTCACCCCTCACTTGGGGTGAAAGAGTCGTAACTTTTACCTTTTAATGCCATAACTTGGTGCCTTGCTGCCTTTGCTTGTTATTCGCCCAAAGTGAGAGTAAAACATTATTGCTTCAACATTATGAACAACACCTTCGTGGGACCAGGGTGCAACACCTTTGATTTCATAATTGTTGGGCTTTCACCCCAGATAGGGGTGAAAGGTAGTTCACCCCTCACCTAGGATGAAAGTCTAATTGAATTTTCCATGCACTGACTGGCCAAGATGTTTGCTTATCTTGATGATGTTTACCCCAAGGAGAGACAAACGATGCTTTCACCCCACCTTTGGGGTGAATGTTCTTAATTTTATTGTCATCTTATCCACTCTAGGACTTAATTCAAATCTGCTCACAAGCTTTCACAAAATCTTGCTTAACTCTATCCTGAAGTCCACTCTTGAACTTACTCAAATATCTCCACTAGCTTTCACAAAAGCTTATTCAACTCAACTCAATCTATCACAGAAAACCTCTTCAATAACACAAACAAATTTCACTCAAAATTTTGTTTGACCTTATAAACATATAGAGAATGGTTAGAGACTCAATATGTTTCACACTCATAAAACATTCACAAAACTCAACTTAATCTCTTCCAAAAAAACCTCTTCAATCTCATAAACAAATTATACTCAGAATTTTGTTTAACCATAGAAACATATAGAGAATGGTAAGAGACTCAATATGTTTCACACTCAATCACTTTCAATCAATTTCTTTCTTTTCAAATCAATTAATAATAAAGAATAATTTGTTTCATAAAACTTGAACTATCACTCCAACACTTCCAATCAATTATGCTCAATCAAATCCACTCAACCAATCACTCAATGAAACACAACTTGCTTATGAACCCTAGACAAGTGTTTCACAATACTTTCAACAAATCACACAATGGAACTCAAACCTTGACTCAATATGATTCCAAATTCACATAACAATGGTGTTGAGCAAGGTGCAGCAACAGTATTGTCATTATTGTCAACACAATCAAATAGATCTGTTGATGCAGTGGACAGGAAGTTCAAAAGCTATTTAGATGCAGAAGACAAGAGTTCAAAGGTTATTCAGAGTATGTACAGTGATTTTCCAAGAAGACCGAAGTGGCCCATATGCAAAAGATCAAAGAAAAAAGACAAGTAAGAAAAGTGTCGCTGTATCGCGACATATACAGTAGGCAAGAAAAACTGTCGTGATTTCGCGACATGTTGGAAGAGAGAAAAAGCAAGAAAAACTATCGCGATTTCGTGACATGTTGGAAGAGAGAAAAAGTAGGAAAAACTGTCACGATTTTGTGACATGTTGGAAGAGAGAGAAAAAGCAGGAAAAACTATCGCAATTTCATGACATGTTGGAAGAGAGAGAAAAAGCAGGAAAAACTATCACGATTTCGTGACATGTTGGAAGAGAAAAAGGCAAGTGGAAAAACTGTCGTGATTTTGCAACATGTTGGAAGAGAAAGAGAAAGCAAAAAAAAGTGTCACAATTTTGTGACAAGTTCGAAGAAAGAGAACAAGTAAGAAAAGTGTCACAATTTCGTGACATGTCACATTTTCGTGACTAAAATAGGAGAGAGAAAGTAAGTTTGAAAAGTATCGTGATATCGCGACATGTTGCATTTTTGTGACAAAAGAAAGAGAGGAAGCGTACGGAAGCAGAACTGTCATGATTTTATGACAAAAGCAGAAAGCAAGACTTTAGAAGTAGAAGTGTCACGATTTCATGATTAAATCAAAGAAGTAAAAGTATGAAAGTAGAAGTGCCATGATTTCATGTCAAAAGCAGAGAAGAAGACTTCGAAGGCAGAAGTGTCACAATTTCATGACAAAAGCAAATAAGCTAAGTACAGAAGCAAAAGTGTTGCGATTTCATGACAAAAGCTAAGTTGAAGACTACAAAGTCAGAAGTGTCACGATATCATGACAAAAGCAAAGTCAAAGTCTATGGAAGCAGAAGTGTCATGATATCATGACAAAAGCAAATTCAAAGTCTATGGAAGCAGAAGTGTCATGATATCATAACAAAAGCAAATATGAAGTATACGAAGGCAGAAATGTCATGATATCATGACAAAAGAAAAGACAAAGTCTGTAGAGGTAGAAATGTCGTGATATCATGACAAAATAATAGAGAAAGCATACAGAGGCAAAAGTGTCACAATATCGTGACATGTATTTTTGTGGCAATAACAACAAAAGAAGCTACAAAAGCAAAAATGTCACGATTTTGTGACAAGTTGTAAATGCGCAAGTCAAGGAGAACCCAATTGAAATGAGAAGTATGATAGTGGACTGACATCACTACGACATTTACAGGGGCAGTTACAGAGTGATTTCATACTGCTGAAATACGAAGAGTGATCAAAAGTCAGTATGGCGATTACATGGTCTGTCTAGAATGAAATCATCAAGAGATGGATAAATCGAACATCTTCTTGAGTTGAAGCCAATGAAGACCAATGACAGCCGACTAAAATGAGGGTTTACAGTTGTTATGAAAGCCGGCTAAGATTAGGATTTATAGCCAACTAAGATTAGGGTTTTCATCATAAAAAATATTGTTATAAAAGGAGGGTCGTTTGGATAATTGAGGAGGTCGTTGAATGTGTGTGAAATACGGTCATTGTGCATAGAGAGTAAGTCATGTCGAATCGTGCTAAGTGCAAAATTTAAAAAGAGAGTAGAGTGCGCAAAAGGAAGAAGATGATCATGAAGTTTGACTGTAACGAAGCAGAGTGTGCGAAGTGATTACGTAAAGAGAGTAGAGTGCATAGAGAGTGAAAAGGTTGAAGTTCGACTAGGTGTTGCTATGATTGCATAGAGAAAGCAAAGTGCATAGAGAACGCAAAGGTGAAGAAGACCAGTCAGGGTCTTGCAAAAGCAAAGGTATCTTACTGACAAACTTATAGATTCAAATTGAAGTCTAGGTTGTAGCTTAACATCAGGGGTTGGTGCTCCTTTCTGTTGGTGTAGATAAATAAGGGGTTGGTGCTCCTTCCAGTTGGTGCTGGTAAATCAAGGATTGGTGCTCCTTTTTGTTGGTGCAGATAAATTAGGGGTTGGTGCTCCTTTCTATTGGTGTAGATAAATCAGGGGTTGGTGCTCCTTTTTATTGGTGCAGATAAATAAGGGGTTGGTGCTCCTTACAGCGGGTGCTGGTAAATTGATTGTAAAGTTGGTTCTTTACAAAGCCTAGATTTGGATGGTAGTCCAAGCAGTTAATTTTTGAGGAGTAGTCACATTGGTGAACCTCATTAAATCTTATGTTGTGTGATACTCTTTTGTTATACTTGTTGTATCTAGTAATAAGTTTTAATTGTTGCAATATTAAGAGCTATAAATTCAAGTTTAAAGAGCTACACTGATTCATCCCCCTCTCAGTTTCATTGCAATACTAACAATTGGTATTAGAGCTAAGTTTTTGTACAAGCTTGACCGGCTAGGGTGATCTTGGAAGTAACACAATGGCAGGTGGTGAATACTTCTCATCAAACAAAGCATTATTGTTTGACGGATCTAATTACGTGTTCTGGGGAATCAGGATGCAGACATATCTCTGTGCTTTGGGATACGACATCCGGGATTCGAGTAGTTAGTGGATACACAATACCCATTACTCCTCCAAAAGAGGCTGACGAAAAGAAACTGTTTGAAAATAACTCAAAAGCAAAGAATGCTATCATGTGCAGATTAGTAGATAGCTCCGGTGAGGATTCTGAAGAGAAAACAGGTGAAGCTCTTTTCATGGCATTTGAAGAAGTAAAATCAGAAAAGGAAGGAGTGAACTCTGAAGTATGTGGTGAAAACCCTAAGGCTGAAGTAGATCTAGAAGGTGAGTTGATCTCTGCACTTGAAGAGTGGGAAATAGAGAGGAAAAAGAATAAGAAAATTTCAAAAAAGCTTGAGGATGCAAACGAAATCATAACCAGTCTGAAAGTACAGACAGAAGAATACAAGAAAATATGTAAAGATCTCAAAGTACAAATTACCATGAAAATAGATTATTACTGCAAACTAGAAGAAGAGAATATTGGTTTACGAATGTAGATAGAAGAGATGAATCACAAAATTAGTTGCTATCACAAATGCGAAGAAAGTTCTATGAAGCTGGATAAGATTATAAATGACCAAAGGCCTGTAGGCATCAAATTTAGTTTGGGTTTCATCGAAGGAGAATCATCAAATGGATCAAAGGATAGAAATGTAGAATCCATAAAGAATGAAAATAAGAAACAGGTTGATCAATGAAAAATGTCTCATGCAAAAGAAAGCAATAATTCTAGGCACGAAAGGAGAATTGACAATGATGGATTCACCAATGTCACACATCAAAGAAGAAGACCTATGGCTCCTATGGCAACATGGCAAAGACCATCACCCAGGTTCAATTATCTCTTTTTTGGTTTCTATTTTAAATGCAATGGCTATGGACATAAAATCTCAGACTGCAAATATAATGTAAGACCAAGGAATTTCACCAGTAGAAATGCTTTTTCTCCTTTGATGAATTATACAGTAGAATGTTATAATTTTCATAATTTTGGGCACATTGCAAGAAACTGTAGAAGTACATTTGCATTAAATCAATTTCAGGGAAGAAAATTTCAACCAAATAGGATGAGACAAAATAGAAAATTTCTTGAAAAACATGCACAAGATATTGATAAGGGAAAGGTAAAACAAGAGCCCAAAACTACTATCAAAATGGAGTGGAAAGAAAAAGAGCAACTTAAGGAAGAAAAGGAATCCTTAATCGTACAAACAACATTTAAAGCATAGAATAAATATGTACCATGGATACTTGATAGTGGATGCTCCAGTCATATGACAGGTGACAAACAAAAATTTGAGAAGTTACAAAAATATAAATGTGGTTCAGTAAAGTTCAAAAATAATGATGGAGCTAAGATAGTTGGCAAAGGTTTAGTTAAAATTAGTGACAAAAAAATTAAGTCAGAAGAAGTCTTTTTTGTGGATGGTTTGAAACATAACTTGTTGAGCGTAAGTCAGATTTGTGATAAAGGTCATGAAGTAGTTTTTAAAAAGCAGGGTTGTGAAGTCAGAAAAACAAACAATGGAAAATTTATAGCAACTAGATCAAGGACATATGGAAACCTGTACATGCTCTTAGAGACTTCAGAAGGAGCTTGTTTTATTGGATAGAAAGAAGAAAATTGGTTGTGGCACAAGAGACTCGGTCATATCAATTTTGATAATCTAGTAAAAATCAACTCAAAAATGGCAATGAGAGATATTCCCACCATCAGCAAACCTGCAAATAGCATTTGTGCTTCATGCCAAAATGGGAAGCAAACTAGAGTCACATTAAAAAAAAAAAAAGTACTACACAAGAAAACCTTTGGAACTAATACACACTGATTTATGTGGACCTATGAGAACACATAGCATAAATGGTGACAAATATTTTATGTTGTGCATTGATGACTATTCTAGAATGACATGGATATTTTTCTTGAAGCATAAATCAGAAGCTTTTGAAATTTTCAAGACTTTCAAAAACCAAGTTGAGAATGAAACATGAAAGAGGATCAAATTTTTAAGATCAGATAGAGGAGGAGAATTCATTTCATAGGAGTTTACAGAGTACTGTGAAAAATACGATATTAGGAGATAGTTTTCAGCAGCCAGGACACCTCAGCAGAATGGAGTGGTAGAAAGAAAGAATAGGACAGTGCAAGAAATGGCATAGACTATGTTGGATGAAAGTAGAGTAGCAGACATATTTTGGAAAGAAGTAGTCCATACTGCGGTGTATATCCAAAATAGGTACATGCTGAGAACACATGAAAGCAAAACTCCTTATGAGTTTTGGTTCGGTAAAAGGGCAACAACAAAATACCTCAAAGTTTTTGGCAGCAAGTGCTACATCAAAATAACTGAAGATAATATTGGTAAGTTTGAAGATAGAGCGGAGGAAGGTATTTTTGTTGGTTATTCATCAAAAATAAAAGCTTACAAATGCTACAACAAGAGGCTAAAGAAAATTGTGGACAGTGTCGATGTTAAATTTGATGAAGATAGAGAACGAGTAATTAGCTATGAAAAGAACTACCCAATTTATGAAGAGGTTATTGAAGGAGATGAGGAAAATGAAATGGAAAAGATACAAAAAATTGACTCAGATGATTTAAGTTGTGATTCAGGAGTGGAAGAAAATAAGAAATTCAAAATAGGCAACTGGTAGAAAAATCATCCTAGAGAGCAAATAATTAGAGACCCCAAAGTTGGTGTTCAAACAAGAAGAAGAGTAGTAAGTAACTACTCTCTATTATCCAACATTGAGCCCAAAAATGTTGTTGATGCAAGCAAAGATGAAAGTTGGATGAAGGCAATAAATGAAGAATTAGATCAGATCAGAAGAACATGGACTTATGCTGAGAGGGGGGGGTGAACAGTATAAGACTTAACCATTTAATATTTTTAACTTTAGATAGCAATAGCATCAACACAACATTAATCAATATAGAAAGCATCACACATTGGAAGCCCATTTTTAATGTGGTTCACCCAGAAGGCATGGGCTACATCCACAAAACGTTTCTCTAAAAGTTATCTCAAAGTTCTTTGGGAAACCTTCCCAATTACAATGTTTATGAGCCTCGGCTCAAAGGAGACACCTTACCCCAACAACATACATGGAAGAAGTTGCCCATACCTTTACTTTGATGAAGAAGGAGAACTCAAAATCTGTCACAACACTAATTCTCAAATTGCCACCAATTAGAGTTAGCAACTATACAATAATACACAATAATAAAGATCCAAAATAACACTTTATTTCTCCAACTTAGTAAAAACACCAAAGTACAATATACATACAAAGTAAAACCTCTTTACACCTTATTTCTCCACATAAACATTAAACATCAATAAAACAATGTCACAAACAAAAATGATACCTTAACCTTATACCTCTCGTGCATTCACAGCCACTATCCTTTGCACACAGTGACCAAAAAGAAATTCCCAACGAAGAGAATCAAACTCGGCACCTCTTCCGTCTAGCGCTTTCGCATAAACGCCGTCGTCGTTGGGTCACAAGTGCCCAATGAAGAAATACAACACTGCCCTCTATTTTATCTTCCTTTGATGCCACAAAACTGGAAAACGTAAACGTCTTCCACAAGACACATGCAAATTGGTGAGCGTTGTCCAAAATGTAATTCATAGAATGCTTGCATTTATCATCTCATAGCACAGTCTAAAACCGTAGTCCAGGTGCAATTGCCAATCCACCGACATCAAGCATAGATGTAAGGATGTAACCCAAACTCAGTTTCGAATATGCCAAGCACGGTTTCCAACATAGAACAAGCATGATTTCAAGGATGTCAATCGGAGATCAAAAACACAAAGCGTTGTTTGAAAGAATAGAGAAGACGCAAAAATCGCAGACGCCAAGCGCAACTTGCAAGATACAGAGCAAATCGTAAATCACAGATCTCAAAAAATTTGTGGTGCTCACTTTGGAAAAACATCCCCACTTATATAGCCATTTCTCCATAATGTTTGACGTCGACGCTCCTCCAACAAAGGCGAAAGAATTATTTTACTTCCGTCACTTAAGGGTTGAAAGACCCTATAATAATAATTAAAATAATTATTATTATTATTTTATTAATAATAAATTAAACTTGGACCTTTGACAAAGGTTTGAGTTAATTTAATTATTAATAATAAACATGGACCTTTGCATTAAGTTAAGCTTGGTTTTAATAAAAACCCTTAATGAGTCCAAATGCTTTTAAGAAAAACATTTAACCTTGTCACCATGGTTTTAATAAAAACCCTTTAACAATGAAACTTCTCAAGATATTCTTGACATCACACTCTTTTGATATCAACACAAAAATGCCTTTTGAAATCAATGACAACTTATACATTTGAGCAAGGGCAATGTACCCAAGGTACCCAAAATTGCCAACAATCTCCCCCTTTGTCATTGATGGCAAACCTTTACTGAAAACACTTCTCAAGAGCCAAAACTGAAACCAACTGTGCTAACAACTGAGAATCTTCCTTTGAAGTTTTTCTCCCCTTGACTTGAAGCTTTCCTCTTCACTTTGAAGCTCTCCCCCTTACTCATATCTCTCCCCCTTTGTCATCAATGGAAAATGGCCACCTTTGGGGCTTGGGACTAAGAAATATCCTCTTAGCTTAGTCCCTCCCCCACCTCCTGATGAGGTGATTAATTTTGTGGTGGGAGTACAACTCCCAATTTCTCCCTTAGATACTCAAACCTATCCCTTGGAAGAGGTTTGGTGAAGATATCTACAATTTGCTTTTTAGTAGACACATACTCTACCTTGACCTGTTTCTCTTGCACTTTTTCCCTTAGAAAATGATACTTGATGGAAATATGCTTTGTCCTTGAGTGCATTACTGGATTCTTGGAAATACTTATGGCACTTGTATTATCACAAAGTATGGAGATGGGTTGTTCATGTTTGACTTTGAAATCCTCTAGGGTGGTTTTCATCCATAAAACCTGTGTACACCCATCCACTGCTACTATGTATTCAGCCTCTGCTGTAGATAATAAAACTGAAGGTTGTTTCTTACTTAGCCAAGAAACCAAACTCTTTCCCAAAAAGAATGCTCCACCACTAGTGCTTTTCCTGTCATCAATACCACTTGCCCAATCTGCATCTGTATAAGCTATGAGGGTGAAATCATCACCTTTGGGATACCAAAGCCCAAAGTCCATAGTGCCCTTCAGATATCTAAATATCCTCTTAATTTCCATAACATGAGAATATTTAGGAGCTACCTGAAATCTTACTACTAACCCAACTTCCTGCATGATATCTGTTCTGGTAGCTGTAACATATAATAAACTACCAATCATTGATCTATACAACCTTTGATCTACTACTGGAGATTCATCATATTTACTCATCTTGCAACCTGTAACCATTGGAGTACAAATTGGTTTACTATCTATCATCCCAAATTTCTTCAACATTTCTTTGATATACTTTCCTTGAGAGAGAAATACACCATATTTTGATTGAGAAATCTGAAGACCTAAAAAGAATGACAGCTCTCCAATCATAGAAATCTCAAATTCCTTTTGCATGGTGTTAGCAAAAATTTTGCACATCTGAGTATTATTTCCCCCAAAAATAATATCATCAACATAGACAACCATAATCAGCATATCATCACCTTCATCTTTAATATACAAATTTCTATCTACCACACCTTTCTTAAAACCTTGCTCATGAAAATACCTGTCAAGTCTTGAGTACCAAGCCCTAAGTGCTTGCTTTAACCCATACAAGGCATTTTTCAGTTTACACACATGGTTTGACTTTTCTGAGAGAGACACTCCTTCTGGATGTTCTATGTAGACTTCTTCTTCCAAAACCCCATTTAGAAAAGTTGACTTTACATACATTTGATATACCTTGAAATATTTGAAGCTTGAAAGGGCCAAAAACATTCTGATAGCTTCAAGACGAGCAACAGGAGGAAACGTCTCTTCGAAATCAACTCCTTCTACTTGAGCATAACCTTTGCAGACTAACCTAGCTTTGTTTTTGAAAATATTTCCATCCTCATTGAGTTTATTTTTGAATATCCATTTTGTGCCTATGACATTCTTGTCCTTAGGTCTTGGAACCAATTCCCAAGTTTCACTTTTCTCTATTTTATTTAGCTCTTCATCCATTACTTTAACCCAAAACTTATCTGCACATGCTTCATTGAAATCTTTTGGCTCAATTTGAGATAATAATGAAACATTTGTAGAATAATGTGAGGGAATGACTCTTCTTCTTGTTTGCCTCCTATTTGGATCACCAATGATCAAATATTTGGGATGATTTTTCTAAACATATCGTGAAGGAGTTTTAGGAAGAAGTTGTTGTCTTTCCTCTTCTTCATCTAAACCTCTCTGAATTCTTCTTGACAAATTTCATCACTGAGTTCCTAGATTGGTTCTCTTATCCCTGTATTTTCATCAACAGTTACATTTATGCTCTCTACAACTGTATGAGTTCTTTTGTTGAAGCATTTGTAGGCCTTGCTTTTGTTGGAATAACCAAGAAATATTCCCTCATCACATCTAGGATCAAACTTACCCAAATTCTGATCTTCCCTTCTGATGAAGCACTTACTCCCAAACACTTTGAAGTATTTTACTATAGCTGGTCTTCCTTTCCACAACTCATAAGGAGTTTTATGATGATTGACTCTAAGTTGGGCCCTGGTGATAATGTAGACTGTTGTACTGACTGCCTCTTTTCAAAAGCCATCTAAAAGTTTTGACTCATTCAACATAGCTCTAGCCATATTTTCAATAGTTCTATTTTTCCTTTCAATTGCTCCATTTTGTTGAGGAGTTCTTGCTACTAAATATTCTCTTTTGATTCCTTGTTGCTCACAGTATTCCACAAATTCATTTGAAGTGAACTCTCCTCCTCTATCTAATCTTAAACATTTGATTCTCTTGTCAGTCTCATTTTCAACCATTTCTTTGAAAGATTTAAATTTTTCAAAAGCTTCAGATTTTTCTTTGAGAAAAGTAACCCAAGTCATTCTAGAATAATCATCTATAAAAAGCATGAAGTATCTTTCTCCCTAAATGCTCTGAGTTCTGGTAGGACCACATAAATCAGTATGAATAAGATCCAATGGTTTTGAAGAAGTATACCCTTTTGATTTGAAACTGGTTCCGGTCTATTTTCCATGTTGACAAGGACCGCAAATGATGTTATGGGGCCTTTTTATTTTGGGCAAGTCTCTAACCGCTTCCTTGTTACTAATATTGACAAGATTATCAAAGCTCAAATGCCCCAATATTTTATGCCATAACCAACTCTCATCTTCT
This sequence comes from Wollemia nobilis, assembly GCA_028583015.1. Taxonomy (NCBI): domain Eukaryota; kingdom Viridiplantae; phylum Streptophyta; class Pinopsida; order Araucariales; family Araucariaceae; genus Wollemia; species Wollemia nobilis. Next base: position 2,956,023 of record JAQPPZ010016967.1, on the reverse strand, counting down.
TGAGTTAGAAAACACTTTTCATTTTTTATCTCACTTAGCATGTAAATATTGTTTGGAGTCCTTGTAGCACTAGCAATGAGTTTTCCATTTTTTTCTTTACTTATCTCACATCTATCTGAAAAGAAAGATACTATGTGCCCTTGATCACAAAATTGACTCACACTTAGAATATTATGTCTTAGGCCTTCTACATAAAGCACATTTTCTATTTTGGATTTCCCATCCAAACTAAGAGTCCCTTTACCACAGATTTTAGCTGACCTGTTATCTCCAAAACTGATTGTTCCTCTGTTTGTTTCTTTTAAGACCAAAAACTTTTCCTTTTCACCAGTCATATGTTTTGAACAACCACTATAAAGATACCATTTTTCTACTTTATCTAGAGCATGAAAATCAGTTTGAGCTATCATTGACTTAGATTTGATCTCATTTTTCTTTTTAGTGAACTCAAGGCTAGATCTATCCAAATTGCACATCCTAGCAATATGCCCAAAATTATTGCACTTGTGACCAACTGAGTTACCATTTTCTTTACTATGTTTATTCACAGACTTATTGCAATGCATAGCTTTGTGACCAAATTTCTTGCGGGAAAAACAATAGCCATGGAAAGTATTATGTAACCTATTTTGATGCCTTGGATGATTGTTCTTTTTGTGACCAACTGGAATCCACCGCTCTTCAGGATGAAGATTGATCTTGCTCGAAGACCCTATTTCTTGAATGGTGATACCATCCTTCTTTTGCTTTTCACACGGAGTATTCTTTCTGAGAGCCAACTATTCCAAATTCACTCTAAGAGACATAACTTCTTCTTCTAGTTTCTCACAATCAGCTTCCTTTCCTTTGAGAACCTCTGTCATAACCTGTTCAACCTTCTTCACTTCTTCAGCTAGAATTTTGAAGTCTATAACACTCTAAACCAATTTTGATCTTGCTATCTTTTCTTCCTGATATTGATGCTTAAGAACAGAATTCTCTTCCTTGAATTTCTCAAGCTTTCTTAAAGCCAAGAAGAATTCACCTTTGAGATCAAACTCAACCTCTTCATCTCTTTCTGAATCTATATGATCCTCTGATAGATCCTTCTCCAAGCTGTTAGGCTCTTTCTGGAGAGACCGGCTCTGATACCAATTGAATAACATGGACTTATAATGAGAGGGGGGTGAATAGTATAAGACTTAACCATTTAATATTTTTAACTTTAGATAGCAGTAGCATCAACACAACATTAATCAAGATAGAAAGCATCACACATTGGAAGCCCATTTTTAACGTGGTTCACCCAGAAGGCCTAGGCTACGTCCACAAAACTTTTCTCTAAAAGTTATCTCAAAGTTCTTTGGGAAACCTTCCCAATTACAATGTTTATGAGCCTCGGATCAAAGGAGACACCTTCCCCCAATCTAAATATATGAGCCTCTGCTCAAAGGAGATACCTTCCCCTCTACTCTGGAAATGATCCCTCAGAAGATCAACTGCCTCTACCTCTTGCCAGCACGTCGAACTCCTTTCCATCGAAGACCTCCTATCCTCAATGCTTATCCTAAGAGACCTCTGCCTTCTATGATCACATCCACAGAATTTCAGCTACCTGTAACAAACACAGTCAATCGGTCTAGTACAAGAATTCCTCTGTCTGTCAGATCTGTCTAACTCTATGAACAAATCAATCCTCTACACACAAGCCTTCTCAAAGACTTGACAAATCTATCCTCAGGTACTCTGATAGAACCAATGTACCTCTGTCCTCAAATTCTCTGATAGAACTCTCAAAAACTCAGCTCACAAGTCCTCTGCTAGTACCTGTCCAAATCTACTCATAAATCCCCATCGAAACCTGTCCAAAACCTGATCACAAGTCCTCTGCTAGAACCTGTCCAAAACCTCAGCAAGCTCACCAAGAAAAACTTTCTTAGCATGAACCCACAAAGAGAATTGTTAGAGACTCAATATGTTCTATACTTAACTCCCAATCTCAATCTCAAATCTCATAGAAACATAAAGAGAATTGTTAGAGACCCAATATGTTCTATACTTAACTCCCAATCTCAATCTCAACTCAATCTCAATCTCAAAAGAATAAGATAGATGTAGTATGCTTTTCTCAAGAATATGAAACACAACCCAACAATTGCCAACTATGCAATATCTCATATAACAATTATATTTATATTCTTTTCACCAACAACTAGGGTTTCATCATCTCAATGCAAGTAGCAAGACTTACTAACATAAACCCTATTGCAAAAATGCTTCCTCTTCCTCAACCAGAATTATGCATTCACCCATAAATTCAACAATAACTTTAATGCATAAACAAACTTCAATATCCAGAAAATAAGATTTACACCAAAAATACCTAGTAGACAACCTTTTCACTCCAAAATCAATTTCAAAAAATATACCATCAACAACATACATGGAAGAAGTTGCCCATACCTTTACTTTGATGAAGAAGGAGAACTCAAAATCTGTCACAACACTAACTCTCAAATTGCCACCAATTAGAGTTAGCAACTATACAATAATACACAATAATAAAGATCCAAAATAACACCTTATTTCTCCAACTTAGTAAAAACACCAAAGTACAATATACATACAAAGTAAAACCTCTTTACACCTTATTTCTCCACATAAACATTAAACATCAATAAAACAATGTCACAAACAAAAATGATACCTTAACCTTATACCTCCCATGCATTCATAGCCACTATCCTTTGCACACCACGACCAAAAAGAAATTCCCAACGAAGAGAATTGAACTCGGCACCTCTGTCGTCTAGTGCTTTCGCATAAATGCCGCCGCCATTGGGTCACAAGTGCCCAATGAAGAAATATAGCACTGCCCTCTCTTTTATCTTCCTTTGATGCCACGAAATTGGAAAACGTAAACGTCTTCCACAAGACACATGCAAACTGGTGAGTGCTGTCCAAAATGTAATTCACAGAATGCTTGCATTTATCATCTCACAGCACAGTCTAAAAACTGTAGTCCAGGTGCAATTGCCAATCCACCGACGTCAAGCATAGATGTAAGGATGCAGCCCAAACTCAGTTTTGAATATGCCAAGAACGGTTTCCAACACAGAACAAGCACGATTTCAAGGATGTCAATCGGAGATCGAAAACACAAAGCGTTGTTCGAAAGAATAGAGAAGACGCAAAAATCGCAGACGCCAAGTGCAACTTGCAAGATACAGAGCAAATCGTAAATCGCAGATCTCAAAAAATTTGTGGTGCTCACTTTGGAAAAACATCCCCACTTATATAGCCATTTCTCCATAATGTTTGACGTCGGCGCTCCTCCAACAAAGGTGAAAGAATTCTTTTACTTCCGTCGCTTAAGGGTTGAAAGACCCTATAATAATAATTAAAATAATAATAATTATTATTTTATTAATAATAAATTAAACTTGGACCTTTGACAATGGTTTGAGTTAATTTAATTATTAATAATAAACATGGACCTTTACATTAAGTTAAGCTTGGTTTTAATAAAAACCCTTAATGAGTCCAAATGCTTTTAATAAAAACCTTTAACCTTGTCACCATGGTTTTAATAAAAACCCTTTAACAATGAAGCTTCTCAAGATATTCTTGACATCACACTCTTTTGATATCAACACAAAAATGCCTTTTGACATCAATGACAACTTATACATTTGAGCAAGGGCAATGTACCCAAGGTACCCAAAATTGCCAACAAGATCGATAAAAATGAAACTTGGGAGTTAGTACCTAGACCTGCAAATAAAAATATAATCGGGACTAAATGGATTTTTTGAAACAAATTGAATGAATACGGATAGGTAGTCAAAAATAAAGCAATATTGGTATGTAAGGGTTATGCACAAGTTGAAGGCATTGACTTTGAGGAAAATTTTGCACCAGTAGCTAGACTAGAGGCAATTAGAATATTTATGGCTTTAGCAGTCTACAAGAATTTCAAAGTTTATCAAATGGATGTGAAATCAGCGTTTTTGAATGGGAAACTTGAATAAGAGATTTATATTGAGAAACCAGATGGTTTCCAACTTGGTGATGATCCCAACTTGGTTTGCAAGTTGAAGAAAGCATTATATGGCTTAAAAAAGGCACCCCGAGCATGGTATGCAAGGCTAGACAACTATCTCACTCAACAAGGGTTTAAGAAAGGTATGGTGGATAGTAATTTGTATGTCAAAATAGAAAATGGGCATCTTATTGTTCTTGTTGTATACGTAGATGATATCATATTTGGCAGCAACAAAGATGAGTCATATAAATATTTAGCAAATAAGATGCAGAAAGAATTTGAAATTTCAATGATTGGTGAACTTTCGTATTTCCTCGGGTTGCAAGTTAATCAAAATAAGAAGGGCATATTTATTTCTCAAGTTAAATATGTGAAAGAGATGTTAAAAAGTTCACAATGGAGGATTGTAAGCCAATTAGCACTCCCATGATGATAGGTTGCAAGTTGAGCAAGGATGACAAATCTCCACCTATTGATCAAACCATGTACAAATCTATGATTGGGAGCTTACTGTACCTGACAGCTACCAGACCAGATATTTTGCAGGAAGTATGCATGGTAGCACGATTTTAGGCTAATCCCAAGGAGACTCATGTGACAGCAGTGAAGAGGATTCTTCGGTACCTCAAAGGTACTATGGAGTATGGGTTATGGTATTCTAAAGGTAAAGACTTCACCCTTATTTCATATTCATATGTAGATTGGGTAGGAGGTGTCAATGATAGAAAGAGTACCAGTGGAGGTGCATTCTATCTTGGAGAAAGATTGGTCGCGTGGCACAGTAAGAAACAAGAGTCTGTTTCTTTATCGATAGTAGAGGCAGAATATATTGTAGCGACAACATGTTGTACGTAGGTATTTTGGATGAAACAAACCCTGAAAGATCTTGGTATTAGCTTTAGTAAGCCAATATCAGTCAAGTGTGATAACACCAGTGCCATTAACATCTCCAAGAATCCGGTTATGCATTCACGTACAAAACACATTGCTATCAGGTATCACTTTTTGAAGGAGAAAGTTGTGAAAGGTGAGGTTAAGTTGGATTTTGTTCCAACTACAGAGCAAGTAGTAGATATCTTCACAAAACCATTGCCCAAGGAAATTTTTGAGTACATTCGTAATAAATTGGGAGTGGTCACACTTCCCAAGAATTGACTAGCTACAGGGATCACATTCTCAGGGGGAGCATTTAAGTATTTGATTATCTTTTTGCTCATGTTCATGATTTTTGCTAAGTGTAATAAATTTTTCCTGAGAATGTTGTGCATGGACTCAGGGCGAGTTTGCAGTAGCCCTTTGGTATTATTGTCAAAGGGGGAGAAGAGTTACAGGAAATTGCACATGTGTTGCCAAAAATTCCAAAGGGGGAGATTGTTGAGCAAGGTGCAACAATAGTATTGTCATTATTGTCAACACAGTCAAATAGATCTATTGATGTAGTGGACAAGAAGTTCAAAAGCTATTCAAATGCAGAATACAGGAGTTCAAAGGTTATTCAGATTATGTACAGTGATTTTCCAAGAAGACCGAAGTGGCCCATATGCAAAAGATCAAAGAAAAAAGACAAGAAAAATGTCGTTGTATCACGACATATACAGAAGGCAATAAAAATTGTCACGATTTCACGACATGTTGGAAGAGAGAGAAAAAGTAGGAAAAACTGTCGTGATTTCGTGACATGTTGGAAGAGAGAGAAAAAGCAAGAAAAACTGTCATGATTTTGTGACATGTTGGAAGAGAGAAAAAACAAGAAAAACTGTCATGATTTCGCAACATGTTGGAAGAGAGAAAAAGCAAGAAAAACTATCGCGATTTCGTGACATGTTGGAAGAGAGAAAAAGCAGGAAAAATTGTCGTAATTTCGCGACATGTTGGAAGAGAGAGAAAAAGCAAGAAAAATTGTCGTGATTTCATGACATGTTGGAAGAGAAAAATGCAAGTGGAAAAACTATCATGATTTCGCGACATGTTGGAAGAGAAAGAGAAAGCAGGAAAAAGTGTCGTGATTTTGCGACAAGTTCGAAGAAAGAGAACAAGTAAGAAAAGTGTCACGATTTTGTGACATGTCGCATTTTCATGACTAAAATAGGAGAGAGAAAGTAAGTTTGAAAAGTGTCGCGATATCATGACATGTTGCATTTTCATGACAAAAGAAAGAGAGGAAGCGTACGGAAGCAGAACTATCACGATTTCGCGACAAAAGCAAAAAGTAAGACTTCGAAAGCAGAAGTGTCGTGATTTCATGACAAAAGCAAAGAAGTAAAAGTATAGAATCAAAAGTGTCACGATTTTGTGACAAAAGCAGAAAAGAAGACTTCGAAGGTAGAAGTGTCACGATTTCACGATAAAAGCAAAGAAGCTAAGTACGAAAGCAGAAGTCTCGCGATTTCACGACAAAAGATAAGTTGAAGACTATGGAGGCAGAAGTGCGATATCATGACAAAAGCAAAGTTAAAGTCTATGGAAGCAAAAGTGTCGTAATATCGTGACAAAAACAAATTCAAATTCTATGGAAGCAGAAGTGTTGCGATATCGGGACAAAAGAAAAGACAAAGTATACGGAGGCAGAAATGTCACGATATCGTGACAAAATAAAAGACGAAGTCTACGAAGGCAAAAATTTCATGATATCGTGACAAAAGAATAAAGAAAGCGTACGGAGGTGAAAGTGTCGTGATATCACGACATGTATTTTCATGGCAACAACAAAAGAAGCTACAGAGGTAGAAATGTCATCATTTCGTGACAAGTCATAAATACGCAAGTCAAGAAGGAGAACCCGACTGATATGAGAAGTATGATAGTGGACCGACATCACTACGATATTTATAGGGGCAGTTATAGAGTGATTTCATACTGTTGAAATACGAAGAGTGATCAAAATTCAGTATGGCGATTACAGGGTCTGTCAAGAATGAAATCATCAAGCAATGGATAAACCAAACATCTTCTTGAGTTGAAGTCGATGAAGACCGATGACAGCCAACTAAAATTAGGGTTTACAAATGTTATGAAATTCGACTAAGATTAGGATTTATAGCCAACTAAGATTAGGGTTTTCATCACAAAAATATTGTTATAAAATGAGGGTTGTTTGGAGAATTGAGGAGGTCATCGAATGTATGTGAAATACGGTCATTGTATGTAGAGAGCAAGTCGTTTCGAATCATGCTAAGTGCAAAATTTGCAAAGAGAGTAGAGTGCACAAAAGGGAGAAGATGATCATGAATTTTGACTCTAATGAAGCAGAGTGTATGAAGTGATTGCGTAGAGAGCAGAGTGCGTAGAGAGCAAAAAGGTTGAAGTTTGACCAGGTGCTGTTGTGATTATGCAAAGAAAGTAGAGTGTGCAGAGAACACAAAGTTGAAGAAGACCAGTCAGGGTCTTACAAAAGGAAAGGTATCTTACTAAAAAACTTATATATTCAAATTGAAGTCCAGGTTGCAGCTTGGCATCAGGGGTTGGTGCTCCTTTCTGTTGGTGCAGATAAATAAAGGGTTGGTGCTCCTTCCAATTGGTGTTAGTAAATCAGGGGTTGGTGCTCCTTTCTGTTGGTGCAGATAAATCAGGGGTTGGTGCTTCTTTCTGTTGGTGCAGATAAATAAGGGGTTGGTGCTCCTTATAGTGGGTGCTGGTAAATTGATTGTAAAGTTGGTGCTTTGCAAAGGCTAGATTTGGATGGTAGTCCAAGCAATCAATTTTTGAGGAGTAGCCACAATGGTGAACCTTTTTAAATCTTGTGTTGTGTGATTCTCTTTTGTTATACTTGTTGTATCTAGTAATAAGTTTTAATTGTTGCGGTATTAAGAGCTGTAAATTCAAGTATAAGAGCTACATTGATTCATCCCCCCTCTCAGTGTCATTGTAAGACTAACAAATGGTACTCATGGTATTTCACAAACCCTAATCAAGCACATGAAAGCTTACTCAAATATTTTCAATAATGCTTATCAAAAAATCTCACATAAAAATGATACTCATGATCTCTCTCAAACCCTAGTACAAGATAGTTCTCAACTTCTCACTCAAATGTTCTCATAAATATTCACCAATCATGCATGTTAAAACTCACTGAATAATTTCCAACAATGCTTATAAAAAAAAAACCTTTTCATTCCAACTTGCACTTCACAACATTCAACAATATTTCACTCACAAGGATGATATACCCATACCTTTTTATTTTGAAGAAGGCTTGACCTCAAAACCTGTCTCAATCACAATCAACCTCTTTGCCAATATCAAAAGTTAGGTAGAAAAAACCTTCTCAAAATTTTATTCAAATATTCCCTCAAAATATTTCACCATACAAAACATTAAATCTCAATTACATCTTATAATCTCCACACTTCAAAAATTATTAGCAATAATTAGACAATTCACTTCAACAATTACTTTTCTTTATCCACCTAATTACTTCTTCCAAATTCTAATCATCAAAATCACAATATAATATTTTAATTTTTATTAACCTTATATCTCCCTCTTAACACAAAACTTCATGCCACATTTAAACCTTAGGAGAAAAATTTAATTACAAAATTAAATACGTATATTGCCTTCGTCGAGATTCGATCTCCTGCAGCACTTCCACCAGCGCCCTAGCTGTAGCCTAACTACCGCATGAGCTAGATTCTCACATTGGTATTCATAAGTGACTTGTGCACTTTGACTCATGTGCTAGGCACCAAAACCAAAAAGCACTGGTAAAAAACTCCCAGGCCTGTCATCAAGATTCATTCATAGGACCTTATGCATGTCAATGCTTGAACACATAGTCGCTTGCTGCTAGCCCAACTGCCAGGTTGGTAATGAGGCTTTAAGACTCCACACTTTTATTCCTTTGATGGTTGTCAAAAAATTTTGTCCTCTTTCTTGCATGTAGATCATAGAAATTCACATGCACTCACAATTGTATTTTATCAAAGGTCAGGGCCTTAGTAAACCAGATGCACATGGTATTTATACCACTGTGCCATCTCCCTTTGGATGTCGATGGAGGGGGAAAATATATATGATGTCGGTGCTTTAATGAAATTAAACATTTTTCCCTTATAACCCTAACCTTAGGGTTAATTAAATTAAATTATAAATTAATTTATAATAAAATTATTATAATTAATTTAATAACTTTAGGTCTTAACATTAGACCTTTAATATTATAATAAAATATTATAATATTATTCTTCTTGGGCCTTCCTATTTCTCCTTTGACCTTATCTGACCACCTTGAATATTATAATAAGATATATTATAATATTATTTCCTTTAGACCTTTTCTTTAGGGTGTTTAACCATCCTTTTGACCAATCATGTGAAGCTCTTAAGCCAAATCTCTTGGGCTTAAAATATAAATAGTTTAACCCTTCTTTTGCCAAGTCCTGCATTGATTCCTGACACTAACTCTTGACATCAATGACAACACAACTAACTCAAAATTTCCAATAATATTCCCCTTTTTCATTGATGGAAACCCTTCTTTTGAAACTAAAATCACGAGGATACAGAAGTGAAACAGAAGGGAAAATGCAACGTTAGGTCCTACGAATGAGAATGCATGAAAAGAAGGAAAACCAACGAAATGAAATGAGATTAAAAGAAAGTATAAAAGTGTGGCCCTTTATTTTATTAATTTTCTCCAAATCAGGTTACAATACGTCTCCTCCCTTTTCAGGGGCTAGGAGCGTTAGACATATTTTGATTACACCATGAATGATATATTCCCCTTTGAGATCTTTTGCGTGCCCACATTGAAAATGGGCAGACCAAACATCACCACCGCTTGCGTGAATATGTCTAGGGTTCCTTTCTTCCCATCTGGTATTAAGATCATGTTTTCAGAGAAATAGTAAACGGTTAGTAGCACCTATGGATGGAAAGAAACATGCGATCCCCAAGGCCTACGGTCCGTGCATACATAAAATAATTAAAATGATAACTAAAACATATCAGAATGAGCTAAAAATTTAACAAAAGTAATAAAACAATACCAGGAAGCCACTGCAAAAGGAACAGTTCATAAATATTGCACAGATTTCTAATCACTTTGGGGTGGGGCGATTAGGACTGTCGTAACCTGTCTGAAAGCCACATCCTAAATGTTTGGTCTAGAGGCCTCCAAAATACTTGCAAATTTGGGGTTAGACAAAACAGGGAATTTTGGGATGACCCAGAAGGTGATATTCTAAAAATTCAGCCTCAATCACCTTGTATTCGATGGTGCTTCTTGTATGTTAGCAAAAGCGAGAAATGATAAAATCACAACCAAAAATTGTCAGAATCACATGAAACTTGAATATAAGCATATGTAAATAACCTAGAATCAAATACAAAATAAAAATTAGTTAAATATAGCATAGATTTCTAATCGCTCCAGGGTGGGGCGATTAGAACTGCAACAGTGCTGGGGGCACCCTGGGGCAGGACGCCTATCGTTTAGGACTCAGTTTCAGAACCAATCCACTTGGGATGGGTCCAAAACCTCTTATGGGGTTGTGTCGACAAATTTTATGGGGTATTGTGGCCAAATTTTTAGGTTTGGGTCCAGATTGCGCTTCCAATAATCACCCAATAACCTCCCTTCCAAAAGAGAGATTAAGGATGTAAAAGCACAAGCGATGGGTGAGGATGTAATTTGGGATCACTTCATTGCTCCAAATGCTCCTCCTTGTTCCTTTTTTTGGGGTGATAAGACTCACCAATTTATAGACCTAGGGTCTCTCTCTTTGAATGCGCATGCGAGGGTGCCACTTGACTTGCTTGCCCTATTTTGGGAGAAAAGATTATTCCCTGATTTAGAGTCTCCTTGCATGAGGCCTCCATAATCAAGGCATGCATGACTGAAGTCTCTCTCTCTAATTTGAAGTCGTTCCTCACAATTGCATGCCCTGAAGGCATAGTTAAGTGGCAGACCTATTGAGGTTTGACTTTTTGCCAGTCAAACCTGCTATTCATCCCACCCTAGAGCGAATGCTGATAATCATCCCTGGGTGGGACGAATACCAGTTTGTAATCATCCTAGGGTGGGACGAGTAGGAGCAAAGTGCTAAAAAGGTGCAAAATTGACCTTTGACCTTCCAAAATTGTTGTGGGAGTGTTTAGTACCACTTTTGAACCTCTGGGGGCTGCCCTAGGGGATGTGTATGTCACTTCAATCAGTGCTTATCATCACATAATCGGATTGGTGCTATTTTGGTGTCTACAGATGTCCCTTTTTGGGAAGTGCTATTCAAGGCACAAAACTGAGCAAAAATAGATAACCAAAGCACTAATGATTAGGGTTTCTTAGTAACCTAACCAAATTTTGATGCCCCAAATATGGAAATGGCATGCATTCTTGAATCCTTGCTTCTGATGAGATAAGGATCTTAATTCAAGTGTTAACATTTTTCAATGAGGTGTTACTTGATCTTGGACATTGTTCAGTCATGAATAGGCAAAGGGCGCAACCTTTTGTCTATGAGAACCTTGAGTTCATGATTCTAGAATTCCAAGTGTTTGATCAGCTTGTGATTATTGCTTGTTTGCTACCCCAAGCAGGGGAATGATTAATTTTGTCAATTATCCTTTGAATGCATGTCATTTCCTTGATTGGGTGTTTTTGTTGATTGGTGACTACGTGTGACTACCCCCTCAAGCGACAAATCAATGATGGAATAACCTACATGAGAAAAGTGATGAGTTGCTTGACCCAATATGACTTGTGTAAGGGTGCCTCCAGTTTTTGTACATTGAATGGTTCTACAGTTTTTGAATATTTTAACCTATTTTTGGTGGGTTTGAACCCTTTTTGTGACATATTTTGGAGCTAAAATTGTCAACAATTTGTCCTCCCAGGGAGTGTTATGGATATGGTATCCTTCTTAGGGAGTATGATAATGATAATTTGTGACCCCAACGTCTATTTTGGATGCCAAGAATGTCAGACGCAAAGGCGCCTTCATTTGGTAATTTTATTGCTATTTTTGGTTGGGTTTGGACCCTTTTTGTGACGTCATTTGGGGATGAAATTCTCACAAATTCGTCATCTCGTGGAGTGGTATGACTATGGTAGCCTTCTTATGGAGTAGGATAGGGAGTATTTGTGACCTCGACATAGGTTTTGCATGCCAAGAATCGCAGGTGCAAAGGCCCCTTTATTTGGAAGGTTTTAGTGCTATTTTGTTGTGCATTTTGGTGTAGTGTTTGCTAATTTTGAAATTTTTGCTTTGTAATCATCCCTAGGTGGGATTATTACTAGGTTAGTAATAATCCTAGGGTGGGACAAGTGCTAACTAGATCGCTCATCCCATGGGGCAATGATTACAGGCCTAAAAGCCTATTTAAGGGCCAAAACTAGGTTTTGGGTTCATTTGCATTTGTTTTTTTCTGGCGTTTGGGAGCTATGAGGAGGAGGTGGTCGAGTTCGCATAGTGGAGCACTTTCAAATTTCTTGGACACCATTATTTCATGGATTGGATCATCAAGTGGCAGAGCCGAAGCGATACCGGTAAGTGATCCTCCTCTGTATTATGCTTGGTTTGCATTATAGTTTAAAACCATAATTTGTTTTCTTTTGTATTTTGTTTTTCAATTTAAAAAATGAAAACCCTAGTTAAATGTTTTTTGTGTGTGTGAATTTGTGTTTTGTAAGCTAAAAAAAAGAAAACCCTAGTCTAAACTAATATTGAAAACTTGGCGTAAAAAAAGTTTTTATGTTGTTTTTTGTTGTTTATCATGACTATGTGATGACAAATTAGCACAAATCTGATTATGTGACGACAAGCACTAATAAAAGTGATATACACAGACCCTAGGGAAGCCCCCAGAGGTTCAACAGTGGTCCTAACCACTCCCATAGTAGTTTTGGAAGGTTAGAGGTCAATTTGACACCTTTCTAGCTCCAATAATCACCCAATAACCTCCCTTCCAAAAGAGAGATTAAGGATGTAAAAGCACAAACGATGGGTGAGGATGTAATTTGGCAGAATTTAATTGCTCTAAATGCTCCTCCTTGTTCTTTTTTTTGGGGTGAGAAGACTCACCAATTTATAGACCTAGGTTCTCTCTCTTTGAATGCACATGCGAGAGCGCCACTAGACTTGCTTGCCCTATTTTGGGAGAAAATATTATTCCCTAATTTAGAGTCTCCTTGCATGAGGCCTTCATAATCAAAGTATGCATGACTAAAGTCTCTCTCTCTAATTTGAAGTCCTTCCTCACAATTGCATGCCCTGAAGGTGCAGTTAAGTGGCGAACCTATCGAGGTTTGACTTTTTTCCAGTCAAATCTGCTATTCATCCCACCCTAGAGCGAATGCTGATAATCATCCCTGGGTGGGATGAATACCAGTTTTTAATCATCCCAGGGTGGTACGAGTAGGATAAAACTTCTAGAAAGGTGTCAAATTGACCTTTGACCTTCCAAACATGTTGTGGGAGTGGTTAGGACCATTTTTGAACCTCTAGGGGATGCCCTAGGGGCTGTGTATGTCACTTCGATCAATGCTTGTCGTCACATAATCATATTGGTGTTGTTTTAGTGTCTACAAAAACCATTCCTTTTCATTTTTCAATACTGCTTCCCCTGACTGAATGCTCTCCCCCTAACTCAAATATCTCCCCCTTTGACATCAATGGCAAAGGACCACCTTTGGGGATTGGGGCTAAGAATGAGACTCTTATCTTAGCCCCTCCTCCACCTCTTATTGAGGTGGTTAATTTTGGGATGGGAGTATCTTTACTCCCAACATACAATGATCTTTACCTTTTTCCACCTTCTTCCTCAACTGATCCTTCTGATTCCTCTAAATATTCATGTTCCTTCTTGTCTCTGGAATTTCTAATCTACAAAACTTTGTTGTATGCCCAACATTATTGCACTTATAAAACTTAATATTTTTATTCCTTAAATGAGTAAATTTCTTGGGGTTTCTTCTAGTGAAGCCATATCTATTCTTGTCATGAACACTGCAATTAACTACCTTATGACCAAACTAATTACAAGAGTAGAAATACCCTTAAAAAAGTTGCTTGTTTCTAAAATTTCTATGTTCTTGTATTTCATGTGTCCCGCACTGTGTAGCCTTGTGCCCAAACCTGTGATATTAGAAGCATCATCCATTGAATAAATCTTGCCTTAACTCCATCGTTCGCTTAGTCTCTTCTACCCTGTATTGTTTCCTATTCCATTTGTTCCTCATTTGTGCATTTTTCCTTCTCCTATTGAACTTTCTATTGTCCACCTCATCCTAAGAAGTCTCACTTTCTCTTACACTCTCCTCTTCTGAAGCTTCTTCTTATTTGGAACTTGATATTGACTCCTCTCCTTGTTCTCTATTTTACTATTCAAAACCAAGTCTTGTTTTATTTGATGAAGGTCTTTGTACCTTTATAATCTTATTCAATTTTTTTGAGCTTCTTCCAAACCTATGTATCTTGTCTTTAGACTATTTTACTTTCTTCCTTAGTAAAGCTACTTCATGATCTAACCTTTCACATTCTAAAATCTTAGCCTCTAACCTCTCTTTAAATTTCCTTGTCTTGGCTATTGAGTTGGTTAGATCTTCTATAAGATTTCCATTCTCTTCATCACATTCTTGAAATTGAAGCTTGAGTTTTGAGTTCTACTTTCTTACCTCAAGGGTAGAAATAAACTCACCCTCAAGATCAACTTTTCCTTCCTCTTATTCTACCTCTATTCCTTTACCTTTAGTATCATATTCATTCCTTTATAATTCATATTCCATAGGTGCATGTCCTTCTTCTATTGCCAAAAGTAGACTTTCTTATTTTGAACCTTCAAGAGCATATTCATATTCATCTTCATTGAAACTAAACCCATTCCTTATACAAATAGCTTAAATATGACCAAAGTTACCACATCTAAACACTTGAGAATCATTTGTGCCCTTTTTCTAACATCATATTTTTCTTCTGCCAAAAATATAATTTCATCTTCATCATTATTTGAGTAGATTCCATCACTATCATTTGAACTCTTACCTGCCTTGTCTGCATAAAAAATCTTCTTATGCCTTTGGAAAAACTTCTTTTCTTGCTTGCTTTGTCCATCCCTTTTTTTCTTTTGATACATGTGTTTTCCTATTTCCCTATTCTTATGATCCTCTTTCTCATCTTCACTACTATTTCTAGCTTCTAGACAACCAGTTGCATAGTGATCATATATACCACAATTAAAACATCTAACTGATTTTATACCTTTAAAATTTCTTGAGTCCTTGTTCCTTCTTCCATAATTTGCTTCTTAATCACTGAATAACTCATTTCTTGAATCTGACTTCTTACCCTTTGTCTTCTTAGTAGCTTTAAAGGTTGATTCTTTCTGGGGAATAGGTTCCTCTTTTATTCTCATCTCAAAAGCTATGAGAATTTCATGTAATTCATCCCTTGTCAATAGTTCAATATATTTTGACTCTTCTATAGCTGAAATATTTTCACTATACCTCTTTGGGAGTGATTTTTAAATTCTTATCATAAACATTCGTTTCTTCAACTTTAAGCCCAAGTCCTTGCATGGAGTTAACAACCTCATCTACACAAAGTAGATATGTAGCAATATTTTCCTCATCCTTCATCTTTAGGTCTTCAAATGTTCTCTTGTAATTTTGCAAATTTACCCTTTTGACCTTTTTTGTCTCCCTCATATATACCTTTCAACTTATCCCAAATTTCCTTTGTTGATGTGCAATGCATAACCTTTATAAACTTTGTTTCACAAAAACCCTTTAAAATTCCATTCATTTCCTTTGAATTATTCATTTTTATGAGCTTACCATATTTATCTATAGGTGGAATAGTTGGCGGTATGTATCCATACTCAACTTCTTACCATATTTCATTTTCAAGTGCCATTAGGTGAATCTTCATTATCATACTCCAAAGTGCATAATTGTTCCCATTGAAAAATGGTGCTGAATTCCTTGAAGATCCATTCTGAGAATCCATTTGTGTTCTTGTGAGCTTTTTCTTCAAGATGTTAAACTCTTCTGAAGAAACCCTGTTGGAAATTTTGAGTCCCTAAGTCAAAGTTTTCATTGATGTCACCAGATGAATTCATCATTAATACCAAAGATTTTAGCAAGAAATAAAGGGGATAAAAATGATTATTTGATATCCAGGAAGAAGGCCAAAGATCAAGTGAAACAATGCAAAAGACAAAAGTAAAAAAGGAGTTATAATATTTATTTTATAAATTATTTAAATTCAATGTGAATTTAAATTTTATAAATAAATACTAAAGGTACTTTATCAAAGGTATAATATTATAATAGTGGTTATTATAATATTAAATGTGCCATGGTGAAAACCCAAAGAAAACTTTTATAATTCTTATTATAATGTTTTATAAGCCAAAAGTGGGTTTTATAAAGTCTAAATATATATATATATATATATATATTTTTTTTTTTGAATTTACATGGTGGAATCGGTAGCCGCCACGAATTCGGGTAGGCTATCTAGATTTTTATGGCCGCCATAGTATTCTGCGTTGTCCACCCTAGAAGCCGCCACATAGATCTTTGCACAATCCACCCCTATAACCACCATGCCAAAATCATTTTAAACCTTTTACGCTACTGAAAGCACCAGGAAAGGGACAAGCGTTCAGTCCGACGAGGCTCGAGATTTGAACCTTGGACCTCTGCCCCCCTTATGGGGTTTGGATGAACCAATTGGTCTACACCTTGGACCAGTCTAAAGATATTTTAATAAACCCAAAGTTGGGTTTTTAAAAATAAAAAGCTTTTAAGCCTTATAATTTCATCGACGTTCACGAAGGAGCTAGCGCCGACATATTAAGGTTGGCAAGAAATTAAAATAAAAGCATTTCCAAAAACCATTGGCAATTACCCTTGCTCGAATATCAAATTGCATGTGAAGAAAAGGAAAGAGCTCGTGAAAAACATTTTCGTTTGCTATAGAAAGGAGAAAAGTAGAAGGTGGACAATTTGAGGGCACATAGGCCATCTTGGCCTAGCGATGCATTGAGTTGTTTGGACGCAGGAGGTCCCGTGTTCAAATCGTAAGCAGAGCAAAAGGGAAGACATGTTTGGCACCCAAAGCACATGCGGTTTTTTATTGAAGGCACATGTTTTTGCAAAGGACAACAAGCACGTTGTGCTTATTGGTCGTTGTGCGAGCGCGTGGCTCGACGACGGATTTGGTTGTGGCTAAGGTGCTTAGGGAAGGAGTTAGAGGGTTCAAAACCCTCCAAGGTAAGTTTAATTTTTGTAAAGTATTTTTAATTGTCCACATGGAGTTATAAGGGTATTATATGATGTGTTAAGTCTTAGGGAAATTAAAAGGGGGTTATGATTTAATTTTATTTTATATAAGGCTTGCATAAAGTTTTTTTTATTAAGGTGGATTTATTTTAGTGGGGCAATTTAATTAAAACTTGTCATTAAGGGTTATGAGGAGTTTTTGAAGGATAGTATTGACATTATTGAGAATCAAGGCTATTGTGAATTAATTTCTCATAAAAGGGGTTATTTATTTTATAATACTATGGTGAAAATTATTATTGAGCTAGAGTAATAAGGTGTTATTGAGTTATTATTTTTGTATTGTGGTATTACTCAAGTCTTCTAACCCTTTTGTGATTGGAAAGAGAAATTTATGAGTGGGATATTTGTGTGAACAACTCCTTGGCATAAAAAAGGTATGGGAAAATTCCTTCTTGGTTGATTTGATTGATTGGATTTATTGAAAATTAAGTTTGGAGTGAAAAGGACTTGATTAGGGTTTCCTTTTTGAAAGTGGTTGAGTTATTGCTTCAAGGTTTTCTGATTTGAGAGTTGAGATTAAAACCTTGTTTTATTAGCATTGTTGTTGAGATCATTGGTTGAGTGAAGTGTTTGAGTTAATGCTTCAAGGTTTTTTGAAATTGAGAGTTGTGATTAAAATATTGTTTGATGAGCATGGTTGTTGAAGTGAGTTATTATGCAAATAACTTGAACTAGGGTTTGAAAAGATCATGAGTATCATTGTTATGTGAGATTTGTTTTTGAGCATTGTTGGAAAATTTTTTAGCTGGATTATACATGCTTGGACTAGGGTTTGTGAGCAAGTGTTGTTTCTTGAAGTGATTGGTTGAGTAGAGTTGATTTAGCCTAGTCAAGTGGATGTATAAAGTGATTGTTCAAGTTCTATAAAATAAACTATTCTATATTCTAAGTTGAGAAAGTGATTGAGTTTTTGAGAATAGAACATATTGAGTTTCTAACAATTCTCTTTATGCTTCTATGAGATTGAGTTGAGAAAGTGATTGAGTTTTGATAATAGAACATATTGAGTCTCTAAAAATTCTCTTTTTGCTTATATGAGATTGAGTTGAGAAAGAGATTGAGTTTTTGAGAATAGAACATGTTGTGTCTAATAATTATCTTTATGTTTCTATAATATTGGACAAGTTCCGTGTGATCTTGTTGAAGAGAGTTGTGCAGGTTATAAGTGGACCTATTGAGTATATTTGAGCAGGTTCTGTGTGGACCTATTGAGCAGATTTGAGCAAGTTCTATGTGGACCTATTGAGTAGATTTGAGCAAGTTCTAGAGAGGACTTGTGGATAGTTTGGTGTGATATTTTGAGGAAGCTTGCAAGACAGATGTGAGACAAGTCTTTGAGAAGACTTGAGAGTAGAGTTTATTGATTTGTTCAAGCCTTGAGTTAAGGTTTGAGAAATATCTAGCAGAGTTGAGTCAAGCATTGAGTTAGGGTTTGAGAACAGATATTGAAGATAATTTTTTGCTAGACTGACAAGACTGTGTTTAGTGCAGATTTGAGAGTAGATTTTGGTGTAGATTTGAGGACAAGATTATGTCAGACTAGAGATAGATATTGAGTAGATTTGTGCTAAACTAAATGAACTATGTTTAGTACAAACTTGAGAAGATTTGTGCTAGACCAAATGAACTATATTTAGTACAAACTTGAGAATATTTGTTGAGAAGACTTGTGCTAGACCGATTGGACTGTGTTTAGTGCAATATTTTATAAGAACTATGCTAGACCGATTGGACTGTGTTTAGTACAAATTTCAAATAAAGCTTTGGAGGTAACAAATTAAAGAGGATAGAGTCTCTAGTGGATAGAGATCCATCAACCAGGATATTGAGGATAGATCTTTTACGTGAGGACAAGAGTCCTCAAGTGGAGAGAGATCCACCAGTCAGTGTAGTGGAGGTAGTGTCTTCTAGAGGATCACTAGCCAAAGCATAGGAGGAGTTATCCTATGGATAGAGATCCACAAACTTGATTTATGGGATTGGTGTCTCCTTTGGACAGAGGTACATAAACATTGTAATAGGGAATGGATTACCAAGATATTAATTGAGAAAGTTTTAGTAAAGATTTTCTCCGTGGAGTAGCCTACATTGGGTGAACCACGTAAATTATGGTGTCTCTATTGTATGTGGTGTTGTGTAAATTGCTTTGATTACTATTGTTGATATTGTTATCTTTACATTACATATATTGGTTTGAAAGAAAAAGTAAAAAGTGGCCTTATACTATTCACCCCCCTCTCAGTATAAGCTTGTATTCTTCAATTGGTATCAGAGCGGGTTCCTTCAGAAGATTTTGACATCTTTACAGAAAAGCAGTTAAGAACACAATGGATCAAAAGGATCAAAGGGATGGATCCATCAATAATACAATACCAGTCTTTAATGAAAGTGACTTCTTTTATTTGTGTATGTTGATGAGGTTTCACTTGATGGCACTTGGCAATGAAGTTTGGGAAGCAATGGAACTTGGATATGATTCAACATTCAATCCTCCTACAGATAAGGAATGTAAGCTTCTAATACATACAAATTCAAGAGCTGTGAATGCAATTATAAAAGCGTTGCATAGATCAGACTCTATGAAGGTTGTGGATTGTAAAAGAACAAAAGAAATGTGGGAACTATTGCATAACATATATGAAGGAGATAAAGGTGTTAGGAAAGCTAAGATAAAAAATATCAAAGGAGAATTTGAAAACTTAAGAATGCGGGATGATGAAAACATTTGTGACTATCTCAGTAAAATTGATGAACTTGTACATGAGATGAGAAGACTTAGAATGAATGTCAATGAATCTTATTCTTGTGATAAGATCTTGAGAACTCTTCCAAAAAGTTACAGTGAAAAAGTCTCTATTATAGAAACATCAATTGATAGTGATTGTCTAACAAGAAATTCTTTTCTTGGCATTCTTACAACCTTTGAGATAAGAACAAAAGATCCTATCCATCCAAAATAGGTTGCTTTCAAAGTGAACAAGAAGATAAAGGATATTTTGAGTCCCTAAGTCAAATTTTTCATTGATGCCACTAGATGAAGTCATCATTAATACAAAATATTTTAGAAGGAAACAAAGGGGATAAAAATGGTTATTTGATATCCAGGAAGAAGGCCAAATATCAAGTGAAAAAATGCAAAAGACAAAAGTAAAAAAGGAGTTATAATATTTATTTTATAAATTATTTAAATTCAGTGTGAATTTAAATTTTATAAACAAATATTAAAGGTACTTTATCAAAGGTATAATATTTTTCTTTTTTGAATTTACATCGTGGAATCGGTAGCCGCCACAAATCCGGGTAGGCTATCCAACTTTTTATGGCCGCCATAGTATTCTGCATTATCCACTCTAGAAGCCACCACACAGATCTTCATGCAGTTTGCCTATATAACCACCATGCCACAATCATTTAAAACCTTTTACGCCATTGAAAGCACTAGGAAAGGGACAAGCGTTCAGTCCAGCGAGGCCCAAGATTTGAACCTTGGACCTCCACCCCCATTATGGGGTTTGGATGAACCAATAAGTCTACACCTCAGACCTATCAAAGGTATAATATTATAATAGTGGTTATTATAATATTAAATGTGCCATGGTTAAAACCCAAATAAAATATTTATAATTCTTATTATAATTTTTTATAAGGCAAAAGTGGATTTTATAAAGTCTAAAGATATTTTAATAAACCCAAAGTTGGGTTTTTAAAAATAAAAGGCTTTTAAGCCTTATAATTTCATCGACGTTCATGAAGGAGCTAGCGTCGACATATTAAGGTTGAGAAGAAATTAATATAAAAGCATTTCCAAAAACCATTGGCAATTACTCTTGCTCGAATATCGAATTACATGTGAAGAAGAGGAAATAACTTGTCAAAAATATTTTTGTTCGCTACAGAAAGGAGACAAGCAAAAGGTGCACGATTTAAGGGCACATAGGCCAACTTGGTCTAGCAATGAGTTGAGTTGTTTGGACGCATGAGGTCCCACGTTCGAATTGCAGGTAGTGCGATAATGAAGACGTGTTTGGTGCCCAAGGTACACATGGTTTTTTATTGAATACACATTTTTTTGCAAAGGATAACAAGCACGTTGTGCTTGTTAGTTTTTGTATGAGTACGTAGCTCGATGATGTATATGGCCATGGCTAAGGCGCTTAGGGAAGGAGGAGTTAGAGGGTTTAAAACCCTCCAATGCAAGTTTAATTTTTGTAAAGTATTTTAATTGCCCACGTGGAGTTATAAGGGTGTTATATGATGTGTAAGACTTAGGGAAATTAAAAGGGGGTTATGATTTAATTTTATTTTATATAAGGCTTGCATAAAGTTTTTTTTTATTAAAGTGGATTTATTTTAGTGGTGCAATTTAATTAAAACTTGTCATTAGGGGTTATGAGGAGTTTGTGAAGGATAGTATTGACATTATTGAGAATCAAGGTTATTGTGAATTAATTTCCCATAAAAGGGGTTATTTATTTTATAAAAAGACTATGGTGAAAATTATTATTGAGTTGGAGTAATAAGGTGTTATTGAGTTATTATTTTTGTATTGTGGTATTACTCAAGTCTTCTAACCCTTTTGTGATTGGAAAGAGAAATTTATGAGAGTGGCATATTTGTGTGAACAACTCTTTGACATCAAAAAGGTATGGGTAAATTCCTTCTTGGTTGAGTTGAACAACTCCTTGGAAAGAGAAATTTATGAGAGTGGCATATTTGTGTGAACAACTCCTTGACATCAAAAATGTATGGGTAAGTTCCTTCTTGGTTGAGTTGATTGATTGGCTTTATTGAAAATTAAGTTTGGAGTGAAAAGGACTTGATTAGGGTTTCCTTTTTGAAAGTGGTTGAGTTATTGCTTCAAGGTTTTATGATTTGAGATTTGATATTAAAACCTTGTTTTATTAGCATTTTTGTTGAGATCATTGGTTGAGTGAAGTGTTTGAGTTAATTCTTCAAGTTTTTCTGAAATTGAGAGTTGTGATTAAAACATTGTTTGATGAGCATGATTTTTGAAGTGAGTTATTATGCAAAGAACTTGAACTAGGGTTTGAAACGATCATGAGTATCATTGTTATGTGAGATTTGTTGTTGAGCATTGTTGGAAACATTTTGATTTGGATGATACATGCTTGGACTAGGGTTTGTGAGCAAGTGTTGTTTCTTGAAGTGATTGGTTGAGTAGAGTTGATTGAGCCTAGTCAAGTGGATGTATGAAGTTATTATTCAAGTTTCATAAAATAAACTATTCTATATTCTGAGTTGAGAAAGCGATTGAGTTTTTGAGAATAGAACATATTGAGTCTCTAACAATTCTCTTTATGCTTCTATGAGATTGAGTTGAGAAAGTGATTGAATTTTGAGAATAGAACATATTGAGTCTTTATAAATTATCTTTATGCTTCTATGAGATTGATTTGAGAAAGAGATTGAGTTTTTGAGAATAGAACATGTTGAGTCTCTAACAATTTTCTTCATGTTTCTATGAGATTGGACAAATTCTCTGTGAGATTTTTGAGTAGAGTTGTGGAGGTTCTGAGTGGACCTATTGAGTAGATTTGAGCAGGTTCTGTGTGGATCTATTGAGAAAATTTGAGCAGGTTCTGTGTGGACCTATTGAGCATATTTTATCAAGTTATAAATAGGACTTATGGATAATTTGGTGTGATATTTTGAGGAATCTTGCAATATAGATGTGAGACAAGTATTTGAGAAGACTTGAGAGCATAGTTGATTGATTTGTTCAAACCTTGAGTTAAGGTTTGGGGCAGATCCAACAGAGTTCAGTCAAGCCTTGAGTTAGGGATTGAGAATAGACATTGAAGATAGATTTGTGTTAGACCGACTGGACTATTTTTAGTACAAATTTGAGAGTTGACTTTGTTGCATATTTAAGGACAGTTTTGTGCTAGACAAAATATAGAGATTGAGTAGATTTGTGCTAGACCGAATGAACTATGTTTAGTACAGACTTAGGAATATTTATTGAGCAGATTTGTGTTAGACCAAATTAACTATGTTTAGTATATAATTGAGAAGATTTTTTGAGCAAACTTGTGCTAGACCGACTAGACTATGTTTAGTGCAAGAGTTGAGAAGAACTGTGCTAGACCTACTGGATTGTGTTTAGTATAAAATTTAGATAGATCTTTGGACGTGACAGAGTAGAGACGATAGAGTCTCTAGTGGATAGAGATCCATCAACTAGGACATTAAGGATAGGTATTCTAATTGAGGACAAGAGTCTTCAAGTGGAGAGAGATCCACCAGTAAATGCAGTGGAGGCAATGTCTTCTAGAGGATCACCAACTAGAGCAGAGAAGAAGGAGTTATCCTATGGATAGATATCCACAAACTTGATTTAGGGGATTGGTTCTCCTTTGAATAGAGGTCCATAAACATTGTAATAGGGAAAGTATTCCCAAGATATTAATTGAGAAAGTTTTAGTAAAATATTTTCTTTGTGGAGTAGCCCGTATTGGGTGAACCACGTAAATTGTGGTGTCTCTATTGTGTGTGGTGTTGTGTACATTGCTTTGATTACTGATGTTGATATTACTATCTTTACATTGCATATATTGGTTTGAGAGAAAAAGTAAAAACTAGTTTTATACTGTTCACCCCCCCTCTCAGTACAATCTTGTGTTATTCAATTGGTATTAGAGCAGGTTCCTTTAGAAGAGTTTGACAACTTGAAGGAAAAGTGGTCAAGAACATAATGGATCAAAAGGATCAAAGGGTTTAGTCCATCAATAATACTGTACCAATATTTGATGGAAGTGACTTCTTGTATTTGTGTATGCTCATAAGGTTTCACTTGATGGCACTTGGCAATGAAGTTTGAGATGCAGTGGAACTTGGATATGATTCAACAGTCAATCCTCCTATATATAAGGAAGGTAAGATTCTAATGCATACAAATTAAAGAGTTATGAATGCAATTATAAAAGGATTTCATATATCAAAATATATGAAGGCTATGGATTGTAAAACAACAAAAGAAATGTGGTAACTACTGCATAACATATATGAAGGAGATAAAGGTGTTAGGAAAGCTAAGATCAAAAATCTCAAAGAGAATTTGAAAACTTAAGAATACGGGATGATGAAAATATTTGTGACTATCTCAGTAATATTGATGAACTTGTACATGAGATGAGAGGACTTGGAATGAAGGTCAATGAATTTGATGCTTGTGATAAGATCTTGAGAACTCTTCCAAAAAGATACAGTGAAAAATTCTCTACTATAGAAACATCAATTATAGTGATTATATGACAAGAAATTCTTTGTTTTGCATGTTTACAACCTTTGAAATAATAACAAAAGATAATATCCCTCTGAAAGAGGCTACTTTCAAAGCAAAAAAGAAGATAAAGGATAAGGAGTCATAATCAAGCAGTGATTCATCCAGTGATGAAGAAGCAAAATATGATAGAAGATATAAAGGTTCCAAAATACCCATAGATATAAAATTTGTTAAGTGCTTCAATTGTGGAAAGTATGGACATTTTACAACAAATTGTAAAGAGCCACAGAACAACAATGGTGAAGAAAAATGGGATCATAGGTACAGGGAATCAGAAAGATACATGCACCAAAAGAAAAGCAAATATGGACAAAGCAGACAAGGAAGGAAATTCTTCCAAAGATAAAAGAGGAGCTACTATGCAGATAATGCAAGTAAGTACTCAAATGATAGTTATGCTAGTTCTTCAGATAATGATAAATATGAAGTCCTATTTATGATTGAGGAAAAATAACTAGTTAAAAAAATGAGTCCAGTTATTCTCAAGTGTTTTAGATGTGGTAAACTTGGACATCTTGAATATGATTGTACAAAGGATTGTTATAGTTTTAGTGATGATGAATATGAGAATGAACTTGAAGGACCAGGTTAAAATCTTCTAATGGATTTAGAAGAAGAAGTAAGTGATCCTAGAAAAGACAAGCCAAAAGAAAGTAATGATGTGGACAAAGGTAAACAAATAGAGGATTATTCAATAGAGAATGGTTATGATCTCAAGGGAGAACTTATCTATGCCCTTGACACGGTAAAGAAGGTAAGAAATCAACACTCTAAACTTGAATTTCACTTTCAAGAATGTTATGAAGAGAGAAGATTACTCATAAAAGATTTATAAAAATTAAATTCTAAGGCAAAAATGTTCAAAGATAAGTTAGAAGCAAAGATCTTGGAATGTGAGAAGTTAGCACAAGAAGTGGCACTACTAAAATAAGATTTATATAACTCTAAGATCAAGATGAAAGGATTCAATAATAACACAAATATTATGGATAAGATAGTCAAGATACAAAGAAAGTCAACAAACAAAATAGGTCTTGGTTTTGAACAAACTCAAAAGAAACAGGAAGAAGAGTAAACTTCAAGTTCTGAAGAGAAAAATTCAGATGAAGATACTTCAGAAGAAGATAGTTTAATAGAAAGTCAGCCATTAGAGGAAGAGTTGGACAATAGAGAGTTCAAAAAATATAGGAACAGTGCATAGAGAAGATACAAATGGAACAACAAGAAGAATAGGAGATCGATGAGGTCAAAACAAGGAAGCTTCAATGGAAGATGTTTTTCAGGTCACATTTTTGGGAACATGGCTTCACAATGCAGAACACATGAAAGAGAGAAATATGGGAGTGGACAATTTTTCCATGGGTATTGCTACTCATGTAATCAGTTTGGTCACAAGGCAATGAATTGTAGTGTTCATGAAAGAATAGGATATGAATCCACTAGGAGAAATACTAAGATATTTACACCTCCATGGAATAATATAATTAAGTGTTATAAGTGTAATAATGATGGTCACACAACAAAGTGATGTAGAGCAAACATTCCAAAAATAGGTATGAACATGAACAGGAACATGAACAAGAATAGGAACAGGAATGTTGATGAGAATATGAATAGGAAAGAGAACAGGAATGGGAATATGGATGATAACAAGAATAGGAATAAGAACCTAGATGTGAACAAGAACAAGAACAAGAACAAGAATGATGACAGGAACAACGATGATGACTTGGATAGAAACAATCAGAGGATTCAAGAAAATCATAAAATAAGGGAAACAAATAAAGATAAAGAACAATGCTTTGGGGGAGTAGAAATACTCCCACCCCAGAATTAACCGCCTCATTATGATATGGGGGAGGGGCTAAGCTAAGAGGCTCATTCTTAGCCCCAATCCCCAAAGGTGACCCTTTTCCATTGATGTCAAAGGGGGAGAAATTTGTGTATTGGGGAGAGATTTCATATGGGGAGAAATTTGATATTTGAGAGAGCATTGAGCCAAGGGATCGATGTCCCAGGGGGATAAAAAGAAAAAATAAAGGTTAGGTTTAGGTAAGAAGAGTATGGATTGCCATAAATGACAAAGGGGGAGATTGTTGGAAATTTGATTCCCTAAGTCAAAGTTGTCATTGATGTCACCAGATGAAGTCATCATTAATACAAAATATTTCAGCAGGAAACAAAGGGGATAAAAATGGTTATTTGATATCCAGAAAGAAGGACAAAGATCAAGTGAAACAATGCAAAAGACAAAATTAAAAAAGAAGTTATAATATTTATTTTATAAATTATTTAAATTTAGTGTAAATTTAAATTTTATAAATAAATATTAAAGGTACTTTATCAAATGTATAATATTATAATAGTGGTTATTATAATATTAAATGTGCCATGGTGAAAACCCAAATAAAATATTTATAATTCTTATTATAATGTTTTATAAGGCAAAAGTGGGTTTTATAAAGTCTAAAGATATTTTAATAAACCCAAAGTTGGGTTTTTAAAAATAAAAGGCTTTTAAGCCTTATAATTTCATTGGCGTTCACGAAGGACCTGGCACTAATGTATTAAGGTTGGAAAGAAATAAATATAAAAGCATTTCCAAAAACCATTGGCAATTACCCTTGCTCGAATATCGAATTGCATGTGAAGAAGAGGAAAGACCTCATGAAAAACATTTTTATTCATTATGAAAAGGAGAAATACAAAAGGTGCACAATTTGAGGGCATATAGACTAGCTTGGCCTAGCAGTGTGTTGAGTTGTATGGATGCAGTAGGTCCCACGTTCGAATCCCAGGCAATGTGAAAGGGAAGATGTGTTTGGCACCCAAGACGCACGCGGTTTTTTATTGAAGGCGCTCGTTTTCGCAAAGGATAACAAGCACATTTTTCTTGTTGGTTGTTGTACTAGTGTGTGGCTCGACGATGGATTTGGCCATGGCTAATGCGCTTAGGGAAGGAGGAGTTAGAGGGTTAGAAACCCTCCAAAACAAGTTTAATTTTGTAAAGTATTTTTAATTGCCCACGTGGAGTTATAAGGGTGTTATATGATGTGTTAAGCCTTAGGAAAATTAAAAGGGGGTTATGATTTAATTTTATTTTATATAAGGATTGCATAAAGTTTTTTTTTAATAAATTGGATTTATTTTAGTGGGGCAATTTAATTAAAACTTGTTATTAGGGGTTATGAGGAGATTGTGAAGGATAGTATTGACATTATTGAGAATCAAGGTTATTGTGAATTAATTTCACATAAAAAGGTTTATTTATTTTATAAGAAGACTATTGTGAAAATTATTATTGAGTTGGAGTAATAAGGTATTATTGAGTTATTATTTTTGTATTGTGGTATTACTCAAGTCTTCTAACATTTTTGTGATTGGAAAGAGAAATTTATGAGAGTGGCAGACTTGTGTGAACAACTCCTTGGCATCAAAAAGGTATATGAAAATTCCTTCTTGGTTGAGTTGATTGATTGGCTTTATTGAAAATTAAGTTTGGAGTGAAAAGGACTTGATTAGGGTTTCCTTTTCAAAAGTGGTTGAGTTATTGCTTCAATGTTTTTTGATTTGAGAGTTGAGATTAAAACCTTGTTTTATTAGCATTGTTGTTGAGATCATTGGTTGAGTGAAGTGTTTCAGTTAATGCTTCAAGGTTTTCTAAAATTGAGAGTCATGATTAAAATTTTTGAGGAGCATGGTTGCTGAAGCGAGTTGTTATGCAAAGAACTTGAACTAGGGTTTGAAAATATCATGAGTATCATTGTTATGTGAGTTTTATTGTTGAGCATTGTTGGAAACACTTCGAGTTGGATGATACATGCTTGGACTAGGATTTGTGAGCAAGTGTTGTTTCTTGAAGTGATTGGTTGAGTAGATTTGATTGAGCCTAGTCAAGTGGATGTATGAAGTTATTGTTCAAGTTTCATAAAATAAACTATTCTATATTCTAAGTTGAGAAAGTGATTGAGTTTTTGAAAATAGAACATATTGATTCTCTAACAATTCTCTTTATGCTTCTATGAGATTGAGTTGAGAAAGTGATTGAGTTTTGAGAATAGAACATATTGAGTATCTAACAATTCTCTTTATGCTTCTATGAGATTGAGTTGAGAAAGAGATTGAGTTTTTGAGAATAGAACATGCTGAGTCTTTGATAATTTTATTTATGTTTCTATGAGATTGGACAAGTTCTATGTGAGCTTGTTGAGCAGAGTTGTACAGGTTCTGAGTAGACCTATTAAGAATATTTGAGCAGGTCTTGTGTGGACCTATTGAGCAGATTTGAGCAGGTTCTATGTGGATATATTGCGTATATTTGAGAAATTTCTAGAGAGAAATTATGTATAGTTTGGTGTGAGCTTTTGAGGAAGCTTGCAAGATAGATGTGAGACAAGTATTTGAGAAGACTTGAGAGCAGAGTTGATTGATTTGTTCAAACCTTGAGTTAAGGTTTGGGGCAAATCTAGTAGAGTTGAGTCAAGCCTTGAGTTAGGGCTTGAGAATAGAGATTGAAGATAGATTTGTGCTAGACCGATTGGACTATTTTTAGTGTAGATTTGAGAGCATATTTTGGTGCAGATTTGAGGATAGGTTTGTGTCAGTCCAAAGATAGAGATTGAGTAGATTCATGCTAGACCGAATGAACTATGTTTAGTACAAACTTGAGAATATTTGTTGAGCATATTTGTGCTAGACCAAATGAACTTTTTTTAGTATATACTCGAGAAGATTTATTGATAAAACTTGTGCTAGACCGACTGGACTGTGTTTAGTGCAAGAGTTGAGAAGAACTATGCTAGACCGACTGGACTGTGTTTACTACAAAATTGAGACAAAGATTTGGAGGTGATAGAGTAGAGAGTACAAAGTCTCTAGTGGATAGATATCCATCAACCAGTACATTAAGGATAGGTATTTTGAGTGATACAATAGTCTTCAAGTGGAGAGAGATACACCAGTCAGTGTAGTTGAGGCAATGTCTTCTAGAGGATCACCAACCATAGCAGAGGAGGATTTCTCCTATGGATAAATATCCACAAACTTGATTTAGGGTATTGGTGTCTCCCTTGGATATAAGTCCATAAATATTGTAATATGGAAAGGATTCCCAAGATATTAATTGAGAAAGTTTTAGTAAAATATTTTCTCCGTGGAGTAGCCCGCATTGGGTGAACCACATAAATTATGGTGTCTCTATTGTGTGTGGTGTTGTGTACATTACTTTAATTACTATTTTTGATATTTCTATATTTACATTGCATATATTGGTTTGAGAGTAAAAGTAAAAAGTGGTCTTATACTATTCACCCCCCTCTCATTATAAGCTTGTGTTCTTCAAACCATTTTGATACCAATTGGAGAACAAAAGCTTATACTGAGAAGGGTGTGAATAGTATAAGACCACTTTTTACTTTTCTTTCCCAAACAATATTATGCAATATATTTATGGAAATATCAATAGTAGTAATCAAATAAATGCATAAATCACCACACACAATAGAGATCAATTTAACGTGGTTTACACGATGTGGGATACATCCACGAAGAAAATATTTCACTAAATTTTCTCAAAATATCTCCTGAGAATCCTTACCTCTTACAATGTTGATGGACCTTTGTCTAAAGAATATACCAATTCCCTAATCAAGTTTTTGGATGCCTAGCCACATGAGACATGAATCCCCTAAGCTAATTTGTATAAATATATTCATAGGAGAACTCCTTCTCCTCTGCTCTGTTTGGTGATCCTCTAGAATACTACTACCTCCACTACATTGGCTTGTGGATATCTTTCCATTGAAGACTCCTGTACTCAATAAGAAGACCTCTATACTCACTACCCTAGATAATATATATCTATCCACTGGAGACTATTGTCCTCTACTCTATCACCTCCAAATATTACTCTTAGCTCTATCTCAAATTTGTACTAAACATAATCATTCGATCTAGCACAAATATTCTTAATATCTATCTCAAATATGCACTAAACACAATCCTTCTATCTAGCACAAATATTCTCAATATCTATCTCAAATATGTACTAAACATAGTCCTTTAGGCTAACACAAATCTACTCAAACTCTATCTCAAAATTGTACTAAACATAATTCTTCGATCTAGCACAAATATGCTCAAACTCTATCTCAAATTTATCCTCAAATCTATCCTCAAGCCTTAACACAAATCTTGATCCAATAACAAATCAAATTTGCTAGATCTACCCCAAACCTTAACTCAAGGTTTAAACAAATCAATCAATCAACTCTACTCTCAAGTCTTCTCAAAGACTTACCTCAAATTTGTCCACAAGTCCTCTCTAGAACTTGCTCAAACTTCTCTCAAGTCTTCACCAAGAATTTCCTCACATCTGCATTATAAGATTCCACAAAAAACTCACACTAATCTATCCACAAGTTTTCACCAAGACTTACCTCAAATTTGCTCAACAAATTATCACTAGTTTTTATCCAATATGCTCAATAAATCTTCACTAAGACTTACCTCAAATATGCATTGTAAGCTTCCATAAAATCTTACTCAACTTAGTCCTTATGTCCACTCTAGGACTTCAAATCTACTCACAAGATTTCACAAAAGCTTGCTTAACTCTATTCTAAACTCCATATTTGAACTTATTCAAATTTTTCCACTAGCTTTCACAAAAGCTTATTCAACTCAACTCAATCTATCACAGAAAACCTCTTCAATCACACAAATACATTTTACTCATAATTTTGTTTGACCTTAAAAACATATAGATAATAGTTAGATACTAAATATGTTTCACATTCACAAACCACTCACAAAACTCAACTTAATCTCTTCCAGAAAACCTCTTCAATATTACAAATAAATTTCACTCAGAATTTTGTTTAACCATAGAAACATATAGAGAATGCTAAGAGACTCAATATTTTTCACACTTAATCACTTTCAATCACTTTATCTCTTTTCAAAACAATTAAAAATAAAGAACAATTGGTTTTATAGAACTTGAACTATCACTCCAACACTTCCAATTAATTATGCTCAAACAACTCCACTCAACCAATCACTCAATGAAACACAACTTGCTTATTAACACTAGAGAAGTGTTTCACAATGCATTCAACAATTCACATAATGGAACTCAAACCTTGACTCAATATGATTATAAATTCACATAAAAATGATACTCATGGTATTTTCACAAATCCTAATCAAGCACATGAAAGCTTACTCAAATATTTCCAATAATGCTTATCAAACAATCTCACAAAATAATGATACGCATGATCTTTCTCAAACCCTAGCACAAGATAGTTCTCAATTTATCACTCAAATTTTCTCACAAATATTCACCAATCGTGCTTGTGAAAACTCACTCAATCGTTTCCAAAAATGCTTATCAAACAAAACATTTTCACTCCAAATTGCACTTCACAACATTCAACAATATTTCACTGACAAGGATGATATGCCCATAACTTTTATTTTGAAGAAGCCTTGACATCAAAACCTATCTCAATCACAATCAACCTCTTTGCCAATCTCAAAAGTTAGGTAGCAAAAACCTTCTCAAATTTTCATTCAAATATTCCCTCAAGATATTTCACCATACAAAACATTAAATCTTAATTACAATTTATAATCTCCACACTTCAAAAATGATTATCAAAAAATTAAACAACTCACTTCAGCAATTAATTTTCTCTATCCATATTATTACTCCTAAATTTTAATCATCAAAATCACAATATAATATTTTAATTTTTATAAACCTTATATCTCCCTCTTAACACAAAAATTCATGCCACATTAAAACCTTAGGAGCAAAATTTAATTAAAAAATTAAATACCTCTATTACCCTCGATGGGATTCGATCTCCCGCTATGCTGCCACCAACACCCTAACTGCAGCCCAACTACCACATGAGCTAGGCACTCACATTGGTAGTCAAATTCGCCTTATGCACTTTGAATCATATGATAGGCACAAAAACCAAAAAGCACAAACAAAACACTCCCAAACTTTTAGTTGGGATTTTATTGCGGGACCTCCCGCCTGTCAGCGTTTCAACACACAGTTGCTTTCCACTAGCCCAACCTCCAGGTTGGTAATGAGGCTTTAAGCCTTCAAAATTTTATTCCTTTGATGGCTATAAAATAAAATATATCATCTCTTTCTTGCACGCAGATCGCAAAAATTTGCAGGCACTCACAATTGTATTCGATCGAAGGTCAGGGCCTTAGTCAACCAAATGCACATGGTATTTATACCATTGTGCCATCTTCCTTTGAACATCAATGAAGGGAGAAAATATATATGATGTCAGCACTTTAATGAAATTAAACCTTTTGCCCTTATAACCCTAACCTTAGTGTTAATTAAATTAAATTATAAATTAATTTATAATGAAATTATTATAATTAATTTAATAACTTTAGGTCTTAACATTAGACCTTTAATATTATAATATTATTTTTCTTGGGCCTTCTTATTGCTCCTTTAGACCTTATCTGACCACCTTGAATATTATAATAAGAGATATTATAATATTATTTCCTTTAGGCATTTTCTTCAAGGTATTTAACCATCCTTTTGACCAATCATGTGAAGCTCTTAAGCCAAATCTCTTGGGCTAAAAATATAGATATTTTAACCCTTCTTTTGCCAAGTCCTGTAATGATTCTTGAAACCGACTCTTGAAATCAATGACAACACAACTAACTTAAAATTTCCAACAAAATGATCTACAAAACATTATAGAAAACACCGCAACATTTATTTACTGTATTTACCATTTTTACAATTACATTGTCAATTAAAATTTCATCAAAAAATTTAATGTGGCAAGATGCAAAAATGCCAATATTTCTTGCAGCTCTTGGGGTATCCAACTCATGTGGATGCAAGTGATACCAATACTTTATCCATTGGGCTCTCATTGGTATTTCTCACCGACTTTCTCAGTTGGTGCTTCTGTTCCAGATGTTTTTTCCTACACTTACTTTGTTGCTGCTTTCTTAGCCTATTCCTTAAAACTTTCATAGGTGACTTCATAAACTACAACTACTTCAGCCCAAGAATCTGTGGTAAATAGGCAAGGAATGCTAAATAATTCATAAATTTACCACAAATTTTGGGTATCCTCCAGGCTAAGGCACTTAGATCTCTGAGTTAACTCAAACAAGGATGACTCCATGAAAGTGAACTTTTTCATGAGCTGCAACACTTGGTCTTCTGTAATTGGCTCTTCCCACTTATCGGTTTTTTATGTATCATGCACAAAATTCTTCCAGGCTACTTCTATTTGCTCCTTTGGTAGTGGCTCACCCATTTTTTTGTAAAATTTGGAAATTTGATATCAGCGAGAGTATCAAAATGAATCATGGAAATAGAATGCTCTCGTTCAATTACATTAAGGAGAGTCCTACCTTCTCTCACTAGATACAAACTATAAAAATAACTACACAACGTAACCTTGGTGGAAACCCAAGATCGGTCCATATCACTATGAGACGAATGCACATATTAGACTGAGCCAGGACTTGGATTTTTATAGACAACTCCAAATGTGGCTCTAGCATATCCTCAATACCATCTATTAATTGTTGGACCAATTAAATTTGTATATGGGTCTCGTAGAGATATTACAGGACTAGGATTTCTTTCACTACAAACTTCTCACAACTCTTAGCCAACTGAAGATGAGCCTCTTTTATTATCTTCTAAGAGAAACATGTATCCTGCGTAGCCTTCTCTACCATCTGGTTCTATATGGAATCCAATTGTATCTTCAATGCCTATTCTTGTTGACACCAATGCTCCACCTCCTTTGCTCTATTTTTCTATTGTGCTCTACTTTCTACCATGGCCTCTTCAAGCTCAATAATCTTTGCTTCAACATCATAGAATATTTTCTTGTAGTGCTCGTCGTGTAAGTAAACTGAGCTCATGTCAACTTGGATATAGAATGCACCTATTCTATTTATAGAATGCACCTCCAAATACCATAAAAAATATGGTAAATTTCTTTGGTGGATTCAGGAGGATGTGCATCTTGGTCCACTCACTCGATATGTTTCTTCATGATTTAACAGTCACTGAATTTTATTCATCGTAGTATCATTTTTGAAAAGTGTGCCCTTCTTTCCGTATTATACCTTCGAACAATGTGCCTTGGCTTATAAAAACTAATTTGAAAAATAAATCTACCACCAACCAGCCAATCAACACATTTTCAAGGAAACCAAGAAATTTTTTCCCTAGAAAATGTCAAAACATTGCTTTCTGAAAATCCGGGTGAAAACGTTTTGCTAGGGACACTCTGAAATCCTAAGAAAGATTTTACTGGCACTGAAAAAATCATCATGTGCCCAAAAATTGTCCAATAGCAAAATTATCCCAACGTTGCACTATGGCTTGCACTCCTTTGCATCCCAAAAGTGCTTTGCACCTACTCAATTACTTTTCATGGTGAAACCCTTCCTTTTAAAATACTCTTTTGCTTTCCTTTTCGCCCCATATTTTTAGAAAAAGCATTGATTTTATTTTCTTAGAAAATATTCCAGCTTTGATTTTTAATTTTGCTTTTTCTTTTTGCTTTGCTTTATTTTTGCCCTCCACTTTTCTTTTTATAATTTAAAATTCATTTAAATTATTTTCAGCACTAACTTAATTGGGTAAGACAATAATTTAAAAATATTTGTTCCAATTGTAAAATGATTTACCTTTTGCTAAAAAAGAATAATTCAAATGATTTTTCTGAAATCTGCTATGTCACTTTGGCGAATCTAATATTTGAAGGACAAAAACAATTTTTCTTTTTATTTTATTTTATCTCGATTCTACTGGAACATCTTATATGGGATTGCTTGAAATACCAAAATGCACCTCATACTTTAAAACATTTCATTTATTTAGTTTCATCCTTACATGCTTGTTATCTCAAACCATGCTCACTTCGGCGAAGGGTGTGTAAAAATTTAGTTCAAAATATGGGGTGA
Organism: Wollemia nobilis; assembly: GCA_028583015.1. Classification (NCBI taxonomy): domain Eukaryota; kingdom Viridiplantae; phylum Streptophyta; class Pinopsida; order Araucariales; family Araucariaceae; genus Wollemia; species Wollemia nobilis. The sequence goes on along the minus strand of JAQPPZ010016967.1, from coordinate 2,920,410 downwards.
AAGGGCTTTAAATATTTTTTCTTTAATCAGATGGTGCTGGAGCTATGACTAGCACCTTAATATTTCTCATAACATGCTTTCACCCCAATGATGTGCGAACTGGAGTTTTACCTCTCATTTGGGATGAAAGCCCTTTTTTACTTCTTAACTATGGTAACTTGGCACCTATTGTACCATATTTTACTTTTAAGGTACGTTCACCCTATAGAGAGGCAAATAGGACGAAAGCACTTTTCATACCATTGCTTTCTCCTTTAAAATATTTTCATACCAATGGGAGGCAAATGGGGCTTTCACCCCTTATTTAGGGTAAAATCGCTTCCAGTTTCTACAGTTTCATGATGTCGAAATTGGACCCCATGCATTTTCATATTTCATGCTTAGATTTTACAACTAAGGTACTTGCACTTTCAAAGAGTGCTATATTTTTACCTTGTGTCTTTGGACACTTTCTTATAAAGTGATTTTAGACTGAAGACTTGCAAATTTTAAATCTCCTCCTCTCTTGTGCTACTTTGATTCTGATAGTCAAGAAAATTTCAACCCCTAAGCTTTCAAACCTGCTAAAAACCTTATAATACAATAATTAATTTCGTCTAAAACTCTTAATGTGTCCTTGAAGAACTGTTTCAGGTTGAAATTGATTTTAAGAGAGAGGAAGCATTTTTAAAGGTAAATTTTCCCTTGAGCGTAGCCTGGCATCTCTTTAGCAGAATCAACTTCATTCTTCTTCTTTCTTCATCATTTTTTTTATATAAAGTAGTAAAATACTTAATGAAAATAAAATTTATACATATTTACATACTTGCATCTTTGATCATGTCACTGAAAATAAGCCTTCAGATGAATGCCATTAATTGGAATTGAAATATCCCAACCAACAATGTCTTGTATATGATAAGCATTTGTTGAATTTACCCCTAAAATTTGAAAAGGACCCTCCTAGATTGCGTTGAATTTATGGTGTTTTCCAGGCTTAGCTTTTTTCTCATTCCATTTAAGCACAAGATCTCCAACCTAAAATTTTCTCTCTATCATTTTCTTGTCGAACCACTTTTGTGTCATTTTAGCATGTTCGATAAAAGCAACATATATCTTTTCTCTCTCATATTCTTGTTGCAGAATTTGAGCCAACTTTGCTCTCATGGGATCAAACTCATCATCTTCATCTTTAAAAAATTACAAAGTCTAGAGAACTATAAGCTTGATATGGATGGATAAAACTACCTATTTTCCATACTAAGGAGTAAGGAGGATCTTTAATAGACTTCTTCAGTGATATACGATCCACCCACAGAGCCTGATTTAACAGTAGATGCTAGCTCCTTTTATTACTACGAAGTATTCTTTTTAATATCCAAAGCAATTTTTTGTTCATGGATTTGACCATATTGTTTCCTTGCATGTACTAATTGGAGGAGGTCTTCAAATAGATCCCATACCTACTCACAAATTCAATGATTTTTTCCCCAATAAATGGAGTCTCGTTGTCTGTTACAAGGGAATCTAGAACACCAAAATGGCTAATCAATCCTTCAAGGAAGAAGATAATTGTAGCCTAGTCAGCCTTCTTTATTGGAATGGCCTCTACCCACTGAGTAAAGTAATCATTCACTGTCATAATGTATTTATGATCGATGTATGAGTGAGGATCGATAACTCCAATGAAATCTATGTCCCATTATTGAAAAGGAACTTCTATTGGATCAGATGCAAAAGCAAAGATACCTTATTACTCATTCACATGTATCATTGATAGCTATCATAGCTTTGGATTGCTTTGTGTGCATCTATGAAAGGGTAGGCCAAAAATACCTAGCTTGAATGATCTTCAAGGTCATAGATCTTTCTATATAATGCCCACCAAACAAGCCAAAATGGAACTCCTCCAAGATTTTCTATTTTTCAAATTCTCTAACACATCAGAGGAGTACACCATCTATGCTTTTATGAAAAAATCCATTCGGTAGTAAACCATACTTAAGAGCTTGTATCCTAAACCTTCACCTTTGTGAGGCATCAAGATATGATGGAAATTTTCTAGATGTGACAAAATTGACAAGGTCCTCTATCCAGTCACTATCACTTGTAGCTTGATTCATGAGATTGCTTTCGCTGATAACCTCATCATGTACTATTGTTAAAGATCCAGGAGCTACACTTTTGGCTAATTCTTGGCAAAGTGCCCGATTGTAAACTAGTTTAGTCAGTCGAATTTCAACATCATACTCCCGAATCTTAGAGATCCAACCTACTCTCTTATCACCCAATTCTCCCTAAAGGAGGAAATTCCTGATATTTGAATGAATGACATAGATGATTGTATTGCTTTGTTTAATAAAATACCAAAATTTCTTCAGGGACTTCATGACTGCATACTCTTGCTACTCAATGAAATTATACTTTTATTGGTGTGGTGAAATGACTTGACTCAAGAAAGTAATCAGTTTTTATCTCCATCATATTGCTTATGTATGAGGACAACAACATAACTCTTATGCTAGCCCACTACATAAAGGATGAAATATTTTTAATAATCTAGGTTAATCAGTATTGGTGCCTAGGTAATTCTTTCCTTTATCTCTTTGAATTCTTGTCTTCCTACTTTTTTCCACCTGAAGTCTACATTCTTCTTTAGGAGCTCAGTCATTGGATTTACTTCCTGAGAAAAATTAGCAATGAATTTTGAATAAAGTTGATTTGACCAAATAAATAGTATAGTTCCTTTTACTAGTTTGTAGGGGTAATTTCAAGAGAGATTCAACTCTCATAGGATCATCATCAGTCCTTCCTATGAAATAACATGTCCCAACAACTTTCCTTATTTGACAAAAAAATTGACTTCTTTGGGATGATATAGATACCAAATTCCTAATATTTTTCAAATACCTAAGATGAAATACATGCTTCTCCCTGATATGTGAGAAAACATTCATGTCATCAAGATAAATTACAATGACCCAATTCAAAAACTCACTTAAAGTGACATCCATAGCTCTTTGAAAGGTATCATCAGCATTTGAGAGACCAAAGGACATTATTTGATAGGAAAAGGTGCCCCACTTTGTAGTAAATGTTATTTTGTGTTGATCTTCATCTTTTACCCAAATTTGGTTGTAGCCAAAGAAACAGTCAAGTAATGAAAATCTTTGTGCTCCAGCAACAACATGAAGGATCTTGTTAATCTATGGTAGGGGATAGTGATCTTTCAACGATGCTTGGTTCAGATTGTGAAATTCCACGCACAAGAGAATATCTCCATTCTTCTTCTGAATATAAACCAAGTTTTCCACCCATGTTGAGTGCTTGATTGGATAAATTATTTTTACCTCTAGAATTTTTAGCAGTTTTACCTTCATGAGCACTTCAATTTTTGGGTTGATAGGTCATTTTTTATACCAAAATGACTTCATCCCTTCCTAAAATTCAATGGTATGCTAGATACATTCTTATCATATTCTTTCAATTCATTATAGCTCCATGGAATGATGTCATGGAATTCATAATACAAACTTTTGATGTCCTCGAGATCCTCTAAAGTATAGTTTCTTCTAATTTTGATGAATTTATCAACTTCTAACTATAACTCCTTATACTCCTTTATGTCAACCTTAATCTTGTATTTCTTTGCTCGATCATTTTTATCAACAATATCTCAAGCGAGATTAGTCCTCTTGTAATGTGATTATTATTTAGCTAGATCATCCTTTCGATTTCCTCCTTGACCAACACCTTGTCTTCTATGCTAGCATCTTCCTTAATCAAGAAATTCACTATTTTTTCATCACTATCGAACACTTGCCAATAGATTTTTTATCAAGGACCAAAGGTTTATAAATTACTCTCACAGTATTCGGTATCCTGACCACTTGTTCTACAGGAGAGAAATTAGCACCAAGAGAAGCCAATATGTTTGTGTGTTTGTTCTACTCTAGCAAAATTGCTTGAATATTTAGAGTTGTAAAATACTCAAAAAAATCTTATACTTTGTTGTGGTATATTTTTAGATAATGTTGCCTTGACACACACTTATTTTTCGTCTGATTTACGATGAGTTGGGAATCTCCAAAAATTTGTAGTTGTTTGATTCCCAACTTCTATGCTTTCTTCAATCCAAGGCATAATGCTTCATATTTGACAACGTTATTTGTGCAGCTCCAAGTTAACCGATATGAGTAAGTTTTTTGTAATCTCAAAGGAGAAAAAATAAAAATCCCATATCCTACGTCATTATTACATCTTTTACCATAAAAATGCATCTTCTATAACTAATCAAAAATAGGGTTTATAGAGTCAAAAATTCTTCAGACTGTTCAAGTTTGGTTATAGTGTAACAACCAATATCAATTTATACCACTGCATTGAAATCCATCAATGATAAGTCATCCTCTAGATGGAGATGACAAATAGCTTCCTCCATCAAGTCCACTTCTTGCATTTCCTCTATCATTATTTTGACTACACCAATGACCTTTTCTTCCTCTTCCAGTTTTTCTCTATGAAAAGTGGATGGATTTTAATTATATATCTAGATTCTTCTTCCCTTAAAATTAATCTCCAAATGTGAATAATCCAAGGAAATATATCCCTTGAGCTTTGTATTAAATTCCCTTGAAAGGTACATGCTGAAATATGGTTCCAGGTCAACCACCACCTCTTCCTAAATAACAGTGATCTGCAACATACTATGCAGAACAATAGGAATATCTTTAATCACACCCACTATTTTGACTAGGGTCCCATACAACTATAGAACACCTGGACTACTCCTTGAGTATTCCATTCCCATAACCTCACATACTGCCTTTGGAATGACATTGGTTGCGGTGCCAAAGTCGATCATACAACTATGCACAATCCATCCTTCCATTCTGAGAGAAATATAGAATAGAGGTGGTCTATTATTACTAGTGGTAGAGGTCATAAATCTCTGAACTAACATCATTTAGGTGGGGCTTTTATTTTTATCCTTCGTATATCTGAGAGGCTCTTACAATAGGTCAACTTGTCCAGATAACTACAATACATTGTATAAACTCACCTTCATAGGTATCTTCTTCATCTCTTCAACAATATTATAGTAAGAAGTACTGGGGACATTTTTTTCTCCAGCTAGCTCATACTTGTTCTGGTACTATTGAGTAGCCTCTATCCTCTGACATTTTGTCAATGATGGGTACTTAAGATACTATTTGGCTTGTTATTTTTCCTCTACCTATTCTTGAATGACTATAGGTTGTGATGTTGATGCTTTTACCTACAATTTCTCTTGGGTATGCATAGGTAACAAATCTTCAATAGTATAGCATATTGTTTTTAGACACTATACCAAGTGCTTTCACTTATGATTGTGTCTTTTCAATTTGTACCTTTTGTTCAGTAGGAACCTTCAATGGCTACATCTTTGCTCGGTCAACAATCATTGATTTCTTTCCAGCCCTTGTAAGGACCAAAACTTGCTCCAAGGAAGGAACCATAAAATTATGACCGACTTCCATTATCATATTAATTTGTCCATCGATGAAACTTTCTTCTAAGGTCTATACATAGTTCAAATGGAACATGCACGTATCTTCGCCATAATGATCATTAAAGGTGGAACACCAATATTCATTTTTTGATGTTCTAGCTTCTTCATTTTCCAACATAGTTGTGTTTCTTTCAAGACCTTTGCTAGCATTTAGTTGCTCTCTGGTAATCGGTGGTGTTTGAAATCTCCTTGACCAAAAATCAGCTTCAACTTACTTCTTCTTGATGGATGTAATTTTATTTGACATTTTCCTCACTGTTGAATTGAATTATTGCATATCTTGTAATATTTTCATGTATAGATTAGAATTTTAAGGCACATGAGGTGCTAGTAAAGGTAGAGATGTTGGTAGAACTGGTAGTGCTAGGAATGAAACTAGGGCTGGTAATTATGGGATAGTTGGTGCAGGCAATTATGGAAGGCTTGGGATAGGGAGTTGAGGAACTGGGATTGGATAAAATTGAGGTGAAATCGAGCTCCATGAAGGAACAGGATACATGGAACACATAGGTTACAAAAATTCACTAGAATACAAATGTTGCGATAGATCAGGGAGAATGGACATTGTTACCTTTGGAGGAAGCTTACCTACGAAAACTAAATCTACTTTAGCCTTTTGTTCCTGTGTAAAAGTATGGAAAAGTATTAACATTGGCTTGTCAAATAGCCATACCAATGTCAGAGTTAAAGACCTAGAGATCATAAAGTGTAGCTTGATCATGAGTGGGTCAAAGACCATCAAGAACTCTCTACCAACTTTGAGCGAACCTAACATTTAAATCCACTATTTTATCCTATGGATGCCTTTGGATATTCATGAATTAGTATAGCAAGGAGAAACGATCAGCTTGCTCATGAAAGTTCTTAATTAGCAATTTTACCAACTGATCCCATGTGGTGATAGTAGTGGACAGAAGGGATAGGTACCAATACAAAAACTTCCCTCTAAGAGACAACACAAGTAGTCTTACCATAATATCTTCATCTACGATGCCATGGATTGTTGCCAAAGAAACCACATCCTGGATATGCTCATAAGAATTATTTCCAGTTCCATAATAGGTAGGCAAAGCTTTCAATGTTGCTTGAGGGACTAGATTTTGTGCTTGGAAATTCAAAGCTCCAGAGCTATTCCATGCTAGGAACTACCTTTGTTTTTGTGGTTGTTGTGGAGGTGGATTCTGAGCCATGTAAACTGGATTGTGAGTTTGAGTAGGTGGTACACTAGTAGTAGTACTATCTGGACTTGAAGGAGTGGTAAACACACCAATGAAATGTGAAGATTTTGTACGTGATGTATGAGGTAAGGTGACCAATCAAGGATGTTCCCCTAATATTTAGGTGTCAAGTTCAAAGAACTCAATAGGATTTTTAAGATTTTTGGCCTTCAATCTTGTGATCATGAAGTACAAATTTCATTGAATTCACATTCGAAGGCCTCTAGGTATAGTTGTGTCACCAAATGTTTTAACTATACAACATGAAGGTGAACATCAAACCCCAATACTGTTGAAAGTGGAACTTTTGGGGTCCCATCAAGCATGCCAAAAATTATTGATCAAATATATAACTAAAATACAAACATGCATTTGTGCCCTAGACATGACCAACATTGAAATGCCGAAGGAAATAAATATCCTTCGGGCCAATATCTAGAGAGAGTTGGCTCCCTTACTAGATCCTACATCGATTTGCAGTTTATAGTTATAGGAAATAAATTGGAAATAATGAAAATGAATGGTAAATATAGTGAAGAACATAAGATTATACTGAGAGGGGGGTGAACAGTATAAGATCACTTTTTACTTTCTTTCCAAATAAATATCAATTAATGTTCTCAATTGCAATAACCAAATATAGTAGTGTGTATTAATAACTCATATAGCAGTAGTAAGCAACATCGCAAGTCACCACACACAATTGAGACACAATATTTAACGGCGTTCCCCCAATGTGGGGTACTCCACAAAAAAATATCCTTATAATATTTCACACATAAATAAGGATCCTTATCCAATACAATGATTTCTTTGATCTGCTCAAAGCTAGGCAATAACAAGTTCACACAGAACTTTTCCAAATTTGAATAAAAATCTCACACAGAGCTTGTCTAAAATTGAATAACAAGCTCACACAAAAATTTTCCATATCTGAATAACAAGCTCACACAAAACTTGTCTAAAACTGAATAACAAGCTCACACAAAACTTGTCCAAAATTGCTCTAAGAAGCTCACCAAGAAGTTGCCCAAATTTGCTCTAGCAAGCGCACCAAGAACTTGCCTAAGTCTGCTCTAACAAGCTTACTAATAAATTGTCCAAATATTCTCTAGAAATCTCACCAAGAACATGCCCAAATTTTCTCTAGCAAGCTCACCAAGAACCTGCTCAAATCTGTCCACAAATCTATCCTAAAACTGTCCATAAAGTTGTCTTAAAACTGTCCACAAAACTGTCCCAAAACTATCCACAAAGCTGTCCCAAAACTGTCTACAAAGTTATCCACAAACTTTCCACAAAGCTGTTCCAAAATTATTCATAAAGCTGCCCACAAAGCCTTCTCAAAGGCTCAATCAATCATGCTCAAGTAGTACTCAAATCTCATCCACAAATATATCAAGGAAAATCTCAAATATGAACTCAACAATGAATGGCAATGTACTCTTCAATGGATGACAACAATGATCCACAATGATCTCAACTCAACTCAACTCAAATCAACTCATATAAGCATAAAGAGAATTGTTAGAGACTCAATATGTTCTAAGCTCAATCTCAACTCAACTCAAGTCAACTCATAGAAGCATAAAGAGAATTGTTAGAGACTCAATATGTTCTAATCTCAATATCAACTCAAATTGGAATTATGGAATAGTTTATTTCATGGAACTTGGCCAATCACCTCACACAATCACTTGACTAGGCTCAATCAAATCAAATCAACCAATCACCACAAGGGACTATTATTTCTCATAAAAATCTTAGTCCAAGCATGTATCAACCAACTCAAATGTTTCCAACAATGCTCAACCACAAATCTCACATAAAAATGATACTCATGTTCTTTTCAAGTTATTTCACAACCAATGGGCTTCAACAACTATGCTTATAAAACAAGGTTTAAACACAACTCTCAACCATAAAACCTTGAAGAATTCAACCAACCACTTTCGAAAAGGAAACCACAATCAATCCTTTTCACTCCAATGATATTTCAAAAATCAACCACCATAAACAATAAATAGAAGATTGTGCCCATACCTTTTTGATGCCAAGAAGCTGTCCATAAAATATTCCAAACTAAACACAACTTTCCTTTCCAATATCAATAAGCGTTAGTGGACTTCAAATAATAATCACAAGATAAGCATAACTCAATTTACACCTTTTTACTCCAACTTAATAAACACATCCACCAAAGTCCTTTTTAATAAAACCCTTATCAAAAATAATAATCAATAAGGCTCTCAAAAATATTTTATAACAACTCCTTATTTCTCCTAAATATTAATTTTTCAATTTCATGAATATCAAATTAAATCAACAACTCATCCACCTTTGAAATAATAATCACAACCCTTATAAAAATAAATTTTAATTAAAAAATTTAATTATTCCTTAACCACCTTATAACTCCTATCCTAGGGCATCAACGAAATTAAAATAGAGCAAAACGTAATTACCTCCTCAAGGGGATTCAAACCCCAAAATTGCACACACCGTGAGTGCCTTAGTCATGGCTAAGGTTTCCACATGAGCTAGCCACTCGTTTGAAATAAAAAGGCATGACGTGCCTTAAGTCCTTCCTCCCCTCCACGCAAACCAAAAGTGCTTCGAGTGCTTTCCTTCTAATGCCTTCGAATGCAGTCAAGGAGATTCGAACCTTGACGTAAAGCACTACCACACACCTTAACAAAAATCTAATTGCCAATGCACCACTCTGCCCACAACATCTTGGGCTTCGACCACCCTTGGATTTATTCATTGTCTCCCTTTTCAAAATGATTTTCTCACGAGCTCTCTTTGGATGCTTGGCCAACGATTAACACGAGGAAGGAGTAATTTCAAATGAACCTTAGGATCCCCCTTTATATAGTATTCTCCTCATTTTCGATGACGTCGGCGCATTATTGATATTCCCTATTTCTTTAGACGTTGGCACTAAATTTAATTTTAATTTTAATTTTAAATAATTAAAATTTAAACTAAATATTTAAAATTAAATATCTCCATCATCGGGGCACATTTTTTGATGAAACGAAAGGCCAACCTGGGTTTTAAGAAAAACCCATTTCAAATATGCTATCCATGGTTTTAAATAAAACACTTTAGTTTTCCTACCTTGGTTTTCACAAAAACCCTAATTTTATCCATGCTTTCCAAAATATCATTTACCCACCAAAACTCAAAGTGATCCATAAACCATCAATGATTCATGTGACATCAATGACAACATAAAATAACTCAAATTACAAACAATATCCCCATTTTTCATTGATGGCAACACCTCTAAAGAAAAAACCACAATCACAATAAAAACCATCTCTGAGAATCAAAGTTGCTCCCCTGACTCAATAATCTCTATGGAAACTACTCCCCCTAACTCAATGCTCTCTTTGAAGGCTGATCCCCCTAACTCAATGCTCTCCCCCTTACTCAAATCTCTCCCATTTTGACATCAATGGCAAAAGGGACACCTATGGGGCTAAAATATATGACTCTTAAAATTAGCCCCCTCACCACCTTCTCTTTTGAGGTGATTAATTTTGGGGTGGGAGTACTTTTACTCCCATATCACATTGTTTATTTCCTCTATCAACTTCCTTCCATATTTTTTTGATATCTTTCTCTTGATGAATTACTTGATCTTCTTGTCTAGAACCTGTTTGACCTTCTTGCCTTAAACCTGTTTGGCCTTCTTGCATTGAACTTGTTTGGAATTGATTCTTACACCATTTTGCAATATGCCCAAAGTTATTGCAATTAAAACACTTGATATTGTAGCCTTTGTATGGTGCCCATGTCCTGAATTCATTCTTAAAATAATTTCCATATCCATTCCTTTCCCGAACCCTGTATTGTGAAGCTTTGTTTTCATGACCATTATGACCATGAATTCTAAATTGTGAAGCTCTAAAACCAAAACCATGTTGCTCATTTCCTTTGCACTAAAAATCTCTATGACCAATCCTATTGCATGAGAAGCAATGTCCTTGAGAACCATACCTTCTTCCTTTGAAGTTTATTCAAACAAAATCAAACTTCTTTGATCCATGGGTCCTGTAGTGTATAGGCCTATGTCCAAATCCATTACAAGAAAAAAAAATTCCTTGCAAATCCCTTTGTTCATGCCTTGGTTCTTCATACCTTTCTTGACCATTATCCTTATGATCATTTTCAACTTGTGCATTGCATCCTTGAACCTTCTTTGTAGCATCTAAAACTTATTTCTTAGTTTCTTCCTTTCTTTTCTCTTCAAGAATTTCTTTTCCCTTTTATCTTGATTCACCTCTCTCAAAACAAGAATAAAACTGAATATTTGGATCCATATGAAATTTAGAATTTTCCTCACAAATATTAGGTGCTTCCTTGCTTTCATTTTTTAGAAATTCCTTTCCTTTTGAGTGTGATTTTTATTGGGAGTAATATACAGCCTTAAAATAAGTTTCCACTCCTTTTTGAACCTTTTCATCTAATGTATCATGTCTTTTTGTGGTTACCATTAGTTCTTCATTCATCCTTTATTCTATCCTTTTTGAATTTTGAAGCTCTTCTCTGATATTATTGATTGTTTGAAGTAGTTCTTCTCTGATTTTGACATCTGTTCAAATATTGTTTTCAAGATTCCTATATTCTTCTTTTAGCCTTTTGATTTCTGATTTTTGTTTACTTAGCTCATCCTCTTCCTTTTATATAACAAAAAGTGAGACTTATTTGTTTTTAGTGTCATTGAGACCATTATAATCTTCTATAGAAAACAAACTCTCAATATTTCTTTGACCATGCTTGTTTCCTTGATGTGTCATCTCATCTTCACTATCACTGAAACCATTGCAATATCTTGATCTGTGATATATTTGACCACACACAAAGCACATCTCTCATTAACCTTCTATTCCTAATAATATATGTTCTTCTTTTTCATCATCTGATTTGTCTTTATCACTATGATCTGAGCTATCACTTGCTTCTACAATGTAGTAATATTTCTTTGCCTTACAAAAAATTTCTTCTTCTCATACCTGTTTTGCTTGTATCTATCATCTTTGTCATGCTTATGCTTTCCATATTCTTTTCTTATTTGACCCTATTTTTCATCATCACTATTTTCTTCATGTGGACACATGTATGCATAGTTACCAAGATCACCACACTTGTAGCATCTGACTTTCCTTATATCTCTAAAATTCCTTGAGTCCTTATTCCTTTTGATGAAGTTAGCTTCCTCATCATTATCTCAAACTCTATCTGTCTCTGGAACTTTCCCTTTCTATTTCTCTAAAGCCTTGAATGCAATCTCTTTTATTGGAACCTAATGCTTACTTACCCTCATCTCATAAGCTGTAAGAGTTCCTTGCAATTCTTCCATTGTTAGCTTGTTGATATCCATTGTTTCTTCTATTTTTGAAACCTTAACATCATATTTCATGAGAAGTGATCTCAAAACCTTTTGAGTAACTTCTAATTCTTTCATATTAAAACCTAGGCCTCTCATGGTGTTAGTAATCTCATCAAATCGAAATAAAAACTTTGCAATATCTTCAGAATCTTTCCATTTTTAATTCCTCAAATAATTTTCTATGATTTTGTAGTTGTAGACACCAAAACAACACCAATCCGATTATGTGACGACAAGCACTGATCGCATTGACACACACAGACCCCTAGGGCAGCCCCCAGAGGTTAAACAGTGGTCCTAACCACTCCCAAAAGTAGTTTGGAGGTCAGAGGTCAATTTGGCACCTTTTTGGCACCTTGCTCTCTACTCGTCCCACCTAGGGATGAATACAAACTGGCATTCATCCCACCCAGGGATGAATATCAGCATTCACCCCAGGGTGAGGCGAATAGCAAGTTTGACTGGCAAAAATTCAAACCTCGACAAGTCCGCTAGTTAACTGAAGCTTCAGGCCATGCAATTGCGAGGAATGACTTCAAATCAAGGAGAGAGACTTCAGTCATGCATGTATTTGATTTTGGAGACCTCATGCAAGGAGACTCTAAATCAGGGAATTATCTTTTCTCTCAAAATAGGACAAACAACTCAAGTGGCGCCCTCGCATGCGCAATTCAAACAGAGAGACCCTAGGTCTATAAATTGGTGAGTTTTCTCACCCAAAAGATATACAGAGAAGGAGCATTTGAGCAATGAAGTGCTACCAATTTACATACCTACTTGCGATTTGTGCCTTTCACATCCTTAATCTCTCATTCGAAAGGGAGGTTATTGGGTGATTATTGGAAGCACGAATCCGGACCCAAAACCCAATATTTGGCCACAATATCCCACAAAATTTGTCGACAACACCCCATAAGAAGTTTTGGACCCATCCCAAGTGGATTGGTGCCGAAACAGAGTCCCAAACGGTGGGCGTCCTGCCCCGGTGCCCCCAAGCTATCGTAGCCCTAATCGCCCCACCCCAGAGTGATTAGAAATCTGTGATAGATTTCTCTGATTTTTCTTTTGCATCTTATTCTAGGTTATTTAAATAGGCTGTAGTTTAAATTTCACTTCATTCTGAGCATTTTTGACCATGTTTTTATCATTTCCCGCCTTTACTAACTTGCAGATGGCACCATCAAAATATGGGTGATAGAGGCCAAATTGGAGAAATATGACCTTCTGGGTCTTCCCAAAACACCCCCAATTAGCTAACCCCAACTTTGTAGGTCATTTGGAGCTTCCTAGATAGGACATTGAAGAGGGTGCTTTCTGACAATTTATTACAGGTTTATTCGTCCCACCCTAGAGCGAATACAAATCTGTGAGGAATTTCTCGACTGTTCCTTTTGCAGTGGCCTCTTGGTAACATATTCATGCTTCTATTAAATTTTTAGGTCGATCTGAGGTCATTTGGTTATCGTTTTAATATTTTCATGCATACACTAACAGTAGGCCTTGGGAAATACATGTTTTATTCTATCTGTAGGTGCTACTAATATTTTCTGTTTCTTTGAATGTAGGTTTTCGACATCAGAGGAGCAGGAAGGAGTCAACAATCATATACACAAGTGGCGGTGATATTTTGGTCCACCCATCTTACATGTGGGCATGCGGAAGAAGGATTGCTATCCATGGATGTGATAAGAAACATATTTGATGCTCCTATCCCCTAAAAAGGAAGGAGATATATTGTAACATGACTTTGAAAGCATATCAATAAATAGGACCCTATTCCATATTACTTTTATCTTGTGTCGATTCGTTTATGTTCTTTCCTTTCATGCATTTTTCAATATATAGGCTTTTAGCGTTAAGTTTGGTTTTATACGCATCGTGCTTGGCATTTTCCTTTTTGTTTCCGTATCCTCGTGCTTTCATTGGTGATCATGGTGGGACCTCTATCCCTTGATTTTTAAGATTAAATTTTTGATCAAAGTTGCTTGTTTTTGCTTACAAGTACCAAGTTTTCAAATGTTGGACTGTTGTTCATTTTAGTCTGTGATGAGTACAGAGCTAGAATTCGTCTTATCTAGGGATGAATAGGAATTCGTCCTACCCTAGAATGAATATAGATCTGTTATTCATCTCACCCCGGGATGAATAGCTCTCTATGCAATTTCAGGAATTTAGAGACATCCGATTTGGGCAGAGAAGAGGTAGAGGTCCTAAACACCTTCTGTCAATTCTTTGCTTTTTGTTCTCTAGTTATTTGCTTGCATAGGAGAGTTTGAATGCTTGTTTGCTTCATTTATGCAACTTAAAAAGAACCCCACACACCATGTGGTAATTTGAAACAACAAGGAGTTGGTCGTAAAACCCCAACCCTTGAGCAAGACCAACGGTGGATTTCATCACCACCTTGGCTTGAGATACTGCATACATAACCCCGATCGTGACTGTTGCTAGACGTAAATCTTGATGAAAGCTGACCAAGTGTAGCTGGGGTGATTCCCAGCACATGAGGATAAGTCTTCTATGGTAGGTGTCATAAATAGAGTGATTCCCCTTCCGTACCGCCTATGTTCCACGTACCATCTGCTCTCACGTACCAATAGTTTCCCTCACGTAAGGGCGGGTATATAGAGAGGTTGGTATATCGGCCTTGCAATGGTATATCGAAGGGGCGACCATTTTTGGGAGTCATAAGAGCCATCATATTGCATTTAAATGTTCTTTACAAAAGCTTTCAAAACAAACATCAAAACACACTAAACCAGGTTTAGGGCACACTTTTAATCTTTAAATGAGATAACCATTGTTTTGATTGTGTGATATTTCCTATTTAGTGTAGCATAAGAAATCCTAAAAGAAGATAAAAATCTACGCATCTTTAGGTAAGCATCACCATGGTGTACACCCGTAGCCGAGCCCAATCACGGGCAAGCACTGTAGAGAGTGCACAAAGGGGGGCAAGTCACCTCCGATATAGTCCTGAGGACTTAGTCATCCCGCCTTGGTGGCATGGCACCCAAGATAGTCCACATCATGCCATAACAGAATAGGATTATAGAGGCACCTCTTTGAGGGGCACCCCCACTCAACATAGATCCTTTCAAGAGGAGAACCTACACGTGGCACTCAACATAGATAGGAGACCTCCCTTAGACGCTCGTTATGAGTGGCCTAGTGATGAAGTGCTAGAGCAACATAGGGTCCATAAGGAGGGGCCACATGATTTTGTCATCCCTCCTCTACCCCGTATTACTGTTAGAAACACTAGACCAAATCCAGAGTATCAAGCTCTCCAGACAGGGCAAGACAATTCTGCCCGCACCTTGCATGCATATGAAAGGGAGTACGAGGAAGACTACCACGTTCCTCAAGAGCAGTACACAACATGGGAGCGATGTACCTCCACACCTGCTATGTATCAGGATCACCCATTGAGGCTAGAGCCTCAGGTGAATGCCGCTAACCTCGATAGAGGAAAGCAACCCATAGGGATCTCGGATCACCATGACCGAGATAGACATGTAGGAGAGGCATCTAGGCTTCCTAAACAAGAGACGATGGAACAAATTGACTTGGAATTTTCTAGACATGCCACCCGCCAAGCACAAATCACGCAGCTCAGGCAAGATCAACAATAGTTAGAGCATCTGTACCACCTTAGCAAAGAGCGCATTCAGCATCAGACAACCAAATTGCTTCATAACAATGTGCCTGAGAAGGTCCCAACCCCTCGCATGCATAAAGTAGAAGTGTATGAGAGGCATAACCCCTTGGTGCGAGATAGGTCTCCGTGACCTCATCAAGTACTGCCTCCAAGACCTCCTAGACTTGAGCGGGAGGCCACTCCTAGAAACAATGATGGGCACCCTCCGTGGGCACCCACCCATGTTTATAGGTCTCGTCTAGGCACTCCTCAAGAAGCTTATGAGGAGTATGAACAAGAAGAAGAGCGGGCTGAAATGCCCTACCAAGGTAGAGGGGTTGCTATCTAGCCACCCCTCCATAGGCCTCAAGTTCCCCACAACCCACAATGGGAGCAAACTAAGGAGGAAGAAATCAAATCCTTCGATGCATATAAAGCGTTGCTAGAGCGCTTAGAATCTATGGAGATCAAGACTTCTGGGCCCCAAAATCCCACTTTATGCCAACTCCGTAGTCATCCTGTGCATCCGTCAGTGTCGGCACCTCCATACCCTGAACACTTTAAACTGCCCTAGTTGGCACTCTTTAGAGGGGAGGAGGATGCCCAAGAGCATGTGACTAGATTCTTGAGCCAGTGCTTTGGCATTCAGGACAATGATGCTTTGTTACTAAGAACATTTATAACCACATTCGTAGGCCCTACCTCGGATTGGTTCACTCAGTTGCCAAAACATAGCATCAGTAACTTGGATCAGCTAGTGGACGCATTCCTCGAATGCTTCACCTTCAACACCAAGAAAAATGCATCATTAAGTGACCTAGCTAGCCTCAGGTAGTATGAGGAAGAGACCATGGCGGCATATGGGAACCGATGGAGGATGCTACTTTCAAAGCTGCCCTACCTCCCTCCCATGTCCGACCTGACTCAGATGTTCTCAAAGAGCTGTTTGAGATCGATCTCCATGCTATTGTAGCTGCAGCAATATGCCACTTTAGAGGAAGCTCTAGCGCAAGCCAGAATCATTGAGGAGATCAAGATACAGGATGGCGAGATCGCCAAACCTAAGAAGAAAGAATGGACCAAGAACACCAAAATAGGGACCACGCAACAGAAACCCACTGCGGTCAATCAGGTTGCTATCAACGTCCCTAAGCTTGCACAAGCAACACAACCTCAAAAGGCTAACTATCATGCGGTGCCTCCTAACAATTATGATAGAGAAAACCAGAGGCAGGAACAAAATCAATAGCGTCACCCTAGGCGACAATTTACACCTTACACAGAGTCCAGAGACTCCCTGTTTGACCGCTTGTCAATGACGAACTTGATCAACCTGCCAGAGATTCAAACTATAGACCCCAATGCACCGAAGCCTAAGGGGTACTGGGAGGACTTGTATTGTAGGTTCCATAGGTGGAAGGGACATGATCTTAATGCATGTTGGAAGTTCAAAGGTTTGGTACAAGACCTAATCGACAATAAGACATTGGCGATGGACAACCCCGTAGCACCAAACAACCAACATATGGGAGTCTTCAGAGACCCCTTGCCTACCCATGATGCGTAGGAAAAACCCCTTCAAGTCAATGAGGTGCAACAAAATTGCCCCATGCAGGGGTATGTAGGGATGATAAGCATCGTGACTAGGAACAGGAGGTATCAAGGAGCTGCCCCTGTGGCGGCCACTAGAGAAGTTCCATCGACGTCACAACCTCAACAACACCCTACGCAACCTCCCTCGCCTAGACCAGTGGCCATGATTCGGACTAGACTTACCCAAAGTCTAAGGACCATGTCGGCTAGGCTCTCCATATACGAGCTCATTCAACAATCAGCGCCCCATCGGGAGGCTCTAATGGAGATATTAAAAGCCATCGAGTTGCAGCCCCATGAAGCAAACTCTTTCAACAACTTCGTGGGACATGTAAAACAATGTACAGAACCAGTCATCACCTTTAGAGAAGATGAATTGAAATCAGTGATTGGTGATGTGGCGGATCCACCCCTGCACGTTATTGCATGGGTCAATGGGATTCCATATAAGAGGGTGTTGGTGGACACTGGCTCATCCAGTAATATCATCACAATAGCGACATTGAAACATCTGAAGTTGTCGGCATCTCACATCGTGGCCTCCACCTATACACTGTGAGCATTCAATGATGCAATATGCTCGATGGTTGGCACAATTGTCCTACCCATCCAAGTGGGACAAAAGACTATTCATACATTGTGCCACATCTTGGAAGGTGAGATGGCTTATAATATCTTGTTGGGCCGGCCTTGGATCAGGGATATGAAGTGTGTCCCTTCAATAGCTCATCAGTGCCTAAAGTATACATTTGAAGGATAGGTGCATGTAGTCCCGATAGACTTAGAGCCCTTCAAGTACTGCAATACGATGCAATTCATGCCGCAATCGACCCTCCCATCAACACATTTGGATTTTTAGTTGAATCCATCTAACCAGGGTCCGATTCCGTAGGCATCCCCATTGCCGAGTCCATCAAATCCCTAGCAGGGCCCATCTTCCTCATCTGGTCCTTCAACAATGATGCCACCTACGGTGGCCACACCAAAGGACAAGGGAAAGAAACCCCTGGAAGAGGAACCACCCCTAGTCTCAACCATCTCTACCGAAGAGATGCCTAGCCGAATGGAAGTCGAGATGCCTAGTTCACCCCACATGGAGTGGACTCAGGAAGGACTCCCATTCGCTCCCCCTCAACCACCAACGATCACCGTTGAGATGGCCAACACGGGCCTAGGGGAGTATCTAGTGAGGAACATTGTAGCAACACCCACACTTGAGTCCATGCAGGACATGGGGAGACCTCGACTCCCCATCGGCTCTGTGGTTCCTCTAGGCTACCCACCCAATCAGACAAACTTTGTTTATGGGGGCCTGGATAATGGCATTGAAACTTGTATGCAAGAAGACGAAGATGAAGAGCCCTTTGTTGAGGATGTCAACTATTTGTCCAACCCTGACTTCGCTTTGAGATATCTTGGCCAATGCAATTGGCATGGATATGGGTTGGGCAGGTATGAGCAAGGAGTGCGTGTTCTTTGCCAACCGAGATATCAAATGTCGTATGACAAGTCAGGAGTAGGGTTCAACCACCCCTTGCCCCTAGACATCTTGGTAGAGAACATGCAAGGCCTAGGGATAGGCAACAAGGATGGGTTGGCATTAGATCCATATGCCAATCCTAACACAACATATACATTGGGAGATTATCACCCATTGCTAACAACCAACCTTGTTGACCATAACAACCCTTTCCCTTCGACCAAAAATGGAGAAAATTCGAGGACTCACCTACAAGAGGGATATGGACAAGACCAAGAAGGGTCTTCAAAAGATGAGTCAGAATACGAGGTAGCACCTTGGGATCCTTTTGAGTCTGATAGCAATCATTCACAAGTACATCCCATGGATGATTATCAAGAGAGCTTCCTGACAATGTTCCCTTTGGATGCTCCAATTGAGCATATGCCACCTCAAGAGAATCAGGTCCCCCCGTAGAGAGCGGAACAACCTCGATGGGACCACATTAATTTGCTCGAGCAAGATGAGCCTCATATGTCGCAAACAGCTATTGGAGCCAACGAAGGCCTTTGGATCTCCGACAGTGATTATGAAGATGAAACTGAGATGGCTTATCTCAATCATATGCGACAACAACAATATCCCTTGGACATAGATGACATGTTTGAATAGTTACACATAGGGCCAAGGCATAGGTGGCACCTAAACCAGGTGCAGTTATAGCAATTACTGCACCCGCCACTCTAGGTATACAGAGAGCATCTTCCGCCTGGAGACCCTATAAAACCATCAGTGCCTAGGGCGGACCCTGTCTTCTTATCCATGCATAGGGCTGATCCATTTGTGCCAGTACCCACAGAGCCAGATCCGAAGCACAAAGATCATCTAGGATGTCCGAGCAGTCACACCCATGGTAATGGAGACCACAATCATTTCATCAACATGATCTCCATTGATTTAACCACCCCCATCCATGATCCAGCCGACCCGACACGGTCATTGCATCTAGACCTAGATGCTATAGACTAGGATCGCATTGACACACCGCCATCCCCATCAGAGTACTGGCCTTGTGGTGGGATGTTCCATTTCACCCCAGGATAGACTCAGGATGTCTTCCATGCTGAAGAGGAACTCGACGTTCCGAACGATGATCTAAATTCAGCAAATGATATCCACTTGATCCCAACTCCACACCAGTTGGAGGACGGGTCCCACATGTCGATCGAGGAGACGACTGACGTAGACATCGGCTCAGATCCAATGAATTTGCAAATCATCAAGCTAGGGGTAAGTCTATCCCCCGAAGAGCAAGCCGACTACATTGCCCTTCTCAAAGAGAAGAAGGAGGTTTTTGCATGGTCATACAAAGACATGCCGGGGCTAGACCCATAGCTAGTCATGCATAATCTAACGCTTGATCCGACAGTCAAGCTAGTAAAGCAAAAACTACGTAAGATGCACCCAAAAGTGGCCTTAATGGTCAAATATGAGCTACAAAAGTTGTTGGATGCACAGTTTGTCATCTACGTGGATTACCCACCATGGTTGTCTAACATGGTGCCCATCAAAAAGCTCGATGGGAGGATTCGCATATGCACCAATTTTCGAGATCTAAACAAAGCGAGTCCTAAGGATGATTTTCCCTTGCCTAGCATCGACGCATTGGTAGACGCTACAGTGGGCCATGAAATGCTTTCCCTCATGGATGGTTTCTCGGGATACAATCAAATTCGTATCAATCCCGAGGACCAACTAAAAATGGCGTTCACAATGCCTTGGGGGACATTTTGCTATAAGGTCATGCCTTTTGGCCTTAAAAATGCTGGTGCCACCTACCAACGTGCCATGACGTACATCTTCCATGATTACATGCACAAAACTTTGGAAGATTACATGGATGATTTGTTGGCCAAATCTCTTTTGCGCCCAGATCATCTCGATGACTTAAGCAAGATCCTCGATCGCCTCATGGAACATAAAGTCGGACTAAACCCCAAGAAGTGCGTATTTGGCATCACATCTGGAAAGCTCTTGGGTTACATAGTCTCCAAATGAGGAATCGAGGTAGACCCACACAAAGTCAAGGCAATCCTTGAAATGCTTCCCCCAACTACCATCAAGCAGCTCAAAAGTCTACAGGGAAAGGTCGCGTCAATCAAGCGCTTCATAGCGCAACTATCTGACAAGTGCCGACCCATGAATAAATTATTGCACAAGGGGGTAACATTTCACTGGGATGACGAGTGCCAGTCAGCCTTTGATGACATTAAACAATACTTGGCTTCACCGCCAGTATTGGCACCACCTAGACCAGGAGTGTCATTCTACTTATACATCTCAGCTACTGAGGTGGCACTGGGCGCCATGCTATCCCAGAAAAATGAACTACACAAAGAACAGGCTACTTACTATCTTAGCCACACCCTGGTCAGTTATGAACTTAACTATGCATACGTTGAGAAGCTCTACTTGGCAGTGGTGTTTGCTACCAAAAAGCTATGCCACTACATGCTCAACAATACGACGTATGTTGTGTCTAAGGAGAATCCATTGCGATACATGATGAGTCGTACTTATCATAGTAGCCGCACGACGAAATGGATCATGTTGTTGACGGAGTTTGACATAGAATTCATTGGACAGAAATCCATAAAAGGTCAAGTCATCACCGATCAACTGGTAGAGGCTCCTCTTGAAGACGATCAGCCTCTGACCGTAGAACTACCTGATGATGGGGTTTTCCATGTTTCAGAATCGCCAGATTTTGATGAGCCTGAGTCACAGGTTGACATGACCCTATTCTTCGATGGTTCTAAATGTGAGCAAGGAGGTGGCACAGGAATTGTATTCTTCACTCCACAAGGGGCTCCAATGCCTCTGTCATTTAAATTAGACTTCCCGTGCACCAACAACAATGCAGAATACGAAGCCTTGCTCATAGGTCTTCAGACAACAATCACCATGAACATTAAACGTTTAAACATCTTTGGTGATTCGTTGTTAATTGTCAATCAAGTAAAGGGGATATTCCAATGTAAATGCCCAGTTCTGCAGGCCTACAAAGCCCTTGTGGACAAATTCCTGGCACAACTTGAATGGTATGACATCGAGGCACTCCCTCGATCATCGAATCATTTTGTGGATACTATGGCCTCCTTGGGGTCACTAATCCCGCAAGACCCTTCCGGTGAGATGACAACCATTCAGGTCAAAACATTATCGCAATCCATGATGGAGCGTGCAAGCTCTGACCTAACGCCAGGAATCCACCTGATCCAGATTGAACCATCTCAGGATAGGTTCTCTCGAATCCATGATTGTCTGACTCGAGCCAACTGGGGGTCCTTGTTCTCCCCGACCCCTCTTAATAGCAACACAACGCTATTTTTACAAGTTCTTTCCCGCTCAGCTTTTGCTAGGGATGAACTTCAAGAGGGATTGGCCATTCATACCATCGAGGTTTCTGATCAGCAGGATTGGTACACACCCATAAGGGATTACCTCAAGCTAGGTAACCTCCCACTTGGATTGACACAAGCCATGAAAAGATCATTTAAATAGAAAGCGGCAAAACATGTCTTGTTAGGAGACATTTTGTATCATCGAAGCTATGAAGGAATCCTCCTCCATTGCTTGGACCAGCAAGAGTCCGCTTGGGCGATCACCCAAGCACACGATGGTACATGTGGTGGCCACTTCAGCGGTATGGCCATCGCAAAGCGCATTCTTCGCATGGGCTATTATTGGCCATCTTTAGAGCGAGATTGTTGCGCATATGTAAAGAAGTGCATGAAGTGTCAACACCATGCTAATTTGACACACGTACCTTCTCAGGCCTTGCAACCGATCCAATCGGCTTGGCCTTTTTCATAGTGGGGCTTCGATCTAATCGAAAAGATCTCCCCTGCATCGTCGAGTCATCACACGTTCATCATAACGGCCACAGAGTACTTCACCAAGTGGGTGGAAGCAATTCCGCTAACCTCTACGACTGGAACCCGCATTGCGGAGTTTATTTTGCATAACATCATATGTCATTTTGGTATTCCATCCAAGATCCTTTCGGATAATGGGACGTCATTCAAGAATAAAGATGTGCGTGCTTTGACCACAAAGTACAAAATTCAGCATAGTTTTTCAACACCCTATTATCCGTAGGCAAATGGGCAAGTAGAGGCATCAAACAAAATGCTAGTCGCCATCCTCAAAAAGACCATCATAGATAGTCATAAGGATTGGCACATTCAAATCCCGCTTGCCCTATGGGCTTATCGCACTAGCATTCGGATGCCCACTAGGGCAACTCCATTTTCTCTGGTGTATGGCTCCAAGGCAGTCATGCCTCTTGAGTTGGAAATCCCTTCCCTACGCATTTCAATGCAAGAGTTCATCGATGATGACACTACATGGTAGGCCCGGTTAGACCAACTGACGTTGCTCGATGAACGACGCGTCAATGCTCTCGAGCATTTGCGTATCTATCAAGAGCGACTTAAGAAAGCATACAACATGAAGGTCCACCTAAGGGAATTTTAGGTTGGTGACTTGGTCTTAAAAGAGAACCAACATAATTCTAATTTTTCATCCCATCTAAGGGACAAGTTCATGGCAAACTGGTTAGGTCCTTATGTGATTGATAGTAGAATAGGACCTGGAACATACCGACTCACCTCTCTTGAAGGAATCAAGGAACTAGAACCCTTGAACATCAGTCATTTGAGGCCATTCCACATTTAGAGAGCCATAGTCCAACCAAAAGCTCCAAGGATTCTCACAATCGCTTGGTCAACCCCAAAATTCCCCAAAGGTATCCATAAACCCTTTGGTCAAACCAAAAGCTCCAAGGATTCTCACAATCGCTTGGTCAACCCCAAAAATGCCCCAAAGGTATCCATAAACCCTTTGGTCAAACCAAAAGCTCCAAGGATTCCCACAATCACTTGGTCAACCCCAAAAAATGCCCCAAAGGTATCCATAAACCCTTTGGTCAAACCAAAAGCTCCAAGGGTTACCATAACCGCTTGGTCAAAATAAATATTCAAAAAACAAACAAAAACAATAAAATCATCAAAAATAACAAAAAAAATTGCATTTCAATTCCATGCATACTCGTAAAAATCAAAATACAAAAATATAGGTTGCATTAGGCATCACATCCATACATTGCATATTTGCTAGGTCATACAAGTCAAAAGCACCATAGACTGTCATTACTTGGAAAATTCCATCATTTTCCACATCAAATCCATTTTATAAACACATACATCCAGGATAACACCATCCCCATTTTTAGCATAGTCAGTTGTCTCCTAATGTATATAGGGTTTTCGTCATTCAACTGTCTTTAAATTTCTAGCCAAAA
The DNA here is from genome assembly GCA_028583015.1 of Wollemia nobilis. Lineage (NCBI taxonomy): Eukaryota > Viridiplantae > Streptophyta > Pinopsida > Araucariales > Araucariaceae > Wollemia > Wollemia nobilis. The sequence goes on along the minus strand of JAQPPZ010016967.1, from coordinate 2,896,205 downwards.
ACTGTATACAAGTTAAATAGATTTTACACGGGAAAGTTTTACTTGGATCACGCCTCGTTACGTAACATCCCTACACAAGTTAAAACACATAAAATAATTCCTAAGTTGTGTGAATGCAAGAGAAACCTACAAAGCAGTCTAGGGTACCATAGGTGAAAGATTAGCCTGTTCATCCCCCTGTGCGAATGGTTCAAGAGTGCTGAGAATTGACAAAAGGACGAGCTCTTCCCCATCAATTCCCCCTAATAAATAGTGGTTTTCACCACTACCAAAAATCCCAATCACCGTTGGTCCCCAAAGTTGTAAGGATTCGTACTACACGTCCCTGCCAAGGATGGGTAGTCATCCCCAAGACCTAAAAGGATCGATGCCATTCAAAAACAAATTCCCAACAAGCCATCATCATGACCATCTCCACTCACCTTTGGTCTCAAAGTTGTAAGGATTCATACTACACGTCCCTGAATAGGATGGGTAGTCATCCCCAAGGCCTAAAATATCAATGCCCTTACTTCATAATCTCCATAATCCCCTTTGGTTCCCAAAGTCGTAAGGATTCGTACTACACGTCCCTGAACAGGATGGGTAGTCATCCCCAAGGCCAAAAGGATCAATGCCATTCATAAGCCACAAACTTACAAGCTCAACCTTACAAAGCTCAAAATACAAAATCAAATAACAGTGGTTATCACCACTATTCAAAATCCTTGCTCAAAAAGAAAAACAAAAAGAGAAAAATAAATAGTGATTTTCATCACTATGTAGACGAGCAAGTATCCTAAACCATTGAGCAAACACACAACCTAAACTTGAATCCCTAGAATTCTCAGCATTCGAAAACCATCTAGGTGATCCTCATTACGGGTTTGGTGGATAGCCTACTTGGCAATGGCGGTATCCTAACCGCATGATGATATGTCTATCACATTAGCTTTGCATGTGAGCAGACCAATGTTTGCATGTGGATGAGCTAGCTTATGGTACCTTAGATTGTCCCATGGATTAATCTTACTAAATACAACAACGGAGTTAGTGGAGCTAATTAGGTGATCCTCAGTACAGGTTTGGTTGATAGCCTATCTAGCACTGGCGGTATCCTGATAAATACCACATAAATGAACTCAATTGCACACACAGGGATGTGAAATAACTTGGTTAACCTCAAGTCAGATTTATACCTTGTTCAAAAGTCTTGCGAGATAAATGTACAGTTTTGGCTAGTTAGTTAAAATATCTGAATCTCAGAAAAGCTTAACTACATTTTAAAAACAACTGGTACATTTCATTCCGTACATCACCATCAAAAAATATGCAAAATACAAAAACAAAGTTTTCACATGCAAAGTCATTCCACAAAGTCATCCCATAAGTACAGCAAGCCAGTAAATCTTGTATAGTCTATGGTGCCATCGACAAGTTATCAACAACTCATTTCATTCATTCCATATGCATACATCATATAAATTAGAAACATCGCATTCATAATAGCATATGCATACATCAATGTAAATACATGTACATAAAAACCAAACCATGAAAAGTGCATAAACACCAAAAAAAGAGTCATCTGTATATATATCATCAAAAATGCCCATAAGCTACAATGAACCGGTCCTCTGACCTCGCAACCAAAGCCAAAAACTCAAAAACCCCTAAGCCTAGGGCATCGACCACCATGATCACATAGGATCGGTGCGACGGGAACTACCCCCATGGTGTGGGTCCTATGGGACCCCTCAGGGCAGCTACTGCTAGCCCCCGCATCACGCCCACTAGCCCCCCCTCATCCAATCGCCTGTGATGAGATGATGCTGACTTCTCAGTATCGCTGCCCCTCGTCCGGCGTGAAGACCCACCTCCAGAGGGCTCAGGTACCTGCCCCTTGAGGTGGATGATCTCTCCCTCCAGATCCATCCGATGCTGACACCACTCCACCTCTCATCGATGATACATCGCTACTACATCATCATGCTGTTCCAACACCTTATCCCTCTCCTCCAATGAAACTCCCCAAGCTCCTCATCTCGCCTCTGAAGTAGCCCCTCCAATCATGCATTCTCAGCATGCAACCCTACCTCCATGTCCTTCGAAATTGCCCGAGGCATAGGCGAATCCAAGACAATAGCCTGCTCTGGCTCCCACTACTCCGGGACGTCCTGCACCTCTGGAAGATCCGAAACCCCAATATCCTCCCCCATAAACTCATCCACCTCTACCATATCCACGTCATCCAATGGAACCCCCCCTCACTCACCTAGTGCCTCTGCACCCTCATCCCCTGTTGCACTCGCCTAGAGGCCCCTCGCCTCGCCATCATCGCAAAGTCCACCATTGGTCATACTCCATGATAGTCCCGATGTCATCCACATCTAGGATGTCAATCGTGGTATCTGCATCCTCACCCAGCGGTGCAATGATTGGCCAAGCTAGAGTCCTCTCGTCTCCCCGATGTCGATAGACCACGGGCTCACCAGGAAACCCCTGGCGCACCCCAAACTATCGTGTAACCCAGCCATATGGGAAGAACTCCTACTGAGTCCCATGATGCCCAATCAGCCATCGCCCCCTCCGTACCCATCGGAGCCACTCTCCAGCCTCAGGCCAAGTTGGACAGTCCCTATAGGGGCACCAGAACACCTCCCCTAGAGCAAGCCAAGCGAAGGCATCGACATAGTGCCCTACGACACCTGCCCATCATCGACTCTGTCCCTGCTCCTCAGACCACCACCATAATGCCCCGTAACCAATCTCTCGGTCTACCATCTCTGCTCGAGTCATCCAGGGCAGCCCCATCGGCCTCTCCACTGCTATGTGCTACCAAGCCCAGCACTACAACAAGTAGCTGCAACTAATCCCCTTCCACCTCTAACAACGGACCTCGTACAACTCATCATAGAGCTGTGCCAATAGAGTCTGTCCCCATCTCATGATCATAGGTGCATCCGTAGGACACTCCACCAACCGAAACACCACCTCTAGCAGGTTCCACGGGAACCTCGCACCCGAAGAGTCAGGGAGAAGCATGTTGGAAATAAGGCCCATAAGTAATGCGTGCCTCACTCCCAACACACCCCTCTCTAGCCACCATCGAACCAATATGCCACCAATCTGGCAGTCACCCTCTGCCCTCTCCACTAGGCTGTCCACCCCCATCTCCTCTCCATGTCCAAAGCAACGTGTCAACACTGTTGTCCTCTGATCTCGTGACGTCGTCCGGATCGGCAGTCTGTCTATTGGAATCCGAAGAATCCGATAGACATCCTCCAAGGTCACCGTCATCTCCCCTATTGGGAGATGGAAGGTATTCGTCCGAGGATCCCACAAGTTGATCAGGGTCGTCAGATAGGCCCGATCCCCAACCACCGGCTCCATCCGAGTCACCTGCTTGAGCCCAAGGGCATCAAGCCAATCCTAGTCAGCCAAAGTCAGTGCCTCACATGCTTCAATGAAAATCGTGGGCACACGGTACCGACTCTTCACAACCTACAAAAGAAAACAAAACCAAAAACATTAAAATCCAGGAAAAACTGTACAACTAAAAACAGACATATAACGAGACATAAAATGCACAAAAATACAAAAAACATTCAAAACTAATTTTTTAGTTCTAGGGTTTTTAACTCTAATTGATAAATTAAACAAAAACACAAACAATTCAAAAAATAATTTGTCAGTTCTAGGGTTTTTCACTCTAACAACGATAAATTAAACAAAAACACAAAATTAAAAAAAAAACTAATTGTCAGTTCTAGGGTTTTTAACTCTAACTGATAAATTAAAAACAAAAAATTCAACAAAATCATTTGTCAGTTCTAGGGTTTTTACTCTAACTGATAAATTAAACAAAAACAAACAAAAATTCAAAAAATTAATTTGTCAGTCCTAGGGTTTTAATTCTAACTGATAAATTAAAAAACAAACAAAAAAATTCAAAAAAATCATTTGTCAGTTCTAGGGTTTTTAACTCTAACTGATAAATTAAAAACAAAAAAAATAAAAAAAAATAATAATTTGTCAGTTCTAGGGTTTTAACTCTAACTGATAAATTAAAAACAAAAAAATTAAAACAAAAAATTCATTTGTCAGTTCTAGGGTTTTAACTCTAACTGATAAATTAAAAACAAAAAAATTAAAACAAAATAATTGTTTGTCAGTTCTAGGGTTTTAACTCTAACTGATAAATTAAAAACAAAAAAATTAAAACAAAATAATTGTTTGTCAGTCCTAGGGTTTTTAACTCTAAAAATTGACTGATCACTTACAAACACAAAAACACAAACCACAACAAATAACTAGGGTTGAGCTACGTTTTTACGCTCAGTTTTACCCTACGTTTCTAAACTAATTTTTGATCTTTGTTTAACTAGGGTTACACTAAGTTTTAAGCTAAGTGTTAATTTTGATAGACTAGGGTTTCATTTTTAAATTTGACAAACAAAAAAAAAACAAAAAAAACAAATAACTTGCGGTTTTAAAATCGTAAAGCAAACAAATAATAAAGAGGAAAAGCACTCACTGGTCTCGCTTCGGCTCCACCGCTCGATCCTGTTCGTGCACTCATGGTGGCGAGAAAAATTTGGTAGCGCTTCGCTTCACAGAATTGACCTCCTCCTCCTCAGAGCTCCAAATCGCCAAGGAAAACAAATGCAAATGAGCCCAAAACCCAGTTTTGGCCTTTAAATAGGCTTTTTGAGCCTGTAATCGTTCCACCCTGGGATGAGCACTCTAGTTAGCGCTCGTCCTACCCTGGGACGATTACTAAACTGGTATTCATCCCACCCAGGGACGAATACAGAGCAAAAATTTCAAAAACAACAAAAACTACACAAAATGCACCAAAAACAAGCAAGAAAAGTGTCCGATAAGAGTGCTTTTGCACTTGACAATCCGGGCATGCAAAACAGATGTCGGGGTCACAAATCCTCACTATCCTACTCCCTAAGAAGGCTACCATAGCCGGACCGCTCCACGGGAGGATGGATTTTCGAGAATTTCATCCCCAAACGGTGTCACAAAAGGGTCAAAACCCAACCAAAAATAGCAATAACATTTCCGAACGAAGGCGCTTTTGCGCCTGACATTCTTGGCATCCAAAATAGACGTTGGGGCCACAAATTGTCCCTATCCTACTTCCTAAGAATGCTATCATAGCCAGACCGCTCCACGGGGGGACGAATTTTTGACAATTTCAGCTCCAAAATGCATCACAAAAAAGGGTTAAAACCCACCAAAAATAGGTCAGAATGTTCGAAACGCTTTCGCATTCAACGGTAAACAACTGAAGGCACCCTTACCTAAGTCATCTTGGGTCAAGCGACTCATCACTTTTCTCATGTCGGTCATTCCCTCATCGATTCGTCGCTTGAGGGGGTAGTCACACTTAGTCACCAATCAACAAAGATATACCCAATCAAGGAAATAACACGCATTCAAAGGATCATTGACAAAGACAATCATGCTCCTGCTTGGGGCAGAAAACAAGCAATAATCACAAGCTGATCAAACACTTGGCATTCATGAATCATGAACTCAAGGTTCCCATAGACAAAAGGTTGCGCCCTTTGCCTATTCATGACTGATCAATGTCCAAGCTCAAGTAACACCTCACCGAAAAATGTTAACACTTGAATTAAGTTCCTTAGCTCGTCAGAAGCAAGGATTCAAGAATGCGTGCCCTTTCCATACTTGGGGCATCAAGATTTGGTTAGGTTACTAGGAAACCCTAATCATTAGTGCTTTGGTTATCTATTTTTGCTTGATGCTATGCCTTGCACAGCGCTTCCCAAAAAGGGGCATCTCGTAGACACCAAAATAGCACCAATCCGATTATGTGACGACAAGCACTGATCGCATTGACACACACAGCCCCTAGGGCAGCCCCCAAAGGTTAAACTATGGTCCTGTTGGTCACGAATCTGCCACAGGAAAGGATTTTTATGTGAAATGCGCCCTAGACCCGGCCAACATTGAAAGGCCGAGAGAAAGAAATGTCTCCCGGACCAATCTCCAGAGAGGGCTGGTTCCCTTACTAAATCTAAACTTGATTTCAAGACTAGAGTTGCAGGAAAGAAATGGGAAATATGTGGAAAGAAATGGGAAATAACGGAAAGGGATGGGAAATATGGCCGAAGCCGATCGTTAATGGGGAGAACAACCTTGAACAACAATAACCTCAACTAGATCCTAAAGCTAAGCAGCAACTGACTCTTAGAATACGTATACAGAAATTAGATCACGCAGTAGCCATGAGTCCACTTCCAATTGCACTTCAAACATTCAAATGCAAACACAGCCAAATTCAGAATAGAATTTAACTTATGTTAACACTGGACTAACAGAAGAAACTCAGACAGAAAGCTAAACATGCACAACCATTTAGATCACCAACTCCAGAAGACACTAAGAATGGAAGCAATTGCATCTAGGATTTCTATTTCAATTTCTGCAACAAGATCCTCCTCTTTTTGCTTGAGTTTTACATTGGTATTTATAGAGGTCCGTCCTCTTCCTTTCATATTACAGCATTCAATACATGAAGCAGATCTCGAAGAAACAAACCCCTTAATCTGCCTTGGAGAGATGACAGTCTCTGCTTTTAATGGATCACAACCGAAAATGAAATAGAAACAAGGGCCCATACTTCTTCATTAAATGACCGTTATCAAGGGAAGCTGAAAGCTGTAAGAGATCACGAACAGGCGCTTTGAATATTGGAGGCATCTTTAATTCTAGCGGCATCAAAAACTACCTCAGGTTCTTCTATCTTGCACACCTCGGTAATCAGCAACATTTAATCTTGGAACCGCTTCTTTGACCACGATCTGAAAACCGTTGGAGAGCCTTTAATTGATCCTTATCTCCTCTACACGTTCTCCTATGCAATCCTTAAGAAAAATGCAATAGAATTGTATCGGGCCTTTGTTGTTGCTTCGGTCGTGAAAATGAGACAGGTCACAAAAATGCGATAGGTCACGATATCGCGACACTTTTACCTTGCTGCCTTCTCTCTCCGCCACCAGTCGCGAAAACGGAACATGTCACGAAATCGCGACATGTTTCTCTTGTGCTGTCTTTGCCTCCTTCTCACCCACGAAAACGCGATAGGTCACGAAAATGCGACATGTCGCGATATCGCGATTTTGGTTCTTTCATCTTCAGCACGTCGTGAAATCGTGACATTTTCTGTTCTCCTTGACTTTGCCTTTCGACCTCATGAAAATGCACATGTCACGAAATCGTGACATTTCGTACAATCTGCCGCCTCCTTGCTTTCTCCTCGCGAAAACATGACATGTCGCGAAATCATGACAATTCTCCGCACTTTGCCCTTCTTGCCCAATATGTCATGAAATCGTGACATTTTCTTGCCTTCTTCATCATTGTCGCTTCATGTCACGATATCGCGACATCTTCCTCTTGCTTGGCCTCATCCTCAAAAATGTCATGAAATCGCGACGTCTTTCATGCCTTATGTTTTCTTTCAACCATGCCGCGATAATGCGACATGTCGCGATATCGCGACATTCCGTACCATTTTCCCCTTGCTTGCTTTTCTGTCGCGATATCACGACATTTTTCATCACACTGCTCCATAGTCACTGCAAGTCACGATTTTGTGACATGTCACGAAATCGCGACAACCTTACCCCCTTGCTGCCATTGACTGCGTTGACCGCGATAACGCGACAGGTCACGAAAATGCGACATGTCACGATATCGTGACACTTTCTTGACTTAGCCCTTTTTCGCATTCGACGCCATGAAACTGTGACAGGTCGCGATATCACGACAAATTTCCATGCTTACACCTTTTTGGTTTGGACCCCGTGAAAACGCGACAGTCGCGATTTCGTGACAACTTTTGAGCTTAGCTTTTGTATGTTACGGACGTCGTGAAAATGCGACGGGTCACGATTTCGTGACATGTCACGAAATCGTGACAAGTCGCGAAAACGCGACACCTTTGCTTTTTCACAAAATGTGTTAAGTGTCTTCACAATTTTAGCATTCTTTTGCTTGAACCTCGACAACAAAAACAATGTGGCAAAAATGCCAACATTCTTGGCGGCTCGCGGGGTATACAGTTCTGCTGTATGCACGAACCTCAGGCCTTTATCCATTGGGCAACAGAGTCAAGAAGCTAGAGAAGCAGGAGAAGTAAGTGCTGGGTGATGCTGGACATCTCTGTAGATTGCTGCAACAAACTCTTGCTGGTACTCAGCACTGAAAAATAGGATCGTCAACAGAAATGTGTGGAATAGCAAAACTTCCTTTATTTCTTTAGAACTACTGCACTTTGCCTAGCTCGGATGAGCTGGGTAATCACCAGGTGCTGTGCAAAGATCTCCAGGGCAGTAGTGAAAAGCACCTGAGATACAAAAATAGAAATGAAGGGAATGATGCCCTGCGGATGCGCAGGCCATGGAACGGGGATGGGGAATGATGGAATGGTAGAAGTTGGAGGAATGGAAATGGTAGATACAACAATAGAGTGCTACTGTGCTACCAACTGCTATGAAATGAAATGGAAGTGGAGGGAATGGAGGTGGTGGTAGGAAGTGTAGAAAAGTGTTCAAAAGACAAAGAGTTAGAAGAAAGGGAAAGAAGAAATGGGAACATCAGAGAAGGGAGTAGAAACAACAGTAGTGGCTTGAGTAATTGTAGAAGAAGAAGGAGTAGGAGAGGAAGGGAATGAAGTAAGGAAGTGGAAAGAAGAAGTAGAGGAAAAGCCACTAGCTGTTGGGAAGGAAGAGAAAAAAGAAAGAAATAAACGTACCTACGGGCTCGCATGCAAAAAGAGCCGAAGTTGAACAAATTTTTTTTTGTCTATTTTTTTCTTCCTTTTTTTTTGTTTTTTTTTTTTTTTTTGCTATGTACAATATTTACAAAATTTTGCGACATGATTGGCATGCCGCCACCACAAACCCAGCTTCGGGTGTCTATCCGGTGAACCTGCAGTGTCCAGACCAGATCTGATCATACTTCAGTCGACCTTTGAAGTTCGGTTGGCTTCTTCCTGAAGTTCTCCATGGTGCAAATAGAGTGCAATGCGGCAGGTTATCATTCTTACTAGTACCCGTGCTATTGATGAATAATGTGGCAAAGAGGTTTGCCACATGGGGGCTTTCTTCAGGTACCGGATGTAGTGGCTGGAACCAATACCACCACTTTGAAGACTCCACTGACTATGGGCTGAGTACAGGCTCCTCCAATCCCTTGGTGCGATCACAGAACCTTTCTGACGATAAATCTGCTTCTAGGATCTCCTCAGGCTCAACCTTTTGGTGAGGCATGCTTAACGGGTTCTGGCTGAATACTTGCATGCTGTGCAAAATTGTGCCCTCTTTGTGCTCAGGTTCTGCCACTTGAACTTGTTCCTCTACTTGGCTTCTCTCTTGGCCCATCTCCTGATAGAAACTGCAAGCAATCATATTATCTATTGTTGGGATAGTGCTTGCATATGCCCATCGTTGGCCTTGGATGAAACCTGCCTCTTGAGTTCCACACAACTGCATTTCAGGTCTCTGCATAGTATGAGGGATCGGCCATGATGAATACTACATGGGATAGACAGGAGCAGGAACTACCGGAGAAAGTAATGGAGTTTCTCCCCATGGTAATTTTCCTGATAGGAGCAGAAGGTGCTCCGCTTGTAATGCTTCCTCAAAGATTTGAGGGAATCTACGTTCGCCTGATTGCAGCAAGAGGAGGCTTATGTCCGGATGGAAAGCTCGAACATAGAAGAGGTGGGCTTGGGTGGGTGTCGGTTGGATCTCCCCTGGAATTCTCTTCCAAGTTCTACAGAATCGGACGTTGAAATCTGTGATGCTCTCCTGAGGTGTTCTCGTGATGGTGGAGAGATGCATCAAAAGTTGGAAGGGATCCTGAGAGCCATCAAATGTTGTAATGAGCGCTCCCGCTAAATCATCCCATGAGCAGATGCTTTTACGCCCGAGCAATCTGTACCACTGCAATGCCCTTCCTTCCAGAGACGAGACCAGAAGTCTGATCATGACATCTTCATGAATTATATCATGGAGGGTCGCTAAAGCAGCAACATCGTCAATATGCTCTCGGGCCATTCCCTCGGTGCCATTGTATTTTGTTAGGGCTTTCAGGGCACTTTTGGGAATCTCATGCCGAATTTGGAGATTCAGAGGGCCAGGATCATCCCATCTAGGACAGCATACCCTCGCCATTATAGCAGTGGTCTACGAGATCACGGTTGTCGCCAAGTCAGAGTCACCAAGTGAACATTCTTTCCTCCGCTTGTAAGGTCAAGGCTGCTCACCAAACCTTGATTCCTTTGGGGTATCTTCTTTTAGCTTTAAAAGGCGTCTACGATCAAGAAATTTGGATCTTCAGCTCAGCAGAGTCACCAGATGAACTTACAATCTCCGCTATGAGGTCAAGACAGTTCATCAAAATCTTGATTCCTCCGGGTGTTAAACAATGAAACAATCAGTCTCACCGATTATGGATCTTTGGGAGACAGAAATAGTCTGTCCCACCGGGCGTGCCAAAAATTGTTGGTCACGAATCTGCCACAGGAAAGGATTTTCTATGTCTATGCGCCCTAGACCCGGCCAACATTGAAAGGCCGAGAGAAAGAAATGTCTCCCGGACCAATCTCCAGAGAGGGCTGGTTCCCTTACTAAATTCTATGCTGTTGAAGACTAGAGTTGCAGGAAAGAAATGGGAAATATGCGGAAAGAAATGGGAAATAACTGAAAGGGATGTAAATATGGCCGAAGTCGATCGTTAATGGGGAGAACAATCTCGAACAACAATAACCTCAACTAGATCCTAAAGCTCAGCAGCAACTGACTCTTAGAGTACGTATACAGAAATTAGATCACGCAGTAGCCATGAGTTTGCTTCCAAATAAACTTCAAACATTCAAATGCAAACACAGCCAAATTCAGAACAGAAGAATTTAACTTATGTTAACACTGGACTACACAAAAGTAAATCACACAGAAAGCTAAACATGCACAACCATTTAGATCACCAACTCTAGAAGACACTAAGAATGGAAGCAATTGCATCTAGGATTTCTATTTCAATTTTTGCAACAAGATCCTCCTCCTTTTGCTTGAGTTTTACATTGGTATTTATAGAGGTCCATCCTCTTCCTTTCATATTAAAGCATTTAATATATGAAACAGATCTCGAAGAAACAATCCCCTTAATCTGCCTCGGAGAAATGACAGTCCCTGCTTTTAATGGATTACAACTGAGAATGAAACAGAAACGAGGGCCCATATCTCTTCATCAAATGACCGTTATCAAGGGAAGCTGAAAGTTGTAAGAGATCACGAACAGGCGCTTTGAATATTGGAGGCGTCTTTAATTCTAGCGACATCGAAAACTGCCTCAGGTTCTTCTATCTTGCACACCTCGGTAATCAGCAACATTTAATCTTGGAACCGCTTCTTTGACCATGATCTGAAAACCGTTGGAGAGCCTTTAATTGATCCTTATCTCCTCTGCACGTTCTCCTATGCAATCCTTAAGAAAAATGCAACAGAATTGTATCGGGCCTTTGTTGTTGCTTCGGTCACAAAAACAAGACAGGTCACGAAAATGCGACATGTCGCGATATCGTGACACTTTTACCTTGCTGCCTTCTCTCTCCGCCACCAGTCATGAAAATGGAACATGTCACGAAATCGTGACATGTTTCTCTTGTGTTGTCTTTGCCTCCTTCTCACCCGCGAAAATGCGACAGGTCATGAAAATGTGACATGTTTCCATTTGGTCCTCTCATCTTCAGCACGTCGTGAAATCGTGACAGGTTGCTATGTTCTCCTTATTTCCACCTTTCACCTTGTCACGAAATCGTGACATTCCGTACAATCTGGCCGCCTCCTTGCTTCCTCCTCGCGAAAACGTGACATGTCACGAAATCATGACAATTCTTTGCACTTTGCCCTTCCGCTCAAATATGTCACGAAATCGTGACATTTTCTTGCCTTCTTCATCATTGTTGTTTCATGTCGCGATATCGCGACGTCTTCCTCTTGCTTGGCCTCATCCTCAAAAATGTCGTGAAATCGCGACGTCTTTCATGCCTTATGTTTTCTTTCAACCATGCCACGATAACGGGACATGTCGCGATATCGCGACATTCCGTACCATTTTCCCCTTGCTTGCTTTGCTGTCGCGATATCACGATGTTTTTCATCACACTGCTCCATAGTCACTGCAAGTCACGATTTTGCGACATGTCACGAAATCGTGACAACCTTACCCCCTTGCTGCCATTGACTGTGTTGACCATGATAATGCGATAGGTCACGAAAATGCGACATGTCGCGATATCGTGACACTCTCTTGATGTAGCCCTTTTCCACATTCAGTGCCGTGAAACTGTGATAGTCACAATATAGCTACATGTCGTGATATTGCAACAAATTTCCATGCTTACACCTTTTTGGTTTGGACCCCGTGAAAATGCGATAGTCACGATTTCACAACAACTATTGAGCTTAGCTTTTGTATGTTACGGACACCATGAAAACATGACTTGTCATGATTTTGTGAAATCACGACAAATTTCCATGCTTACACCTTTTTGGTTTGGACCCCGCAAAAATGCGATAGTCACGATTTTGCAACAACTGTTGAGCTTAGCTTTTATATGTTACAGACGTCGCGAAAACGTGATGGGTCGTGATTTCGTGACATGTCATGAAATTGTGACAAGTCACGAAAACACGACACCTTTTATTTTTCACAAAATGTGTTAAGTGTCTTCACAATTTTAGCATTCTTTTGCTTGAACCTCGACAACAAAAACAATGTGGCAAAAATGCCAACAGGTCCTAACCACTCCCAAAATCAGTTTGGATGTCAGAGGTCAATTTGGCACCTTTTTTGCACCTTGCTCTCTACTCGTCCCACCCATGGATGAAGACAAACTGGTATTCGCTCCACCCAGGGACGATTATCATCATTCCCCCCAGGGTGAGGCGAATAGCAAGTTTGACTAGAAAAAAGTCAAACCTCGATAAGTTCACCAGTTAACTGTAGCTTCAAGCCATGAAATTGTGAGGAATGGCTTCAAATCAAGGAGAGAGACTTCAGTCATGCATATCTTTGATTTTGGAGACATCATGCAAGGAGACTCTAAATCAGGGAATTATCTTTTCTCTCAAAATAGGACAAACAACTCAACTGGTGCCCTCGCATGCGCAATTCAAACAGAGAGACCCTAGGTCTATAAATTGGTGAGTTTTCTCACCCAAAATAAATACAGAGAAGGAGAATTTGAGCAACGAAGTGTTACCAATTTACATACCTACTTGCGATTTGTGCCTTTGACATCCTTAATCTCTCATTCGAAAGGGAGGTTATTTGGTGATTATTGGAAGCACGAATCCAAAACTAAAACCTTATTTTTGGCCATGATATCCCATAAAATTTGTCAACACCCCATAAGAATTTTTGGACCCATCCCAAGTGGATTGATGCCAAAACAGAGTCCCAAACGATGGGCGTCTTGCCCCCGAGCACCCCCCAAGTTGTCGTAGCCCTAATCGCCCCACCCCGGAGTGATTAGAAATCTATGATATATTTCTTTGATTTTTCTTTTGCATCTTATTCTAGGTTATTCAAATAGGTTGTAGTTTAAATTTCACTTCATTCTAAGCATTTTTTACCATGTTTTTATCATTTTTTGCCTTTACTAACTTGCAGATGGCACTAGTAAAATTTGGGTGATAGAGGCCAAAGTGGAGAAATTTGACCTTCTGGGTCTTCCCAAATCACCCCCAATTATCTAACCCAACTTTGCAGGTCATTTGGAGCTTCCTCGACAGGACATTGAAGAGGGTGCTTTCTAACAATTTGTTGTAGGTTTATTCGTCCCGCCCTAGAGTGAATACAAATATGTGAGTTATTTTTTGACTATTCCTTTTGTAGTGGCCTCCTGGTAACATATTCATGCTTCTATTAAATTTTTAGGTCGATCTGATGTCATTTGGTTATCATTTTAATATTTTCATGCATACACTAACAGTAGGCCTTGGGAAATACATGTTTTATTCTATCTATAGGTGCTACTAATCTTTTCTATTTCTTTGAACATAGTTTTTTGACATCAAAAGAGTAGGAACGAGTCAAAAATCATATACACAAGTGGCGGTGACGTTTTTGTCCGCCCATATTACATGTGGGCACACGGAAGAAGGATTGCTATCCATTGATGTGATGAGAAACATATTTGACACTCCTATCCCATAAAATGGAAGGAGACGTATTGTAACATGACTTTAAAAGCATATCAATAAATAGGACCCTATTCCATATTGCTTTTATCTTGTGTCGATTCATTTATGCTCTTTCCTTTCATGCATTTTTCAATATATAGGCTTTTGGCGTTAAGTTTGGTTTTATACGCACCGTACTTGGCATTTTCATTTTTTTTTTGTATCCTCGTGCTTTCAGTAGTTTTTCCAGCTTTACCTTAAGTATTCCTTGACTTGGTCCACATTTCATTATTTGAATTACATACCATGACCTTTGCAACATTTGTCTCACAAAGCCCACTCAAAATACAATTCATTGCTCTTGCGTTGATCTCAACCAATTTCTTGATAGTCTTATCTGCGTCAGGATCACCTTCAACCCTATACTCTTTTTCAATATTTTTCCATACCTCATATCCTTGTGATATCAAGTATTTCTTCATCCTGATGCTCTAGAAAGCATAATTATTACCATCCAATAATGGACCCTTATTTGTAGATGATCCATTCCTTGAAGCCATATGTGTTCTTGTAGAATCTTCCCTCAAGTTGTTATCCTTTCCGAAGGAACCCACTCTGATACCAATTGAAGAACACAAGATTATACTAAGAGGGAGGGTTGAATAGTATAAGACCACTTTTTACTTTCTTTCCAAATCAATATCAATTAATGTCCTTAATTATAATAACCAAATATAGCAATGTGCATTAATAACTCATATAGTAGTAGTAAGCAAGAGCACAAGTCACCACACGCAATTAAGACACAAGATTTAATGTGGTTCTCCCAAAGTGGGGTACTCCACAAAATAATATCCTTATAATATTTTAGATAGAAATAAGGATCCTTATCCAATACAATGATTTCTTTGATCTTCTCAAAGCTAGGCAATAACAAGTTCACACAAAACTTGTCCAAATTTAAATAACAAGCTCACATAGAACTTGTCCAAAACTGAATAACAAGATCACATAGAACTTGTATAAATATGAATAACAAGCTCATACAGAACTTGTCCAAAAATGAATAACAAACTCACACAGAACTTTTCCAAAACTGCTCTAGCAAGCTCACCAAGAACTTGCCCAAATATGCTCTAGCAAGCTTAGTAAGAACTTGCCCAAATCTACTCTAACAAGCTCACCAAGAACTTGTCCAAATATCCTCTAGCAATATCACCAATAACTTGCCCAAATATGCTCTAGCAAGCTCACCAATAACTTGCTCAAATCTGTCCATAAATATATCTTAAAACTATCCACAAAGTTGTCCATAAAGCTGTCCAAAACTGTCCACAAAGTTGTCCCAAAATTATCCACAAAGTTGTCCCAAAACTTTCCACAAAGTTGTCCCAAAACTGTCCACAAAGCTGTCTACAAAACTATCCACAAAGCTGTCCCAAAACTCTCCACAAAATTATCCACAAAGCCTTTTCAAAGGCTCAATCAATCATGCTCAAGTAGTACTCAAATCTCATCCACAAATCTATCAAGACAAAGCTCAAATATGAACTCAACAATGAAGGGCAATGTACTCTTCAATGGATGACAACAATGATCCACAATGATCTCAACTCAACTCAACTATTGAGCTTAGCTTTTATATGTTACGGACGCCGCAAAAATGTGACAGGTCACGATTTCACGACATGTAAAATCGTGACAAGTCACGAAAACACGACACCTTTTCTTTTTCACAAAATGTGTTGTCTTCACAATTTTAGCATTCTTTTGCTTGAACCTCGACAACAAAAATAATTTGGCAAAAATGCCAATAGGTCCTAACCACTCCCAAAATCAGTTTGGATGTCAGAGGTCAATTTGGCACCTTTTTTGCACCTTGCTCTCTACTCGTCCCACCCAGGGACGATTATCTTCATTCCACCTAGGGTGAGGCGAATAGCAAGTTTGACTGGAAAAAAGTCAAATCTCGATAAGTTCACCAATTAACTGTAGCTTCAGGCCATGCAATTGTGAGGAACGGCTTCAAATCAAGGAGAGAGACTTCAGTCATGCATGTCTTTGATTTTTGAGACTTCATGCAAGGAGACTCTAAATCAGGGAATTATCTTTTCTCTCAAAATAGGACAAACAACTCAAGTGGTGCCCTCGCATGCGCAATTCAAATAGAGAGACCCTAGGTCTATAAATTGGTGAGTTTTCTCAGCCAAAAGAGATATAGAGAAGGAGAATTTGAGCAACGAAGTGCTACCAATTTACATACCTACTTGCAATTTGTGCCTTTCACATCCTTAATCTCTCATTCGAAAGGGAGGTTACTGGGTGATTATTGGAAGCACGAATCCGAAACAAAAACCTTATTTTTGGCCATGATATCCCATAAAATTTGTCGACAACACCCCATAAGAAGTTTTTGACCCATCCCAAGTGGATCGATGCCGAAACAGAGTCCCAAACGATGGGCGTCCTGCCCCCGGGTGCCCCCCAAGCTATCATAGCCCTAATCGCCCCACACTGGAGTGATTAGAAATCTATGATAGATTTCTCTGATTTTTCTTTTGCATATTATTCTAGGTTATTCAAATAGGTTGTAGTTTAAATTTCACTTCATTCTAAGTAATTTTGACCAGGTTTTTATCATTTTCTACCTTTACTAACTTACAGATGGAACCTACAAAATTTGGGTGATAGAGGCCAAATTGGAGAAATCTGACCTTCTGGGTCTTCCCAAAACACCCCCAATTATCAAACCCCAACTTTGCAGGTCATTTGGAGCTTCCTCGATAGGACATTGAAGAGGGTGCTTTCTGACAATTTGTTGCAGGTTTATTCGTCCCGCCCTGGAGCGAATACAAATATGTGAGTTATTTTCTGACTATTCCTTTTGTAGTGGCCTCCTGGTAACATATTCATGCTTCTATTAAATTTTTAGGTCGATCTGATGTCATTTGGTTATCATTTTAATATTTTCATGCATACACTAACAGTAGGCCTTGAGAAATACATGTTTTATTCTCTCCAGGTGCTACTAATATTTTCTATTTCTTTGAACATAGGTTTTTGACATCAAAAGAGTAGGAAGGAGTCAACAATCATATACACAAGCAACGATGACATTTTTGTCTGCCCATATTACATGTGGGCATGCAGAAGAAGGATTGCTATCCATAGATGTGATGAGAAACATATTTGACGCTCCTATCCCCTAAAACGGAAGGATACATATTGTAACATGACTTTAAAAGCATATAAATAAATATCAACCTATTCCATATTGCTTTTATCTTGTGTCGATTAATTTATGCTCTTTCCTTTCATGCATTTTTCAATATATATGCTTTTGGCGTTAAGTTTGGTTTAATACGCACCGTACTTGACATTTTCCTTTTTGTTTTCGTATCCTCGTGCTTTCAGTAGTTTTTTCAGCTTTACCTTAAGTATTCCTTGACTTGGTCCACATTTCATTATTTGAATTACATACCATGACCTTTGCAAAATTTGTCTCACAAAGCCCACTCAAAATACAATTCATTGCTCTTGCATTGATCTCAACCAATTTCTTGATAGTCTTATCTGCCTGAGGATCACCTTCAACCCTATACTCTTTTTCAATATTTTTCCATACCTCATATCCTTGTGATATCAAGTATTTCTTCATCCTGATGCTCTAGAAAGCATAATTATTACCATCAAATAATGGACCCTTATTTGTAGATGATCCATTCTTTGAAGCCATCTGTGTTCTTGTAGAATCTTCCCTCAAGTTGTTAGCCTTTCCGAAGGAACCCACTCTGATACCAATTTAAGAACACAAGATTATACTAAGAGGGAGGGTTGAATAGTATAAGACCACTTTTTACTTTCTTTCCAAATCAATATCAATTAATGTCCTTAATTATAATAACCAAATATAGCAATGTGCATTAATAACTCATATAGTAGTAGTAAGCAAGAGCACAAGTCACCACACGCAATTAAGACACAAGATTTAATGTGGTTCCCCCAATGTGGGGTACTCCACCAAATAATATCCTTATAATATTTTACATAGAAATAAGGATCCTTATCCAATACAATGATTTATTTGATCTTCTCAAAGCTAGGCAATAACAAGTTCACACAAAACTTGTCCAAATTTAAATAACAAGCTCACATAGAACTTGTCCAAAACTGAATAACAAGATCACATAGAACTTGTCTAAATATGAATAACAAGCTCATACAGAACTTGTCCAAAAATGAATAACAAAATCACACATAACTTTTCCAAAACTGCTCTAGTAAGCTCACCAAGAACTTGCCCAAATATGCTCTAGCAAGCTTAGTAAGAACTTGCCCAAATCTGCTCTAACAAGCTCACCAAGAACTTGTCCAAATATTCTCTAGCAATATCACCAAGAACTTGCCCAAATATGCTCTAGCAAGCTCACCAATAACTTGCTCAAATCTGTCCATAAATATATCTTAAAACTATCCACAAAGCTGTCCATAAAGCTGTCCAAAACTATCCAGAAAGTTGTCCCAAAATTGTCCACAAAGTTGTCCCAAAACTTTCCACAAAGTTGTCCCAAAACTGTCCACAAAGCTGTCCACAAAACTATCCACAAAGCTGTCCCAAAACTCTCCACAAAATTATCTACAAAGCCTTTTCAAAGGCTCAATCAATCATGCTCAAGTAGTACTCAAATCTCATCCACAAATCTATCAATACAAAGCTCAAATATGAACTCAACAATGAATGGCAATGTACTCTTCAATGGATGACAACAATGATCCACAATGATCTCAACTCAACTCAACTATTGAGCTTAGCTTTTATATGTTATGGACACCGCAAAAATGTGACGGGTCGTGATTTCGTGACATGTCACGAAAACACAACACCTTTGCTTTTTCACAAAATGTGTTAAGTGTCTTCACAATTTTAGCATTATTTTGCTTGAACCTCGACAACAAAAACAATGTGGCAAAAATGCCAACAAGTCCTAACCACTCCCAAAAGCATTTTGGATGTTAGAGGTCAATTTGGCACCTTTTTGGCACCTTGCTATCTACTCGTCCCACCTAGGGATGAATACAAACTGGTATTCACTCCACCCAGGGACGGTTATCATCATTCCCCCCAAGGTGAGGCGAATAGCAAGTTTGACTGGAAAAAAGTCAAATCTCGATAAGTTTTCCAGTTAACTGTAGCTTCAGGCCATGTAATTGTGAGGAACGACTTCAAATCAAGGAGAGAGACTTCAGTCATGCATGTCTTTGATTTTGGAGACTTCATGCAAGGAGACTCTAAATTAGGGAATTATCTTTTCTCTCAAAATAGGACAAACAACTCAAGTGGCACCCTCGCATGCGCAATTCAAATAGAGAGACCCTAGGTCTATAAATTGGTGAGTTTTCTCACCCAAAAGAGATACAGAGAAGGAGAATTTGAGCAACGAAGTGCTACCAATTTACATACCTACTTGCGATTTGTGCCTTTCACATCCTTAATCTCTCATTCGAAAGGGAGGTTACTTGGTGATTATTGGAAGCACGAATTCGAAACCAAAACCTTATTTTTGGCCATGATATCCCATAAAATTTGTCGACAACACCCCATAAGAAGTTTTCAACCCATCCCAAGTGGATTGGTGCCGAAACAGAGTCCCAAATGATGGGTGTCCTACCCCCAGGCACCCCCCAAGCTATCGTAGCCCTAATCGCCCCACCCTGGAGTGATTAGAAATCTATGATAGATTTCTTTTATTTTTCTTTTGCATCTTATTCTAGGTTATTCAAATAGGTTTTAGTTTAAATTTCACTTCATTCTAAGCATTTTTGACCAGGATTTTATCATTTTTTGCCTTTACTAACTTGTAGATGGCACCAACAAAATTTGGGTGATAGAGGCCAAATTGGAGAA
The DNA here is from genome assembly GCA_028583015.1 of Wollemia nobilis. NCBI lineage: Eukaryota > Viridiplantae > Streptophyta > Pinopsida > Araucariales > Araucariaceae > Wollemia > Wollemia nobilis. The sequence goes on along the minus strand of JAQPPZ010016967.1, from coordinate 2,876,087 downwards.
ATATGACCTTCTGGGTCTTCCCAAAACACCCCCAATTATCTAACCCCAACTTTGCAGGTCATTTGGAGCTTCCTCGATAGGACATTGAAGAGGGTACTTTCTGACAATTTCTTGTAGGTCTATTTGTCCCGCCCTGGAGTGAATACAAATCTATGAGTTATTTTATGACTATTCCTTTTGTAGTGGCCTCCTGGTAACATATTCATGCTTCTATTAAATTTTTAGGTCGATCTGAGGTCATTTGGTTATCATTTTAATATTTTCATGCATACACTAACAGTAGGCCTTGGGAAATACATGTTTTATTCTATCTGCAGGTGCTACTAATCTTTTCTATTTCTTTGAACATAGGTTTTTGACATCAAAGGAGTAGGAAGGAGTCAACAATCATATACACAAGCGGCGGTGACATTTTGGTCCGCCCATATTACATGTGGGCACGCAGAAGAAGGATTGCTATCCATGGATGTGATGAGAAACATATTTGACGCTCCTATCCCCTAAAAGGGAAGGAGACATATTGTAACATGACTTTAAAATCATATCAATAAATAGGACCCTATTCCATATTGCTTTTATCGATTCATTTATGCTCTTTCCTTTCATGCATTTTTCAATATATAGTCTTTTGGCGTTAAGTTTGGTTTAATACACACCGTACTTGGCATTTTTCTTTTTGTTTTCATATCCTCGTGCTTTCAGTAGTTTTGTCAGCTTTACCTTAAGTATTCCTTGACTTGGTCCACATTTCATTATTTGAATTACATACCATGACCTTTGCAAAATTTGTCTCACAAAGCCCACTCAAAATACAATTCATTGCTCTTGCATTGATCTCAACCAATTTCTTGATAGTATTATCTGCCTTAAGATTACCTTCAACCCTATACTCTTTTTCAATATTTTTCCATACCTCATATCCTTGTGATATCAAGTATTTCTTCATCTTGATGCTCCAGAAAGCATAATTATTACCATAAAATAATGGACCCTTATTTGTAGATGATCCATTATTTGAAGCCATCTATGTTCTTGTAGAATCTTCCCTCAAGTTGTTAGCCTTTTCGAAATAACCCACTCTGATACCAATTGAAGAACACAAGATTATACTAAGAGAGAGGGTTGAATAGTATAAGACCACTTTTTACTTTCTTTCCAAATCAATATCAATTAATGTCCTTAATTATAATAACCAAATATAGCAGTTTGCATTAATAACTCATATAGTAGTAGTAAGCAAGAGCACAAGTCACCACACACAATTAAGACACAAGATTTAATGTGGTTCCCCCAAAGTGGGGTACTCCAAATAATATCCTTATAATATTTTAGATAGAAATAAGGATCCTTATCCAATACAATGATTTCTTTGATCTTCTCAAAGCTAGGCAATAACAAGTTCACACAGAACTTGTCCAAATTTGAATAACAAGCTCACACAGAACTTTTCCAAAACTGAATAACAAGATCACATAAAACTTGTCTAAATATGAATAACAAGCTCACACAGAACTTGTCCAAAAATGAATAACACGCTCACACAAAACTTTTCCAAAACTTCTCTAGCAAGCTCACCAAGAACTTGCCCAAATATGCTCTAGCAAGCTCATCAAGAACTTCCCCAAATCTGCTCTAACAAGCTCACCAAGAACTTGTCCAAATATTCTCTAGCAATATCACCAAGAACTTGCCCAAATATGCTCTAGCAAGCTCACCAATAACTTGCTCAAATCTGTCCATAAATCTATCTTAAAACTATCCACAAATCTATCCATAAAGCTGTCCAAAACTGTCCACAAAGTTGTCCCAAAACTATCCACAAAGTTGTCCCAAAACTTTCCAAAAAGTTGTCCCAAAACTGTCCACAAAGCTGTCCACAAAACTATCCACAAAGCTGTCCCAAAAATATCCACAAAATTATCCACAAAGCCTTCTCAAAGGCTCAATCAATCATGCTCAAGTAGTACTCAAATCTCATCCACAAATCTATCAAGACAAAGCTCAAATATGAACTCAACAATGAATGGCAATGTACTCTTCAATGGATGACAACAATGATCCACAATGATCTCAAATCAACTCAACTCAAATAAACTCATATAAGCATAAAGAGAATTTCTAGAGACTCAATATGTTCTAAGATCAATCTCAAATCAACTCAAGTCAACTCATAGAAGCATAAAAAGAATTGTTAGAGACTCAATATGTTCTAAGTTCAACTCAACTCAAATAATAATTATGAAATAGTTTATTTCATGGAACTTGACCAATCACCTCGCACAATCACTTGACTAGGCTCAATCAACTCAACTCAACAAATCACCACAAGGGACTACTCTTTGTCATAAAAACCCTAGTCCAAGCATGTATCAACCAACTCAAATATTTCCAAAAATGCTCAACCACAAATCTCACATAACAATGATACTCATGTTATTTTCAAGTTCTTTCACAACCAAGGGGCTTCAATGACTATGCTTATAAAACAAGGTTTAAACACAACTCTCAAACCAGAAAACCTTGAAGCATTCAACCAACCACTTTCGAAAAGGAAACCACAATCAATCCTTTTCACTCCAATGATATTTCAGAAATAAACCACCATAAACAATCAATAGGAGAATGTGCCCATACCTTTTTTATGCCAAGAAGTTGTCCACAAAATCTGCCACACTAAACACAAATTTCCTTTCCAATATCAATAAGGGTTAGTGGACTTCAAATAATAATCACAAGATAAGCATAAATCAATTTACACCTTTTTACTCCAACTTAATAAACACATCCACCAAATTCCTTTTTAATAAAACCCTTATCAAAAATAATAATCAATAAGGCTCTCAAAAATATTTTATAACAACTCCTTATTTCTCCTAAATATTAATTTTTTAATTTCATGAATATCAAATTAAATCAACAACTCATCCACCTCTGAAATAATAATCACAGCCCTTATAAAAATAAAGTTTAATTAAAAACTTTAATTATTCCTTAACCACCTTATAACTCCTATCCTAGGGCATCAACAAAATTAAAATAGAGCAAAACATAATTACCTCCTCAAGGGGATTCGAACCCCCAACTTGCACACACCGCGAGTGCCTTAGTCATGGCTAAGGTTACCACATGAGCTAGCCACTCGTTCGAAAGAAAAAGGCACGACGTGCCTTAAGTTCTTCCTTCCTTCCACGCAAACCAAAAGCGCTTTGAGTGCTTTCCTTCTAATGCCTTTGAATGCAGTCAAGGAGATTCGAACCTTGATGTAAAGCACTGCCACACACCTTAACAAAAATCCAATTGCCAATGCGCCACTCTGCCCACAATGTCTTGGGCTTTCGACCACCCTTGGATTTATTCGTTGTCTCCCTTTTCAAAATAATTTTTTTATGAGCTCTCTTTGGATTCTTAGCCAACGATTAACACAAGTAAGGATTAATTTCAAATGAACCTTAGGATCCCCATTTATATAGTCTTCTCCTAATTTTCGATGACGTCGGTGCATTATGATATTCCCTCTTTCTTTAGATGTCGGTGCTAACTTTAATTTTAATTTTAAAATTTAAATTTAATTTTTAAATAATAAAATTTTAAACTAAATATTTAAAATTAAATATCTCCATCATCGGGGCACATTTTTCGATGGAACGAAATGCCAACCTGGGTTTTAAGAAAAACCTATTTCAAATATGCCATCCATGGTTTTAAATAGAATCGTTTATTTTGCCTACCTTGGTTTTCACAAAAACCCTGATTTTATCCATGCTTTCCAAAATATCATTTGCCCACCAAAACTCAAAGTGATCCATATGCCATGAATGATTCATGTGACATCAATGAAAATATAAAATAACTCAAATAGCCAACATATATCTATAGGATAAAGATGTAGGATTGGGGATAAACTAGTAGCAAGAATTCCAACCAAGCATTATAGCAACATAGAATAGAAAAAAGGCAAGAGAATCCACTTACAATTTCATGAAGACAACTTCTAGAATCGCATTCCATAACTCACTCCCTCACCAGTAGTGCTTAAATATAGATGTATAATTTGAACTTAATAGTATATAAAAGACATGAATATAAAATATAAATGCTTAAAGTAGAAATAAATCACACATAGAAATTGCTTGCAAAATCAGAAGCCAAATTCCTTCTATTTACGTAGTAAAATTGAATAGTTTTTCTATAGAGTGTCTATCCTTCTTTATTACATTAAATGTCTAGTATTTATAGAGGTTTTCACATTTATCATTTAATACACAAAAATATAAAATTTTTATAGATCAGGAACCTTCATGAGAAAATTCCTCTTTGAAGATCTTTGAAAGTCTCCCTTTTGTAGCGATGCTCTAGCTTTCAAGGGAAATTCTTGAGAAATAAGCAAGTTTAAGTGTTGGTGCATAGAAAACTGCAAATATGGTCATTGACTTGGTACCTCCACTATGCCTTGGAAATTCTCCCCTTTTCATAATGTATTGGAACTCATGAAAAAAACCCTATGATTTTTAATCCTTCAGTATTTTCAGCATGAAACTAGCAAATGTAGTTCCTTTCTGCCTCAATCATTAAATTTTCATCATTTGTTTGATCAAGATACCTTTGAAAAGTCTTATTTGATGCTTGAAATATATTTCACCAAAAACAAAGTGATGGGTAAAAGAACTCTATTTAAATTTCTTTACTTCCTTTTTATTCATGCTTTCATATGAAGAGAGCACCCACAAACTAGCAACTTTTAATACTTTCACTCGAATTGCACCTTTGAGTCATGCTTTGCACCGTTCCTTATAATTTCACCTAAGGGAGAAGAAAAAAATACTTTATTTTACCATTGAATCACATCTCGCAATTCTCACATCATTGTGCTCAATGCACATCCTATAAATTAACTCATTTTAAAATCCATTTCATTGCGTTCAACTCATCATCATGATAGCAGTCAATCTTGAGAGAATCTAGGTGAAAAAATATTATTATACACCTTTGATTTCATTTTCGATGCTTCAAATTTCTTTTAGATAATTTCACCCCAGGGAGGGGCGAATGGGATTTTTGCCACTCACTTGGGATGAAAGTGTTGCTGGTGCCTTATCTTAGAAGATCCTTTTACTTTCAAAATATACGTTCACCCCAAGGAGAGGTGAATGGGCCTTTCACACCTCATTTGGTATGAAATCTATTTTAAAATTCCTTTTACGATATAAGCCAATGTGGGGCCTGCATCATGCTCTCTCTGTATGCTTTTGTCCCAAAGAGAGGCGAAATGTGGTTTTGCCCCTCACATGGGGTGAAAGAGTCATAACTTTGACCTTTTAATGCCATAACTTGGTGCCTTGCTGCCTTTTATTGTTATTCACCCAAAGTGAGAGTAAAACATTATTGCTTCAAATTTTTGAACAACACCTTCGTGGGACTAGGGCACAACACCTCTAATTTAATCATTGTTGGGCTTTTTCCCCAAAAAGGGGTGAAAATATAATTTACTTTTCCACATGCTGACTGGCAAATATGTTCACTTATCTTGATTATGTTTACCCCAAGAAGAGGTAAATGATGCTTTCACCCACCTTTCGGGTGAATTTTCTTCATTTTATTTACTGTCTTATCTCAACTTTGGGTGCCTTCATACCTCAAATTTGGGCCCACCATGAATTTAAACATTTGTATGTGCTTTTTCCCTAAGGAGGGGTGAAAGGGATTTTTGCCCCTCACTTGGGGTGAATGTCATTTGTCAAACTTGACATCTTTTTTCCCTTTTTTAAAACTATGTTCACCTTGAAGTGAGGCAAATGGGTTTGTCGCCCCACTTCTGGGGTGAACACATTTTTCCATTTTTTAAAAAATAAACATGTCTTCACCCTGAGGAAAGGCAAAAAATATTTTCACCCTTCTTTTGGCGCAAAAATGTTGTTATGTCCACTTTACCCTTAGTCCTTAAGTGTTGTTCCTGTTGACATCTTTGGGCAATTTCAACTAATTTTTCACACCATTTTCCATAACCAATTTATCTTGCAATACCTATTATTTCCAAGCATAAAACCTATGAAAAATAAAAAGAATATTAACACACAAAAATGAACTGCAACACATTATAGAAAACACTACAACATTGATTTACTGTATTTGCCACTTTTACAATAACACTGTCAATCAAAATTTCATCAAAAATTTTAATGTGGCAATATGCAAAACTACCAACAGAGCCTCATGAAGAAAAATAGATATGTATATGATGACTCTTAGGGAATATTTGGTCTATGAGATAGATATTCATAAGCATGACATTGAGAAGAAAATGGAGGATTCTAAGATAGAAATAACTAAACAATATAGGATATAATGACCAATATTAATCAAATTTTAATTACTAATAAAAACCTTATAGTGCAAATTGTTATCCATTGTATATATAACTATGAGTGGGAGTGTGAGATATGGATTTGTAGAGAGCGTGTGTGGAAGTATGGTCCTTTATTCAATTGAGATAGAATTTTTGTGAGCATTTATTAATGGAAATTCTATGAGTTATTATTCAATTTATTTATAAGTTTAATATGTTTAGAATATTACCATTATCTTAAATTTCATATTACAACTTTATTTTAGATCTTGAGGTTACTTTGCATTAATTATTTAGATTCAAAAGATAACAATGGTATACAATCTATAGAAAGGTTTTATCTTGCATAGTTTTTAAAGTTGCAAATGTGATTTACACTAGTTAAAGAGAAACTATTGAAGTTGAAGAGATTATCTCTGGAAAAATAAAACAAAGGAAGATAGTATTTTTCACTATGTTGAAGAAAAACTAGTGAAGTTTGAAGATTTACCTATTCCAAGAGCAAATTTAGAATATAAAGAAATTTATAGACCTTGAAGATAGAACTTGATATTGGTGATATTAAGAGACCCAAGAATGAGGTCCTATTGAAATATTTGGTAGATTGAAGAAGATTCCATATTGCTATTTGGCTCAAATATTTCCATAAGGTTGAAGGAAAACTCATGAAGACTAGGATTCAACATAGATTTCTTTCCACTAGTTTTGAGAGTAACTAGAGAAGTTTATTGATTTTAGAGTTCTAGAAATTTGAATGTATTTTATTGCTACTATATAATTTTTTTGTTGTATAAAATTAGTTCTCGGAATTTGAGAAGCTTCCTACAATGGATAGAGAAGAATTTCATCTTCAATTGCCTAAAATTATGTGTTTGCATTGTGCAGGGATTAGTTCTTTATTGCAACAAAAGTATAGATATTAAATAATGGGGAGATATAATAGGGAGGTCCCCATTTTATATTTGATAAAGAAGATATAGGAGGACTAAGAAAAGGTCCACTTGAGGAGTTACAAAATTTAAATACCCAAGAAAATAGATCTTAAACAAAGTTGGAAGAAGAAAGAAGAAGGCTAGAAAAGCTCTATTGAAGAAGTGGCCATTGGAGGATATTTGAATAAAATTTATGATTTAATATTGCAAGCAAGAATAAGGTTCTAATAAGAAGGATTTGGGATAATTGTCACCATTTGAAAACAACCCAAAAATGAAGAAGAATTTGGAAAGAAGTTTGCCAAGTTTTGGAGATGATTTTTGAAGATCTCAAGACAATCAAATTCTTGAGGAAGAAGATAATGGAAGATATTAGATTTGAATTTATAATTCAACAAGAATATTTAAGGAGAAATAAATATTGAATATGCCACAGTTTTGAGAAGTTTGAAGACAACCACAATTTTTTTGAAGGCTGATTTATAAAGAAGAAGGTTGCTGATTTTTGAGGTTAAATTTGAAAGGTCATAGGATGGAAAATTAAAGAAGGTATAGATATAAAATTTAGATAATATTTGGGAATATTTTGAATTTCCCTTGAACATCCAATTGAATGAATACTTGAAATAAAAATAAGTCAGCAATTTGAAGAGTTTTGAGGTAAATGTGGACAAAAAAACAAAGGAGGAATTGACTGTAAAATTGCAAATTTTTAGGCAGCACTACTAGTTGCAAGTTTTAGAGTTCGAGAGAACAAATTTGGAGGATATTTGAAACCACAAAAATATATATTTTTTGATAGAATTATAATAAGTAATTATATCTACATTTTGGAGAAGTTTGAGGTAGTTTTGAGAAGAGTTTTGGATAGCAAATCAAAATACAAAGGAGCTACAAATTCCATCATTTTGGGAAGTAAACTTGACAAGTAAAAGGTAGGTACAAAAGTGTTTTTCACAAATCTTAAATAAATTTCTTTATTAGATACATTTTCAAGTTTTAAATTTTATAAAAAATGAATTCAAAATAGAGTGTTTTTAATATAAATAAGTGTTGTTGCCATATTAAAATCTAAAAATATAATAGCAAAATATAGGAGTTAGAGATTGCACAAAGGAGTAATAAGGGAAGGAATATATTGTTTTAAAAATCATAATTTGACTATGGCTTTTGTAAGAATTATTGAAGGTAGAACCAAAAAGTAAATAGGATACAAAAGAGCACTCAAGTATTGTGCAAATATTATAGTGTTTTGAAGAAATTTGATAATGAGTTTTATATTCAAAATCTACACAAAGTTTAGAATCAAAAGTAAAAAAAAATAGTTCCAAAAGAGGAGCATAGGCATTGAAATATTGTACCAAACAAAGTGGAGAAACCAAATAGCAATCAGCCAAGGTAAGGAGAAGAGTTACAATTTCAAGAGTGATAGTTAAAGAACAAATGAATAACACCATATTATAAGAAATGGGAAGCCACTAAGTAAGTGGAAGATCCATGGTATTTAAGAAAGATCCACTAAATAGCAAAGGTTGAGTGCCATAGAAGAGGATTCAAGGTGACATCAAAGCATAATGGGGAAACATCCAAGTAGTTCCTAGGAGAAGAGCCATCGGGTAGAAGATAAGATCCACCATCTATAGGAGAAGAGCCACCATGAAGAGCCACCCAAGGATCTTTTTTTAGAGATCCACCATTGAAAGGTGGAGCCACCAAGCCTAGGAGGAGGAGTAAAGAAGCATAAGATTGGAGAAGAGCCACCATTAGAGAAGAAGAATTGCTGCTTGCAAATTCTAAAATATAAGCAATAGAAGAGATAAAATTTAGATATTGAAAAGGCAAAAGGAGGAAATAGAAGGTCTAGGTTTTGAAACTACTAATAAGAGAAATGAAGAGTTGGAATCCATAACATCCATTTTAGAGAAGACAATATTGCATAAATTTGTTGGTAAGGTAAAATAAATTACATAGGTGGCCAAGTGTTGGGAGATAAAGAATAATTCAACCGAAGTGGAATAGAATGTTGCCAAGAGTATGAAATATTGATATCATTGCTCATAAGTTTGGATTGAGCATCGTAATACTATTCATGCCATTTGGCATGTGTAAGGAGAAACACCAGAGTCATTAAGGAAGGAGAATAATTTTAGAATGCATTATGAAATTTGTACACAACTATTGAAGACTGAAAGAGACATTTGGTACCATTTGGTGGTCGATATTCAACAAGCTAATTGTCATTGAGGAAGGTGCAACATATAAGAGTGCTTATTAATTCATGGACCAAAAATAAAGTCAAAACCACTACCACTACCTCTACCATAAGATACTACCATGACCATGACCAAGCTAACATATTTGAGCACATTAAAATTCTTGGAGGATGGTTGACTAGTCAAAGAGGAGAGATAAAGTTGATAGGAGTAAAATATCCATACATATAGTAGAAAAGGAGCACCTCAAGTTTGGAGATAATTTATTTTATTTGAAATTAATTATATTCCAAGATAGGAGTTATAATTTTGGAGGAAATTATTTTCTAAGGTTAAAGTGAAATTATTTTATTTACTTGATTATTAGAGAGATAAGTTATTGAAGTAATATTTGAAACCTTAGAAACCTGATTATTTCTATTTGAATTTTTTATGAATATTTGAAGGAATTACTTTGAGTTTTTTTAATTTGATTATTTGACATTACAAAACAAAGTAAATATTTGCAATTTGATAAGTTTGGAGAAATAAGGTTTCCTACATCAACTTAGAAATACAAAACTTGCAAATATATTTTTATAGAATTTCTAAATTTCTAAATTTGAAGTTATAAGGAATTCAACATCAACATAGGATTGAGAAATTTAGAATTGAATAAATTATATTGTTTGATATTTGGGAGATAAAAGGAATTCAACATAAGTTTTTTAAAAACAAAAAATTGCATTAATACTAAGTCAAAAAGTATTATTTGGCAAGTTTAAATAAGGAGGAAAGAGTATAGAACTTTAAGAAGTGAAAATAGTAGTTGCTCATTCAGAAGTTGAAAATATTTTATTAATAAAGACAATATATTTAAAACTAGGGAGTCATAAGGTAGTCAACCACAAGGTTCTAAAGAATTGAAAGGTATATTACACAAAGTAAGAGAATTATGGATAAATTAGCAAGAGGGACATATCATCATAAGATGCAAAGACATGTCACTATTCATAATCCTTATCAAGAGTGTAAAATCACTTCACAAAAGAATAATTCTATTATTCACTATGGTGAGGATCTCAGGGGCAAGTCATCATATGATTGGAAACCTACAGTTGGAAATATTAAGTATATTGGTTGTCATTGATGTCAAAGGTGAAAAGGTTGAGAATTATCTTCAAGGTTGAAATATTAAAGTGCAAGGTAAATATCTTCAAAGGATACATGAGGCAGTGTCAAAGGTACAAAAGTTGTCTTCCATGGTTATTTTGCAAGAAAAGGACAAGGTCATTCTCCATGGTTATATTTGCAAGAAAAGGACAAGGTCTTACTTGCTTTCAAAATATTTAAATTTCAGAATTAGAGGCAAAAGTTTAAAAGTTATTATTATAATATTTTTTAAAATATTATAATATAACTAAGGTTAAGGTTTAAAAGGCGCCATTGAAAAATCAAATTTTACACCATCGACGTTTGAAAAATATAATCGAAGTGCATATTTAATGAGGGCAAAATACCTCATTAGGGCTAAGGTTGAACATTGAGCGCAATCGATCCATTCACATTTCGTAAAGGGAGCAGAGGAGCAAGATAGCACACACATTCATTTTGGGGTAGAAGCAAGGAAATAAATCGAAGGACGTGCCTTCATTGTTCTAAGAAGGTGGCTAGCTCAGGCGGCAGCTTAGCCGAAGCTAAGGTGCTAGTAGATAAGAGGTCAGGGGGTCGATTCACGGTGGCTCCAATTTTATTAGCATTTTGATCAAGGAAGAAGTTCATCGAAGCAATAAGGAGTATTTTGTGGGCTTAAATTTTTGTGTGGGCGGCTAGCTCACATGGAAGCTAAGCTTGCACTAGGGTGCGAGAAAGCAAGAGGTGGTAGGTTTGATTCACGATGGCTGCATTGGTAAGGGCATAAATTTTTTAATTAAATTTCCTATGGTATGCATTGATTAGGGAGTCATAAGGTTGTGTTAAAGGTTTGTTCCTTTTTGCATATAGGGAGTCATAAGGATATGTTAAAGGTTTGATTATTTTGCAATTATGGAATCTTAAGGATGTGTTAAAATATTTGTTATCTTGCAAACTAGGAGTTATAAGGGTATGTTTTAAAATATTTTAGTTTGAAAAATATAAGTCATAAGGGTGCATTTATAAAGTATTGTCTTGCAAAAATTATAAAGAGGAAATATAAAGGAAATATTTTTGCATGTGAGAAAAGGAGTTATAAGGTGTAATTTGAATTATCTTGAAATTGTAATTGTTGTATTTTTAGAAAGGAGTTATAAGGTGTATTGTGGTTTGATTTTTTATTGTATTTTTGTATGATAGAGAGGAAATTTGATAATTTTGAATGCTTTATCTTTTGAGAACAAGAGGAGAGTCATAGAGCATCATTTTTAGATTTCATTGTGCACATATTTTTGAGAAGAAATTTACATGTTGATGGTTTGAAAGGGAGATATCTAACTAACCCTTTGAAGTGGCACTTTGAAAAGGGAATTATTTTGAGATAGAGTTTTGAGGGCACATCTTCATCAAAGCAAGTTAAGAGGTATGGTGATATTATTCCTTCTTTAAGGTGTTTGGTTGAGAAAATATTTTTGAATCATAAGGTGGAGAAATAAGGATTATATATATGCATTGTTGGAAATATTTGTGTTAGGGTTTGTGAACAAATTGTGCTTCATTGTTGAATGATATTGGAAACACATGTGCTAGGGTTTGTGAATAAATTATGCTTCATTGTTTGAATGAATTTGTGAATATTTTGAGAATTGGTTTGAGTGACATTGAATGTGGATGAGAAAGTGTGTTATGAGCAATGTTGAGCATGTGTTATGAGTAGTTTTGAGAATGTGTTATGAACATTGTTGAGAATGTGTTATGAGTAGTTTTGAGCATGTGTTATGAGTAGTGTTGAGCATGTGTTATGAGTAGTGTTGAGCATGTGTTATGAGTATTTTGAGCATGTGTTAGAGTAGAGTTGAGCAGAGATAGTGAGCATATTAGAGCAATATTGTGAGCTATTTTGAGCAAGCATTTTGAGAAGGCTTGTGAAGCAAGTTTGAGGTAGACTTGTGAGCAAGTGTGAGATAGATCAATATAGAAGTTGAGAATATTTAATCAGAGTTGTGAGCATATTTGATCAGAGTTGAGCAGAGTTGAGAGTTTAGAGCTAACTAGTGCAAAGGGGATAGAGGTCTCTGATAAGCAAACAAAGGGAATCCTATGGATAGAGGTCCAAAAACTAGGGGGATAGAGGTCTCCTGTGGATAGAGGTCCATGAACTTGAGCATAGGGGATTGGTGTCTCCTTTGGATAGAGGTCCATAAACATTGTAATAGGGATTTGGTTCCCAAGATATTTGTTGAGAAAATTTATAAGAAATATTTTCTCCGTGGACGTAGCCCACATTGGGTGAACCACGTTAAATCCATGTCTCTCATGTGTGTGATGATTTGTGCATTATTTACTACCTTGATATTATTGTTGTTATCATTTGGATTGAAAAGTAAAAAATTTTATCTTATACTGTTCACCCCCCTCTCAGTATAAGCTTGTGTTCTTCAATTGGTATCAGAGCGGGTTCCTTCATGAAAAGCCTAACAGTTTGAAGGAAGATCCTACAAGAACACACATGACCACAAAAAATGGAGAAGAAGCCATGGTTGACATGAAAGAGGAACTTATTGCTGCTCTTGGAAATTTGGAAAGAGTTAGAGAGAAGAATTCAAGTTTGAAGGCTCAAATTCAAGAGGATGAGGAAACAAAGACAAAGCTTCTACAAAATCTCACAGACTTAAAGGTGAAGGTTGAAGAGGCAAAGAAAATTGAAAAATATATGGCTGAATAGTTAAAGGCAAAAGAGTTAGAATGTGAAATATTGGAACTTGAAATTGTCTCTCTAAGAAAGGGAGTTGAAAAGTCTAAGGATAAGTTACAACAAAATATAAGGTTAGGGAAATAGAAAGAGGAGTCAAGCTCCAAAGGAACAAAGATATCAAAGAAAGAAGAGCCCATGACCTATGCTGATATATTGAAAGGCAAAAGTATCAAGGAGGAAGAAAATAGAGAAACATCATGGACAAAAGTCAATTACAGAAACAACAAAGGAAGAATCATGCGACCATATCATTCAAGGCAATCTAACAGGTTACAAAATTTCTTCCATGGTTATTGTTTTTCATGTAACAAATATGGTCATAAAGTTGTACATTGCATGGTCCATGTGAGAAATAATGTTGATAGAAATTTCAATTCATTTGCACCTCTCATGGATAACAATATCATTTGTTACAAATGTAATAATTTTGGGCACAAGGCCAAATGGTGTAAAATAGTGTTTCCTGAATCAAGCAAAAAGGAGGATCAGAAGGTTCAAAAGAATACAACCTCAAAAGTTTGGAAAAGGAAAGAGGAACAAGAAAAGGAGAAGTCAATGTTGGTACAAACAACTCTTCATGCACAAGATAAGGGAAATCAGTGGTATGTTGATAGTGGTTGTTCAAGTCATATGATAGGTGACAAAAGTAAATTTCTTTCACTTAAAGAAATCAATGGAGGATCAGTAAAATTTGGTGATAATGCTTCAACAAAAATTGTTGGAAAAGGGACTTTGAGTTTAGATAATGGAAAATCAAAGATAGAAAATGTATTGTATGTTAAGGGATTGAAGCACAATTTACTAAGTGTAAGTCAGCTTTGTGATCAGGGGCACACAATCACCTTTCACCCAAATAGATGTGAGATCAGAAAATCCAAGATAGGAAAGCTTATTGCAGATGCCAGTAGAACTACAAACAATCTCTACATGTTGAGTGAAATTAAAGGAGAAAAATATTTTTTATCACAAGAGGATGAGAGTTGGTTATGGCATAGAAGAATGGGTCATCTAAACTTTGACAACATAGTGAAAATAAGCAACAAATAGGCAATCAAAGATTTACCTAGGATAAAAATACCCCAAAGCATAATTTGTGCACAATGTCAGCATGGTAAGCAAACAAGAACAAGTTTCAAGTCAAAAGAATTTTCTTCATCCGAACCATTGAAACTAGTTCACACTGATTTATGTGGTCCTACAAGGACAAAGAGTTTACAAGGTGAAAGTTACTTCATGCTATTTATAGATGATTTCTCCAGAATGACTTGGGTGGCATTCTTAAAAGAAAAGTCAGAAGCTTTTGAGAAGTTCCAAGTATTCAAGGTTTTAGTAGAAAATAAAATAGGTAAAAATATCAAGTGTCTAAGATCAGATAGAGGAGGAGAATTCACTTTAAGTGAATTCATAGAATTCTATGAACAACATGGAATCAAAAGAGAATACTCAGTAGCAAGGACTCCACAACAAAATGGAGTAGTTGAAAGAAAAAATAGAACTATTGAGAATATGACTAGAGCTATGCTAAGTGAGTCTAAGATTTCAAATGGTTTTTGGAGAGAGGCAGTTCATACAACTATCTATATCATCAATAGATCTCAAGTAAGAGTAAATCATCACAAAACCCCATATGAGCTTTGGAAGGGAAGACCAGCTACTGTAAAGTATTTCAGAGTTTTTGGAAGCAAATGCTACATTAGATGAGAAGAGAAAAATTTGGGCAAGTTTGATTCAAGGTGCGATGAGGGTATCTTCCTTGGCTATTCCACTAAGAGCAAAGCCTATAAATGCTATAATAAAAGGACACATACAATTATGGAAAGTACAAATGTAATAGTTGATGAACAAATAGGGTCAAGAGAACCAACTCAAGAAATTGTATATCAAGAAGAAGAAAGTTGCCAAGAAGAAGTAGGTGAAGAATCAGAAGAAGATGAAACACAAAGAACACCACCTAAGACACCATCCAGGTATGTGCAAAAGAATCATCCAAGAGACCTGATTATTGGGAATCTAGATGAAATACAAACAAGGAGGAAGATAATAGGAATAGGTGAACATGCAAATCTTTCTTTGCTATCTAAAATTGAGCCCAAGGATTTCAATGAGGCAAGAGAAGATAAATATTGGGTCAAGGCAATGGATGAAGAGTTGGATCAAATAGAAAAAAGTGAGACTTGGGAACTTGTCCCATGACCAAAAGACAAGAATATAATTGGCACTAAATGGGTTTACAAAAATAAGTTAAATGAAGATGGTCAGGTAGTCAGAAACAAAGCAAGACTGGTATGCAAAGGCTATGCACAGGTTGAAGGGATTGATTTTGATGAAACATTTGCTCCTGTTGCATGACTTGAGGCCATAAGAATATTTTTAGCATTCTCAAGTTTCAAAAACTTCAAAGTATATCAAATGGATGTAAAATCAGCTTTTCTCAATGGTTTCTTAGAAGAAGAGGTCTACATTGAGCAACCTGAGGGGTTCAACCTGACTGATAAGCCAGATTATGTATGCAAATTAAAGAAGGCTCTTTATGGACTAAAGCAAGCCCCTAGGGCTTGGTATTCAAGGTTGGATAAGTATCTTCAAGAATAGGGTTTCAGAAAAGGAATAGTTGACAACAATTTATACATCAAAAATGAAGGAAATGACTTGTTGATTATGGTGGTCTATGTGGATGATATCATTTTTGGAGGTAGTAATGATAAGATGTGTCAAAAATTTGCAAAGTGTATGCAAAATGAATTTGAAATGTCAATGCTTGGTGAGTTGTCCTTCTTCCTTGGATTGCAGATTTCACAATTAGAAAAAGGTATATTTCTCTCACAAACCAAGTATATAAAAGAAATGTTGAAAAAATTCAGATTGGAGGATTGCAAACTAGTGAGTACCCCCATGGTTATAGGATGCAAGTTGAGTAAATATGATGAATCTCCCGAGGCAAATCAGACATTGTATAGATCTATGATTGGAAGTTTACTATATGTCACAGCTACAAGACCAGATATAATGCAGGTAGTGGGACTAGTGGTAAGATTTCAAGCAACACCAAAGGAAACACATGTACATGCAGTAAAGAGAATCCTCAGGTATTTAAAAGGAACTATGGAATTTGGACTTTGGTATCCCAGAAGTAACAACTTCACTCTCACAGCATATACAGATGCATATTGGGTAGGCAGTATTGATGATAGGAAGAGCACAAGTGGAGGAGCATTCTTTCTTGGAGATTGTTTAGTCTCTTGGCTAAGCAAGAAATAAGCATCGGTATCCTTATCCATGGTAGAGGTAGAGTACATTGCAGCAGTTGCTTGTTGTACACAAGTGTTATGGATGAAGCAAACTTTAAAATATTTTAAAATAGAGCATGATCATCCCATCTCCATACTATGTGATAATACAAGTGCCATAAACATTTCAAAGAATCCAGTGATGCATTCAAGGACCAAGCACATTCCAATAAAATATCATTTTTTGAGAGAACAAGTGATGGATCAGCAAGTCAAATTGGAATATGTTACTACAATGGAACAAATTACGGATATATTTACTAAGCCACTTCCAAAGGAAACTTTTGAGTATCTTAGAGGAAATTTGGGAGTAGTCTTACTCCCACCCCAAAATTGATCACCTCAAGGAAAGGAGGTGGTGAGGGGGCTAAGCTAAGAGTCTTATTTTTAGCCCCAAAGGAGCCCTTTGCCATTGATGTCAAAGGGGGAGAGTTTCAGTAAGGGGGAGAGAAATTAGTAAGGGGATCAGTAGATTTGGAATCCAATGGTAGTAAAAGGAAATATTTTAGAAGGGTTGCCATCAATGACAAAGGGGGAGATTGTTGGAAATATTAAGTATATTGGTTGTCATTGATGTCAAAGGTGAAAAGGTTGAGAATTATCTTCAAGGTTGAAATATTAAAGTGCAAGGTAAATATCTTCAAAGGATACATGAGGCAGTGTCAAAGGTACAAAAGTTGTAAAGGACAAGGTCATTCTCCATGGTTATATTTGCAAGAAAAGGACAAGGTCTTACTTGCTTTCAAAAGATTTAAATTTCAGAATTAGAGGCAAAAGTTTAAAAGTTATTATTATAATATTTTTAAAAATATTATAATATAACTAAGGTTAAGGTTTAAAATGTGCCATTGAAAAATCAAATTTTACATCATCAAAGTGCATATTTAATGAGGGAAAAATACCTCATTAGGGCTAAGGTTGAATGTTGAGTGCAATCGATCCATTCACATTTTGTAAAGGGAGCAGAGGAGCAAGATAGCACGTGCATTCATTTCGGGGTAGAAGCAAGGAAATAAATCGAAGGATGTGCCTTCGTTGTTCTAAGTAGGTGGCTAGCTTAGGCGGCAGCTTAGCCAAAGCTAAGGCACTGGAAGATAAGAGGTCAAGGGGTCAATTCATGATGGCTCCAATTTTGTTAGCATTTTGATCAAGGAAGAAGTTCATCGAAGCAATAAGGAGTATTTTGCGGGCTTAAAGTTTTGTGTGGGCGGCTAGCTCATGCGGCAGCCTAGCTTGCGCTAGGGTGTGGGCAAGCAAGAGGTGGCAAGTTCGATTCACGGTGGCTACATTGGTAAGGGCATAAATTTTTTAATTAAATTTCCTATGGTATGCATTGATTAGGGAGTCATAAGGTTGTGTTAAAGGTTTGTTCCTTTTTGCATATAGGGAGTCATAAGGATATGTTAAAGGTTTGATTATTTTGCAATTAGGGAATCTTAAGGATGTGTTAAAATATTTGTTATCTTGCAAACTAGGAGTTATAAGGGTATGTTTTAAAATATTTTAGTTTGAAAAATATAAGTCATAAGGGTGCATTTATAAAGTATTGTCTTGCAAATATTATAAAGAGGAAATACAAAGGAAATATTTTTGCATGTGAGAATAGGAGTTATAAGGTGTAATTTGAATTATCTTGAAATTGTAATTGTTGTATTTTTCAAAAGGAGTTATAAGGTGTTATTGTGGTTTGATTTTTTATTGTAATTTTTGTATGGTGAAAAGAAAGTTGGGGTTGATAATTGTTGAATGCCCTATATTTTGAGAATAAAAGGAGAGTTCATTGAACATAATTTTCATATTTCATTGTGCACATATTTTTGAGAAGAAATTTAATGTTGATGGTTTGAAAGAGAAATCTACTAACCATTTGAAGTGGCACTTTGAAAGGGAATTCTTTTGAGACAGGTTTTTGAGGGCACATCTTCATCAAAGCAAGTTAAGAGGTATGGTGATATTATTCCTTCTTTAAGGTGTTTGGTTGAGAAAATATTTTTGAATCATAAGGTGGAGAAATAAGGATTGTATATATATGCATTGTTGGAAATATTTGTGTTAGGGTTTGTGAATAAATTGTGCTTCATTGTTGAATGAGATTGGAAACACATGTGCTAGGGTTTGTGAACAAATTGTGCTTCATTGTTTGAATGAATTTGTGAAGCTTTTGAGCATTGGTTTGAGTGACATTGAATGTGGATGAGCAAGTGTTAAGAAACCAATTTTGTGAAGTAAATTTATGCACTAGCTTTGATTGATATTAAGATAAATTTAAAGGTTATAGGGTAGTTTTGTGAAGCAATTTGTGCATTGGGCTTGAGTGATATTGGAAAGAACATATTGTGAAATTATATTGCATATCATTTTCTATGTGTTCTTGAACAAGAAATCTGGGTAGAATATGTCTGAAGTATTTTTATCAAAGCAAGTGTTATGAGCAGTGTTGAGCATGTGTTATGAGTAGTTTTGAGCATGTGTTATGAGCAGTTTTGAGCATGTGTTATGAGTAGTTTTGAGCATGTGTTAGAGCAGAGTTGAGCAGAGACAGTGAGCATATTAGAGCAGGATTGTGAGCTATTTTGAGTAGGCCTTTTTGAGAAGGCTTGTGAGAAGTTCTAAGCAGGATTTGTGAGCAGGTTTGAGGTAGACTTGTGAGCAGGTGTGAGATAGATCAGTATAGGAAGTTGAGCAGATTTGATCAGAGTTGTGAGCATATTTGATCAAAGTTGAGCAGAGTTGAGAGTAGGCTTTGGAGCTAACCAGTGCAAAGGGGATAGAGTTCTCCTATGGATAGAGGTCCACAAACCAGAGTAGTGGGGATAGAGGTCTCCTATGGATAGAGGTCCATGAACTTGAGCATAGGGGATTGGTGTCTCCTTTGGACAAAGGTCCATAAACATTGTAATAGGGATTTGGTTCCCAAGAGATTTGTTGAGAAAATTTATAAGAAATATTTTCTCCGTGGACGTAGCCCACATTGGGTGAACCACGTTAAATCCATGTCTCTCATGTGTGTGATGATTTGTGCATTATTTACTACCTTGATATTATTGTTGTTATCATTTGGATTGAAAAGTAAAAAGTTTTATCTTATATTGTTCACCCCCCTCTCAGTATAAGCTTGTGTTCTTAACCTACATTGATTTGAAAATCCATTATATGTGTAACTATGAGTGCGAGTGTGATATGGATTTGTAGAGAGTGTGTGGAAGTATAGTCCTTTATTCAATGGAGATACAATTTTCATGAACATTTATTAATGGATATATTATGAGTTATTATTGAAGTTATTTATGATTTTTATATGTTTAGAATATTGTCATTATATTATATTTCATATTGCAACTTTATTTTAGATCTTGAGGTTATTTTGCATTAAGTATTTAGCATCAAAATATAACAATTTGTCATGATTATTTTCTAGATAGTATGATCCTTGATGCCCTAGGTGTTAATTTATTCATTTAACTACATTATTATTAGCCCTATGTTTCACATTTTATGGATAATATTAGTGTAATATAATCTTGAACATTTTCAAAATTTTCCTGAATTAGGATAATTTTAGTTTTAATTGTTAGGTCATTTCTCTATTGTCTTGGATTAAGAATTTTATTTTATTGTATTAGTTTTTGTAATTGTATGAGGTGTCCCCCCCTTCCATATTTTCTATTTTTATTCCCTATAGGTTTTAGTGGGTTTTCTACCATATGTTTTGTTTTGGTGGCTAATATTAGTGGAAAGCTACATAAACCTACTATAGCTATCCTCTCTTAGGGCTAATTTGAAATCTAATTATGTTTTTTTGTGAGGGTTTTTTATCTTGCTTAGGGATAGAAATTTTGGTAAAAAACTACTTGAAATAACTACTAGGTAAAAGAAGAATCAAGTGCCTAAATTATTAAAAGTAGAATAATATTTCACCAAAGCCATTTATTATGAAAATTATTTTGTTAATATTGATAAATAGCTCCAAATTAGAGATTGGACATTTACATATTTTAATTTTGAGGAAGAAAAAAAACCCCAATATTAACTTTGATGAACCTTACAGGTTTATTATGGAGTCTCAAAAGGATTTGTAGCATCTATTTATGTAGTAATGATAAGAGATATATTGAACCAAGATCCTTACTAAATATGGTGATTATGACAAAGTAGTTAAAAATTAAAGGAACCCATATAGAATGTACCTCCTTGAAGTCCCATACCCATTTTTAGACTCAAGATGAAAAAATAGCTATGTACATGATGACTCTTAGGGAATATTTAGTCTGTGAGATAGATATTCATAAGCATGATATTGAGAAACAAATGGAGGATTCTAAGATAGAAACAAAAAAACAATATAGGATATAATGACTAATATTAATGAAATTTTAATTACTAATAAAAACTTTATAGTGCAAATTTTTATCCCTTATTTAATACTAATCGTCATGCTCCTCCTCCATCTCCCCCAACTAATCCTTTGGAGGCTTTATCTATATCAATCAATCCTACTTTCAAGAATTATAAAACCCAATCTCTTATCTTTGATGTGGAAGCTATAGACTTGTCTAGGCATGTGCCTAAATTATTTTATGATGTGATAAACAAAACCAAAATATTCATTGATGTATTCATGACATATTATAAGATTTGGTTACACAAAGAAAAATCTTTGTTAAAATTAATGACTAGGGATTTGGTAAGAAATGATCTTGATTAGTTTGCATCCTTACCTATACACTCTATTGAATACTAAGATATTTTTCAAAAAATTAAAATAAAAATTTGGTGATGACATGAATACAATGGATGTTTTGATAAACACTAAGCAAGGTCCTAATGAATATGATATTGATTTTTACAAAATATGAGAAAGACATAAATGCCACTCTAACATAAATTTAATTGAATATGCCATCATAGTAATGTTTTTAAATAAGGTTAGGCCATATTTTTAGACTAAAATCTATGAACACATCCCTTGTGCTTTGTCCTCCATTTTTAGGGTTATACACTTTGTTGAATTAATTGAACATTGGAAAAATATAGAAGGACAAAAATACTTAAAACCTAAAACCCCTAACAAAAATATTTTAGGGGACGGGATATATAATATAGCTATCAAAGATACCTACCGTGATTTATAAATAGATGGAGCTTCTATACTATTGACCAAATCTAGGGGTGGTTTGAGACTTGAGAATATGATGCCTTAATGGAACCATGCAAACATTGTCAAAATATATCCAACATCTAAGCATAATGACTACATATTAATAATAGGTTTCAAGCATATGTATGGAATGATCCTAAAAAAAAATATTTTGGCATGAAAAGTATGGATAAAATAACTCTATTTGAGTGGAATTGCATAGATTTTATGTTAATAAAACTTTTGGTCCAAATTTTAACATTAATCAATGTTGGAAAATAAGCTTAGATTCAATAACATAAAAGATTAAATATTTATCAATATATCGAAATGAGACACACATATATTCAATCAATAACTCAAAATAAGTAAAATCACTCTATTCATGTGGATGCCAATTTTTTAATGTATTAAAGTACAAATAATGCATTGTAATTTCCTTATCAACAAACTCACATGCTATCCCTATAAATAGCCTTTACAAAGAGTCTCTTGATATTTCATCTTCAACTATCTCTTCATCTCCTCAAACTCATGGGAGATATGACTTCATATTTATCATAGGAGAAATATATTTATTGAATCCCTAATAATTACAAACATCTAATTATTATTAAATTCTAACCATTTATGAGAATCCTAAACACTAAATATTTACAAAACATTTACAAGAAACTTGCATGGTACCAAATATTGTAATAATCTCCAATACCTCTCATATCACATTATTTAGTATGATGTCAATATCTAACTCTAGTTGAGCCTCCAATCTCTTGTTATGGCACTAACTCTCGCTCTTGATTTTTCACTCTAGATATTTCTAAACATTTATCTTTCATATGTGTGTATTTATAATTCTTACCTATCACAATTTTGGCTTCACTATTTCTTGTTTCACATTCAATGTCACCTATCACAACATTTCCTATTAAAAATTAATATTAGTGTTCCCTATTACAAAATCATTCTCATCAACTTGTCCTATAAATCTGAGGTCTTTGTATTGTTGGATTATTTTATATACAATAGGTTCTTTCATTCCTTGCCATATTTCATTATATTCCATTTTAGTACTAATTGTTTTTGTGTACCTTTTAAATTCATCATTATGCATATTTTTATGCAATAAGTAATCACAAGAATATCTATCACAACTTAGATCATTACTAAAAAATTTTGAATGACTTATACTATCATTATCCTTGTCACTATTTAAATACTTCAAACCATTAGCAACACATTACCCAATAATTCTAACAATTTGCCCTTTATTTTTACTATACGGTATCTTTCCCTACAACCCTACTTGGTGAAGGGCTACTACACCCAACACTTCACACAATACTCAAATCACAATAAAAATCAGAATAAACACAATATCTTATATTATTTCAATGAAATGGAATTACAAAATCAGAGTTACAATACTACGACCACAAGGTCGATTTTATCATGAAAAGATTTGACTAGAAATCTGCAAGTTCGAGCCCCTATCTGTCTTCCATCGAATGCCTTTTGGTGATCCCTATACCCCCTTTAATAACTTCCATAGATCATTCTGGAAAGCGTAACTCCCCTTTTCCTACCCAAAAAAATATTCTTTTGAAATTTGAATTTTCATTTTCTTGCCCAAAAAGATATTCAAATTTGACTTTTAGTGGCACAAATTCCTGGAACCATAACTTCTGACTTTGGTGTCTGATTGGCTATTATAATATATCGTTGGAAATATTACGAAGAGATATAAAATAATGAAATCATATAAATATCATCTCATCAAATTACCATTCTTTTTTGGGGCCTCTAAGGGCTTCAAATTTTATTTTTAAACCTTCTTGGCGATATTTCTTAGGATGAAAACTTTAATCTGTCAAACCATTTAGGATGTTGGGGTAATTATTTTACCACCAAATAAATTTTTCAATTACACTCCTTGGGGTAAATTTAAAAGTCCATACATGCCCAATTAGGCTAACTTACTAAAAAAATTCAATGACCATTTTTTGCCTTTTTGAACTTTTGACTGACTTACACCTCTCAAGTGTCATCATGGACTCCAAAATAAATAAATAAACCTACAAGTGAAAGAAATTTTTTTTTTTTTTTTTGTGATGCAAGATTCTCCTTACACCACTAGATGATCCTGGATCACTACTTCACTCAAGGAAGACTCAATTAGAAGTGGGGTATCACAAAAGACAACCAAAAAGTGCCTCCAACATCTAGTTGGAAGGAAAGGACTTCAAGGAAATGGTGTACAAGCTCATAAGCCATGTCAATCATTACATATTCCATCAATGACTATTGCTTATTTTTTTCTCTAATCCAATCACATTAAAGGAACTAAGGCTTGCAAACCTTTAATTTTTAATCCAACTATATATGTATTCCTTATAATGAGGGAGATCATGAAGAAGAAAAGAAGGTCCCAACAAGACCCAAAGATGAATGTGTGGCAACCAGTCAGAAGCCTAAGAATAAAGAGCACCAATGCTCAAATAGATAAGGCTTACAATTGGTTGAAGGAGGTTCCACCCCAATCAGGGACACATGGTAGCCATACATGCAAATAAGAAGGTAATCAAAGGAACATTTAAGAGGACACCTACCATTGGTTGCAAAGGTTTATCTTAGTAGCATAGCCTTTTAGAGCCATATGCACACCAACCACTCACCATACACACAATCCTACCCTATTGATCAACACTAATTAGGCAGGCCATTCCCACTACATCAATAAGTGAGAAATTGCAAGATAAATATGATAAATATTTAATGGCACAACCATCCCTAGCTTAGTAGCAAAGATGTAGGTTAGCGATAATTTGTCATCCAATTTTACAAAAAATGTTAGGATTTATGTCCCCCAATCTAAAGACCTTAAAATTGATATTTCTAGTTGTGTGAATATTTTGGTTGTAGAACATAATATAACTTGTAGGACTTCTACACATAGTTTCAAAGGGAAAATGTTGTCCTCATAGCTTATAAAACGGTTTGGGATTGCATTTTAAAGGCACTGGAAGTTTTCTGCTCATGCCTAGTATTTGGCCTTGTGGGCTCTTCCTTTCACCTCTCTTTTTATGATTGTAACAAGTAGACCTTGAGCATTGAGCCATTGTCTAAGGAGAATCAATTCCATTTGGTTGCATGTCTTGTAATAATCTTTAGAAATTTAATGGAAGCCATGAGTAATTTTTCTTTATCCTCCTTTCTTTAATGTGTTTTCAATTCTTAATTATTTGATATTTAGCTGTTTTAATTCTATCTATTATTTGGAGGATATTTTGGTTATTTATGGAAACTTGTGGTAGTCAAAAGTAGGGATTCTAATTTTTGGAATATCTCCCCCATAGCTAGATTTTAATTTTTTCAAAGTCTTTAATTTTCCTATTTTCACTTAAATTGCAATTCCTTTCCCTACTGAACCCCCATGGCCTTAGGTTTTGGAGGTCTCTATGCATGAAGGATTAAATTTGATGAGGGTTGAAAATCAATTAAAAAAACTATAGATTTCCCCATAGGACATATTCTATATGCAATGCTTCCTTCTATTTCACTCTATGCAAGGCATAAGTACCCTAAAGCTAGAACTTATAGGGGTACAAATTCAAACACATTAAAATACATGTATAACCAAAATTTAAACTTTACATAAATATTCATGACTCATCTAACAAACCAGCCAACATTTCCCATAATAATTAACACACACAATTTGACTGCAAATTCTAGAACAAGAGTATGATGTGCATGAAATCCATAATAAAAAATTAAAGCAAATTCATCAAACTAATTTTAGTAGAAATAAACAATCAAATATTCATACATACATGAGAAATTCCAAAGGTCAAACAATGATCCACTTGTATTTCTAAATGATAAAATTTTTACATGCAAATTGTAATAGCTAAAGAGCCAACCCTTAGAATGACTTGCATTCTAGTATATATAGCTTCTCAAAAACTCCTCTTACAAGTAATTATGATGCTCATTAATGGAGCAACAATAGAACCTGCTACAAGTGGCTATGGTGTTCATTTATGGAGTGTGGTTTTGTCAGAAAGTATCTAGGTTGTATACACCAACCACAACCCTATGACTATTAATTGACCATTTGCATAGTATTAGAATGTATCTCACTGGATGCACCTAGTCTTTCCATCCACCTGACACATCTAATGACTTTGCTACTCATAATTCTTACATGTACCTAAAGGGAGTGAGCCATTGTGATCATTCATGCAATCGAACCTTAGAGGATGTACCTTGACATTAAAAAATTCAACATATCATAAGGTCATCCATTGCACATCAACTACATACATGGTTTTGCATGATCAATTTTTACATCCATGTACTAGCCTTAGACCTAGGAAAAATGCTCTCCCACCATTGGAAATTCAACTAGCTTTTGGGTATCCTGCTGAATTTTGATTCTCCTTCTCTACCACGATGGGATTTTGGGACCTGTGTGGATACTTATTGCTTCCAATTTCCCCATTGAGCACTACTTATGCTTATGGTGGACTTTTGGGATAGAGAAAGGGTTCAATTACTTCCCACTCTTCCACCCAGTTCAAATTTATATTCCCTTGAGGTAGGTTTTTGAGACCCACAAGAGGCCTAATATCATCTTGTTTTTCTACTTGATTCATCACTTGGTCAATTTTGGTCTTTCACTACGGTAGGATTTGGGATCCCTTCAACATCCATTGGTTGCCCATTTCTCCACCCATCTTCTATTATTTTGATTCCTCATGGTTTATTTTGGGACCTTCCTAGGGTCCATTAATTACCTATTTTTCTACCCATTTCAACACATAATAAAAACTTTGGGCTCTTCATAGTGGACTTCTAGGAGTTATTTAAATAGGGGTTGTGACCTATTTTCCCACTAAACACCCATTTTTCCCTTATCTTTGTGGTAAGGTTTTAGGATTTGCTCAATGCTCAACACGAGCCTATTTTTCTACGAGACTTTATACTTAGCAAATTTTGGACTTTGCCTGCTTTCCTACAAATCCAAATATTAAGCCATTTTTGAAGGCTCCTTCCATCATTAAGATGGAGGCAAGAAAGTGGAGAGTGAGAAAAATCTCCCATAGTCTTGACTACTCACGAGGATTTTCACTAGCTAAAAATTAAAGAACTTAGACCAAGTGGAGGGAAAATCATCATGCACCATTTAGAAAACAAAAATAGACATTGGCCTTCTTTCATTGGGTTGTGAAATCACACCATAATGTGTCCAGAAGGACCTACTGCACAATATTATTTATAATTTTTTCTACCTTTTGAGAGTCATGTTGTCCCTTGTAGTTCCTTTTATCGCTGCTCTTGGGCTCCCGATGCTACTATTTGGGTGAATTGAACTGATTTTTTTTTGTATTTTTGGTCCTAGGTCTCTAAAGTAGAAAGAGGAGCACCTCTGATGTGATCGATAATAGAGCTCAACTAGAAAATACCCTTATAGCATGAGTTGCCTTGTTATATTTTGAGGTAGATCACAATAAGAGATGGTAATCATAAGATGCAAAAATATAAAATAAAGTAAAAACATGATATTTTTGAAATATGCTATAAATAGAATGCCAAAAATGAATACAATATTGACATTGAGGAAATGGACAATCCATGCAATATGCTACAGAACCATAATGTGCTCCATAACTAATGGAGTCACCCACTACTCCTACTACTACCTACTAAATTTATTATCTAATTATTACAATGAGGGTATCTTATAATGGAATATATATTCCTTCCCCAAAACTCTACCTAGTTGTACAAGGGACACCTTGCACATTTACAACTTACACATTGACACTAGTGCATTTATTAAATTGCATGAAGTAACTATATAACTTTCGCCTAAAGTAATATTATGTCCTAAGTATGTACCTAGGAAGGTACATTTACATGATCCAAATTATGTAATATAATCTAACTCTAACATCGCACTGTATTACATTATTTGGGTACTAAAGACTCTTGGTCTTCATCTCCATTATGAACTTTGTATCCTTTCTCTGGATTCTTTGTAACCTTTTAAAGCAAAAATGTTACATTTTTTGATCGAGATTTCTCCTCATAATTTTTTGAATGGTCATCCAGTTCCTCAATTTCTTCTATCCTCTGAACCATGTATCCTTTTTAATTTTCCTTTCTGTATTCCAATTTAGGATAATTGGTTGGTTGCTGAAATTGATGGTGATGAGAATTTCTTTGATATTGTCTTGATTGAAATTGGCTTCCATTGTTCATTTGATTTTCTTGATTTTAGTTTCTAGTATTGTACCTACAATAATTAGTGATATGACCTTTCTTTATACATATCTTATAATACCTTGTTCTTCGTCCTTTTGTTGATGAAGCAATATTTTCCAATGGATTATCTTTTGATGTCAATGTAATGTTAGTCATATCATCTTTCATAGTGTATTCCACTTCATATTCCTAAATAATCTTACTAAGTCATCAAAAGAAGTATCTTTAATTAATATTTGTAGAGGTGTTACCAAATGCTTATAGTTGTCTGGAAGTTCTCCCATGGTTACTTGAGTAAGAAGTTCATCTTTAGGCTCCTGTCCAAGAGTTAACAATTTTCCTTTAATATCTGCTAACTTCCTTAGAAAAGGTTCTATTCTTTCCCCACTACTCATTTTTAAGGAATGTAGTTGAGTTTTTAAATGAATAATTGTGGCTTTATTATTCCCTTCAATTTTTTTCTAAGCTTTTCCAAGCTTCAAAAGATATTTTTTCTTAACTGATATAAGTTGTATTTCATTAGTGATAGAAAATATTATGATCATTTGGGATTTTAAATCATTTTTCTCAAATTTATTAATCTTAGTGTCTCCTATGGTAGGTTTCTTTATTTTCCCTTGAACAATATCCCAAATTTTTTCATATACCAAAATTGCTTTCACTTTATTTTTCCATGAGAAATAATTTGGCCCTTTGAGTAGTTGACATTCAGCTAGGAAAGCTTTACTAGAAGTCATTGTATTCCCATTTAACAATTATTTAGATTTTGTGGAGTTCCTTATATCTCCATAATGATGAGAGTTTACAAACATAATAAGTTTTTATGTTTTGTAGCAAGCTTACATCTACCTAATAAATTTAGAACTTGATAATTTTTTAATATTACCAAGTTTTTTAGAATACCTTATGACTCCCTAAAATTTTTTGGATAGGATGTATTATAAATATAGTGTTTTTGTAAATATTAGTTCAAGTTTAATTTTATTTTGTAAAATTTTGTAAATACAAAAAAATAACTTTTTTATCTCCTTATTACTCCTATTGAACTAAGCACTAATTCTTTGAAGAGGTTTTGAGACAACACGATAAAAAAAAACTTTTGAAAACTTTTTAATATACCTCTTTAAATACCCCTATTTGATTGATTTAATGTTTTCTAATTTATAATTTCCTAATTTGATGTTGTATTCCTTATAACTCCCAGTTTGGAAAAAATCAGAAAATAATATTTGCAAGTTATTTTAACAATAAAAATATACCTTATTCCTACTTGATAACTTTCGTAAATAATACCAAATCTAAAGTATGCTTGTTTAATATGTTTTCTTATAACTCTATAAACCTTATGTTAAGACAAGCATAAATATTTTACGTCAATCATTCCTCATTGTTGTACATCGGTATATCCGTAGCTACATGTTGCATAGTGTTTGTGGGCAATTCAGAGCCCTCTTTGACTGGTATAACCTCATTTCTCAATTATAAGTATGACAGTTTCAAATATATTATATTTTACTTCTCCAAATACTGGATTTATGACAACATCTTTACTATCTTCTTTACACTGTTGAATGACGTATAGATGTTTCATCTTCAAGTATTAACTTCTTTTTGACTACTTCTTGCTTTGCTCAGTTGTGTTCAGTTGCTGTGTCTTTTGATCTTCCATATTGGTGTCTTAATAAGTATGGGATTTGTGATAAGTTTTACATGATTTTTTACGAGCCAACTTCCTTTTATAATTATGAGTGTTCTTCGGTAGTGAGCGTTTCTTCAGTAGTGAGTGTTTCTTTGTTGGTGAAATACGTTTCGTTGGCAATGATGAGGTTGGTGGTAACCTCCAACAAATCTCAAATCCATCAAAATGAGTGCAAATATCTTTAGCTAAGTGTTTAAATATTGGTAGACGTAGATATTTCATGCCAAGTGGCTTGTGCATTCAAGCTTTCTTTCTAATGCTCCAAGCAATCATAATTCCTCTTTTATCTTTGCACCCTACACTTGATGTTTCTAGGTACGTAAGATTTATTTTGCAAGATGCCTTGAAGAGGGTGATCAATTGCTATAGCTGGATAGCTTCACAATCTTATGGCACACCTTCGATCTCTTCTCTTGGTGGATGCTCACTTCAATGGACACCTTCGGTATAGATTCCTCTCTATGTAGTTGTTTGTAGATTTCTAATGTTGATTTTTTCCTTTCTTTGCCACTGGTTAGAACACTCAATGCTTTATCTTTCACATAAATAATATTTCACTAAATATTGTCCTTCTTTCTAAATATGTATAAGTGTTATTCCTTCCTTCCAATGGATCCATTGTGGAGCAAGGTGTTGTAGGAGGATTGTCATTGTTGTCAATACAGTCAGTTAGATCTAACGATGCAATGGACAGGTAGTTTAGAAGTCACTCAGATGCAGAGGATAAAGTTCAAAAGTTAGTCAGATCATGAGTCCTTAAATGATAGATGCACGGAAACGAGAAAACATAATTCAGAATGAGAAGAAGTCTTCAGAACCTGAGATGTCAAGAAGCGAAAAGGTTTTTTGTGAAAACCAAGGTAGTCAAAATAAAAAGTTTTATTTAAAATCATGGATAACAGATTTGAAATGGGTTTTTCTTAAAACCCAAGTTGGCTCTTCGTTTCGTTGAAAAATATGCCCCGGTGATGAAGATATTTAAATAGGCAGTCAAAATAAAAAGTTTTATTTAAAATCATTGATAACAGATTTGAAATGGGTTTTTCTTAAAACCCAAGTTGGCTCATCGTTTCATTGAAAAAGATGCCCCGGTGATGAAGATATTTAATTTTAAATATTTATTTTAAATTTTATTTTATTTAAAATTTAAATTAAAATATTAAATTAAATTAAAAGGGCCGACGTGTTACTATTTCGCAGCAATAAGCTATAGGAAGGTGACGAAGGTGGAGAAGAGTTTGAGGCCGACAAAGTTAAATCTGGGCCAACGGATTTTAGGGTTTGGCAGCTAAAAATTTCTAAGGTTTTGCAGCCGACATTCTTAGGGTTATAGCCGACAGATTTTAGGGTTTGGCAGCTGACAAATTCTAGGGTTTCTCAGTCGACGTTCTTCTAGGGTTTGTTCCTGAAATTTCTTCTATAAAAGGAGGGCTTCTACAAGTTTGAATGCGGGGAGTTAATAAAAAGTGCAAATGCGAGTATAGTGTTTGTGAAAGTGAAGTTCGTGTTGAGCAGAGAGCAAGTCGTTTCGATTAAGAAGAAGAGCAAGTAGAGTGACTTGTGCGAAGATAAGAGCGCGATGTGCAGAAGTTGTGTTCTAAGTCTGAAGTGACAGTGCACAGTTTACAGAAGTGATTGATCATCTGAATGCAGTAGAGAGTGCAAATAAGTATAGAGAAGAGGTGGAATAGTGCGACTCATTTTGCGCAGAAGCAGCAGAATGCAGAAAAATAGCAGACCGTGAAAATTGAGGTGAAAGTTTTATTCTATAATTTTTATTATTGTCTTCCAAGTTGTTGCTTGGATTAAGGTGTTGGTGCCTCTTTCCAGTAGGTGCTGGTAAAATTGGAGTTGGTGCTCCATTCTATTGAAGCAGATAAAGTTAAGGGGTTGGTGCTCCTTCCAGTTGGTGCTGGTAAAGGATTATGTAAAGTTGTAGCTTTGCATTGATTGGATTTGGATGGTAGTCCAAGCAGTATTTTTGAGGAGTAGCCACATTGGTGAACCTCGTTAAAATGCTATGTTATGTGTGATGCTTTCTTGATGCATTTAGTATCTCTTTTATCTGCTTTAAACTGCTGCTGGTTTTAAAATCATATGTTTTAGAAATTTTAAAGAACACACTAATTCACCCCCCCCTCTCAGTGTCATTGTGATTACAACAATTGGTATCAGAGCCAGGTTCCTGAATAGGCTCAAACAGCTAAGGTGATCTTGGAAGTTACGCAATGGCAAGTGGTGAAGGATTCTCTTCGAACAAAGCACCTTTGTTTGATGGAACAAATTACATGACCTGGAGAATCAGGATGCAGGCACATCTTTGTGCTTTGGGGTACTATGTTTGGGATTCAGTAATCAATGAATGCACAATACCCATCACACCTTCAACCGATGCTGCTGGTAAGGATCTAGTTGAGAATAACTCAAAAGCAATGAATGCTCTCATGTGCGGATTAGTGGATAATGAACAGGTAAAGATTAAGAGTTGTAAAACTGCAAAGGAAATATGGGAAAAACTGAGGAGCATTCATGAAGGAAACAATGAAAACATAGAGATATATATGCTGAAAGCTAATGAAGTCCTAGAGGATGATTCTAAAAGAGAAACAGAAAAGGAACAAAAATGTGATGAAGAAGAAATTGATGCAGCTCTAGATGAATTAAAGATAGAAAGAAAAAGGAACAAGGAAATCTCAAGAAATCTTAAGGATGCAAATGAAATAATAATCAGTTTTAAAGTACAGATGGAATAATTCAAAAGGATTGAAGAAACTCTCAGGTCACAGATCAATGAGAAAGAGATTGGTTGCTACAAACAAGAGGAAGAGATTGTTTTATTGAAGAAACAACTAGAAGAGGCCAATACTAATCTCAAATTCGAGAAGAGCACAGAGTTGCTAGATAAAATGATAAGCCAACAAAGAAGCTCCACGGATAAGCATGGTCTTGGATATGAAGTTGAACAACCTTCATCTTCCAACTCAGCAGAGAACAAGAAGTCCACTGCTAAAGAATCAAAACAAGAAAAGTTTGAAGCTGAAGCTTCAAAAGAAAGGAAATATCAAAGGAGATCTACAACAAAGCAACCACAGCAAAAGAGGTTCTCTCACTCTCACTCTTTTAATAATAATGCTTTTTATGGCTATTGTTCTAAATGCAACCACTTTGGTCACAAGGCAATTTATTGTGGACTGAACAATAGATCAAAGAGTTATGCTGATAAAAATACTTCTATTTTTTTGAGTGAACACCCTGTGCAATGTTTTAAATGTAATGGCCATGGGCACATAGCAAGGTTTTGTTCAAGCACTTTTGTATCCAATCTAAGGCAATACCATAGATTTCATCATACACATAGAATGCAATACAGACAGGGAATAAAACATGTGCAATGTTTTAAATGCAATGGTCAAGGGCACATGGCAAGGTTCTGTCCAAGCACTGTAAAAAAGTTAATCTACCCCCATATCTTAACCATTTGTGAGACCAATGATTCATTCTATCTTTGATACAATCCAAAAGATTCTTCTAGATATCTATTTTTAGTTTTTTAAAATGCAAAGGAACCCCCAAGTAAACCACTGGGAGAGAAGTCCTTGTGAATTCCAAGATCTCTAGAACTCTGTCCTAGAGCCTTTGATCAAGATTGAGAAAGACCACTTTGGATTTTTTATCATTGATGACTTGGTTTGAAGCCCTAAGGTAGACATTAAGAGTATCTCTGATCACTCTTGCTTCCTTGAAGCTGGCCACTCCAACCAATCCTGTATCATCCACAAACTGTAGGTGAGTCAAAAATTCCTCACCCACCTTGATACCTGTTAGCAAACCTTGATGTCTTCTCCTCAAGAAAAGTCTACCTAATCCTTCAGCCAAAATGAGGAAAAGATAGGGAGAGCAAGGGTCCCCTTGACGAAGGCCTTGAGTGGCTCCAAAATGTTACGAGGGAAGACCCTTGATTAACACTGAATAAGATGGAGTAGAAACACAACTCATGACCCATTCTATCCAGTCCTGAGAGAAACCAAAGGCTGCCATCATCTTTGACAAGAAACTCCACTCCACCCTATCATAAGCCTTTGACATATCCAATTTTATGAACATTCCTTTATTACTATATTTTTGCATTGTATGGATTGCCTCCTGAGAAAGAACCATCCCATCCAATATCTGCCTACCCTCTACAAAACCCCCTTGCTCTGAGGAGATAATGTTATGTAAAAGAGGTTTTAGCCATTCAACCATTACCTTTGTGATTATTTTATAAATCACATTGCATAAGGCATAGGTCTATAATCTGAAATATGTACCCCCTCCTCCCATTTTTGAATTAAAGTGATGAAGGTATGATTTAATGCCTTAAGCATTATTTTATTACCTCTGGACTCCTCTATGACAGCCAAAACATCCTCCTCCAAAGTATCCCAAAAGGCCTGAAAAAACTCAATTGGAAAGCCATCTGGTCCTGGAGTTTTGTCGGTGCTCATTCCAAAGACCACATTCTTCAGTTCTTCTCTATAAATGGGTTTAAGAAGGGTCTTATTTTCTTCTTCAGAGATAATAGAGGGTATGACATCAATAACTTCATTTTGAGCCTCTTCATCTTGCTCCATACTTTCCTTTAAAAGTTTAGAAAAATAATCCATTGAATTGGAATGCATACCAGGAAGAGTATCAAAGGAGTGTCCATTCTCATCTTGAAGAGCTTCCATGTTATTCATCTGTCTCCTAGCACAGGCTGTTCGATGGAAAAATTTGGTATTTCTATCACCTTCTAATAACCAAGTGGTTCTTGCTCTCTGTTTCTAGTAGGTCTCATCTTGGTTGTCAATGTCCTCAACCGCTTTACGCAAGGCATCATCCTCGGCTTTGAGCTACTCTGTAATTGTTCCTTCCCTAAAGTGTTTTTGAACCTCATCCCATATGGCCACCAAAGGAGCTCTTTGGAGCTGGAAGTCTATCTTGTTAGCTCGCCTCCATTGTTTCAGTTGAGCTTTGACATAATGAAGCTGTTTATGGAATCTAAACATTGCTGTCCCAAAAGGTGGACAACCTTCTTCCCACCACTGTGGAATTTTCTTTCGAAGATCCTCTTTTTATAACCAAAAATTCTCAAATTTAAAATGTTTATGATGCTACCCTGTCTTAATCCCTCCCTCCAACAAAATGGGAAAGTGATCTGAAACTGGACCTTCCAAAATCTGAAATTTTGTATTCCATTTTACAAATGCCTCCTCTGAAACTAGAAAATGGTCTAGCTTTACCTTCCTGCTATGTGGATACCTCCTCTTGTTAGTCCAAGTAAATTTGGTTTCAGGGCCTTTAATATCCACTAAGTGAAAATCCTGGACTTGGGCAATCAGAAGTCGATCCCCTGGGTCCAAAATTGGGGTTCCCCCTTCCTGATCTCTAGAAGATAATTTAGCATTAAAATACCCAGCAATAATCCAGTCTAAATCTTCCCTTGATATCCTCATGTTATGCACAACTTTCCATTGAATTCCTCTGGCCATCAAGGTTTTGAGCCCCATACAAATTTTTGATTAAAACATGTTCAGCTATGACATTATTCCTAAAATGAGATGTGAGAACACCTCTCCAAGCTATATGTTCTATTGTAGTCCATTCCAAAGAGTTACAAAGAGTAACAATCCCTCCTGAGGCAGCTTGGGCAGCCACATCCATATGACCAACGCCCCTCCAAATTTTGTTAACTGTTTTACACATAAGATCTAACAACATTTTTGTCTCTTGGATAAGCAAAAAATCTGTTTTGCATTTTTCTGAGAGTCTTTGAACAACAGATTGATGGGTTCTACTGTTTAAACCCCTAACATTCCATGATTGTATAATCATTGATAACCTTGAGAGTAGTAAGAATCAATTGGCCTCACCGATCCTCCAGTGATCAGTTTGTCTCCTTGAACTGCTAGCAGGTCCTTATTTGATTTTCTACCCACTCCTTGAGAGTTGCTATTTTTTTATCTCTTTTCCACCTGAGTTATCCCTAGAGTTGGCCTTTCTTTGTTCTTTTCTGCTATTCCCATGCCGAGATCCTTGATTATTGGCTATGCTTGGGTATGCGCTATCAATACCCCTGCACTCTTTGACTATGGTAACTCCATGTACTCAATTACCTATTCTATGATGGTGCGAGATGAAGGAGAAGCTTGAGCATGGATGTTATTATTTTCAGTATTCCCATCCACTCCTTCCATGACTTGATCCTCTTGGTCCCCTAGTGTCTTAAATATTTCATACCTATTGGATGGCTTGAGTTGTGTTTGCTCTTTACCATTTTTATTTTGCTTTCTCCTTCTTTTAGGCTGTTCAAAGCCATCTCTATGAACTTATTTACCCTAAGGAGTATTGGTTGGTTCTTTGGTTAGAGTTGACTTACCCTCCCTGGTAAGATTTGGCATTCCTAGCGGGGCCTCCATTTTTGTGTTCAAATTATTTGGGCAAAATCGAGCCAAATGCCCGTATTTGTAGCAAACTCTGCATCTAAAGGGCAGAGCCTCATAATCTAGCTGTTGAATCCAAGATAGTCCTACCAGTTCAAGTTCCACCTCTACCGGTAGAGGCTGGCTAATATCTATTTCCACACAAATTCTTGCAAAAAAAGTAGTGTTTCCTTCTATGGTGTCTTTGGAGACACCTAAATGTCTTCCAAGGGAGTTATCGATCATTTCCAAAACCTGCTCACCCCAAAAATCCATTGGAAGAGCATACAAATGGATCCAAACTAGGACATCCATGGGTTCAATACGAGGATCGAAACCCACTCTCCAGGGTTGAAAAAATAACCCTGTCGGACCATGGTTCCTCTTTTCTGATTCAAAAGCCCTATTTCTATCGGCTAGAGAAGAAAAAATAACAATGAAATACCCATTGCTAATAAACCATAAAGAGTACTCACCATGAGGCTCCCAGTTTTTCTTGACCCAGGAATGCAAGAAATTTAGGGTAGGGCGAATACCCATGAATTTACAGATCAGATCATGATTGGCTCTGTATAAGACTATTTCTTTGACCATCCTTGGCTCGATGACAATCTTGGGCCTTGATTCGGACTGCAAAAGGCATGCATTGACTCGTTGGGCTTTTGATCTCTTTCCAACATTCTTGAAGAGCATATGAAGAGCATTTATTTGTGCTTTGTCATTAGTAGATGGAGATTTATATTTTAGCAAATCTACAAAAGAGCTCTTTCTCCCTGTGAGAGGATCCAAAGGAGTCCCCATTGGACCCTCCTAGGGTAGCAGACTTGCCTTCAGATCCACAGTAACCAGAAAAACACTACAGCAACCCACCAGATGCCCTGGATTTTCCTTAGCTCTAGAAACCCTAGAACATCGCTTCCCGCCTACTCCGAATTTTTCAATCGCCCCCCAATTGATCCTTCTTCTTTGGATGTTGCTAGGTAGTGTTTTTACTAATATTTGGTTTCTTTTCTTACATATTGGGTTCTTCATCCAAAATTATTAGAAGCATTTCCTATAAGAGTCACCATTTGTTGTGGCCATTGCACAACTTGCTCCAAATTTGGAGACCCACCTTAAATTTTGATTTTTTAGGGAATTTGGGTTGCTTTGAATTATTGGTTGAT
The DNA here is from genome assembly GCA_028583015.1 of Wollemia nobilis. Taxonomy (NCBI): domain Eukaryota; kingdom Viridiplantae; phylum Streptophyta; class Pinopsida; order Araucariales; family Araucariaceae; genus Wollemia; species Wollemia nobilis. The sequence continues at coordinate 2,838,729 of JAQPPZ010016967.1, read as the reverse complement.
TCATCATGGCCCTAGAATTGAAAGTGTTTGTGAGCCATATATTTCGCTCTCATGTGATTGACCTCATGGTTTCACCTATGGAGGCATCCCATTATCGAATACCACAAGGCTCATATTCTTAGGAGTTATCAAATTGATCATTTGGTGTTAACAAGCTTAGTTCAAAGTGTATTTTGAGTCATACATGAGCCTAAGTCCTTAATTACCCATGCATAAATAAATAAATAAATAAAAATAAAAAGATAAAAGATAAAAAATAAAAAATAAATAAATAATAGCAATCATGAAAATAAAATAAAGGATAAATATATATAGATAGATGATAAAATAAAATAAAATAAATGTTTGCTCTTTCATTTGTATTGTAGTGTAGAGTCATTGGTGTATTAGGTGTTCAAGAGAAAATAATATTATAAGGTAAAACAATACGCATAAAAAATATAAAGGGAATAAAAATAAAAATAAAATGAATTTTAATTTTATTCATAAGCAAAATATAAATTACTTTGCAAAGGAGCTCTTAAAGATGTTAAGTGGTAAAGACAGTTTTTGGGTATTTATTATCATTTGAATAAACGAATCCTCTTGTTTGTGGTAGGTAATAAATAGGATATAGGTATGGGGTATGAATGTGAGAGGTATGGATCACATCATCCAACAAGATCGATACGTGGAGCGCATGGCTATCACCCTTGCTCACATATCTACTAATAAAGTGAAGGTGTCTCTCCATATTAGCATGTTGCATTAGTATCCGATATTGAGCAGATCATGCATCAAATGAAGATGCTATGGAAGAGATCTATGATGATACATGTATTTTGGATGAGGATTCGAACCTGGAGTGCCGATGCGGTGATGACATATGAATAGATATGTTGACCATGAATAGATTGAATGATCTAGACTAAGACGAACACGTGAGCACATGGACCAATGCAGATCAATTATAGTGATGACAAAATGTGGTAGATGACAATGGTATAATTTTCCCAAATTATATTGATTGAAACCTTCAAAAATAATGGAATAGGGTGTTTACCACAACACCGATGACATGTAGCTATACACAATGAGAAATTACAGAATACCTGTTATATAATCGAAAACCATGGATACCATTGGAAGAATGTGTTGTGGCATCTTACCTGATATTGCGTAGAGCTCAACTAGAGCTATAGAAAATGCATACATAGAACTTGTGAACCAGTGGCATCAGAAGGATTCAAAAATAGGGCATGCTATAACTTGGGAAAATGTGGCCCAACGTTTGCAAGGAAATAAAGTGAAAAGGAAAATAACGATGGAAAGGTCATCACTAATGACAGTAGTGCAGACTCTCCCAATGATGCACATTCATACCTCCAATACCAAGAAACCGATATTTTGTTATGTCGATATTGTGAAGAAGTATTTACAACAAGATATAGATTAGTTATAAATGTTTTGAGTATGTTTTTATTTCCTGAATTTTGGATGTGAGTGGTCCCGTTAAGAATTTGGAGTAGTTGTATTTGATGGTAGTATGTTTGTTGACTTTATTCAAGCCTAAAATATTAAAGAGGATGTCATTCGCATAAGTCAAGATGTAGTACGGATAGGAAGATGTTGCCTAATCATAAAAGCACAGACATAGTAACTTGAATATGGACCTTAGTAGATGAGCGAAAGCAAAGACTTAAGACATAAATTAAATATTTTTATTTTCATGATGTTTTTAGCTTTCTTATTCTTCGTTTTCAATAATCAAGGTTCTTATCGGGTTAATGTGCTAACATTCTCTTTAGTGAGAGGGATACATAGTTCATAGGTGATAAGAAAGTTTGATTTTACCATGATTCACAAGGGCAGATTCATGGGGAGGTACGTAAGGAGAATGTTGTTGCCACAAAGTTTGACATTGGACGAGAGAATCGCTACTAAGATGAAACCCAAGTGCTGAACACCAGAAGAGAAAATGGATATAATATTCTTGGTTTTCATATTTTGGAAATTACACTTGGAGATTAATTGTAAAAAACATGCGTAAATAGCAATGAAGTTTCAAAATGAATATTCTATCTATCATGGATGGTATGGTGCATGGGAGGGATCCCATGGATGTTAAAATACATGGAATTCTAGATACCAACGATTACATGTCCATAAATTTTCAAATAACTATTGTGATGTATGCCTTATACTGATATTTGATGAGAGTGACACAAATATTAATGTCAATCAAAACAACTACAACATAAGATCACGATTGATGTGGACACCATGGACATAACAAATATAGTGGAATTTCACTGATAGAATTTCCATGATAGGACGTATAAGAAAAATGGTAGGTGAAATGGGCAATAGAATTAATAACCTTCAATGTGGCAGCATTCACATAAAATGGCATCTCTCATCGTTACATAATATGATTGGGATTAAATTTTTAAGTAAGTGTAATGATGCGGTCAACTATGTATAAAGGGTAATATGAGTATTGTGGTCAAAGTGGCCAAGGAAGCAAAGGTGTTACGATACAAATAATAATGGATGTAGTGGTAGCCCTACCAAAGACGTTATCAAAGAACTGAAATGGATGGAGGTTATGAAAGTTGGTATAAAATAAGAAGGAAGAGGAAGAGGGAGCATTTCGTAGCTAAATGAAATAAGGAAAAGGAACAAAGAAAATCCCATGGAAGAAGCGAACAACTATAGGAAGGCAAAAGTTTTTTTTTCCAAAATTTTAAATATCCATTGCAATGGACATAAGAGGGGCTGGAACTTTGGGGAGTAGAAAGGTTTATAGGATATGGGAAACTATTGTCCACCTTGCATGTTGAATGCATAAGAGGTTTTTTTTTTTGAATAAAGATGTTTTCATTGTACATTTTTCTAGTTCATGTGTCATTTTTATTAATGATGTTTTATGCATGGATATGGTAGCATCATTTAATGATTTTGATGCGTATTTTTAATCCTTCGGAGCTTATACTTAATATAATATAGATTGTGTGGATGAAAGTATATTTATATTAAGTTATTATTCAAAAATCATATTCCATTTCTAAATATTTTACAACCTTTTTCTTTCTTGTTGCAACATTTTATTGTTGTTATTTTCTAACCCTATCCTTTTACATTTTTTTTAACTTCATCAAATAAAATTAAAAGATACAAAAAAATTAAAATTCAAAAAAGAGATGCAAGGATTCCAATATTAAGCTTTAAATTTTTATTTTAAGCAATTTTGATTTTATTTTAAAGGAAATTCGAAATTCCAAAATTTAACATAAAGTTCACATTTTAAAAGAAATTTTGTAATTTCAAAGCTTTACATGATTTCACATTTTAAAGGAGAGTCAAAGTTTCAAGCTTTACACTTTTATTTTTTAGGAAATAAATTAGCTTCACTTTATGAAAATTAAAATTCTAATCAATTTCAAATTTTTACTAAAGAGGGTAATTTATATGACATTCCAAAGGCTACTACATTTTCAAATTTAGTCATTTAGATTATTTTCTTTCATGCTCAAAGCAATGTTTAACAAAGCAAGATAAAATCCATTCACAAAGAAAGATAAAATGAATCCACTCATCATTCAAGATTCACATTTCAGAGATAGATTTTAGTATTTTATTTTATGCTCAAAGCAAAGTTTAACAAATAAAACTTGTTAAAATATGCTTAACAAAAGAAGATAAAATCTACCTAAAACACTCCAAGATAAAATGAATTAAATCACCATTCTAGGATGGTCATATGAAGGCCAATCACATCACATTTTCTTTTCTTTTAAGTTTCATGAACAATAAAATCATGGCAAAATCAAAGTAATACCAACACAGGCCCCTTGTTAATAGTTACTTACACCTCTAAGTTTAGCCACCAAATTTTGACACACTTAAAAATTTCTAAATTTTATTAAGACATCCTAATCATCCTAACAATGTGAAACTTACCCTCAAATACCCTACCTCGATATTTATGCCAAAAAATTAAATAAAATAGCTTAATTTTTTCCTTCTTGATTATTTTGGACAATCTTGATGAATTTGGATTCATCCGATAAAATCAGATGCATTCAAGTTCATCCAATATGGGCATCACCATATTCCTGATGATTTTTGATGATCTGTTAAAATTCGATGGATCCAAATTTGTCTAAATATAGCCAAAACCTAATTTGACTTAACAACCATGTCTGATCTCTCCAACCTACCTGATTCTTCGAACTGTAGCAATAATTTAAACCCCTAGCCTGACATCAAACAATTTTGATGGTGATATTTACAAAAGAGATCAGATTGTGAAGGAGACTTTGGAGATTTTTTGCAGGTTGCAATGGAGAACTTTACTATCTGATCATCATCCAAGTGACATATGGATATGGAGATACTTTCAACACATGTAGATCTAGTTTATATTTTAATCATTACTTAATTTTTGCATCATTTGCACAAATTTAGATGCATTCAAATTTGTCACTTTGCATCTGATTTAGTTTTTTGTTTTGTAGAACTAGCCATTGGATTATTTTGACTGCATTCAAAATCATACATAGCATCCAAAATCAAACATTGCATCCAAAAATATACCAGTGGCCCATTGGGGGTAAAAATCTAACTATCATATTATTATCTACTTTATATTCATCATACCTTTTGTTTGTTATTTCATTCTTTACTACATCCTACTATTATCAAATAGATAAAATGCATTTAGAATCACATGTTTTAGATTCAAATAATCAATCATTCATTTTCTTTATGGTTGGATAAAATAACTAAGGGGATTTGATTGTCGTAGACCACTATCTACTGTGGCCTATGTAGATCCTCCATCCTTGATATCAAAATCTAGTGTTTTATTGTGTAATTATAGGTTTCAGATAGATTCGTACGTATTCAAATTCATTTGATTAATTTTTATGACTGTATTCATTTTGTGTATCCGAATTCATCCTACACATCTGAATTCATCACAAATCAAACATCCACACTAGGTACTTAAAAACTATTTTTTTTGTACTCAAAATATTATATTTTCTATCCTATATGCATTTATGTTTAATCAAAAATATAAAACTCCCAAAATATAGACTTTATTATGCTTCTTATAAAACATAATAATACAAAAATAAAACATGTTAGCATAAACAAAAGCTTTGCATCTTAGTTAAACTTTGTAATGTTTTCTAGATAGACTTGTATGCCTTGTCTTCATTTGAAATTAAATTGCATATAGCTAGGTAGAAATTGTATTTTTGCCAAACACTAGGTGTATGATTTTAAAATAAAGAACACATCAAACTATTGCCTCACCTAGGTGTGGAAACCACCATAGCAAGTGTTTCCTGGTGAAACCACCCCATTCGTCGATAAAAACCAAAGAGAGTGCAACATAAGCACTTCTTGTCTAAGATGCAGATCCATTATTTTTCCTTCCTCTTTCAGGCATGGATCCATTATCCTGGAAGAAAGGGGTGTAAAAATTTTGGGTCTACATTATTTGGCGAACAGGACATGAACCACACCTTAATTTTTAACTTTGTTACTTTTTATATTTTCAAAACAAAACAAAATAAAAAACAACAAAAAAAAATGAAATGGTAGAAAATAGGCTCAACGTGTTCTTCTTTATAGACCTTAAGAGAACACTTATTGAACAAGAGGTTAATATTTTCCATTAACATGAGGGCATAGAACGTCAAGTAGATTTGTGTCAGCACTTTGGCATCATTGAAAACAAATCATAAGAAATTAGAGAAATTAAGAGAATTGATGTTGCTAGAGCCTTAGGACCTAGTTTCCACTATCCTTAATTTGAAATCAAAAGAGGGTGTGAGCATTGGCTTGCAGATAAACAAGCCATTGTCCACATAAATATTTATCCTTGGGATAATTACTTGGAAGAAGCCTTAAACATCCATAGATTCTTAGCATACTTAGAAAATAACGAGGTGACCCTAGAATAGAGAAAAAAATTCATAAAGCACCTAGGGCAATCCCATTTCGAGAGTATTATTATGAATTACAAGTCCAACATTTAAAATTAGAGACTAAGGACACTTCATTCAACTCTTAGAAGATTATTTGTATTTTGAGGAAGAACACTACATGAGTTCGGAAGATTTAGAGCCCATCAATGACATCCATAGGCTCTTTAGGGAATATTGAAACCATTTATCATTTTCAAAATATATTGTAAATATTTGGGTTAAAGCATCATAAATTGTTTGCTTAAAAAAAAATAAAACAAAACAAAACAAAACAAAACAAAAAAAAACAACAAAAAAGTGAAAAATTAAAACAAACAAGAAACTTTTAATTAGCATTACTAGGAAATATGCCTAAAAATTTAAGAAGTGGTAAACAAGTGGCAACTGGCTATGAATATGAGCTAGATATTTATCCTAATGTAGAATCTAAAATAGACAAAGTCTTAGAAGAACCAGAACACAAAACAAGACAAAGTGAAGAAGATGAAACCATCAACGATGTTGACCCAAAACTAGGGCCTCGAAGAGGCATTCATTTTTAGTCCATGCAAAATTTTTGTCTTCTTAAACAAAAAATGAACTACCATAACTAATGTGTTGGAAATAGAAGATCAGCTTGAAAAGGGTGATTTCTATATGGAAGTAGGTTTTTGACTTCACCCACAACCTAAAACATATATAAACACTTCATTGCAACATGCCACTAACAATGATCTCTTTTTAGATAATACTAGAAATACACCTCCTTGAAAGGATAATTCCCAAAAACAAGTACTTGAACCACAACAAAAACAACCTGTTGGTGCAACTACTACTTCTAATCACAAGCAAACATCTTCATCTAATAACCCTACCTTACTTTCTCAATATTTTCAACATGTATTTGCCCTAAATTTTACTTCCAAAAAAAATAAAAATACACAAGTTCCAAGTTCTTCTTGACCAAATGTTCAAAAAAATACAACTCCATATAAACTTCAATATCCTCCTACTTTAAACCCTATGCATAATAGTGTTTGTGTAGAACACAAGCTTATACTGAGAGGGGGGGTGAACAGTATAAGACATCTTTTAACTTTATCTATCCATACAGCTTTCAAACTATTAACATGCAGAATAAGATAGCAGTAATAACAGCAGTAACACAGTGCATAAGAAGCAATCCACAATGAGACACAACAATTTACGTGGTTCACCCAAGGTGGGTTACTCCACGGATAAAACTTTTCCTATAAAAGTTATATCAGAACCTCTAGGAATTCTTTTCGATTACAATGTTTATGAGCCTCAGCTCAAAGGAGACACCTTCCCCTAAATCTGATTTGCTAGTGATCCTTTAGAAGACCTCTATCTCTTTTACCCTTAGAAAGTGGAACTCTTCCCACAGAAGACACTCGTATTCCCTACTCTGGCTGGAGATCTCTGTCCTCAACTCTGTCACAGCAAGCTGGTCCTCTTTTCTGCACCAAAACATAGTCCTTCGATCTGGCACAATTTTGTCCTCTTCCTCTATTATTTTTTGCACTTGGTTGGAGAACAACTTTTCACTGTCCTTCGTCCTTCACAACTGTTCATAATTACAGCAGCATCTACTTTGCACACTTTGCTTTCTTTTACACAGACTGCGTGAACACAGTTGCAATCATAGCTTTCCTTATATCAAATTCCACCCTTTGCATAATCTTCGCAATCATTACAGCATTCGAACGCACAGCAATTTATGCGCCTATGTGCAGTCACAACAGCTCATTCTATTTGCATAGTCTTCTCATGAACAACAACACATTCTTCGCACAAACAGTACCACAGTCTTTGACACTTAGAAGATTCAACGAAATGCACTCTAATGCTACAGTCAAACTTCACTCTCTCTATTTTTCGATGATCGAACCTCACTTGTCGCATTGACTCTACGAACGCCATAATTTGAATGCACACACATTGATTGCTAAAAATCACTCAAACAGTCCTCCTTTAAATACTCACAATCTCAAGATAAACTCTTGTTCTTTAGTCGGCTGTTCAACCTTCTAACATGTCGGTTGTAAAACCTTATACTTCGTCGACCAAGGTTAACTTCGTCGGCTTCAACCGCCTCTACTGTTCTATAGTTTTTCTCATGTGACACTCAAACATGTCACGATATCGCTACGCCTTTGTCTGTCGTACACCTTCTTTGGTTTGTTGTCGTGAAATCACGACACTACAGCTTTTGCTGACGACATCATGAATCTTATCGCAAAATTGCGATGTTGTAGACTTTAATGTCTTCTTCTCTGCTGCTGTCACAAAATCATGACACCTTTGCCTCTTGCTGACGTCATCATGACTCTTGTCGCAAAATCATGACGCTTTGGACTGCAAAGCCTTCTTCTCTGCTACTATCATGAAATCACGACACCTTTGCCTCTTGTTGACGTCATCATGATTCTTGTTGTGAAATCGTGACGCTCTGGAATTCAAAGTCTTCTTCTCCGCTACTATTGTGAAATCGTGACACCTTTGCCTCTTGCTGACATCATCATGATTATTGTCATGAAATCGCGACGCTCTAGACTTCAAAGCCTTCTTCTCCGCTACTGTCACGAAATCACGACATCTTTGCCTTTAGTTGACATCATCAGCAACTCTGTCATGAAATCGTGACACCTCTTGCTCCTTCATCCTTTTCTTGGTTTGCACTAGAGAAAATGAAACATGTCACAAAATCGTGATGCCTTCGCTACCTTAAGCTCTTTCTTGTCAACTGTTTGTGAAACTGGAACATGTCACGAAATCACGACACTTTTGCCAACTGCAAGCTGCCAACTCAACTTGTCACGAAATTGTGACACTTTTTGCATCCATACAACTTCTTCGAAACTTGTCATGAAATCGTGACACTTTTGCCCACTTTGCCTCTGCCTTCCTGCATGTCGTGAAATCATGACAGTTCTGGCCAAACTTTCTCTCTCCTCAAACATGTCACAAAATCGTGATAGTTTCCCCGTTTTGCCTTTGCCTTCCTGCATGTCGCGAAATCGTGACAGTTTTGGCCAAAATTTCTCTCTCCTCAAACATGTCGTGAAATCATGATAGTTTTGGCCAAACTTTCTCTCTCCTCAAACATGTCACGAAATCGCGACAGTTTTTCTAGCAGCCTGCAAACTTTTTCTAACTTATCTTTTTCTGGATTTTTGGCAACTGGGCTACTCTGATTTTCTTGGAGACTTACTAACCAGCTGAAACCTTCATCAAAACACATCCTTAGACATAAAAAAAAATTGCTCCAAGAACTCTTTGACATCAAAAAACAACATCTACCAATAGCTCCTTGACATCAATGACAACAACTGAACTTATGCAAAGGCAATGTACTCAAGGTACCCAAAATTGCCAACAATCTCCCCCTTTGTCATTGATGGAAACCCTTAACTAAAACACATCTTTCAAGAGCCAAAACTGAAATCAATATTTTCAAATTTTGCTCCCCCTGACTTGAAGCTTTCCTCTTTTCTTGAAAACTCTTCCCCTTACTTAAGGGTCACCTTTGGGGCTTAGGACTAAGAATGAGCCTCTTAGCTTAGTCCCTCCCCCACCTCCTGATGAGGTGATTTAAAATAGGGTTGGGAGTGACACTCCCATTAAACACTCATCATCATTAGTGTCTAAGATTTCTTTGCTGGGCCTTCTCTTGAATTCTTTTCCTGTATTTTTGTTTTTGTCACTGTTCTGATCCTCGGACCTATTAATACTATTGTTCCTATTTCTATTATCTTTTCTGTTCTTATCCATACCTTGATTCTTGGACCTGTTCATATCACTTTTCTTATTTTTGTTATCATTCCTATTTTTATCCATGCCCTGATCCTTGGACTTGTTCATGCTACTGTTTTTGTTCCTGTATCTCAGAAGATCAGCTCTACACTGTCTAGCTAGGTGACCTTCATTGTTGCATTTATAGCAAGTAACAATATTAGTCATGGCTGTTCTTTGAATTCGCTTGTTCTGACTAACCCAGTTCCTGTTATTTGCCTTGCAAAAAACTGCCTTATGCCCGAATTGTTGACAAGAGTAGCAATACCCTTTAAAGAAATTACGCCTCTTGAAACTGTCATTTACTCTCTTCATTTGAGTCATGCAATGTACAGCCATGTGACCAAATCTGTGACATGCATAACATCTGCCATGAAATTTTCTTTTATTCGACTTCATGGGTCCCAAAAACTTCTTTTTCTCAGTCTGAATATCATTTTCTATTTCTGCGTATTCATCACTTACGGAATCATGATCTGAAGTACTTTCTTCAACGGGACTCTCTTTCTTTTGAAATCTCTTGCTAGATTCCCCAACCTGTTCCTTGTGCAACTCAACAAAATCGAGACCTATTTTATCTGTTGGTTTTCTTTGTCCTTCGATGAGAAATTTAACTTTATTGGAGCTATCCTGAAATCTGTAGAGCTTATCCTTGTACTCTTTATTTTCTTCTTTCAAAGAAGCTATTTCCTGTTCTAACTCACTATACTCCAGAATTTTAGAATCTAACTCATTCTTGAGTTCTTGTGACTTTGCCATAGATACTTCAAGATTTTCTACAAGTTCATCTATCTCCATACAACATTTATCTAACTTAATATTGAGTCTATCATTCTTCTTTATTTCCTTTTTCAAAACCCTAAGAGCATTATTGAGTTTGCATTCAAAATCCTCTATTTGATGGCACTTTGAATCATCACAGCCTTTTTCAGATTTCTTATCACTAGAGGTGCTACCTTTTTCAAAAACCATACATGCATCTTCATTGGGGTTTTCCGAAACATCCTCATACATACTAGCGACCAAATCATTATTTCGCAATCATCCTCAAGGTGCCCAAAATTTCCACATCTAAAACATTTCATGATAATGAATTTATGTTTCGGTTCTTCCTCTTTTTTTGAAATGAACAACATCTCATTTTCATCATCACTAGAAGAATTATCACTTTCACTGCTAGAACACTTACTTGCTTTGTCTAAGTAGAATCTCTTCTTATTCTTGTGAGAATGCCTCTTTCCATGATTGTTGTACTCATATTTGCTTTTCTGGTGATTGCTGTACTCATTTTTGCTCTTTCTGTAATACTTGTGCTTTTCAGAATCCTTGCTTTTAACATCTTGTATATCTTCATCACTTTCATCTTTAGAAACAGTATAGTCAGTAGCATAATGACCAAATTTCCCATAGTTAAAACATCTTATATTTTTCTTGCTTTTGTGCTTTTTGAAAAACTTGTCTTTCCTGTTGTAATAAGCCTCTTCCTCACTAGAAGACTCGTCACTTTCTTGAATCTGTTTGCCCTTCGATTTCTTGATAGCTTTGAAAGCTGCCTCTTTCTTTACATCAACTTTTACTTGAGTTCTCAGCTCAAATGCTGCAAGAATACTATGAAGCTCATACTTTTTAAATTTATCTAAATCTTTAGCTTCCTCAATAGCAAAAAAAAATTCACTAAATCTATTAGGAAGGGATCTTAAAATCTTATCACACACATCATTTTCAGCAAGTTCAAGACCTAAGTCTTTCATAGAATTAACAACTTCATCCATCTGAAGCATGTAGTCACTAATATTTTCATCATCATTCATCTTGAGTTGTTCAAACATACCTTTAAAATGTCTCAACTTGGCCTTTCGAACATTTGCATCACCTGTATGAACAACCTGCAATTGTTTCCACATTTCACTAGCTGTCTTGCAGTGAATAATTTTAGTGAGATCTGCCTTTTGTAAACCCTTCAAGATTGCATTCATGGCCTTTGAATTGCTGTGATGTAGAAGCCTGTCTTCTTTAGTGTAAGGACCATTAGCAGGAATGGTATACCCATCTTCAACAACTTCCCATACCTCATTACCGAGTGCCATTAGATAGAATTTCATTCTTGCACTCCACAGACCAAAATTTGATCTGTCAAGAATAGGTGCTGCATTGCCACTCGAGTAGTCCATTGTGTTCTTTGTAAACTTTTCCTTCAAGCTGTTAAACTTTTCGAAGGCACTAGCTCTGATACCAATTGTAGAACACAAGCTTATACTGAGAGGGGGGGTGAACAGTATAAGACATATTTTAACTTTATCTATCAATACAGCTTTCAAACTATTAACATGCAGAATAAGATAGCAGTAATAACAGCAGTAACACAGTGAATAAGAAGCAATCCACAATGAGACACAACAATTTACGTGGTTCACCCAAGGTGGGTTACTCCACGGATAAAACTTTTCCTATAAAATTTATATCAGAACCTCTGGGAATTCTTTTCGATTACAATGTTTATGAGCCTCAGCTCAAAGGAGACACCTTCCCCTAAATCTGATTTGCTAGTGATCCTTTAGAAGACCTCTATCTCTTTTACCCTTAGCAAGTGGAACTCTTCCCACAGAAGACACCTGTATTCCCTGCTCTGGCTGGAGATCTCTGTCCTCAACTCTGTCATAGCAAGCTGGTCCTCTTTTCTGCACCAAAACATAGTCCTTTGGTCTGGCACAATTCTGTCCTCTTCCTCTATTCTTTTTTGCACTTGGTTGGAGAACAACTTTTCACTGTCATTCGTCCTTCACAACTGTTCATAATTACAGCAGCATCTACTTTGCACACTTTGCTTTCTTTTACACAGACTACGTGAACACAGTTGCAATCATAGCTTTCCTTAGATCAAATTCCACCCTTTGCATAATCTTCGCAATCACTGCAGCATTCGAATGCACAAAAATTTATGCACCTATGTGCAGTGACAACAGCTCATTCTCTTCACACAGTATTCTCATGAACAGTAGCACATTCTTCGTGCAAACAGTACCACATTCTTTGACACTTAGAAGATTCAATGAAATGCACTCTAATGCTGTAGTCGAACTTCACTCTCTCTATTTTTCAATGATCGAACCTCACTTGTCGCATTGACTCTGCGAACGCCACACTTCGAATGCACACACATCAATTGCTAAAAATTTCTCAAATAGTCCTCCTTTAAATACTCACAATCTCAAGATAAAATCTTGTTCTTTAGTCGGCTGTTCAACCTTCTAACACGTCGACTGTAAAACCTTATACTTCATCGGCCAAGGTTAACTTCGTCGGCTTCAACTGCCTCTGTTGTTCTGTAGTTTTTCTTGCGCGACACTCAAACATGTCGCGATATCGCTACGCCTTTGTCTGTCGTAAACCTTTTTTGGTTTGTTTTCATGAAATTGCGACACTACAGCTTTTGTTGACGTCATCATGAATCTTGTCACGAAATCATGATGCTCTAGACTTCAATGTCTTCTTCTCTGCTATTGTCATGAAATCACGACACCTTTGCCTCTTGCTGATGTCATCATGATTCTTGTCACGAAATCATGACGCTCTGGACTGCAAAGCCTTCTTCTCCACTACTATCGCGAAATCACGACACCTTTGTCTCCTGCTGACGTCATCATGATTCTTGTCATGAAATCACGATGCTCTGGACTTCAAAGTCTTCTTCTCTGCTACTGTCGTGAAATTGCAACACCTTTGCCTCTTGCTGATGTCATCATGATTCTTGTCATGAAATTGCGATGCTCTAGACTTCAAAGCCTTCTTCTTCGCTACTATCATGAAATCGTGACATATTTGCCTTTAGCTGACGTCATCAGCAACTCTGTCACGAAATCGCGACACCTCTTGCTCCTTCATCCTTTTCTTGGTTTGCACTAGCGAAAATAAAACATGTCACGAAATCGTGACGCATTCGCTACCTTAAGCTCTTTCTTGTCAATTGTTCATGAAACTGGAACATGTCACGAAATCGTGACGCTTTTGCCAACTGCAAGCTGCCAACTCAACTTGTCACGAAATCGTGACACTTTCTGCATCCGTACAACTTCTTCAAAACTTGTCGTGAAATCACGACACTTTTGCCCACTTTGCCTTTGCCTTCCTGCATGTCACGAAATCATGACAGTTCTGGCCAAACTTTCTCTCTCCTCAAACATGTCACGAAATCGTGACAGTTTTCCCCGTTCTGCCTCTGCCTTCCTGCATGTCGCGAAATCATGACAGTTTTTCCAGCAGACTGCAAACTTTTTCTAACTTATCTTTTTCTAGATTTTTGGCAACTGGGCTACTCTGATTTTCTTGGAGACTTACTGACCAACTGAAACCTTCATCAAAACACATCCTTAGACATAAAAAAAAATTGCTCCAAGAACTCTTTGACATCAAAAAACAACATCTACCAATAGCTCCTTGACATCAATGACAACAACTGAACTTATGCAAAGGCAATGTACTCAAGGTACCCAAAATTGCCAACAATTTCCATTTCAACCCCTTATATGGAAGCACAATAAATTTATTATCCTTCACATGGAAAAATAGTAAACCAAAATAAAAATAGTGAACCATCACATCATATTGAATTTGTAGTGAAGCAATTAGCTTCACAATTAGATCAAATAGATCCATTAAATGCAAGAGCAACTTTCCAAAATGCCATGGATTATGCATTTAAAGGACTCATAGGTAAGTGCATTATTATTTATGTGGATGATATTCCTGTCTTATCTAAGAAGAGAGAAGATCATGTCAAATATTTGAGAAAATTTCTCCAAGGATGTAGGGAATATGGGACCTCCCTAAATATGAGAAAATGCATCTTTAGAGTAATAGAGGATAAGCTTTTGAGTCACATTGTTTCAAAATAAAGAATTTCTATTGATCCTGAAAGAATAAAAGTTATCCAAGAAATCCCTCCTCCCCATAACAAGAAGGAATTAAGATCATTATTTGGTAAAATCAATTTTGTAAGGAAATTTATTACAAAATTTGTTGATATTGTTAAACCATTGAATGACATGCTAAAAAATAATTTTGAAATTAAATGGACAAATGAGAATAAGGATGCTTTCTAGGACATTAAAGATGTTATTTCTAAGGCGCCTATTTTGGTAAGTCCAGATTATTCAAAGCCCTTTTATACTTATACATTATTCTAAAAATTCATTCGCAAGTGTCCTAACTCAAAAGGTGAAGGTAATGTTGAAAATCCCATCATTTTTTTGAGCTCTCCTTTGAAAGGTGTTCAGTCAAGATATTTTATTTTAGACAAGAAAATGTATGCACTATTCAAAATGATAAAAAAATTCAAACATTACATTGCATGTAGTAGGTTTTATGCTATTGTGCTTGATCATGCTATCAAAACTATATTTCTACAGAACGAACTAGGTGAGAGAAGAAGAAAATGGATTTCTACACTCCAAAAATTTGATCTTGAAATCCAACCTGTGAAGCCAGTTCTTGGACAAGGATTGGTAAAATCAATTGCTGAAATTGATCCTCAAATCTCATGCCAACATTCTACTATAGAAAAAATTAGTAAAGATGATTGGTATGTAGCTATTGTGTATTTTTTATTGAATGTTAAGTGTCCATCACATCTCACTTCTATCCAAAGAAGAGCTTTACGGTTGAAATCTACAATTTTTTTTATTAAATCTGGTATTTTGTATAGGAGAAACTAATAAGGAATCTACCTTCGTTGTGTGAATCAAAAGGAGGAAACCCAAGTGCTTAATGAATTCCATGGTAAGTATGGAATTGGACATGGGTCATCTAGTGCAACGACACACCAGATTCTTAAAGTTAGATACTATTGGACTCATCTTTTCAGATACACATATGTTCATATGTGATCTTGTCATACATGTTAGATGGTGGCTAATAGAGAAAGAAATGCAACCATATATTTACAACCTATAGTGGAGATGGGGCCTTTTGCACAATGATGCACCTTGTCGAAGCCATAAATTGTGAACCATACGCCCGTTGGGCTTGAAATTTAATAGGTGGTTATGCGTGCATGTTATGCATCAAGAAAATATTTGATTGGCCCGAATCTCCAAAAAACATGTTTTTTGGTACCTAAATCCTCCATATAGTGTCCTAAAATTAGCTTTTAGAATAGGTTCCCGGGTTTTTTGGGTTTTTTTGAATGTTAGAAGTTTATTATATTTTGTTATACCTTAATTTGAGACCTAATATTTTAAATTAAGGTTCGTTATTGTAAGAGGGATGTGTGCACTGAATTTGGGCACAATCTGACTCATTTCTATTTTTAGCAAAAAAATGTTTTTAGGGTTTCTTTGGTTTTTGGTTGCTATATCATGTATTGTAATCTTTTGGAGAGGGGGTGTGAATTCAGGAGTGAGAAGAATATCGATTTGTAGGTTTCTTCCATTATATTGCATTTGTGTTATGTGATTGGAGTCCATTTTTTTGGTCTCTTGTAGATAATTTTACACCATTTGGTATCAGAGTGGGTGTGATATCGCTAGTGAAGGGAAGATATCGCCTAGAAGATATGCTCAGATGAATAGGTAGATCGAGGATCTGAATGCAAAAAGTAACACGGTTTAATGGTGTGATTGATCACATGGGAGAGAGACATCCCAAGGTGCATGTATATCAAGGATTTGATGATGAAAATGTACCTGAGGAACGTGGATATGAGGTCCACATAGAAGCAGAACTAGAGGGCCTAGAGGAATAAGGACATGATTTTGAAAATCGACTAATACGAGCTCTAGAGGGGCTTAAGGGGAATCAATATGGGATCAAGATTGAGGTTCCCGAGTATGCTAGTGGGTTGAAACCAGAGGAGTTGATCTATTGGATCAATATCCTAGAAAAATATTTTGAATGGAGTAACCTTGTTGAAGAGAAGAAGGTTAAGCTCGCATGCACAAATTTGAAGGGACATGCATTGATTTGGTGGGATCATTTATAGACTACATGATAGAGGAATGGAAAGGAAAATATCAAGGATTGGAAAAATATGAAGAAGAAGTTACAATAAAAAATTATACCTGTAGACTACTCCTAAACTCTATTTCGTAGATTTCAGAATCTTCGACAGAAGGATCAAAGCATCGAGGACTATACTAATGAATTCTACAAGTTATCCATTCAAGTGGAGCACAATGATACAGAGGACCAAAAGGTTGCCAGGTATGTAAAGTGCCTAAGTTTTGTTGTCCAAGATGATATGAGCATATGCATTGCACTCTTACAATGGAGGATGCATATCAAATGGCCCTCAAGGTAGAGGAGAATTTAAAAAGGGTTAATAGAAGAGGTAAGAAGGGATTCACACCCTCTTCAAGTCGGGGTCGAAGTGGATCTAATTTTCTCAAGGGATAATCCTTAATACCTGCTAAACAAGAAGAAGATGGGCAGAATCTTAGAGGAAGAGGATACCAATGAGGTAGAGGTTATGGTGGTGGATGAAATGGGAATTATCCAAGAAGGTCATATACCTGTTATGGATGTGGTGAGGAGGGGCACAGATAATTTGAGTGTCCCCAATGTGATGTCCAATAAAGGGGTCAAGGAGGACAAGGAAGGGTCAATCTGGTTGATATGGAAGAGCAGGATGGGGATGAAGTTGTTGCTGACATGGGGGAATCACTTATGATAAGGAGGATGTTGATTGTTCCTAATTAAGAGAAAGTGCAGAGCAAAGATAAGGGTATACCATAGATGGTTATGATTCTGGGCTATGAACAAACATCTTTCAAACAAGGTGTACATAAGGAGGGAAGGTATGTAACATTGTCATTGATGGTGGTAGTTGTGAGAATATGGTGTCAAATGTCATGGTTGATAAAATGAACTTGGAATGTGAAAAGCATTCTTATCCATATCGCATCTCATGGGTTAAGAATGGGAATGAGGTAATAGTAGATCAAAGGTGTTTAATTAAATTTTCAATTGGGAGCACTTACAAGGATGAAATGTGGTGTGATGTCATCCTGATGAATGCATGTCACATTTTTTTGGGAAGACCTTGGCAGTACGACAAGGCTACTAACCATAATGGAAGAAAGAATACTTACACATTCTGTAAGGATGGTGTAAAGGTAGTTCTTGTACCTCTAAAGGAGGATGGGTCGAGTGAGAGCTTGTTGAAGATGAAGGATGTTCTTGTAGAGATCAATAACGCTAGCTTCTGTTATGCCTTAACATCTAGGAAGCTAGAATCAAAGGAATTGGTAATGCCTATAGCAGTAGCTAAGTTGCTAAGTGAATATAAATATGTCACACCAGAGGAGCTACCAGATGAGCTACCACTAAAGAGGGATATCCAACATCACATGGATTTGATTCTAGGATAAGCGCTCCCAAATCAGGTAGCTTATCGGTTAAACCCAAAACATAATGCAGAGTTGAGTAGGCAAGTGACATAGTTGATAAAGAAGGTATTAGGTAGGGAGAGTATGAGTCCATGTGAAACTCCAACATTGTTGAACCCAAATAAATATGGTGACTGGTGGATGTGTGTGGATAGTAGAGCCATAAACAAGATCACAATAAAGTATCGATATCCTATGTCGAGAGTGGATGACATGATGGATGGATTAGCTGGAGCTAAATACTTCAATAAAATTGATCTACGAAGTGGCTACAACAAGATCATAATTAGAGAAGGGGATGAATGGAAGATAAATTTTTAGACAAAATATGGGTTGTACGAGTGGATGGTGATGCCATTTGGGTTTTCTAATGCACCCAATACATTTATGCATTTGATGAACAAAGTACTGCAAGAATATAATGGTAAGTTTGTGGTTGTGTATTTTGATGATATTTTGATTTATAGTAAAAGTGAAGAAGAGCATTTGTTACACCTAAAATTAGTGTTAGACATGCTCAAGAAGGATAAATTGTATGTCAACCTAAAGAAATGTAGATTTATTCAAGATAGTTTAGTGTTTTTAGGATTTGTAATCTCAATAGATGGCATGAGGATGGATGACGAGAAAGTGAAGGTAATTCTGGAATGGCCTCTTCCATGAACTATAATAGAAGTAAGGATCTTTCATGGCCTAGCTACCTTTTACAAAAATTTCATCAGGAAATTCAGTAGTATAGTTGCCCCTATAACTGAGTGCATGAAGGGGAAATAGTTTGTATAGACTACGACATCAATAAATAATTTTGAACTCCTAAAGAAGAAGGTGCCAGAAGACCCTGTTCTAGTGTTACCAGATTTTAGTAAGGTGTTTGAGGTTGATTGTGATGCCTCATTTGTTGGAATTGGTGGTGTCTTAATTCAAGAGGGCCGACCTATAGAATTTTTAGTGAGAATCTAAATAACGTAAGGAAGAATTATTCTACATATCATGTGGAATTTTATGCAATTGTGTAAGCAATACAACATTGGAGGCACTACTTAATCTCAAAGGAGTTTGTGTTGTAAACTGATCATGAAGCACTGAGGTATGTCAACTCTCAAAAAAAGTTAAATAGTAGGCATGCCAAATGGGTTTCATTTTTGCAATAGTATACATTTTTCCTGACGCATAAGTCAAGAAAACAAAATAAGGTTGTTGATGCATTGAGTAGGATAGTCTTGTTGTTGACCACTATGGAGAATGAAGTGGTAGGATTTGAGGGGATTAAATATCTATATGAATCTAATGCAGAATTTGATAATATTGTGCAAAAGTGTAAAAGTGCAATAGAGGGTGAGTCCTGTAATATTTTTGAAGAGTATTTTTTATAGAATGGTTACTTGTTTAAGGGTAATCGATTATGCATTCCCAATGGCTCTATGAGAGAGAACATCTCGAGATAATTACATAGTGTGGGTTTGGTTGGTCATTTTGGAGTAGCCAAAACTACCACTCTTGTAGAGGAGAAGTACTATTGGCTGAAAATGAAGAGAGACATAATTAGGTTTTTCTCTAGATGTAGATTATGTCAAATGGCTAAGGGCCATGCACAAAATACAAGGTTGTATATGCCCTTACCAGTTCCTATAGGACCATGGATCGATCTGAATATGAATTTCGTGTTGGGGTTGCCTAAGACACAAAGGGGTAAGGATTCCATTTTTGTTGTGGTAGATAGATTTTCAAAAATGGTGCATTCATTGCTTTCCATAAAACTAATGATGCAACTAGGATTGCAGTCTTATTCTTTGATGAGATTGTGTGGTTGCATGGTGTTCCAAAGACTATTACTTCTGATTGGGATACTAAGTTCCTGAGTCACTTTTGGAGGACGTTGTGGAAGAATTTGAACATCAAGCTATATTTCAATAGTGATTACCACCCATAGACCGATGGGAAAATAGAGGTAGTGAACAAAAGCTTGGGAAACCTCTTACGGTGCATAGTTGGAGAAAAACCAAAACAATGGGATTTAGCCTTGTCACAAGCCAAATTTACATACAACAGTTCAGTGAATAGGTCAACAGATAAATCTCCTTTTCAAATTATTTATGGTTGAATTCCTAGAGGTGTATTATATTTGGTTGAGTCACCAATTGGAAAACAAGTTAGTGACGATGCATAAGCATTTGCTGAGCATATCTAGAAAGTGCAAGAGTTAGTGAGGGAAAAATTGCAAGGTAGTAATGCTCACTACAAATATTTTGCTGATGCACATAGAAGGGTGAAATTGTTTGAAGAGGATGATATGGTCATGGTTCATATTAGGAAAGAAATATTTCCTAAGGGGACATATAACAAACTAAAACTTAAGAAAATTGGGCCATGCAAGATTTTGAAGAAGATCAATGATAATGCCTATAAAGTGGAGTTGCCCGATGAATTTGATATTTCACCCATTTTTAATGTTTTTGATTTATTTCAGTATCCTAGTACTACTGAGGATGGTGAATTATAGGAGATAGTAAATTGGGCATGACAAATGCCTAAGAAGAAAAAATATAGAGTTGCACAGGTGCTTGATAAGAAGGTGATCACCACCAGACATGGGAGCTACAAAAGATACCTAGTTCAGTGGGAAGAATTACCACAGTCAGATAACACTTGGATTTTAGATTCGTAGCTAAATAAAATTGATAACTAGAAGCTATAAGATTTCAATTCAGCTGAACTCGTAGGAGCTAAGTTCTTTTTCACCAAAGGAGAATGATGCACCTTACTGGAGCCATAAATTGTGAACCGTACACCCATTGGCCTCAAAATTTAACAGGCAGTTATGTGTGTGTGTTCTGCATTAGGAAAATCTTTTATTGGTCTGAATCTCCAAAAAAATATGTTTTTGGGACCTAATTCCTCCATCTAGTGTCCCAAAATTAGCTTTTAGAATAGGTTCTCGAGTTTTTTAGGTTTTTTTGAATATTAGAAGTTTATTATATTTTTTTATACCTTAAGTTGAGACCTAATATTTTAAATTAAGGTTCATTATTGTAAGAGGGATGTGTGCACCGAATTTGGGTGCAATTTGATTCATTTCTATTTTTAGCAATTTTTAGAAAAAAGAAATTTTTAGGGTTTCTTTGGTTTTTGGTTGCTATATGATGTATTGTAATATTTTGGAGAGGGGATGTGAATTTAGGAATGGGAATAATATTTATTTGCAGGTTTATTCCATTATATTGCATTTATTTGTAGGTATATTCCATTAATTTGCAGGTTCATTATATTTGCAGGTTTATTTTGATCTCTTGTAGCTAAGTTGACACCACCTTTTGCACAATGTGTATTGGATTTTGTTGTGTTTATTAATCCTAACTCTTATAATTCTCATAAATTCATCCTCATAGCTACAGATTATTGCACTAGGTGGACAAAAGCAATCCCTACAAAACATGTTACCACTGATGTTGTTATTAAGTTTTAAGAGGATTGCATTATAACTTGTTTTAGAATACCTAATACAATAGTAAGTGATAATGGTTTTGCATTTGCTTCTATTCAATTTTCAAATTGGGCATATGACAACAAAGTGAGATTCAAATTATCTTCCAATTATTATCCACAAGGTAATGGTTTGGCAGAATCTTGTAACAAGAACTTCTTTTCTAGCATAAAAAAGTTGCTTGAGAAGAATCCTAGAGATTGGCATGGTAAGTTAAAATTTTCTCTTTGGGTTGATAGAAGTAGAGTGAAAGAATCAATTAGAACATATCCATATCATCTAGTTTATGGGTAGGACCCCATTTTTCCCACTAATATAAGGTTACAAACTCTTTATTTAATGAAATAAAATCTTGGAACTGATATTCAAACTGAATCTCGGTTAACCCACTTTATGTATCTTGATGATAAAAGAGTGGAAGCCATGCTTCATTTTAGTAAACATCAATATGTAGTAAAGAGGTGGTTTGATAGGAGAGCTACAATTAAAACTTTCAATATTTTTGATTTAGTGTTATTGTGGGATAAAAAACATGAAAAAAAGGGGGATCATGACAAATTTGATTGTTTATGGTTAGGACCTTATCAGATTTCTAAAATCCTAGGTAAAAACACTTTCAGATTACAAACCTTGGATGGAAAGGAATTATATTTTCCTATTAATGGGTTGCATTTAAAGCATTACTTGAGCCCATGAAACGTGCGATTGTCTATTATATGTACATATATATTTCATTTTTTTCTTTCTTTTTGTTTTCAATTTGGTGTGTTGATTTTCTATTAATTAGATTGTTTCTTTTCTGTGTTTTCATTGGTCTTGTGTGTATAGGTTAGAGTCATGTTCATGTTCCCATGCATTTATAGTTTTGAGTAGTTCCCTTTATTGTGGTTTTTGTTTTGGTATGGTTAATGAAAAATGGCATATTTTCAAAGTCAATAATACAATCTAAGAATCAAATAAAACTAAAGGTAAGGAAATAAAACTATTCACTGGTTATCCTTGGTTATGTATACTAAGATAGTAGAGTGTGAAACAATGAAATATTATGCCAAAAATTTACTTTAATGAATCACATGAAGAGACATTTCTTGGGATTTTGAAGGATGCAATCATTTTGGTAAATTTATTAAGGCTAATCTAACATGCCCATGTCACATATAGGTTTACAAAGTTCACTATAAAATAGAAATACAAGCAATGCAAAGATTGATAAAATCAGTCACCAAGTCGAATAAACTCCACTAGGGCTATAGACACCTAACTAGTAGTGGGGCTCTATTTAGACAAAATCTTAAAAATAAGAAAAAGAAAAAAAAATAAAAGAACATTGAAAAGCTTGATCAAATTAGTCACTAGATTTGGATAAACTCCATCGGGGCTATAGACGCCTAACTGGAAGTGGGGATCTGTCTAAATCATAATAAAAATATATATTACAAAATATTATTTGAAATAAGTTTTATGAGTAGAATTCCATGGCCTAAAGGTGGACTAAATTATGGAATCTGGATAGTCCCAAAGGTGTAAAATGAACCACAATGCACACACCTAGCTAAAGCAAATAATCCATTTATTCTTGTGTGAAGTTATTTACATTGTTTTCCTATGATGTTATTGAATGGTGTATACTTTTCTAACATTTGGTTTATCAATTTTAGAATTGGTTTCTCTTTAGAAATTCTCAAGAGCATTTCCTAGAAGAGTCACCATTTGTTGTGACTATTTCACAACTAACCCCAATATTGGGGACCCCCTTGAAATTTGTAAAATATTGGGCTAATGGGATATGATTGAGAAGTTGGGTTCTCATTTTTTTTGTTGTGTCCATTTATATTTCTTGAATATGGTATAATTTGGGGTCACTTTTCTAGCAATTAGATAGCAGGGCATTGCTCTATATTTGAGAATTGCTATGGCTAGCAAAATGATTGTTAACATTGCTCAATATTTAGATTTTAGTTTGTTGATGTTGTTTAATTTCATTAATTTTTTTATTAGATTTTAGTGGTTAGTTTTATTTTATTTATTTTAGAGGTCCTTTGTTAGTTTGTGTTATTTTATTTTAAAGGTGATTGTATTTTGTGTTTTTAATGTTAGTGTATGTTATTTTGTGTTGATTATTTTATATTTCCTTAGAGTGCTTAGTTGTTGGATTTATTTTATAGTATTTAGGTTTATTTTATATTTTATTTTATTTAGTTTATTTTAGGTTAGTTGGTTTGTCTTTATGTGATTGTTATTAGATTTATTTCTATGTTAGTGTATTGATGTTGGGCCTAGGTTTAATATAGTTTTGTTAGATTTTCCTTTGTTAGTCTCATACCTCTACAATATAACATTCAAAATGTATGTATAGGGAGATCGTTTGAAGCATAGATGCCATGCTAGTTGAGGGCAATAGCAAATTCATGAAGACATCAGTGAATTCTAGGTGGTAGCAAAGAGGTGAATCAAGGAAACAATAGAGTAAAGAAGTGGTAGCCTACCACATAGATGGATGACCGATGGAAGGGACCTCAACACTAAGCAGTGTAGGGAAAGAGCATCCAAAGACAGTCAACAAGCTATAGGTAGATCTCACATTATAAAACACTCGATGATAGTAACAAGGAGTAGGTGGGACAAATGGATTTTCCACATGAACAAAGATATCTCCTGCATACATGTGGTGCATTCAAGAGTTACAATTGCAGGGTGTGTTACATAGTTTGAACATTAACATCAGGGACAGAGTAGTAAATGATGGTCAGAGATTCATGGTGGTGAGAATGTGGGACAATGTCCTTCACCAAATCACTACCAAAATATAGCAAGCAATAGCTAACATAGATGTTTCCAGCCATTACAATAGCAGGTAAGATAAAGGGAAAATATAATGTCTCCCATGCTAGTAAACTCTAATGCCAAGCCTCCTTCATCCTTAAACATTCATCAGAGAATCTATTTTACAAACATGTGTGAGGTTTTGGAGAGACATTGAGTGTCATACGCAAGCCTGGACTGTTTTTCAAGTGAAGGGTCGAGCTATACTATGGTAGTACAGAGGAGAGTCACACAGAAGGAGCACCATATGGAGCAACACCATGAGGGAAGAAAAATAATAAGAAGGTTGTAAGACTTGGGTCTCAACCCAAGCATGGGTGTAGTGGTAGGGACAAGTCAAGTAGGGCTTGCACCCCATCGACTTGGGTTCGAGTCATGTTGGTGTAGCCCAAAGGAGAATAAGGGGAGTTTTTAATATTTTGGGTAGTTTAATTTTATTGTTGGTTGTTATAGGTGTATCACACACCCCTTTTGTAGAATATGTCATAGTTATGGGTGTTAAGGACCTTGGTAGCACCCACAATCATGATCCATATTTTTTATTGTAAGGGGTAGATTTTTTTTGTGGCCTTTCATTATTATTATGGTTTAGTATTTGGAATAGGGACCAAAGGGTAAGCTCAAATTCAGAAGGAGATATAAGGGAAAATATGAGCTTTATCCTTTTGTTTTTATTGTCATTTTATTTTGTAATATGTAAAATGTTGGAAGTTGTTTCATATTACACTTTCATTTTTTTGTGGAGGAAGATGAAATGAAAGGGTCCCTAGAAAGTTTAAATACCCATGGAAGCCCATGTTGAAGGGGCTAGAATTTTTGTAATAAACCATTTTCATGCACATTGATCCGGAAACTTGCACCTTGTAAGCAAGACTAAATATTTCATTTCTAAGGATTATTATGTTAATGTCCATTCTTTTTGCTGCATTTTTTAAACTTATATCTAGTGTTGAATGCTCTTAGGAGGTTACACTATATGAAGGTTTATGTCAATGCAGGTTCTATTTTTCCTTTGAGTCTAGCACTTGATCTAATTTGATTGTGCTATTACAGGTTTGATTAGGTTGGGTTATCCTTGTGAGTGACTCATGATATTTGGTTTTGTAGGGTAGGGAAGCATGATACCGTATTACATTTACATTTTTATTAAAACTTTAGTATAGTTAGTTGTAGTTTCCTCATGCAAGTTTTCTTTCTTTTGCACATCCCAAAATTTATTTTTGCAAATTCTCAATCTGAAACTTAGAATCCCAAAATATCCTATTTACATCATAAATCTGATCTGGGAAATCTAGAGTGTACATGATCCAAGTAATTAGTTTTCTGAGTTTTTACCTTTATAATTATTTGGATAATCTTTCAGGTGTATTAAAAGGAATAAATATGCACAATTTTCACATGGCATAAGCAAGATAAAATCAGTCTAGGAGGGAGGGTTACTAACCTACTACTTCATCTTAAGTGTAGATAAAGCAATGAATGCTAACTTGCTAACTTTCTAACTCTCTAACATTCTAACTTTATAACCTACTGACTTCTAACTTTGTAATTAGTGGAACATTAATCTGAAGATAAAATTAAATCTACTTACTGCAAATACTAACTACAGTCTCACATTAAAGGCATGGATTTAAAATTAAGTGGACAATTCCACAACACTCTAACTTTGCATCTTAATCTAAAGATTAAAATGAATCCACCAACATGGATTCAGGGTAAGTTAGATTAATGTACATATAATTAGTGAAACAAAATTTTATTTTATGGATTCACATTTAGGCACAACAATGGCAATCTAAGGAAATTAATTACAAAGCATGAATAAAATAAACCAACAAGCCCCTTGTTTACAATTGCTTGCAAATCACTTGGTTGTTTCTAGCACTTGTTATTCTTAAAAGTTTTACTTTCAAAATATACGTGTAATGCTTATATAGCAGAACCTTGGAGAAGTTGTTTTCTTTGTTTAACTTCTTTGCAAGAGAGGGTTTTTGATTTAATACCCTAACTATGGTGGGGATTTTACAATTGGGAAAAATATCCACTCAACAGATAGCTTGGACATATACAGCTTGCACATTGACACTTGTGCATTTATTACATTGCATGAAGTAACTAGATAAATTCCCCATAAAGTAATCTAATGTCCTAAGTATGTACCAAGAAAGGTACATTTACATGATCCAAATTATTTAATATAATCTATTTCTAACACCCCCCTGTATTAAATTATTTGGGTATTGAAGACTTTAATCTTCAATGTGGATCTTCTTCCATTAGATAATGAAATTTGTATTCTCTTTCATTTCTTACTGTGATCAGGTTTAGTAGATAACATGTGTCTTCATATCATGTAAGTTGTAGTTGGAGGTTCTTCTGACTGTTGTATATGTTCAACTGGTTCAGTCTTCATGATGCCATATTTCCTTTTAGCATGTCTTTTCTTCATTTTCCTTCTTCTTCTTCTCTTGTGATTTTGCATTGGTGCTAGTAGAATTTTTTCTTCATGATAAGTTAGTTTATCATCACAGAAATATTATTCTTTATCTTGTTCCTTGTGTTGAGTAAGTACAAACAAAATTAGTGATAGATACACCATCAGATATTCTTCTGGTGAAAATATAACCAATCTTTGTGAATTCCACCATGTTGTGAAGATAACCAATCAATGTTGCAAAGTTACCTTCTTTATATTATTTAAGAAATAGGAAAATTTTCTCTTTGTCACTATTGGGTAGATACTCATATCCTTCTAGAGTATTTATTAAGTTTTGAGAGTAGTATTCTACTTCGTGCAGTAGTTCTTAATTATTGAAAGAATTTCTCAAGATATCATCCATGATAGATCCTTCTTTGAATTTGTAAGAATATTAGAAGTCTACCTTGTGACTACCTATATTAGGATATATGATTCCTAATTCAAGAATATAAGATTAATTTGATAAAACCTTTATTAATCCTTAGTTTTGTAGGCTTCCTTATGTCTCCCAAGTAATGTGAGTATATACTCTTAAGGATTATTTTTTTTAAGAAGAAGAAAGCTTATATTGTGTAACTTGATAATATTTGATAATGTTGATATTACCAAGTTTTGTAGAATTCCTTATGACTCCCTAGTATGTTAGTTCTTTTGTAAATTATAGTTCAATATTTGATTGATTTTGTAAAGTTTTGTAAATACCAAAAATCAACTTCTAATATCCTTTATTGCTCCTATTTAACTAAGAAATTTTCACAAATTTTAAATAGGTTATAATGTTGGATCTTTTGTCTCCTTTTGAGAAGTTTGAGACAATAATTTTATAAATTTCCAACCTTTGAAATACTATTATAAACCTCTATTTTTAATAACCCTTTGAAAATTAATTTAAGTGTATCTAATTTCCAATAAATTAATTTGATGTAGTAACTCTAATGACTCCCTATTTTTTGGAAAAATTATACCACAATAATTTTTGCAAATATTTAAGATTTATTCCAGTTGAAACCCTTATTACTCCTAGGTTTTATATTGCAAATATTATATTGATTTGATGAAATATTCCCTTTGATTATGGCTTTCAATGTAAGCAAATTTCTTCAAATTTAACATTACAACTCCCAAGGCAAGAAAGCACATAGAAATATGAATAAACTTTACCTTTTATCAAGCAATAATCAACATTGATTTCAAGTGAGCTAGGGCTGCAATATCGACATCGATGCTTTGACTGCTTTGATTGTACCCTCCAATGGAATCGCTTGGGGTTAAACCTTGTGTGAAGTGTTCCAAATTTGGCATCGTTTAGACTATGCCTTTGACCTCGCTTGACTAGAGCATTGAAGGCTCTATCACCTTCTTGACATGCTACAACTTAGCCCTATGTGCACATACAACAAAGTGATAAATGTGAAGACAAATATTGCTCCTTGTGCTTGATCATTGACGTCCTTAAAATGGAGAATATTCTTCTCTGAAGTACCAAGTGGCACATTTGTTTCCCTTTGAGCACTTGAGGAGTAGAATATGCCAATGAAACACTTGTCTCCTTTCAAGTAATGTATGGACATTATATTCTTCAACAAAATATTTGGTCTCCCAATGGACAAGTGTATCTCATACACTCAATACACCAACCTATTTGTGTAACTCCTCTCTTGAATATGAGCACTCGCTTGATGAGCATTAGGTTTTACCTTCATTGAAAAATATCACTTTCTTCTCATTCATGGATGTCATCTCTATCACTAGTTCAACAGGCCTTTTAGAGATCTTTTTAATCCTAAAAATCCCTAGATCTTCTTTCATTCACCTACAGTATTTTCCAGTTGGGATGTGGAGCAAATATTTGGAGGCTTTGAGCATAGATTTTAGCCAACGGATGTGGATTAAGAAACACTCCAATGGTGCTTTAATTTTTATTCATTTCTTGTTATATGTCCTCCTTTCATATACAATGTTTCTCTCGAATGACATTGTTTCTCTCTTTGCTTTTACTCCTTGTCTTTTGCAAGTTCAATCATCCAAGATGTAAGGAGAATGAGCCTTTTGAGTGGCTCGTTGTTCTATGCTTGGATTGACACTATCATACGACTACTTTCGACTGGTTTTTAAGGCACCTTCAAATCTACCTTCTCTCCCTGTATAAAATAGATTAGGATAGTGCAACACAATGTAATGTATTTTATATAGAATATCATTTATTGCACCTTCTTTGCACTCCTTTAAAATATTAATTTATGGTTTTGTGGTAGAATTTTGAATGCAATATAGGGTTGTTGAGGTTGTCTCTTTGATTAGACACCTTTCCCTTTTTTACTGAGTATTTTGCAAATGAACCCAAGCTTGTAACCACTTGATAGAAGCTCCTTTTTTGTATATTCCTGCACAATATCTTTGTTTTAGAAACCTTATTGTTCTTTGAATATGAGACTCACCAAGTCTTGATTTGAGGTTTCCTTTGCTAATATTTGGTGGCTACTTTCTTATCCAATGCTTAGAGGATTTGAGCTGATTTGGTGGCTTCTCTTGGCCACTGAACATTGCAGTTTTTTGTGCACTAATAGCATCTTTAGAAACTTTGATAAATCTTATTTGTGTGTCCTTCTCATGAACACAAACAATAATATTTTTGAGAGAAATAGAATAGTGTAAATGAATCTAATAATATTTTACTTCTGGGGAATTTATGATATCTTCGGGAGGGGGTGAGATTGAACGTTTTTGAGCTCTGGCGATTTGGCGGGAAACTTTCTGAACTGTCGCTGGCCGAGGCTCTAGGGTTTCTGGTGGGAAGATTCTACCAGGGACTCAGGTGGTTTCTTTGTTGTTTTTTGCTGACGGCTCTTTCATTGCCCCGGGTGGGCCCAATGGGGTCTCCTCCGGGATTTCTCGATGGGAAGAAGACCTCTTATGCCGAGATATTAAGAGAAAACCACTGCGTCTTCCTCCGATGAAGCTCGGCGGAGTGCTTACCATTCGCTATCCAGGGAATGCGGGCAAGGGTTCTCCTGTGCATAGAGTCAATGGATGTCTCCCGCAATCCGCTTCCAGACCGAAGATTGTCATAGAACCAGAGCTGGTCGAGGACACGATCAACTACCGTGCTACTCATGATCTGATTTGCAAATTCATGGGCATCCGACCCACCACTGCACTTTCTGCACTCCTGGGTGAGACAAATAGGGAGCCTATCGGTGAGTACTCCTTATGGCCCATAAGCAATGGGTATTTTATTATTAGTTTTTCCTCCTTAGCGGATAGAAACAGAGCATTTGAATCAGAAAAGAGGAGCCATGGCCCGGCAGGGCTATTTGTCCAACCGTGGAGAGCGGGCTTCGACCCTCGCATTGAGCCCACGGCTGTCCCGGTTTGGATCCGGTTGTATGCTCTCCCGATGGAGTTTTGGGGTGAGCAGATTCTTGAACTGATAGGTAACTCTCTAGGTAGATATTTGGGAGTTTCCAAAGATACCATAGAAGGAAACACTGTTGTTTATGCGAGAATTTGTGTAGAACTGGATATTAGCCAGCCGCTACCGGTTGAGATGGGCCAGAGTTAGCAGGACACTCCTGGATACAATAGTTAGACTATGAAGCCCTACCTTTCCGATGTAGAGTTTGCCATAAGCATGGCCATTTGGCAAGGTTATGCCCAAATATCTTGAGCACCAAAGCGGATGCTCCTCAGGGAATGCCAAATCGCCCCCGAGAGGGTAAGTCCACTCCGGTCAAGGAACCACCCATCATTCCCCCTGGTTCGATGCCCGAGAAAGATGGCTTTGAACAGCGAGAAGAGAAGAAGAAACAAAAAGAGAAATGGCAAGGAGCAAGCTCATCCCAAGCCAACCAACCGGTATGAAATCTTCAAATCTCTTGTGGATCAAGAAGACCAAATTATGGAAGGAGCGAGATGGGAACCTTGAGGATAATATCATCCTTTCTCATGCTCCTCCCTCACCAACCCCTGTACTAGAACAGGTGATTGACTCCTATGAGATTTTGCAGCTAGAAAACCCAGGGGCATTGGTAATCCACTCCCGGCCACGACCGGCTATTAAAGATGTCACCATGGGAAATGCGAGAAAAGTTCGAGAGAAAGACCGGCTCTAGGGATTACCCGGGTGGAGAAGAGGTCGAAAAATAGTAATTCCCAAGGGGTGGGCGAGGAAATCCAATAAGGATCTAATTGCAGTGCAAGGAGATAAGCTAATCAATGGAGGATTGGCGAGAACAATTGATTCGTATTGCTCCCAAGGTTTCCAATGATTATTCAATCTTGGAATGTGAGGGGTTTAAACAGTAGAACCCATCAATCTGCTGTTCAAAGACTTTTAGAGGGAAGTAAAACAGACTTTCTGCTCATTCAGGAGACAAAAATGTCTTTAGACCTTATGAGTAAAATTGTCAATCGAATATGGAGGGGTGCTGGCCATATGGTTGTGGCTGCTCTAGGTGCCTCGGGAGGGATTGCTACTCTTTGGAACCCTTTGGCGTGGATAGCAATAGAACATATAGCCTGGAGGGGTGTCCTCACATCTCTTTTTAGGAATATTGTTACTGGCTGAACAAGTCTTAATTACAAATTTCTATGGGGCTCGAGAACATCGATGGTCGGCGGTCTCAATGGAAAGTTGTTCAAAACATGAGGTCTTTCCGGGAAGATTTTGATTGGATTATTCTTGGGGACTTCAATGCCAAATTATCTGCCGGGGATCGGGGAAGGTGGCATCCCGAGTTTTGGATACGGGGGACCGGCTTTTTATTGCCCAAGTCCGAGGCCTTTAACCTTGTTGATATCAAAGGCCCTGGTACAAACTTTACCTGGACTAATAAGAGAAGAGAGCCATACAACAGGAGGGTTAAGCTTGACCGGTTTCTGGTCTCGGAGGAAGCTTATGTTAGATGGAATATCAAATTCCAGATTTTGGAGGGCCCGATCTCGAGATCACTCTCCCATTTCTTTGGAGGGAGGGACTATGTCGGGGCGGTATTACAAACCATTTAAATTTGAAAATTTTTGGTTGCAAAAAGAGGACCTCCGAAGGAAAATTCCACGAGTGGTGGGAAGAAGGTCGTCTCCCTTTTGGGACAGCTATGTTCAAATTTCATAAACGACTTCTTTTTGTTAAGAGTAAACTAAAACAGTGGAGGCAAACTAACAAATCTGATTTCCGGCTCCAACGGGCTCCCTTGTTGGCCGGATGGAATGAGGTGCAAAAACAATTCGGGGAAGGAATCATTTACGAGCATCTTAAATCCGAGGATGATGCTTTACGCAAAGCGGTTGAGGACATTGATAATCAAGAAGAGATCTATTGGAAACAGAGAGCAAGAAACACATGGTTATTAGAAGGAGACAGAAATACAAAATTTTTCCATCGCTCTGCCTGTGCTAGAAGACAATTGAATAACATGGAACTCCTTCAAGACGAGAATGGAAACTCTTTTGACACTCTCCCTGATATGCACTCCCACTCAATGGAGTATTTCTCAAACCTCTTTAAGGAAAGTATGGAGCATGATGTGGAAGCCCAAAATGAAGTCATTGATGGCATTCCCTCTATTATCTCTCATGAAGAGAATCAGGCCCTTCTTAAGCCCATTGATCGTGATGAACTCAAGAAGGTGGTCTTTGGGATGTGCCTTTGGAAAATCGCTTGGTCCTGATGGCTTCCCTATTGAGTTTTTTAGGCCTTACGGGATATCCTGGAGGAGGATGTGTTGGCTGTCATTGAGGAGTCCCGAACTAACAAAAGAATGCTCAAGGCTCTAAATCACACCTTTATTACCTTAATTCCAAAAGGAGAGGGGGGGGGCTCACATTTCTGATTTCAGACCTATTGCCTTATGCAATGTGATTTACAAAATAATCACTAAAATTATGGCTGAAAGACTAAAACCTCTTCTTCAGAATATAATCTCCCCTGAGCAAGGGGGTTTTGTTGAAGGGAGACAGATCTTGGATGGAGTGATCTTGGCTCAGGAGGCTATCCATACTATGCACAATTCAGGTAACAAAGGAATGTTCATCAAAGCTGGATATGTCTAAGGCTTATGACGAGTAGAGTGGGGCTTCTTGGTCAAGATGTTGGCGGCCTTTGGTTTTTCTCGGAGCTGGATTGCCTGGGTCATGAGGCTGTATCTCTACGCCTTCATACTCTGTTTTAATTAAGGGGCTTCCCTCGCCACCTTTTGGAGCCTCTCGGGGTCTCCGCCAAGGAGACCCTTGCTCTCCTTATCTCTTTCTCATCTTGGCTGAAGGATTAGGCAGACTCCTCCTGAGAAGAAGACTTCAAGGACGGATAACGAGGAATTAAAATCGGGGCTGAAGTTTTGACTCATTTACGGTTTGTGGATGATCTTGGATTGGTGGGAGTGGCCGGCCTCGGGGAAGCAAGAGGAATCGAGAGATTCTCTTAACGTCTACCTCCGGGCCTCTAATCAAGTCATCAATGAAACAAAATCCAAAGTGGTCTTCTTTAATCTTGATCAAAGGTCACAAGACTGAGTTCTTGAGATCTTGGGATTCACTAGGACCTCCCTTCCTGTTGTTTACACGGGGGTTCCTCTGCATTTCAAAAAACTAAAAGCTGATTTACGGAAGGACCTTTTGGATGGCATCAAAGAGAGAATGAATCACTTGGTCTCATAGATGGTTAAGCTATGGGGGCCGGCGACTTTCTGCGAGTCTATTATTCGAGGCCATGCCAATTTATAAATTCTCTATTCCGGCTGCCCCTCCATCAATTTGGAAAGAGGCTGGACAAAGTGGCTAGAAGTTTTCTTTGGGAAGGTGCCAAAGGAGAGAGGAAATGGGCCTTGGTTGGATGGGATAAGGTCACCCGGCCCAAGGAAAAAGGTGGAGTCTGGGATTAAGAAGCTCCAAGTTTAACAATCGAGGCTACGGGTCAGTAAAGCTGTATTGGAGGTGGATTTCCCGGCCAACGTCCCTCTTCGACGAGAATCCTCTCTAGTAAATACTTGGGTCTTGTTCACCCCAATGACTTGGGCCACTTTTCTTTGGAGGGTAATGGATCATTAGTGTGGCGGGCTCTCAAGCTTGGATCTCGCATTATCAAAGATCAATTGTTCTGGAAAGTTGGGAGAGGGGAGAAGGCCCGGTTCTGGTGATTCTTGGGATCAGAATCCTCCCATTCTTGCTGTGTTTCCTGAATTGCATCCGTTAAAATCAGCTCTAGAAGATAAGGGATGGATCCATATTGAGAGCTACTTCAATACCAGCCAATTGGGGGAGTATAAGGTTCAAAAGTTCAAGCGGCTCGGTGAATGGCCTATTCCAATCCCTCCGGAGCAGGCTCCAACTCTGGAAAAACTCTTGTCAGAACGGTTTCTTACTGGGAGAGATGAGGAGGATGAGCTTGCCTGGGGCTTTGGGAACCTTGGGGTTTATCTTTGTGAAGGAGGGCTATGATTCGATCCTTCCAGAGCCCCCCCACACTCTTTTCCAGTTCAAGAATGGAGGAAGATTTGGCATCCCAAGGGCTGGCCGAAAGTGAACTTCTTTGCACGGCAGGTGATGCACAATGGAATCCTGACCTTTGACAATCTCAGAATCAGAGGCATCATTGGTCCTTCCCAGTGTGTTTTATGCTATAGGAATGAGGAAACTGTGGATCATCTTATGTTTGATTGTCCTTTCACACAACAGATTTGGCATCGTTGGTTCTCCCATTTTAAACTTCAGGCTATTGGAGACTTGTCTCGGACCAATTTATGGGAAAGGCTGGAAGAGAGGTAGATTTACATCTAAAGCTCTTCGAGCAGGTTGGGAGCTTGGTTTCCTTTTTATTTGGTGGCAGGTGTGGTTGGAAAGAAATGCTCGTATTTTCCGTGAAACCTTCTCTTCGGTGGATGGGATATGGCGAGGTCATCCGGAGCAAAGTTGTGGAAACCGTTGCCATCTATCTTTGAGGAGGAAAATCAGCACTGCTTCTAAGCCTACGGAAGAGAGAGCTGCTGATCTTGAGAGACGGGTAAGAAGTTGTTGGAAACCTCCCCCGAGAAGGTTGGATCAAAATCAACAGCGATGGAGCTGCAAAAGGCAATCCGGGCAATCTTTGGAAGTGGAGTAATCTGCCGTGATCATGTTGGGGCTGTGCTCTATTGGGAATTGCAAGGTGCGGGATATGCCACAAACAATGAAGCCGAGGCCTTTGCTATTAAATCTGCTTCCATATGGGCCGTCAAGCAGGGTCA
The DNA here is from genome assembly GCA_028583015.1 of Wollemia nobilis. Taxonomy (NCBI): domain Eukaryota; kingdom Viridiplantae; phylum Streptophyta; class Pinopsida; order Araucariales; family Araucariaceae; genus Wollemia; species Wollemia nobilis. The sequence continues at coordinate 2,803,570 of JAQPPZ010016967.1, read as the reverse complement.
TAGAAAGATAATCATTGAGTCTGATTCCCAAATCCTGGTTGGCGCTCTTGATTGCATGAGGAACTTTGCCTTAAAATCTTGGAGGCTGCGGATTACTGGTCTCCCCAAATTAAAGAGCTTTGGAAGGAATTAGAGGATGTGATACTGTTTATGCTAGTAGATCTCTTAATAAAGCGGCTGATTTCCTTGCTAAGATGGGTCTTGAGAGAGAGGTTGGGATGCATCCGCATAGTAATATGCACTGTGGAGGATGCGAGAGATTAGACAAGGCCTTGAACAAATTTTGAAATAATGTGCGGTGTTTTTTATGCTAAGGAAATTTTTTGTCGCGATATCGCGACATGTAGTCTTTGTCGCGGCCTCTAGCTGGAAGCTGTCGCGATATCGCGACAGGTTGAGCCTCCGCGGCCTTTGGTGGGTTTCTGTCGCGATATCGCGACATGTCGCGCTATCGCGACATGTCGCGCTATCGCGGTCCTTGTTGAGATCCTGTCGCGATTTCGCACCCCTTTTGAAGTTGAAAAGCAAAGTTGAAATTTCGTCGCGTTATCGTGACAAGTTGGAGAGTGGGAAGCTGCAAGGTAATCTTGTCGCGATATCGCGACACGTTTGGCACTTAAGCGGCTGGGAGGAAAATTGTCGCGATATCGCGACCTGTAGCGCCGTCGCGGCCTCGAGCTGGAAGTTGTCGCGATTTCGCGACAGGTTGAGCCTTTGCGGCCTTTGGCGGGTTTCTGGCGCGATATCGCGACATGTCGCGCTATCGCGGCTCTTGTTGAGATTATGTCGCGATTTCGCGCCTCTTTTGAAGATGAAGAGCAAAGTTGATAATTCGTCGCGATATCGCGACAGTTTGGTAAGCTGGAAGCTGCAAGGTATTTTTGTCGCGATATCGCGACACGTTTGGCACTTAAGCGGTTGGGAGGATAATTGTCGCGATATCGCGACCCTTTTGTGGCATGAGTGCCGTTCAGAAACTTCGTCGCGATTTCGTGACTCCTTTTGCGTGCGGCTACCGAGGGCCCTTCCTGTCGCGATATCGCGACATGTCGCGATCTCGCGACATGTCGCGATCTCGCGACATGTCGCGTTATCGCGACTGTTGGCACCGACGCGGTCGAGACGGGGGTGATTGTAGCGATTTCGCGACATGTCACGATTTCGCGACATGTCGCCTTTTCGCGCCCTGTTGTTTTCTTTGCCCTGGGGTTGCTAGTGCTGCCTTTGTGCTTTGCCCTTGTTGGGTTGCTCTTTGCTCTGGGTCGGGATGTGTTTTCTCCCGTTTGTAATTGGTCTTTGTATTAATACAAGTTTTCATTTTTTCAAAAAAAAAAAAATATTTTACTTCTAATGCACTAAAAATTTCACCTTATCACTCTAATAAACTTCCAACAATAATGCACTTAATCAATTTACTACAACTAATCAAGAATAATATGAAATAAATATTCAAGAATTATTCTACAATTTCCTTATAAGGAAGGTAGTAGGACCTAGTCTTCTTTTGCTTTCCAAAGTAGTTGATATATAGTTGAAATTATAAAATCTAATCAACTCCTAAAGTGCAAATGAACCTTAAAGAAACATTTCTCTTTTTTCACTTTTGAATACTATAAGTCAGTTTTCCTTATTGTAACTTTAATCCAAATTAAGGTGCTTAATATAAATCTAATAAGTAATCCACTTAATGAATCTACTTGCACCAATAGTTGCTTACTTTTTTTTGAAAGCTCTTATTTTTTTATTTTGTAGAGGATGTAGATCTTAGTGTCTAAAATCACCAAGTTATTACCTTGAGTAATATCTTGTAGCTCTTTATAGGCCACCCTGAACAACTTCATATTCACAAAAATATAGTCTTGAACTCTCTTTCATGAGCCCAAGAATTTTGTGGCTTGTTCTCCTCTTGTAGTCTCCTCCTTTTGTTGTAGATGCGAAGAGATATTTATTTATGAACTAGTGACTTCTTGCTATGAGAGGCAATCTCAAAATCTCCTAGATTTGGTAGGCTTCTTCTGTCTAAATCTTCCTTCAGGCTTCTTGTCAAATTATGACTTCAAATAGGATCTTATTCTCAATATTTTGAATGTCTTGAGGTCTTTTAAGATTTGGAACTCCTAGAAAAATTCTTAGTCTTGGGATTGTTGTCAGATGATAACAATTATACCAAATCTTTCACTATCTCCAATAGTGAATTTCTCCAATGAGTTCTCCTTGGAACTCCTTTGATGATTTCTTTAGTAAGGCTCTCTAAGCCTTTTACTGGATGCTCGTATAGGCCTCTCCAAGGCCTTTGATCTTGCATCTTCTTTTGGTTTTCCTTGAGATATTATCTTCAACCTTATACTTTTGGAAGTGTTGGTGGTAAGATCTTCTCCTGGATCTTTGATTCTACTGCTTTTGGATTCGAGTATGAATCTCCTAGTGATTCTTCTTCCAAGTCTAGAAGTTCTTCAATGATATCTTCTCATGATCTCTTTTGATTCAGGTGCTAGATTGATTCTAAAGAAGATACTCTTCCTATATTTTTTATAGAAATATTTCCCAACTCAATGAATCTCCCTGTTCATGCAACAAAGTATTAGTACTAAAATTTGCTTCTAAATTAGATACTCACTTCTAGAGTCTTCTTAATATCAAGACTTATATGGCCTTTTTCAGTATCAAGGCTTTTGTAGCCTTTTATTCAATATCAAGGATTCTATGGTATTTTCTTCTAGATCAAGGCTTCTATGGTCTTTTCTTCTAGATCAAGGCTTTTATGGCATTTTTTTAATTAAGGCTTCTATTACATTTTTATTGTGAATTTTACAATCTATAAATGAAGATATTGTGTCTCCCAACTTCACCATGATTCTTCTCCAAAAGTCTCTTTGTAGTATTCTCATGCAACAACTAATCTTTGCATTATGAAGGCACTTCGACCTTCAAGAAACAAAGTTGAAATCTCTTAGATTTCTATTGTAGGAGGTGTCCCAATCATATAAGAATTAATTCTCTACAATAAAAGAAACTTCAAGTAAATTTCTCCACATCTCTTAGATGAGCTTCACTAGTTGATTAATCAAACTAGTGGATCAAATGTTGATTCCTAGTTTTCACAAGTTTTTATTTGTAACTCTGTGGAAAGACTCTAGCCATATGCAATCTTAGTATTTCAAAAATTAAGATTTATTTCACTATTTACTTGTGGTTCTCCCTAATTCTACCACCTAGACTCTTCTAATAATTTTTTACACTGATTGATCCAATGGCACATCAGTTTGGCAAAACCTTAGGGTCAATGATAATGGTGGTTTTATTATTGATATATTGTAGCTCTGATACCACTATGAGATTTTGATGTAGCATGTAATGGGAGATAGCAATCACAAGATGTAGAATAATACGAAATAAATTAAATATGTGATATCACTAAAAATATACTATAAAAATAAATGATGGAAATGTTTACAAAGTAGCTATGAAATAAATGAACACTCCATGTATAAAGCTACTGCTCAATAATGATCTTTGAACATATCACACTCCATAACATTACATCACACTCTGCTACATCACACCACACTATTCGACACTACTTCCTACTACTATATGATGCTCTATGTCTATGGCCCTTTATAGGAAAATAGGTTCCTTGGCCAACACTCTACCTAGTTATGCAAGGGATAGCTTGCACATATACAACCTGCACATTGACACTTGTACATTTATTGCATTGCATGAAGTAACTAGATAAATTCCCCCTAAAATAATCTAATGTCCTAAGTATGTACCAAGAAAGGTACATTTACATGATCCAAATGATGTAATATAATATAATTCTAACAAAAATACAATCGACACATCAGTATTGTAAAATTGTATGCTCCATTCAAGAGATATTCCAAAAGTTTTTTGGGAAAAAGCTATTAACTGTGCCAATTATATTCAAAATCGCACACCTCATAAATCTCTTGACCATTTAACTCCTGAAGAAGCATGGTCTGGATCAAAACTAGATGTTTCCTACTTCAATATTTTTGGGTGTACTTCTTGGGCTCACATACCAAAGAAGAAAAGGAAGGCTATATATAAGAAAAGAAAAAATCTCATCTTTGTTGGTTATTGTGAAGAATTGAAAGCTTACAGGCTTCTTTATCCCTCAACTCATGAGGTATTATTTCACAGGAATATCCAATTTTATGAAACATACCCTCAAAAATATCCTCAAACACCCTCTTCCTCCATTGAGCCTTCTCCTATAGTATAACCTCAATATTATGAAGAGCTAACTCTTGAAGTTAACTTGGTAATTGCTAATCAATATGAGGGACCTATAACTCTAACTCAATGTCTTTCAACTCCTTCCACTCCTTCAGCTATGCCAAAATGGGCTCACACCATTGTTAAAGAAGCTACTCCTTACATCCAAAATATTCCATCGACCAGATCATCCAACCCCATAGACATTGGTCTTGTTTGTTAGTTTATTTCCTCTGATCCTCAATCCTTCAAATAAGCCTTAGGTATTAAATATGGGATTATGCCATGGAAAACAAATTCTCTTTCTTAATCAAAAATAAAACTTAGGATTTAGTTCCCTTGCCTAAAGGAAGGAAGTTAGTTCATTGTAAATGGATCTTCAAAACTAAATATGGGCCTAATGGAGAAATAGACAAACACAAATAATTTTACAATAATAGACATGCAAAGAATTACACAAAATATTAAGAGAAGAGTGAAATTGATTGATTTATTCCAAGGATCAACTTTGTATAAATAGAAATGTTGATCATTGAGAGCCATTGGTTTACAACAACTGATCAGACCTGATGAAGACACCACTGAGAATTCTTTTGACACATGGAGGACTAGAGACTCAAGTGTATCTATCCTGGTGGAACTTAATAGAATATTATCTTATTCTAACACCCCCCTTAAGTGATACTAGGGGATATTCATACAAATGAGTCCTGAGAACAAGGCCTGATGAGGTACTCATGTACAATGACTTCTTTTTGAAGAGATGGTAAAAAGCCAATGAGAAAAAACCATCAATCAAAAGGAATTAAGAGGCTTGTATTCGTATGGTGAAGATTTTCCTCTTAATACAATAATAAAGATAAGTCCCGGTAGCATGGCCTGAGGAGGTACTAATTTATAGTTGGTGAAACAAACCCTGTGGGGAAAACCAACTATGAGAAGAAGAGATGCTTGTCTTCCTATGGCAAAGATTGTCCTCTTTATACAATAAATAAAGATGATTCCCAACAACTTTGTTGAGAAAGGTGCAATGACGGTATTGTCATTGTTGTCAACACAGTTAGATAGATCGGTTGATGCAGTGGACAAGAGTTCAGAGGTTATTTAGAGTATGAACAGTGAAGTTAAATTCTTATGAGGATGTATTTGATGTTTGGGTGAAGTTGTTACAGGTTGTCCAAGAAGACCGAAGTGACCCATATGCTAAAGAAGCAAAAATGAAATGAAGAAAAAAGTGTCGCGATATCATGACATGTTGCATTTTTGCTCCCAAAAATAGAAGAGAAAATACAAGGAGAAAAAGTGTCACGATATCGCGACATGTTATATTTTCACGGGCCAAAGGAAAGAGAAAGAGCAAGAAGGAAAAGGTGTCGCGATATCGTGACATGTCGCATTTTTGCAACTCAGAAAGGGTAGGAAGGAAGAGAAATAAAAAGTGTCACGATATCGCGACATGTCGCATTTTTGTGACTTGAAAAGGACAGGAAGACAAAGAAGCAAAAGTGTCACGATATCATGACATGTCACATTTTCATGACTTGAAAAGGGCAGGAAGGCCAAGAAGAAAAAGTGTTGCAATATCATGACATGTCGCATTTTTGTGACTCAAAAAGGGTATGCTGGTAGAGAAACAAAAGTGTCGGGATATCGCGACATGTCGCATTTTCATGACTCGAAAAGGCCAGGCAGGCAGAGAAACAAAAGTGTCACGATATCGCAACATGTCGCATTTTCGTGATTCGAAAAGGCCAGTCAAGCAGTGAAAAAAAAGTGTCGTGATATCGCAACATGTCACATTTTCAGGACTGAAGACCAGGATGGTGAAACTGAAGACTACATAGTGACGTGGACCTATAAGGAATATTTAATGATTTGAAATCATTTAAGATGGACGTTACACGTGGAAAGAAGTGGACGTATGCCCATGTGGAGAAAATGAATAGTTGAAGAAGGAGAAAACGAATAGTCATCAAAATAAAATTGAAAAGCTTTTTTGAAAACCAAAATGCATGCATACACAAAGGATAAAATGAATAGTCATGATCGAGAAGACGAATAGTCATGGTAGGAGAATATGGTGTCAATTATTTGCATGTAACGTGTTTGACGAAATGCCTACTCTATATATACAAAAGGAGTTACATAAAGAAGGCGTTACAATTGACAAGTGGCGTATGAGAATTGAAAGGAGGAGTTAAGACTGGAGTTACAAAGAGAAAGGATTGTTATAAAAGGATTGCTGGATGGAGAATTAATTTGGGGAATTTATTCGATGAAGTGCACAAGAGGAGCATGAGAGGAGAGCGAGAGGCGAGCTAGAGGTGAGCGAGAAGAATGTGTGTTTTGTGAATTGTGGGAGATGTTGAGTAAGCAATAGACCAGTCAAGGTCTTGTAAAAGTGAAGGCATTTATATGTCAATCTTCTAGTTTTAGAATTGAAGTCCAAGTTGGTGCTTGGCATCAGGGGTTGGTGCTCCTTCCAGATGGTGTTGGTAAATCAAGGGTTGGTGCTACTTTCTATTGGTGCAGATAAATTAGGGTTTGGTGCTCTTTTTTGTTGGTGCAAATAAATCAAGGGTTGGTGCTACTTTCTATTGGTGTAGATAAATCAGGGGTTGGTGCTCCTCCCAGTAGGTGCTGGTAAATCAGGGGTTGGTGCTCCTTTCTGTTGGTGTAAATAAATCACGGGTTGGTGATCCTTTCTATTGGTGTAGATAAATTAGGGGTCGGTGCTCCTTCCAGTTGGTGTTGGTAAATCAAGGGTTGGTGCTCCTTTTTGTTGGTGTAGATAAATCAAGGGTTGGTGCTCTTTTCTATTGATGCAGATAAATTAGGGGTTAGTGCTCCTTCCTGTTGGTGTTGGTAAATTGATTGTAAAGTTGTTGCTTTGCAAAAGATAGACTTGGATGGAAGTCCAAACAGTCAATTTTTGAGGAGTAGCCAAATTGGTGAACCTCGATACATCTTGTGTTGTGTGATGCTCTCTTGTTATATTTGCTTTATTTGGTTTTAAGTTCTCACTATTTTGGCTTTAAGAGTTTAAGATTTAAGTTTTATGGAGCTACATTGATTTACCCCCCCTCTCAGTGTCATTGTGAGACTAACAATTGGTATCAAAGCCAGTTTCCCTTATCAGGCTAAATCAGCTAGGGTTGATCTTGGATTAGTATGCAATGGGTAAGAGGAATAGATCCTCCTCAAATAAGGCATCTTAGTCAGTTTCAGTTCCTGTGGAAGAGAAAATTGAACTAGAAAAGATAGAAGGAGTGAATTCTAAAGTATGTGATGAAAACCTTGAGGGTGAAGTATATCTAGAAGGTGAGTTGATCGTTGCACTTGAAGAGTTGGGTATAGAAAGGAAAAAGAACAAAATATTGTCCAAGAAGTTGGAAGAATATGGGGATAATATTGAAGATCTCTTCGTACAAATTCATAAAGCCAAGAAAATAGAAGAAGCCTTGAAGTCACACCTGGATGATAAAGGCAATGTATGTAGCAAACGTGAGGAGGAATCTAACAAAGTTATTAATGATCTAAAGTTACAAGTAGAAGAGTCCAAAAGGATTGAAAAAACTCTCAAGTCACAGATCAATGAGAAATATATTGTTTGCTACAAACAAGAAGAGGAGATTTTTTTATTGAGGAAACAACTAGAAGAGGCCAATACAGATGTCAAATTTGAGAAGAGCACAGAGTTGCTAGATAAAATGATAAGGCAACAAAGAAGCCCCATGTGTAAGCTTGGTATTGGATGTGAAGCTGACCAACCTTCATCTTCTAAATCTGTAGAGAAGAAGAAGTCCACTGTTGAAGTATCAAATCAAGAAAAGCTTGAAGCTGAATCTTCAAAAGGAATAAAATCTCAAAGAAGATCTATAGCAAAGCAACCACAACAAAAGAGGTTCTATCACTCTCACTTTATTCATAATAATGATTTTAATGGCTATTGTTTTAGATGCAACCATTATGGTCACAAGGCAATTTATTATGGATTGAATAATAAATCAAAGAGTTATGCTGATAAAAATACATCTGTTATTTCGGTTGAACACCATGTGCAATGTTTTAAATGTAATGGTCATGGGCACATAGCAAGGTTTTGTCCAAGAAATTTTGTATCTAATCTAAGGCAAGACATTAGATTTAATCAGACACAAACAATGCAACACAAACAGGGAAGAAATCATGTGCATCAAAGAAAGGAAAATAATCATCCATCAAGGATGCACAAGAGATAACCACCCAAGAGAAATTTTCAAGTTCACAAAAAGGTTCAAAATAGGGATGTAGTTGAAAAACTCAAGCCCAAGTTCAAGAAAAATTGGATAAAGAAAGAAGAGAGGAAATTGTGTCTCCTTGGACAGACAATGAAAACATGAGACGACATTGAGCTGCACAATGGATGTGAGGCAAAGTCGTCAGTCACGGAAGAGGTTGCAGTCAAAAGGCTAAAGAAATTATGTGCAGGCTACTTGGAGAGTTGATCACTTTTGATTTGGGAGTAACTTTTGCGCAGCTGAGATTTGTGTGTTGATCAAACTATACTGAATAAGTAAAATCAAGGTACAACAGGGATTATAATATGATGAGCATAGATTAGTTTTCTTATTCAAGAATACTTTATGATAGAAAGAGTACCAGTGGATGTGCATTCTATCTTGGAGATAGGTTGGTCGCATGGCACAGTAAGAAACTAGATCCAGTCTCCTTATCCTTAGTAGAGGTAGAATATATTGCAGCGACAACGTGTTGTATGTAGGAGAAAGTTACGAAAGGTGAGGTTAAGTTGGATTTTGTTCCAACAACATAGCAAGTAGTGAATATCTTCACAAAATAGTTGCCTAAGAAAGTCTTTGAGTACCTTCGTAATAAATTGGGAGTGGTCACATTTCCCAAGAATTGACTAGCTATCAGGATCACATTCTCAGGGGGATCATTTGTGTATTTGTTTATCTTTTTGCTCATATTTGTGATTTTTGCTAAGTGTAATAATTTTTGCCTAAGAATGTTGTGTATGGACTCAGGGGGAGTTAACAGTAGCCCTTTTGGTATTTTTGTCAAAGGGGGAGAAGAGTTACAGGAAATTGCACAAGAGTTACAGGAAATTGCACGTGTGTTGCCAACAATTCCAAAGGGGGAGATTGTTGAGCAAGGTGCAACGACGGTATTGTCATTGTTGTCAACACAGTCAGATAGATTGGTTGATGCAGTGGATAGGAGTTCGAAGGTTATTCAGAGTCTGAACAATGAAGTTAAATGCTTATGAGGATGTATTTGATGTTTGGGTGAAGTTGTTACAGGTTGTCCAAGAAGACCGAAGTGACCCATATGCTAAAGAAGCGAAAAAGTAAGGAAGAAAAAAATGTCATGATTTTGCAACATGTTGCATTTTCACGACCAAAAATAGAAGAGAAAATACAAGGAGAAAAAGTTTCACGATATCACGACATGTTGTATTTTCGTGGGCCAAAGGAAAGAGACAGAGCAAGGAGAAAAACTGTCATGATATCGCGACATGTTGTATTTTCATGGGCCAAAGCAAAGAAAAAGAGCAAGGAGAAAAAGTATCGCGACATGTTGCATTTTCGTGGTCCAAAGCGAAGAGAAAGACAGAGAAAGAAAAAGTGTCATGATATCACGACATGTAGCATTTTTGTGGTCCAAAGCGAAGAGAAAGACAGAGAAAGAAAAAGTGTCGCGATATCGCAACATGTAGCATTTTTGTAGTCCAAAGCGAAGAGAAAGAGCAAGAAGGAAAAGGTGTCACGATATCGTGACATGTCACATTTTCGTGACTCAAAAAGGATAGGAAGGAAGAGAAAGAAAAAGTGTTGCGATATCGTGACATGTCACATTTTTGCAACTTGAAAAGGGCAAGAAGACAGAGAAGCAAAAGTGTCACGATATCGCGACATGTCGCATTTTCACAACTTGAAAAGGGCAACAAGACCAAGAAGAAAAAGTGTCATGATATCGTGACATGTCGCATTTTTGTGACTCAAAAAGGGCAGGCTTGCAGAGAAACAAAAGTGTCATGATATCGTGACATGTCACATTTTCGTGACTCAAAAAGGCTAGGCAGGCAAAGAAACAAGTTTCACGATATCACATGTCGCATTTTCACGACTAGAAAATGCCAGTTAAGCAGTGAAACAAAAGTGTCATGATATCGCGACATGTCGCATTTTCACGATCGAAGACCAGGATGGTGAAACTGAAGACTGCATAGTGACGTGGATCCATAAGGAATATTTAATGATTTGAAATCATTTAAGATGGACATTACACATGGGAAGAAGTGAACGCATGACCATGTACAGAAAACGAAAAGGAGAAAACAAATAGTCGTCAAAACAAAATTGAAAAGCTTTTTCAAAAACCAAAATGCATGCATACACAAAGGAGAAAAGGAACATTCATGATCGATAAGACGAATAGTCATGGTAGGAGAATATGGTGTCAATTATTTGCATGTAACGTGTTTGACAAAATGCAAGTGGCGTATGAGAATTGAAAGGAGGAGTTACGACTGGAGTTACATAGAGAAAGGATTGTTATAAAAGGAGTTCTCCTTGGAGAATTAATTTGGGGAATTTATTTGATGAAGTGCATGAGAGGAGCATGAGAGGAGAGCGAGAAGCGAGCTAGAGGAGAGCGAGAAGAATGTGTGTTTTGTGAATTGTGGGAGATGTTGAGTAAGCAATAGAACAATCAGGGTCTTGTAAAAGTGAAGGCATTTATATGTCAATATTCTAGTTTCAAAATTGAAGTCCAAGTTGGTGCTTGGCATCAGGGGTTGGTGCTCCTTCTAGTTGGTGCTAGTAAATCAGGGGTTGGTGCTCCTTTCTGTTGGTGCAGATAAATCAGAGGTTGGTGCTCTTTTCTATTAGTGCAGATAAATCAGGGGTTGGTACTCCTTTCTGTTGGTGGAGATAAATCAGGGGTTGGTGCTCCTCCCAGTTGATGTTGGTAAATCAGGGGTTGGTGCTCCTTTCTATTGGTGTAGATAAATCAGGGGTTGGTGCTCCTTTCTATTGATGCAGATAAATCAGGGGTTGGTGCTCCTTCCAGTTGGTGCTGGTAAATCAGGGGTTGGTGCTCCTTTCTATTGATGCAGATAAATCAGGGATTGGTGCTCCTTTCTATTGATGCAGATAAATTAGGGGTTGGTGCTCCTTCTAGTTGGTGTTGGTAAATTGATTGTAAAGTTGTTGCTTGGCAAAGAATAGATTTGGATGGAAGTCCAAACAGTCAATTTTTTAGGAGTAGCCAAATTAGTGAACCTCAATACATCTTGTGTTGTGTGATGCTCTCTTATTATATTTACTTTATTTGGTTTTAAGTTCTCACTATTTTGGCTTTAAGAGTTTAAGATTTAAGTTTTATAGAGCTACACTGATTTACCACCCTCCCTCTTAATGTCATTGTGAGACTAATAATTGGTATCAGAGCTAGTTTCCCTTGTTAGGCTAAATTAGCTAGGGTTGATCTTGGATTAGTACGTAATGGGTAAGAGAAATAGATCCTCCTAAAATAAGGCATCTTAGTCAGTTTCAGTTCCTGTGGAAGAGAAAATTGAACTAGAAAATATAGAAGTGAATTCTGAAGTATGTGATGAAAACCTTGAGGGTGAAGTATATCTAGAAGGTGAGTTGATCGCTGCACTTGAAGAGTTGGGTATAGAAAGGAAAAAGAACAAAAGACTGTCCAAGAATTTGGAAGAATATGGGGATAATATTGAAGATCTCTTCTTACAATTTTATAAAGCCAAGAAAATAGAAGAAGCCTTGAAGTCACACCTGGATGATAAATGCAATGTATGTAGCAAACGTGAAGAGGAATCTAACAAAGTTATTAATGATCTAAAGCTGCAAGTAGAAGAGTCCAAAAGGATTGAAGAAAATCTCAGGTCATAGATCAATGAGAAAGATATTATTTGCTACAAACAAGAAGAGGAGATTGTTTTATTGAGGAAACAACTAGAAGAGGCCAATACAGATGTCAAATTTGAGAAGAGCACAGAGTTGCTAGATAAAATGATAAGGCAACAAAGAAGCCCCATGTGTAAGCTTGGTCTTGGATGTGAAGTTGAACAACCTTCATCTTCTAAATCTACAGAGAAGAAGAATTCCACTCTCTGAAGGATCAAAGCAAGAAAAGCTTGAAGCTGAATCTTCAAAAGGAAGAAAATCTCAAAGAAGATCTACAACAAAGCAACCACAACAAAAGAGGTTCTATCACTTTCACTTTATTCATAATAATGCTTTTAATGGCTATTGTTTTAGATGCAACCATTATGGTCACAAGGCAATTTATTGTGGATTGAATAATAGATCAAAGAGTTATGTTTGGTAGAAATACATCTGTTATTCCGGTTGAACACCATGTGCAATGTTTTAAATGTAATGGTCATGGGCACATAGCAAGGTTTTGTCCAAGAAATTTTGTATCTAATCTAAGGCAAGACAGTAGATTTCATTAGACACAAACAATGCAACATAGACAGGGAAGAAATCATGTGCATCAAAGAAAGGAAAATAATCATCCATCAAGGATATACAAGAGACAACCACCCAAGAGAAATGTTCAAGTTCACGAAAAGGTTCAAATATGGATGCATTTGAAAAACTCAAACCCAAGTTCAAGAAAGGTTGGAGAAAGAAAGAAGAGAGGAAATTATGTCTCCTTGGATTGAAGGAGACTACTCTATTGCACTAAGCAGCTCCAGGTAGCACATCCTCAGGGGGAGCAATCTTAAAGTTTTATTTTAATGTTCCTATTTTGTTTGGTTATCTGAGGATGAAAGGCAAGTAGTCAGGGGGAGTTGTCGTATAGTTGTCAAAGTGTGTTTCAGTTCATGTAGTTGTTTGTGGAGGTAATAAGAGAGCATTAATTTTCTCTAAAGAAGTAGTCATTATCAAAGAGATGACAGATTCAAAGCAAACAGTGGCACTAGCACCCAACTGGTCAAGAGTGCCAAGTGGCACATGCAAGGCAGAGACGTTGAGAGAATAGCACCCAGGTGGTGAAGCACCAAGGAGGACAAGATGCCTATGCACCTAAGAAAGTCTTGCATTATTTGAGAAAAGAAAGATATTTCCCGAGGAATCCCTTGATCGTAGCGAGAGAAATGCTCCTTGGAATCACATGAAGAACGTTTTCCTATGACATTGAGTAGCCCTGACATATGCCCTAGCAAGAAGTAGAATACTGAGTGTTGATGACTACGCGTAGATTGAGGTTCCAATGCTAGATGTAACGGTCCACTATCAATACCTGCATAGACGATGAAAACATTCATGGCAGTCATTAGAAACTAGAGACATTGAGCTGCATAATGGATGCGAGGAAAAGTCGTTAGTCATGGAGGTGGCAGTAAAAAGGCTGAAGAAATTACATGTAGGCTACTTGGAGAGTCGATCACTTTTGATTTGGGAGTAACTTTTACGCAACTGAGAGTTGCATATTGATCAAACTATACTGAATAAGTAAAAGCAAGGTACAACAGGGATTATAATATGATGAGCATAGATTAGTTTGCTTATTCAAGAAGACTTTATGATAGAAAGAGTACCAGTGGAGGTGCATTCTATCTTGGAGACAGGTTGGTTGCATGGCATAGTAAGAAACCAGATTCAGTCTCCTTATCCTCAGCAGAGACAGAATATATTGCAGCGACAACGTGTTGTATGCAGGAGAAAGTTACGAAAGATGAGGTTAAGTTGGATTTTGTTCCAAAAACATAGCAAGTAGCGAATATCTTCACAAAATAGTTGCCCAAGAAAGTCTTTGAGTACCTTCACAATAAATTGGGAGTGGTCACATTTACCAAGAATTGACTAGCTATCGAGATCACATTCTCAGGGGGATCATTTGTGTATTTGTTTATCTTTTTGCTCATAGTTGTGATTTTTGCTAAGTGTAATAATTTTTGCTTGAGAATGTTGTGCATGGACTCAGGGGGAGTTTACAGCAGCCCTTTTGGTATTGTTGTCAAAGGGGGAGAAGAGTTATAGGAAATTGCACAAGAGTTATAGGAAATTGCACGTGTGTTGCCAACAATTCCAAAGGGGGAGATTGTTGAGCAAGGCACAACGACAGTATTGTCATTGTTGTTAACACAGTCAGATAGATTGGTTGATGTAGTGGACAGGAGTTCAAAGGTTATTCAAAGTATGAACAGTGAAGTTAAATGCTTATGAGGATGTATTTGATGTTTGGGTGAAGTTGTTACAGGTTTTCCAAGAAGACCGAAGTGACCCATATGCTAAATAAGCAAAAAAACAAGGAAGAAAAAGTGTCATGATATCGCGACATGTTGCATTTTCACGACCAAAAATAGAAGAGAAAATACAAGGATAAAAGGTGTCGCGATATCATGACATGTTGTATTTTCGTAGGGCAAAGGAAAGAGAAAGAGCAAGCAGAAAAACTATCGTGATATCGCGACATGTATTTTCGTGGAACAAAGCAAAGAAAAAAAGCAAGGAGAAAAAGTATCGCGATATTGTGACATGTTGCATTTTCATGGTCCAAAGTGAAGAGAAAGACAAAGAAAGAAAAAGTGTCATGATATTGTGACATGTAGCATTTTCATGGTCCAAAGCGAAAAGAAATACAAAGAAATAAAAAGTGTCGCGATATCATGACATGTAGCATTTTTGTAGTCCAAAGCAAAGAGAAAGAGCAAGAAGGAAAAGGTGTCACGATATCGCGACAAGTCCCATTTTTGTGACTCAAAAAGGGTAGGAAGGAAGAGAAAGAAAAAGTGTCACGATATCGTGACATGTCGCATTTTCGTGACTTGAAAAGGGTAGGAAGACAAAGAAGCAAAAGTGTCACGATATCATGACAAGTCGCATTTTTGCTACTTGAAAAGGGCAGGAATGCCGAGAAGAAAAAGTGTCACGATATCATGACATGTCACATTTTCATGATTCAAAAAGGGCAGGCTGGCGAGAGAAACAAAAGTGTCATGATATTGTGACATGTCACATTTTCATGACTCAAAAAGGCCAAGTAGGTAGAGAAACAAAAGTGTCATGATATTGTGACATGTCACATTTTTGTGACTCGAAAAGGCCAGTCAGGCAGTGAAACAAAAGTGTCACAATATCGCGACATGTTGCATTTTCATGACTAAAGACCAGGATGGTGAAACTAAATACTACATAGTGATGTGGATCCATAAGGAATATTTAATGATTTGAAATCATTTAAGATGGACATTACATGTGGAAAGAAGCAAACGCATGCCCATGTGGAGAAAATGAACAGTCGAAGAAGGAGAAAACAAATAGTCATCAAAATAAAATTGAAAAGCTTTTTTGGAAACCAAAACGCATGCATACACAAAGGAGAAAACGAACAGTCATGACCGAGAAGACGAACAGTCATGGTAGGAGAATATGGTGTCAATTCTTTGCATGTAATGTGTTTGACGAAATGCCTACTCTATATATACAAAAGGAGTTACATAAAGAAGGCGTTACAATTGACAAGTGGTGTATGAGAATTGAAAGGAGGAGTTACGACTGGAGTTACAAAGAGAAAGGATTGTTATAAAAGGAGTGTTGCTTGGAGAATTAATTTAGGAAATTTATTCGGTGAAGTGCATGATATGAGCATGAGAGGAGAGCGAGAGGTGAGCTAGTGGCGGGTGAGAAGAATGTGTGTTTTTTGAATTATGGGAGATGTTGAGTAAGCAATAGACCAGTCAGGGTCTTGTAAAAGTGAAGGTATTTATATGTCAATCTTCTAGTTTCAGAATTGAAGTCCAAGTTGGTCCTTGGCATCAGGGGTTGGTGCTCCTTCTAGTTGGTGTTAGTAAATCAGGGGTTGGTGCTCCTTTCTGTTGGTGCAGATAAATCAGGGTTTGGTGCTCTTTTTTGTTGATGCAGATAAATCAAGGGTTGGTGCTCCTTTTTGTTGGTGCATATAAATCATGGGTTGGTGCTCCTCCCAGTTGGTGCTCCTTTCTATTGGTACAAATAAATCAGGGGTCGGTGCTCCTTTTAGTTGGTGCTGGTAAATCAAGGGTTGGTGCTCCTTTCTATTGGTGCAGATAAATCAGGGGTTGGTGCTCTTTTCTATTGTAGATAAATCAAGGGTTGGTGCTCCTTCCAATTGGTGCTGGTAAATTGATTGTAAAGTTATTGCTTTGCAAAGGATAGATTTGGATGGAAGTCCAAACAGTCAATTTTTTAGGAGTAGCCAAATTGGTGAACCTTGATAAATCTTGTGTTGTGTGATGCTCTCTTGTTATATTTGCTTTAGTTGGTTTTAAGTTCTCATTGTTTTGGCTTTAAGAGTTTAAGATTTAAGTTTTATAGAGCTACACTGATTTTCCCCCCCTCTTAGTGTCATTGTGAGACTAACAATTTGTATTAGAGCCAGTTTCTCTTGTCAAGCTAAATCATCTAGGGTTGATCTTGGATTAATACGCAATGGGTAAGAGGAATAGATCCTCATCAAATAAGGCATCTCAGTCAGTTTTAGTTCCTGTGGAAGAGAAAATTGAACTAGAAAATATAAGAGTGAATTCTGAAGTATGTGATGAAAACCTTGAGGGTGAAGTATATCTATAAGGTGAGTTGATTGTTGCACTTGAAGAGTTGGGTATAGAAAGGAAAAATAACAAAATACTGTACAAGAATTTGGAGGAATATGGGGATAATATTGAAGATCTTTTCTTACAAATTCATAAAGCCAAGAAAATAGAAGAAGCCTTGAAGTCACACCTAGATGATAAAGGCGATGTATGTAGCAAACATGAAGAGGAATCTAACAAAGTTATTAATGATCTAAAGTTGCAAGTAGAAAAGTCCAAAAGGATTGAAGAAACTCTTAGGTCACAAATCAATGAGAAATATATTGTTTGCTACAACTAAGAAGAGGAGATTGTTTTATTGATGAAAAAACTAGAAGAGGCCAATACAGATCTCAAATTTGAGAAGAGCACAAAGTTGCTAGATAAAATGATAAGGAAACAAAGAAGACCCATGTGTAAGTTTGGTCTTGGATGTGAAGCTGAACAACCTTCATTTTCTAAATCTACAGAGAAGAAGAAGTCCACTGCTGAAGGATCAAAGCAAAAAAAGCTTGAAGCTGAATCTTCAAAAGGAAGAAAATCTCAAGAGTAACTTTTGATTTGGGGGTAACTTTTGCATAGCTGAGAGTTGCGTGTTGATCAAACTATACTGAATAAGTAAAAGCAAGGTACAATAGGGATTATAATATGATGAGCAAATATTAGTTTGCTTATTCAAGACGACTTTATGATAGAAAGAGTACCAGTGGACGTGCATTCTATCTTGGAGAAAGGTTGGTTGCATGGCATAGTAAGAAACCAAAGTCAGTCTCCTTATCCTCAGCAGAGGTAGAATATATTGCAGTGACAACATGCTGTACGCAGGAGAAAGTTGTGGAAGGTGAGGTTAAGTTGGATTTTTTTCCAACAACACAACAAGTAGCGAATATCTTCACAAAATAGTTTTCCAAGAAAGTCTTTGAGTACCTTCGCAATAAATTGGGAGTGGTCACATTTACCAAGAATTGACTAGCTATCAGGATCACATTCTTAGGGGGATCATTTGTGTATTTGTTTATATTTTTTCTCATATTTGTGATTTTTGCTAAGTGCAATAAGTTTTGCCTGAGAATGTTGTGCATGGACTCAGGGGGAGTTTACAACAGCTCTTTTGGTATTGTTTTCAAAGGGGGAGAAGAGTTACAGGAAATTGCACAAGAGTTACAAGAAATTGCACATGTGTTGCCAACAATTCCAAAGGGGGAGATTATTGAGCAAGGTGCAGCGACGGTATTTTCATTGTTGTCAACACAGTCAGATAGATTGGTTGATGCAGTGGACAGGAGTTCGAAGGTTATTCAGAGTATGAACAGTGAAGTTAAATACTTATGAGGATGTATTTGATGTTTGGGTGAAGTTGTTACAGGTTGTCCAAGAAGACTAAAGTGACCCATATGCTAAAGAAGAAAAAAAGAAAGGAAAAAAAAAGTGTCGAGATATCGTGACATGTTGCATTTTCATGGCCAAAAGAGAAGAGAAAATACAAGGAGAAAAAGTATCGCGATATCGCGACATGTTATATTTTCGTAGGCCAAAGGAAAGAGAAAGAGCAAGGAGAAAAATTGTCATGATATCGCGACATGTTGTATTTTCACAGGCCAAAGCAAAGAAAAAGAGCAAGGAGAAAAAGTATTGCGATATTGCGACATGTTGCATTTTCGTGGTCCAAAGCGAAGAGAAAGAGCAGAGAAAGAAAAAGTGTCGCGATATCGCGACATGTTGCATTTTTGCGGTCCAAAGCGAAGAGACATATAGAGAAAGAAAAAGTGTCACGATATCATGACATGTAGCATTTTTGCGGTCCAAAGTGAAGAGAAAGAGCAAGAAGGAAAAGGTGTCACGATATCGCGACATGTCGCATTTTTGCGACTCGAAAAGGGTAGGAAGGAAGAGAAAGAAAAAGTGTCACGATATCGCGACATGTCGCATTTTTGTGACTTGAAAAGTGTAGGAATACAGAGAAGCAAAAGTGTCACGATATCATGACATGTCACATTTTCATGACTTGAAAAGGGTAGGAAGGCCGAGAAGAAAAAGTGTCTCGATATCACGACATGTCGCATTTTTGTGATTGAAAAAGGGCAGGTTGGCAGAGAAACAAAAG
The DNA here is from genome assembly GCA_028583015.1 of Wollemia nobilis. Lineage (NCBI taxonomy): Eukaryota > Viridiplantae > Streptophyta > Pinopsida > Araucariales > Araucariaceae > Wollemia > Wollemia nobilis. The sequence goes on along the minus strand of JAQPPZ010016967.1, from coordinate 2,784,629 downwards.
TGTCGCGATATCGCGACATGTCACATTTTTACGACTCAAAAATTCTAGGAAGGCAGAGAAACAAAAGTGTCATGATATCGTGACATGTCGCATTTTCGTGACTTGAAAAGGCCAGTCAAGCAGTGAAATAAAAGTGTCATGATATCGTGACATGTCGCATTTTTGCGATCGAAGACCAAGATGGTGAAACTAAAGACTACATAGTGACGAGGACCCATAAGGAAACTTTAATGATTTGAAATCATTTAAGATGGACGTTACACATGGAAAGAAGCGAACACATACCCATGTGGAGAAAATGAACAGTCGAAGAAGGAGAAAATGAACAGTAATCAAAATAAAATTGAAAAGCTTTTTCGAAAACCAAAACGCATGCATACACAAAGGAGAAAATGAACAGTCATGATGGAGAAGACGAACAATCATGGTAGGAGAATATGGTGTCAATTATTTGCATGTAACGTGTTTGACGAAATGCCTACTCTATATATACAAAAGGAGTTACATAAAGAAGGTGTTACAATTGACAAGTGGCGTATGAGAATTGAAAGGAGTTATGACTGGAGTTACAAAGAGAAAGGATTGTTATAAAAGGAGTGCTACTTGGAGAATTAATTTGGGGAATTTATTCGATGAAGTGCACGAGAGGAGCGTGAGAGGAGAGTGAGAGGCAAGCTAGAGGCGAGCGAGAAGAATGTGTGTTTTGTGAATTGTGGGAGATGTTGAGTAAGCAATAGACCAGTCAGGGTCTTGTAAAAGTGAAGGCATTTATATGTCAATCTTCTAGTTTCAAAATTGAAGTCCAAGTTGGTGCTTGGAATCAAGGGTTGGTGCTCCTTCTAGTTGGTGCTGGTAAATCAGGGATTGGTGCTCCTTTTTGTTGGTGCAGATTAATCAAAGGTTGGTGCTCTTTTCTATTGGTGCAGATAAATCAAGGGTTGGTGCTCCTTTCTATTGGTGCAAAAAAATCAAGGGTTGGTGCTCCTCCCAGTTGGTGTTGGTAAATCAAGGGTTGGTGCTCCTTTCTATTGGTGCAGATAAATCATTGGTTGGTGCTCATTTCTATTGGTGTAGATAAATTAGGGGTCAGTGCTCCTTCTAGTTGGTTCTGGTAAATCAGGGGTTGGTTCTCCTTTCTATTGGTGCAGATAAATTAGGGGTTGGTGCTCTTTTCTATTGATGCAGATAAATCAGGGGTTGGTGCTCCTAGTTGGTGTTGGTAAATTGATTGTAAAGTTGTTGCTTTGCAAAGGATAGATTTGTATGGAAGTCCAAATAGTCAATTTCTGAGGAGTACACAAATTGGTGAACCTCGGTACATCTTGTGTTGTGTGATGCTCTCTTATTATATTTGATTTATTTGGTTTTAAGTTCTCACTATTTTGGCTTTAAGAGTTAAAGATTTAAGTTTTATAGAGCTACACTGATTTACCCCCCCTCTTAGTGTCATTGTGAGACTAAAAATTGGTATCAGATCCAGTTTCCCTTGTCAGGATAAATTAGCTAGGGTTGATCTTGGATTAGTACGCAATGGGTAAGAAGAATAGATCCTCCTCAAATAAGGCATCTCAGTCAGTTTTAGTTCCTATGGAAGAGAAAATTGAACTAGAAAATATAGGAGTGAATTCTGAAGTATGTGATGAAAACCTTGAGGGTGAAGTATATCTAGAAGGTGAGTTGATCGCTGCACTTGAAGAGTTGGGTATAAAAAGGAAAAAGAACAAAAGAATGTCCAAGAAGTTGGAAGAATATGGGGATAATATTGAAGATATCTTCTTACAAATTCATAAATCCAAGAAAATAGAAGAAGCCTTGAAGTCACACTTGGATGATAAAGGTGATGTATGTAGCAAACGTGAAGAGGAATCTAACAAATTTATTAATGATCTAAAGCTTTAAGTAGAAGAGTCCAAAAGGATTGAAGAAACTCTCAGGTCATAGATCAATGAGAAAGATATTGTTTGCTACAAACAAGAAAAGGAGATTGTTTTATTGAGAAAACAACTAGAAGAGGCCAATACAGATCTCAAATCTGAGAAGAGCACAGAGTTGCTAGATAAAATGATAAGGCAAAAAAGAAGCCCCATGTGTAAGCTTGGTCTTGGATGTGAAGTTGAACAACCTTCATCTTCTAAATCTGTAGAGAAGAAGTAGTCCACTGCTGAAGGATCAAAGAAAGAAAAGCTTGAAGCTGAATCGTCAAAAGGAAGAAAATCTCAAAGAAGATCTACAACAAAGCAACCACAACAAAAGGGGTTCTATAACTCTCACTTTATTCATAATAATGCTTTTAATGGCTATTATTTTAGATGCAACCATTATGGTCACAAGGAAATTTATTATGGATTGAATAATAGATCAAAGAGTTATGCTGGTAGAAATACATATGTTATTCCGGTTGAACACCATGTGAAATGTTTTAAATGTAATGGTCATGGGCACATAGCAAGGTTTTTTCCAAGAACTTTTTTATCTAATCTAAGGCAAGATAGTAGATTTCATCAAGCACAGAATGCAACACAGACAGGGAAGAAATCATGTGCATCAAAGAAAGGAAAATAATCATCCATCAAGGATGCACAAGAGACAACCACCTAAGATAAATGTTCAAGTTCACAAAAAGGTTCAAAATAGGGATGCAGTTGAAAAACTCAAGACCAAGTTCAAGAAAGGTTAGAGAAAGAAAGAAGAGAGGAAATTATGTCTCCTTGGACTGAAGGAGACTACTCTATTGCACTAAGCAGCTCCAGGTAGCACATCCTCAGGGGGAGCAATCTTAAAGTTTTATTTTAATGTTCCTATTTTGTTTGGTTATCTGAGTATGAAAGGCAAGTAGTCATGGGGAGTTGTCGTATAGTTGTCAAAGTGTGTTTCAGTTCATGTAGTTGTTTATGGAGGTAATAACAGAGCATTAATTTTCTCTAAAGAAGTTGCCATTATCAAAGAGATGTCAGATTCAAAGAAAATAGTGGCACTAGCACCCAGTTGGTCAAGAGTCCCAAGTGGCACATGCAAGGCAAAGATGAGAGAATAGCGCCCAGGTGGTGAAGCACCAAGGAGGACAAGATGCCTATGCACCTAAGAAATTCTTACATTATTTGAGAAATGCAAGGTATTTCCCGAGTAATCCCTTGATCACAGCAAGGAGAAATGAATAATGCAAGGTATTGCATGAGGAATCCCTTGATCACAGCGAGGAGAAATACTCCTTGGAATCATGTGAAGAACATTTGCCTAAGACATTGAGTAGCCCTAACATATGCCCTAGCAAGAAGTAGAATACCAAGTGTTGATGACTACGTGCATATTGAGGTTCCAATGCTAGATGTAACGGTCCACTATCAATACCTATGCAGACATGAAAACATTCATGGCGGTCGTTAGAAAACCAGATACATTGAGCTACACAACGGATGCGAGGCAAAGTCATCAGTCATGGAGGAGGTGGTAGTCAAAAGGTTGAAGAAATTACATGCAGGCTACTTGGAGATTCGATCACTTTTGATTTGGGAGTAACTTTTACATAGCTGAGAGTTGCATGTTGATCAAACTATACTGAATAAGTAAAAGCAAGGTACAACAGGGATTATAATATGATGAGCAGAGATTAGTTTGCTTATTCAAGAATAGTTTATGATAGAAAGAGTACCAGTGGAGGTGCACTCTATATTGGAGACAGGTTGGTCGCATGGCACAGTAAGAAACCAGAGTCAGTCTCCTTATCCTCAGCAGAGGCATAATATATTACAGCAACAACGTGTTGTATGCAGGAGAAAGTTGCGAAAGGTGAGGTTAAGTTGGATTTTGTTCCAACAACAGAGCAAGTAGCGGATATCTTCACAAAATAGTTCCCCAAGAAAGTCTTTGAGTACCTTCGCAATAAATTGGGAGTGGTCATGTTTCCCAAGAATTGACTAGCTATCGGGATCACATTCTCAGAGGGATCATTTGTGTATTTGTTTATCTTTTTGCTCATATTTGTGATTTTTGCTAAGTGTAATAATTTTTGCCTGAGAATGTTGTGCATGGACTCAGGGGGAGTTTACAACAACCCTTTTGGTATTGTTTTCAAATGGGGAGAAGAGTTACAGGAAATTGCACAAGAGTTACAGGAATTGCATGTGTGTTGCCAACAATTCCAAAGGGGGAGATTGTTAAGCAAGGTGCAGCGACGGTATTTTCATTGTTGTCAACAGAGTCAAATAGATTGGTTGATGCAGTGGATAGGAGTTCAGAGGTTATTCAGAGTATGAACAGTGAAGTTAAATGCTTATGAGGATGTATTTGATGTTTGGGTGAAGTTGTTACAGGTTGTCCAAGAAGACCGAAGTGACCCATATGCTAAAGAAGCGAAAAAGCAAGGAAGAAAAAAGTGTCACGATATCGTGACATGTTGCATTTTTGTGGCCAAAAGAGAAGAGAAAATACAAGGAGAAAAAGTGTCGCGATATCGCGACATGTATTTTCACGGGCCAAAGGAAAGAGAAAGAGCAAGGAGAAAAACTATTGTGATATCATGACATGTATTTTCGCGGGCCAAAGGAAAGAGAAAGAGCAAGGAGAAAAACTATTGTGATATCATGACATGTATTTTCGCGGGCCAAAGCAAAGAAAAAGAGCAAGGAGAAAAAGTGTCACGATATCGTGACATGTTGCATTTTCATGGTCCAAAGCAAAGAGAAAGACAGAGAAAGAAAAAGTGTCGTGATATCGGGACATGTAGCATTTTTGCAGTCCAAAGCGAAGAGAAAGACAGAAAGAAAAAGTGTCACGATATTGCGACATGTAGCATTTTTGCGGTCCAAAGTGAAGAGAAAGAGCAAGAAGGAAAAGGTGTCGCGATATCGCGACATGTTGCATTTTCACGACTCGAAAAGTGCAGGAAGGAAGAGAAAGAAAAAGTGTCACGATATCGCGACATGTCACATTTTCGTGACTTGAAAAGGGCAGGAAGACAGAGAAGCAAAAGTGTCGTGATATCGTGACATGTCACATTTTTGCGACTTGAAAAGGGCAAGAAGGTTGAGAAGAAAAAGTGTCGCAATATCGTGACATGTCGCATTTTCATGACTCAAAAAGGGTAGGCTGGCAGAGAAACAAAAGTGTCGCGATATCGCAACATGTTGCATTTTTGCAAGTTGAAAAGGCTAGGCAGGAAGAGAAACAAAAGTGTCACGATATCGTGACATGTCGCATTTTTACGACTTGAAAAGGCCAATCAGGCAGTGAAACAAAAGTGTCACGATATTGCGACATGTCGCATTTTCGCGACTGAAGACCAGGATGGTGAAACTAAAGACTGCATAGTGACGTGGACCTATAAGGAATATTTAATGATTTGAAATCATTTAAGATGGACATTACACATGGAAAGAAGCGGACGCATGCCCATGTGGAGAAAATGAATAGTCAAAGAAGGAGAAAATGAATAGTCATCAAAATAGAATCAAAAAGCTTTTTCGAAAACCAAAACGCATGCATACACAAAGGAGAAAATGAACAGTCATGACCAAGAAGACGAACAGTCATGGTAGGAGAATATGGTGTCAATTATTTGCATGTAATGTGTTTGACGAAATGCCTACTCTATATATACAAAAGGAGTTACATAAAGAAGGTGTTACAATTGACAAGTGGCATATGAGAATTGAAAGGAGGAGTTACAACTGGAGTTACAAAGAGAAAGGATTGTTATAAAAGGAGTGCTCCTTGGAGAATTAATTTGGGGAATTTATTCAGTGAAGTGCGCGAGAGGAGTGTGAGAGGAGAGCAAGAGGCAAGCTAGAGGTGAGCGAGAATAATGTGTGTTTTGTGAATTGTGGAAGATGTTGAGTAAGCAATAGACCAGTCAGGGTCTTGTAAAAGTGAAGGCATTTATATGTCAATCTTCTAGTTTCAAAATTGAAGTCCAAGTTGGTGCTTGGCATCAAGGGTTGGTGCTCCTTCTAGTTGGTGCTAGTAAATCAGGGGTTGGTGCTCTTTTCTGTTGTTGCAAATAAATCAGGGGTTGGTGCTCCTTTCTGTTGGTGTAGATAAATCAAAGGTTGGTGCTCCTTTCTATTGGTGCAGATAAATCAGGGGTTGGTGCTCCTTCTAGTTGGTGCTGGTAAATCAGGGGTTGGTGCTCCTTTCTGTTGGTGTAGATAAATCTTGGGTTGGTTCTCCTTTCTATTAGTGTAGATAAATTAGGGGTTGGTGCTCCTTCCATTTGGTGCTGGTAAATTAGGGGTTGGTGCTCCTTTCTATTGGTGCAGATAAATTAGGGGTTGGTGCTCCTTTCTGTTGGTGCAGATAAATTAGGGGTTGGTGCTCCTTCCAGTTGGTGTTGGTAAATTGATTGTAAATTTGTTGCTTTGCAAAGGCTGGATTTGGATGGAAGTCCAAACAGTCAATTTTTGAGGAGTAGCCAAATTGGTGAACCTCGGTACGTCTTGTGTTGTGTCATGCTCTCTTGTTATATTTGCTTTATTTGGTTTTAATTTCTCATTGTTTTGGCTTTAAGATTTTAAGATTTAAGTTTTATAGAGCTACATTGATTCACTCCCCCTCTTAGTGTCATTGTGAGACTAACAAACTTGGCCTGATTAGGTACTCATTTAAATTTTATAGTTGGTGAAAAAACCCTATGGGAAAAAACCAACTATGACAAGAAGAGAGGCTTGTCTTCGTATGGCAAAGATTGTCCTCTTTATCCAAAAATAAATATGAGTCCCAGTAGCTTGGCCTGTTTAGGTACTCATATACAACATATAGTTGGTGAAAAAACCCTTGTGGTAAAAACCAACTATGAAAAGAATAGAGGCTCACCTTCATATGGTGAAGACTGTCCTATTTATACAAAAATAAATATGAGTCCCGACAACTTGGCCTGATTAGGTACTCATATACAACATATAGTTGGTGAAAAAAACCCTTATGGGAGAAACAAACTATGAGAAGAAGAGAGGCTTGTCTTTGTATGGCAAAGATTATCCTCATAAAACCAATCAATGCAACTGTATTAATCCAAGCTTATCTTGCAACTGAAGGTAACGTGGAGAAGGAAATGACTTGGTGAAGATATTTGTAATTTGATTCTCAGTTGGAATATATTCTAAGTATATATCCCCTATTTGAATATGTTGTCGTATGAAGTGCATGTGTATCTCAATGTTCTTGGTGCACTGATGCTCAATTGGATTGCATGCAATATGAATTGTGCTCTGATTTTCACATCAAAGAGTTATAGGCTTTTCATGGGTGAAACCAAATTCTCTCAAAATTTGACAAAGCCAAAGAGCTTCCTGACTAGCTAAAATTGCTACCCTATATTCTACCTCTATAGAAGATAAGGCTATTGCTTTTTGTTTCTTGCATAACCAGGCTATTGGTGAAGAACCAAGGCAAAAGACATATCCTGAGGTTGAACATTTGTCTTCTATTGAAACTACCCAATATGAATCTATGTAGCCAATGATATCCATGGAATTTACCTTATAGAAGAGCCCAAAGTGCATAGTGCCTTGCAAGTAATGAAAGATTCTTTTTGTTGCTTGCTAATTACTAAAATTAGGTTGATGAGAGAATTTGGATATGAGTCCAACAACATATGAGATATCTGGGCGAGTATGAGTAAGGTATAACAAACTTCCTACAAGTTTATGGTATAGAGTTGCATCAGATAGAGGGTATGATCATGAAGTACTAAGATTAATGCCATAATGGAAGGGGGTAGGATAAGGTTTGCAATATTTCATTTTAAATATTTGAAAAAGATCTAGACTGTACTTTTGTTGACACAATGAAATTCCTACATCTGTTTGACTTATTTGGATCCCAAGGAAGTAAAGAGATTTATCTAGATCAGTATTTTCAAAAATTTTAGAGAGGGAGTCTTTTATAGTCTGAATGTGGGTCAAGTTATTACCTGTGAGAAGAAGATTATCAACATATAGAACAAGAATGGTGATTTTACCTTCATTTATCCAAATGTATACTGTGTTATCAGAATCACAATGATAAAAACCTATGGAAAGAAGGAATGAGTCCATATTTTCATACCAAAATCTAGGGGCTTGTTTGAGGCCATAGAGAGACTTTTTTAGCCTACAAACAAGAGAGGAGTCTTGAGTGAAACCAGCAGGTTGTTCCATGAATATTTCTTCTTTTAAATCCCCATGTAAGAAAGCACTTTTTAAATCCACTTGATAGACAGGCAACCTATGGGAAGCATCCAGAGAAAGAACCAATATGACAAAATCCATTTTAGCAAATGGAGCAAAGGTTTCTACATAATCAATACCTTCAATTTGAGAAAAACATTTGGCTACTATACGAGCTTTGTGTTTTTCTATTTCTCTGTTAAGCCCATATTTAGTTTTGAAGATCCATTTACAACGAACTAACTTCCTTCCTTTAGGCAAGGGAACTAAATCCCAAGTTCTATTTTTTATTAAGGAAGAGAATCTGTTCTCCATGAAATCATCCCATTATTTAATACTTGGGGATTCTTTGAAGGATTGAGGATCAAAGGAAATAGACTGACAGACAAGACCAGTGCCTATGGGGTTGTATGATCTAGTTGATGGAATATTTTGGATGTAAGGAGTATCTTCTTTAACAATGGTGCAGGCCCATTTTGGCATAGTGGAAGGAGTGGAAGAAGTTGAAAGACATTGATTTGGAGTTACAGGTTCCTCATCTTGATTATCAATTACCAAGTTAACTTCAAGAGTTGGCTCTTCATAATATTGAGGTTCTACTATATGATAAGGCTCAATGAAGGAAGAGGGTGTTTGAGGATCTTTTGAGGGAATGTTTCATCAAATTGGACATTCCAATGAAAGAAGACCTCATAAGTTGAGGGATCAAGAAGCCTGTAAGCTTTAAATTCTTCACAATAACCAACAAAGATGAAATTTTTGCTTTTATTATCTAAAGCCTTATTTTTATTCTTTGGGATGTGAGCCCAAGAAGTACACCCAAAAATCTTGAAGTAGGAAACATCTAGTTTTGAGCCAGACCATGCTTCTTCAGGAGTTAAATGGTCAAGAGCTTTATTATTAAGCACTATATGCAATGGATTATTATTGATGGTAATTAAATATATACAAATCTTAGGCTAGGAATAGCCTCACGTGTTACCATGAATATAGGCAACAAACCAACAATAATAATACTAATAATAATATATGCCTAATAATAAAGTATTCGAACAACAATAGAAATGTCGATATCTAACATAGGGAGTAAATAAACTAACCTAGGGTAGGAAATACTAACCAAATAAGGTAATAACAATAGATTTACTATAGTAACTCTAACATCCCCCCTTATTACATTATTTGGGTAATAATATAACTACTAGCTATGCTAACATCCCCCCATACAACAATATTTGGGTAAAGTATATAACTGCCCCAATACAGTGAAAAAGAATAAGAGAAATGAAAGAATGGTGGCTCGTGCTTTGTCTTCGGCTCTGGCTCTGGCTTTGGATCTAAGCATACCTCTGGATTTGTACCACTGGGTCTATCTCTGGACCTGCCTATGAATATACCTTTGGATCATTGCCTCTAGATCTGCTTGTAGATCTGCCTCTAACTTTTCTCTGGGTCTATCTTTAGGTCTATCTCTAGGTCATTATCTCTAGGACTGCCACTTGGTCTATCACTGGATTTGCCTTGAGGTCTACCATAGGTTTTACCTTTTCGATAGAAGCCATACAACATTTCTTTCATCATGGCCCATTATGTGAGATCTGTCCATCCACAATCAATATGAACCTTATTGGTTATTTTCACTTTGTACCAACATCTTGAAGAAGAGTGATTCGTACATCCACAAGAATCACAAGGATGTAATCTCCAACACTTAGCTGCAATATGTCATGCCTTTCTACAATTACTGCAACAATGATTTTTAGGAGATGTAGGAGACTTAGGATTTACAAACATGGTATTACTGGAACTTGCTTGTCCAGTATAGCCAAGGCCTTCATTCTTTGCCTTGACATTTAGCATTATTGGATTTTTAATGCCTTGTTCCTGTTTACCTAATATCTCACCATTGAATCCCATTTTATTCATCATTTTGGAACCAAATCCTTTGGTGTGTTTTTCAAAACACCCAATTTCATCATCTTCATCAATGTTTTTAATAATATTGCATTTGTCGCTATTGATGAGATTATGGAGCTCTTTTTGAGGAGGTTCAGTTTTTAAGTCACTAGTGTCACAAGAAAAATATGCTACTGAAATGAGATCACCTGTGCTACAACTGATATCTACCATAGAAGGTATGAGGTCACCTGTATCACAACAAGCATGTGCCACAATGGGCTAAAGGTCACTCATGTCACAACAAGCATTCGCCACAATGGGCTGAAGGTCACTTGTGTCACAACAAGTGTTCGCCTTTAGGACCTCACTTTCCTTATTTATTTCCAATTTACGTTGGGCACGGTCAAGTGCAACAAATACCAGGTATATGCCCCTTAGAACGCCAATAGGAACTTGAGCACCATTTGTCTGAAGGTCTATACAAGACTCAGAATCATCGAGGAGAGCTACTAAACCATTGTTTAGTGTGAGGAATGTGCCCTCCTCATAAAAATCCAACCCATCCATCTCTGGTGGAAAGTATGGGTCTTTAACTGATTTAGCAACATCAATTTTTAGGGCTATATTTTTCTTTGATCTGCCCATTTTTAAGGTGTCGGTCACTACCAAAAATGCACCTTTTACAATGAATTTTGCAAAATAATTTTGACTAAGGTGTCGATCACTGCTGAAAATGCACCCTTATAAGTCTTCCCCCCTTGGTTTTGCAAAATTATATCTCTCTTGTTTGCAAGATAGGAGATGGTGGAGAGAAAAAAATTATCCCCCCCTTTCAGTGCAAAAAATATGCAACTATGAAGCCTCAAAGGGCTCTTACAAAGCTTGCCTTCTTAGACAAATGTCAAAAAAAATGCAACAATAAAAAATCCCCCCTTCCTATTTCAAGAACTCCAAACACAAGAGTGTGCTATTTATGAAGTCTAAAAAGGTTGTGTTTGGATGACTGTTGCGGTCTAGACAAGTTGTCAAATACACTCAAAATTGAGTATTACAAGTTGGCAATAAATAGGAGGAAGTTATTTCTTTTGCTTTAATTTTAAATTTCAAAAAAATAAAGTTTTTATCAAAAAAAAAAAATTAATAATAAAATTTATTTAATTAAAAATCATAAATTAAAAAATAAATGATTTTTAATTAAATGAAAAATTAAATTATTAAAAAAATGATAAAACTTTATAAATCTGCAAAATTATTTTACCTCGCTTAGCTGCGCTGGGGTTTGACCTCGAGACCTATTGCTTGTGAGCGCTTTGGCTTGGGCGGCCAACCAACTTAGCTACCGTGCTCGATATGTTAGAAAAGGAAACGACTTTTCCTTTATTTTCGAAGCAACCTGCAGGTGGTCCACTCTTCCGCCACGGTGGGCGGTTCACGACGGCTCCTCTGTGGTGATGACAGTTTGCCCTTAGGTCTAGGTGTGATTGGCCTGGTGGCCGGTGTCAGTCAGGCCTACTTGGTTCCGCCAAGCATTCAGTTCTTCGGATGTGGAAAAACACGTCAAGATTCAAATTTTCAACTACGCATTATTTGATGTCTTTGTCATCGTTACTAATCTAAACAGTGATGAGCTCGAGAATTGAATCTAAACAGCATTTGTGGTGCCTCTTGGGCAACGATGCTCTTTCGTTCAATCTTACGGGCACCGTTTCATCAAAACAAACGTGATTGACTCCACCGCATCAATTCTCCACCATGATTGACTCCACCAATCTCACGCGCAGTAGCAATGCTTCTCATATACAATTATCGAACTATTCACGATTCTCCTCTCTCCGAATGGCATCTATGAACGGCACATTAACAGAACTCCTAAGCATTTGACCAAACTACGATCAAAATGGGCTCTCCTCTCACAGCTCCTCCAGCATTCGGAGATCATCACCACTCAGTCCGAAGCACTCAGTCTAAAATGCCATGTCAACTGCACTTAGTCTTGCGACCTTCACGATTCGTCTCCTCTCGACGATCGTCTCAACAATTGCATTCCTTTGAATTTTTTTTTTTAAATAAATCACAGCGCCTCGCACAGCAATTCGTCTCCTCTCAACGATCTGCTAACACACCTTTCGCATCATTGTTTGTAGCGACGTCTTGTCTAAGCACCTCGTTAAAAAATCACAACAATGTCTTATCAAACGTCACAGCAGCACATCGTGTAATATTAAGAACCAGCAAGGCGATGTCGTTTCCTTTGTTGCGCTCCTCCCCAATCTGTAGGTCTCGCTTCCAGGTTGAGTCGTAGCTCTGATACCATATTAAGCACTATATGCAATGGATTATGGATTATTATTGATGGTAATGAAATATATACAAAGATTAGGCTAGGAATAGCCTAACGTGTTACCATGAATATAGGTAACAAACCAACAATAATAATACTAACAATAATATATGCCTAATAATAAAGTATTCGACCAAAAATAGAAATGTTGATATCTAATATAGGGAGTAAATAAACTAACTTAGGGTAGGAAATACTAACCAAAGAAGGTAATAACAATATATTTACTATAGTAACTCTAACATTTATGAGGTGTATGATTTTGAATATAATTGGCACAGTTAATAGCTTCTGCCCAAAAAACTTTTGTAATATTTCTTGAATGGAGCATACAATTTGCCATTTCTTTTAATGTTTGGTTTTTCCTTTTTGCAATACCATTTTGTTGAGGATTATGGGAGACAGAATGTTGATGAATGATACCATGACTTGATAGAAATATGGAGAACTCATTACTGCAGTATTCCCCCCATTATCTATGCGAATCTTCTTGATTTTGAAAGATGCTTGATTTTCAACTAAGGCTTTAAAAACTTTAAAGTGGTATAGAACATCACTTTTATATTTCAGGAAGTAGACCCAGGATCTTCTAGAAAAATTATCAATAAAGGTGCATACTTTGCTCCTTTGAAAGAAGGTTATGGAAATGAAATTAAGTCACTCTGGATTAAATCTAGATGGTATGAGGCTTTTAGAGAACTACTTGGGTGGAAAGGATCTTGATGTTTCTTTCCAAGAGCACATCTAGGAAAAACTCCATCAATATAAGAGACTTGGGGTAAACATGGGTGCTCAAATCCTTTAGGTAGTTGTAACTAAGATGACCAAACCTTTCATGCCAAATTTGGCTTTCAAGATCTCCATGAGCTACAAAATAGGAGGCTCCTATATTTTGGAAATATTTGAAGTAAAATAGGTGAGTTATGATCAATATTTCCTTTGGCTATAAGAGAATGGGGATCTTGAAAGTCTCTTATCTCAACTCATGTTGGAGAGAAGAGAAAATTTTTTCCCTTTCCAAAAGTACAAATCTGATAGACAGAGAGGAGATTTGTAGCAATGTTTGGAACATATAGAACATTATTTATAAAACCACCATCAATCATTATGTCCCCTTTTACTTTGACAGGGATAAAGGAAGAGTCACCCACTTCTATTCTACAAGTAGAGCTAGAGGAGATAGAAGAAAAAGACTTATATGAAGCAGTCATGTGATGAGTAGCTCCAAAATCTAGGACCCAGTAATTAGAGGAAGAATTGGAGGTTTTTCATTGAAAATTAAGGGCTTTTCCTATTTGCTTTTTATTGTCTATCTTTTGATCCTTCATAGTTGCCTCTAGTTTTTATAATATTTTTCAGCATTTGTTTGCAGAGTGACCGTTATTTTTGTAATAAGTATAGGTTATGGGGGTATTTTCCTTATTTTTGAATTTTTCTTTAGAAGAGGTGGAGGCTACTAAGGCTTTTGAGGAAGAGGAAGAAGAAGAGATTTCATATCTAGCAAGTTTTGTTTCTTCCCTAGTTAAGCTATCACAAAATTCTTCTAAAGAAGGTATTTTAAATGTTGTGCCAAGAGCATCTTTGGTAGATATAAAGGTGGTAGCAAAAATTTTAAAAACACCATTTAGCTTAGAAAGGATTAGATAAATACATTCTTCTTCAATCTTAGTCTTCCCACTACCTTTGTATTAAGTGAGGACTTCTTTGAACTTAGTGAGGAAGTCAACAATACTACTAAAATCTTCAGGAGACAAAGATGTTAGTTTTGCTTCTAGTTGCATTGATCTCATCTGATCTACTTTCCCAAAAAAGGTCTTTAGTTTCTCCCAACTTTCATGAGGATTTTTGCAATCTGTAATGTGAAACCATAAACTTTCATGAACATTAGAGCTAATAATACCCATTGTTTTGTGCATCTTTCCTTTATGAACAAAAATTTCATATTCTTTCTCAAATTTTGGTTGCTTTTCTTCTAGCAAATGAGTAAGACCTTTTTGAGAGATAAGATTTAAAATTTTAGGTTTCCAAGTGTGAAATTTATGAGGGGTGAGAGGTTCAATTGAATTCATCATTTTAACACAAAATAAAAGTTGAAGTTTTAATTAACCAATATATCCCCCCTTAGAACTTCAATTTTTTTATTAATGCAATTGTTATAAGGGAAAAAATGAAGCTCTTCAATATTAAAAAACTCAATATACCCACCCTAACAAGAGGGAAACTATAAGTATAATGAGGTTTGTAATATTGTTCGCTTTTGAAATGCCAAATCCTCTTAGTTCCTCTCAATACCCGCCCTTACTTGAGGGAAACTGTAAGTATAGAGAAGAATTTATCAAGGGTTGTAGGCTTGAAATGCAGTGATTTCAACCAGATCTTAATTTGGATTTTCTCAATACTTGCCCTTACGAGAGGGAAACTATAAGTGAGAGAGATATCCAAAAAAAAAAGGTTGAATGAAAAATATATGCCAGGCCTTTATACCAATTGCCTCCAAAAACCCGCCCTTACGTGAGGGAAACTATAAGTTTTTAGTGGTAAAGATACATGGAACGTAGGCAAATATATTTTGAGGAAAAAATTATAAGTTTTTAAAGATTTTTGATATCTTATAGAAATATGTAGAAAATTTAAGAGATAAAATAGTAACACATTTCTAAAAAAATATATTTGTTAAGGTTAAGAATTAAATTAACAAATATGAATTTTGAAGTTGATTTAAAAAATAGAGAATCTTCTTTTGAAATATTTTAATATTTCAACAATAACATATCTTAGTTACTTAAGTAGAACCAAATGAAGTTAGAAGAAGATAGATAAAAAGTTATATAGCTCTTCCTTAAATATTAATTATTAAAAATTTATAAACATAAAAGGAGTGTAATTTTTAATTAGAGAGTGTAT
Organism: Wollemia nobilis; assembly: GCA_028583015.1. NCBI lineage: Eukaryota > Viridiplantae > Streptophyta > Pinopsida > Araucariales > Araucariaceae > Wollemia > Wollemia nobilis. The sequence continues at coordinate 2,769,344 of JAQPPZ010016967.1, read as the reverse complement.
TCTATATGAAATATATTATCTAATATTTCAACAATTACACCTTTTAAAAAATTACCTAAAAGGAAGAAAAAAAACTTTTTAGAAGAAGATAGAAAAAAATTATACAACCCCCCCTAAAGAGACACAAATGTGCAATAAATTGCACATAAACCCTCCCCAAAAAAATTATATTATAATGGTTACAATATGACTACGACTTTTCAAAGGCTCTTTGAAAAGGAGTCAAATTATATACTTCGAAATCGAAGTTTCTAATAACCTTTACAAAAAAATAGCAAGGAGGAATTTAAAATTTTCTTAAACAATGCCTTATGGCTTCTGAGAAAAGAGATGTGCTTAGAAAAAAGGAACAGGTTGATCAGATCAGAGGAGACACTCAGGAAGAAGAAGATGCCCGTGGAATAGTCTGCAAGCAAAACAAAAAAAATATGTCCTTCCTTCCTTAAGATGCGTCGCTAGTTTGAACCAGGCGGAGTCAAACAAAGCGGACAGGAGGATCCGAGGACGCCGAGAAATCTAAGACGCTACCTGCGCAGAGAATATTAAAGGATCCAGAGTATTTTATAAAAGAAATAAAAAAATATACCTTAAGTTCTCTGGTTTTTCTTCCGAGACGTGAGCTCGAAAGAGGCCACAAAGGTGAGCGCTCTACCAGAATTAAAGATGTTGAGTCCTCTAAACAATATTTCCTGAGTTCTCTAGTTTTTATTCTGATATGTGAGCTCGAAAGAGGCCACAGAGGTGAGCGCTCTACCAGAATTAAAGACGTTGAGTCCTCTGAACAATCTTCCCTGTAGAACAAGTTAAAGAAAAAATTTGCTAAACTTATGACGAATCAAGCAATGATAGCTACGAACCAGAGACCTTGAGAACAACAGAGTATTTGTGTTATTCTTCTACTAGGTGAGGAGTATATATGGAGCATCATTGATAAAGAGCATCGGATCCAGGTATCACCTAGTGCTAAAGATATGGAGATACATTGTCAATGGTGCCAAGGGTGATGTGGAGGACACCGAGAACCACGTCGCGGGTGGCACGCCAAGCCTCAACGTGATTCAAAAAAAAACTCACACTCGTAGTTGTTCTATAACATTCGGATCTGGTTAGAGACAATAGAGATTCATGGTATATGTTAGCTAAATTTTAAAACAAGTCTTCGAATCTTAGTGGGCCAAAAAATATGGAGCCACAAACTAAGAGGAAGCACCAAATAAAATATTTGGGGACATGAAAATAAGACGCAGTGCCAATAAAATATTTGGGGCCACAAAAATAAATAAGACATAGCGCCAATAAAATATTTGGGGCCACGAAAATTAAAAAATATGCAGTGTGAAAGATGAGTGCTATAAAGGCTTTAAAGATGCTACTCTTAGATAAGAATAAGAGAGCATCTTTAATAGCTTAAAGATGCTATCTAAGCATTTCCAGAGATGAGCGCTATATTGAATCGAAATGAGGGATGATATTTTGAAAAAAAGAGGGCTCTTCCTTTTAGAATATAACAGTTGTAGGCATACAGATTGTAAACCCTGGAATGAAAAAAGGAAGAGCGCAAAAATATCAAAAAAATTACCCTCGAGCATGAAACAATATCAGCCTTTTTAAAAAAAATGCAATACATATATTTCCAACAATAAAGATTTTTTTGAAAAAAAATTATGGATAAAACTGACTACTACATTATATCAAGCAAGTTAGTCAAAAAAATATCCAAAGCAAATGAACCATATCCTAGAACCTTCAAGAGAGAATGCTAGCAAAATCTATCCTGCTCTGGTACCATGTTAGAATTTCACAATAATAGACATGCAAAGAATTACACAAAATATGAAGAGAAGAGTGGAACTGATTTATTTATTCCAAGGATCAACTTTGTATAAATAGCAAAGTTGATCATTGAGAGTCGTTGGATTACAACAACTCATCAAACCTAATGAAGACACCACTGAGAGTTCTCCTGACACATGGAGGAGTGGAGACTCAAGTGTGTCTATCCTAGTGGAACTTAAGAGAATATTCTCTTATTCTAACAAGAATGTACCAAGAAAGGTATATTTACATGATCCAAATGATGTAATATAATCTATTTCTAACAATAATACAATTGGCACATCAGTATTTTTAAATCATTAAAAAGTTCAATAAAATGATCTAATAAAAAAATAATAGTGGCCATCATTGGTGAATTTTTCATCTAGATGCCTCACAATTCTATTTTGATGTGATCTAAAATGTATGTGTATCAGTTGAACTTCATGCGCTGAAGGTAGTTAACGATATATGCCAATAATCAATACTGAAGTTTCATTCTTCCATGCAAAATTAGTCTTGCTCGGAAGAACTCAATAATGGACTTAAAATCTAAATTTTCAACAAAGTTGTTTTTTAACCCTCTTTTTGACTTAGTCACAATAGTTGCTCAAAACAAAATTAGATGGAAAATAAAAAATGTTAAGTTTTGAACAATAATAGAATTAATTAACAAGAATTATATCTGACACCAATTTCGATGGGGGATTGTAATTCTCCTCCAAGTACTTTTTATCAAGTGGAGTCAGAGGAAACTTTGGAGTCATGACAAGAAAACCCATGTGCAAAATATTTATCAATCTCTCGATGTCAACAAGTATGATTGTGAAAGACAATTGTCTATTCTAAACTATCAGTTTCACTATTGCATAGTCATGGTCGTAATCATCAATGATAGTTTACAGAAGACGTTTATCTATCTTGAAATGTGGTATTGAAAGCAAGGGCTCCAAACCTGCATCAACTAGCCACGATTTATCATAACCAAATGTGGTTGAAAAATCTAACATGGCGGTACAAGAAGTGTTCATGAACACCATTTTTCTAGTGGTAGTAGTGGTGGTAGCAGAGGCCATTGTTCATTGTTAAAGTACAAAAAATTCAATTCAAAAGGATGCAGGGTAACAATCGATCGGGGAGGGTTGGCTCTGGTCAAATGCAATCATAGAAATAAAATTAAAATTTGATTTTGATGTCTATTTATAGACAAAAATGACTACATGTGGACACATGGTAAGCATGTCATTTGAAATGCAGTGAGGTTGACCGATGACCTGACACGTGGTAGCATGTCATTCAACATGCGGTGAGGTTTTCTACCCAGTTCATTAGTCGGATCTTGTTTTCCATTTGATCTATTAGTCGGGTCTTGTTTTTCATCTAGTCTATTAGTCAGCCCTTGTTTTATACCTAATCCATTAGATAGACCTTATTTTTCACTCGATCCATTATTGAAATATCATTTTTACCCAATTCAATAGATGAACATTGCTTTTCACCTGGTCCGTTATTCGGATCATGTTCTTCATCTGATATGTTAGTCGAACCTCTTTTCTCATCTGATTCGTTAGTTAAAATTTGTTTTTCACCCAGTTCGCTAGCTAAAACTTGATATGCACCTGATCTGTTAGTTGGATCTTATTTTCCATATGATCCATTAGTTGGATTTTATATTTCACCTGATCCGTCAGTCGAACCTTGTTATGCACCCAATCCGTGAGTCAAACCTTAATTTTTACTTGTTTGTTTACTAGACCTTGTTATGCACCTAGTCTGATAGTTGAACCTTGTTTTCACCTGATCTATTAGCCAGACCTTGTTCTACACCTGTCTTAATCTTGTTTTTACTCTATGGAGTCTCAATTTAATATTGTGGAGTGGGCCTATGATCTATAGTGGTTCAAAAAAAAATTTCTAAATCAACAAGAGAATAAGCTCCTAGAAACTCTTAATATTTCTTAACAATACTCTATATAGAACATTCTCAAGCATGGAGATGAAATACATTATAATTCTAAACACAACAGTTTAAAATAAAATTATAATTTATTATCAACCGCCTAAATGTCACATATGCCATTATTTATGATTTAAAAATCTACAATGAGCTACTAACTAATGGAGAATAAAGAATACATTTGAGATGTCAACTAAAAATAATAGATAAACACTATTTCAACTACAATCAAAACAAAGATAGTAAATATCATTGTTATTTGTCTACATATCAAAGAGCTTTTATTAAATTATGTTTGTACAAGAAGATACTATAGAACTTGTTAGCTAATTCTAATTTTTTGAGAATCATTCCTATTTGTCTATATTTTGATAAAATTTGGGAACCGCCCTACAGTTGGGGCAATTATGGTTATGCCTCTCAAACCACTTGAAAATACAATTTATATGGAATATATGTTGAGGATGGCAAAGCATGTCTATCACTAATGCTCCTGCTTTTAATTCTTCTAAGAAAATAATGTAGTGGACAACATCCTCCAAATATTTCATAGACTTCCATGATTCTTCCATCTTATCTAGAAACATACAATAAAAAAAATCTCTATTAATGATTGGGAGTCAATTAAACCCTAGATACAAAATCTCCCATGAAATCCCTATGAAATCTGGAAACAAACCATTAAACCCTAGCACAAAGGGTTGTGACATAAGCAAAATCCCCATGAAATCCACATTTACTAAAAATACTCTTGCCTTTGAATATTCCACCTAAAAGCAAAGCTAAATCAAACATAAAATAGAAAAAACATGCCCTTTAACACCAAATATACTTTTTTCTTGTTCAATTTGCAGCAGGGAAATCAATTGTGACACCTCCCCCTTTGCCATAAGCAAGCTTCAAGGTCGTCCATGCTCCCAAGTCATCCACGCTCCCAGGTCATCCAAGCTCACAAGTCGTCCATGCTCCCAACTAGTTTGTGTTTATCTTTTGGAAGGTTTGTTTTTAAGATTTTTGTCTTTATTATTTTGTTTATATTTTATTTACGATCATAGGTCGAACCCCTTTTCCACCCGATACGATCTCGGACTGTGGCAAAATAATTTTCCAGTCAGATCATATTCGTATTATGTTTTTTGCCCGAACTATGGTCGGTTTATTTTTTCCACCCAGTCTGAGATCGGGTCGTGGTTTCCACCTGCTCTAATTTCGGACCGTGTTTTCCACCTGATCTGAAGTCGAACCATGTTTTCCACCCTATCTGACCAAAACTATAAAATTTGCCAAGGTTTTACAATTTTTGGTGAAAAAATATGATAATTCACCATTTCCTCCTACATGGAATTGGTCAAGATTCGCCAGGGTTTCGAAATGGATTCACCAATTTTTTACAAGTACATTTCGGGTCTGACCCCTTATGCATAACCCTGAGAGTAAGCCTCGAAATGAAAACAAAAACTGATGATGGAAATGATATCCTGGAATATGAGGGACGTGAATAAAAACCCCTTAACAAAAAAAGACATAACAGAGAATTGAAAATTTGTTATAAATATATAAACTCGGTATCAAATGTGTTCGTCATATATATATTAAGAGAGACTCGAAGATATATTAAAAATCTAATAAACTTTAGCTTTTTGGCTACTAGCTCAGTCCAATTATAACTACAAATTCAAACTATTTTGCCTACCCAGCAAACCATCCATCCTACCATTGGAGCTTTTGACTATTGAGACAAGACCCTCTAACATCCTTTATCATGGTTAGTATTGAAGAACTACACTAAAATAGAGAAGATCAATCTACACTAAGACTTTCAATAGATTTTGTTAAAACTTCACAACCACAATGAAGACTTAATACATCGCAAATGATTTAGAAGCATCAAGTCTTCAGTTATCGAATGCTACATTGAGATCAAGTCATGAATAAAGTCTTGCATTGCTTGTCAAGTTAACCATAAATTTCAACTTTACCATCAAAAAAACTGAACAAGGAAAAGATCGGTCCTAGTTTGGTCTTGACACTACCTAAAAAGGAAACCATAACAACTTTTATATATATATATATATTTGGTTCAAAATCCCAATTTTCAAAAGAATTTACCACTCTATTCTATTCTTTAAGCCATAGCTTAATTTTCATAAAATTAATTACAAAAATTAAAAATTTATGTTGGAATTTCGTTCAAAAGTTAATTGCGGTTTGAAGATGAAAAATATAAAAAAGACAAACCTAAAAACAATGCAATCTATTGTGATCCTTGAAAATCAGGAGGCACGTATCTAAAATCATAGCCTCCAAGATTGGAATAGCTCAAACGGTCGACAAAGCTCGTACTCATTGTGGGGCCGACCGTCTTTTAAAGGCCCCAAAAGCAGGCTCGACAAAGCTCTTACTCACTGTGGGGCCGACCGTCTTTTAAAGGCCCCAAAAGCTGTATTACGGATGCATGAAACGACCGTCACATAATCACATAATCTAAGAAACACGACAGATGAAAGGAAAGGCATTTTTCCTATCTGATCGTTCAATCTATTTTAAGATTTTTTATTTTTTCAATTTTCTTTTAGGGGTGAATGGAAAGGCATCTTTGTGGGCAAAATCTTAGTTTAAGTAAAATGATTGAACTTTTTTTTACAACTTTTTAAAAGTTATAAAAAAAAAAGCATTTACAATTAAGAACTTTTATTTTTATTAATTTTAAAATCTATCTGATAGATTAGACATTTAGAACTGGACAGCTTATGTCCGTTTCTGGTTCTCAACAGGTACGTAAGAAACAAGGTCAAGCTCAAACAAAATATAGGACAAGGATGTATTTTGAGGGTTATGCTTGATTTTAAGATTGACATTGTTAGGCTCAGCGAAATTACCGGCAATAGTTTAACCTTGAGCAGTGTGTATATAATACACGGAATTGTCTATGGAATGGTATGGTGCATAGGCTGTTCCATAAGGTGTGTATATATATTCTTAAAATGTCAGATATTCACATGCGGCGAAACCTCTAGGCAGGTTGAAAAAGATTCCAAACATACAAGTTTTTGAAGGAAATGTTGTTGATAGATTAATTGCCAAGAAGAAAGATTGAAGAAACTTCTTCCAGTAGAATCTAGTTCGTAGAAACCTACAAACATAACTGCAGTTTATTTAGTTTTTAATTTGACGAATAGGAGGCTCATCAGAATTCTTCTGATGAGCATTTTTAATTTGACGAATAAGAGGCATTATAATAATTTTCGAAATTGATTTGTCAAATAGAAACTAGGTGGAAACCATCTCCCTGTCTCATTAATAGTCGTCCAGTCAGTTGTAATCCTTAGTAGTTTTATAATTCCATGAGATTGTATAAAATATATATATGTCATGGTTATGTGATTGTTTGTTTTGCCCCGCTATCGAAGAAGGTGGTGTTATGAGATTTCGATTAAGGTCGACACAAAGAAGCATGTTATACTTTTTCTACCTTTAGTTTTTAGTTTTAATAAATGATTAAACATGGGGCATTAACCTATAGGATAGTTTAAAGATAATCATTAAAACCAATTTAAAATTGAAATTAATAAGTTTAATAGTTTAAATTATTATTGTTAACTTAATTAAAATTATAAAATTAAATAAAATTGTAATTATAATAATTCTAATTAAAAATAGATAAATAAATATTAGTATGTTTAAAAGGTATAACTTGTAACAAGTACAGATTGTTCCTTATTTTTATTTTCCATTGAGCTTAGGTAATATTGAAAAACTGTCCCTTTGGATGTGTAAAATAAGTGAGAACAAAAATTAAGTTGTCTTTTATAGCATTGACCATTTGATTCCTAATGACAAAGAGTATGTTAGCTCTCTCTAGTTAGTTAGAGCAAATTGTAACTTCTATAGGTCTTTTTATTGGTCTCTTGAACATGCAAAGTAAGACAATGGTTGATCACAGAACCATTTTGCATTTAATTCTTATTTGTTACTTTGTTGTTTTTATTCTTATCTAGTATGTTGTCAAAAACAATATTGCTAATTGTTTTTAATGGTAGTCTTTTGGATAATCCTTCATGTCACATTTAAGTTACTTTTTATATTGAGTTTTTGGGTATGAAAACGTTGGATCTAAGGATGGGTTTATCCTGACATCCTGATTATATTTTCCTCAATTATTTTACTACATGGTCAAGGATTGTTATTATTCAACCCTAGACAAGGCACAAAAAGGAGCTTCTTCAAGGATAGAGGGGGATTTTAATGACGCTCATCCAATGACACATAAAGAAGAGGAGAAAGAAATATTTTTGCTTAATGGTAAAACAAATGTTGGTAGCAATGGTAGGAATGGAATCAAAGGGGAGTAGCATGGAGAAACATTCCACTAACTCATTGCTTAAAGCCACATCCAAGTAGATAATATGGTAGAAGAACTAACAGAGGAATTATTGAGCTTCGAGGGTCCATCCGTGTTAGAGTTACTATGGTAATTCTATTTATTACCTCATTTGGTTACTAGGGTAGTTAGTTATCTACCTAGATTAGATATTCGATAAATCTTTCTATTTATCGAATATTATATTGTTAGTACATTGTTAGTAGGTTAGCTATATTAAATTAGTTGTTAGCTACACTCATGGTAAGTAACGCATTGGCTATCTATAGCCTATCGCAATTGTATTTAATCCATGCATTATGAATGATAAATTGATTTGCCTTATGCATTCCAACATGGTATCAGAGCCCTCATTTTGTCGAGGATCGAATTTTTTGTAACCCAACAATTGGGAAGGTCGAGGAGGACTCAACACTCAAAAATGCTTCTCGAGATGAACCAGGTCCTTGGGATCTAGAGAAACCTATCTACAGATCCGAGATCTGACACACAATCAGGCTAGATGCGGATGAGGCCCCACGTGACGGGACCTACAACCGACGCATTGACACTAGACGCCTACAGGAACTGATGACTTGACTCTAACCTTGGATGATGGTGGCTAGATGACACACGGTTGATGCCTTGAGTGACACTACGACACACTGGACCTACGACCTAGGTGGATCAACCAGACCTGTAACTTGACTCGGACGGATTAACCGTGAGCATCACCTATACGGCCAGGACTGTGGATACGCGACCACAGCCATTGATGTGGAAACCTGACTCAAACGATGGATATTAGATGTGGGACGAACTCCTATTCCTAACCAAAACTAGTGTTACACCAACAAGTGGAGCAATTAGTATACACGATGAACGATAGCACGCGTGAGGGGTTGTTTCAGGTGGCAGAGTCTACCAGAAGGTAGACAACTACAAAGGGGAGGCTTATTGGTTTTATAGCTTACCTTGTACCATCCACTGGTCCATGTGGGATATTTATCCCTAGGTGAATATGTTTATTTGACAATAGCCGAGCCGACCTCCGATCCCTGGCTGCCTAGACGGAGAAGATCCGATTAATGTCAAACCACACCACAACACATCGATCACCTGTTCATTTCAGTTTGGAACCAGGTTAGACGATTACAATGATTGTCCTAGTGTCGAAGTGTGGGCATTGTTGCTCGTTGGACATTGCAGCAGATAGCACTGTTGCTCACTGGACATTGCAGCATATAGCACTGTTGCTCGTTAGACATTACAGCAGATAGCATTGTTGCTCGCTGTAAATTGCAAGAGAAATAGCCGAGTCTATCGATTGTCGAGTTACAGCGACAAGGAATATTTTCTAAATTACTATGCAGCATCAGATCCAAGCAGTGCTATCGGGAGTGAGCAGAGCGTCGCCCACTTGAAGGAGGCACTGTTCGTGGACAGTCTAGGCGGAGGGACCAATGTTTTTGAGGTTTGGCTATAGATGTGCTACAGGAGGTAGTGCCAATGCAGGAGGTGGTACCACAGGAAGCAGCGTCTCCACCAGCGGGCGAGGGCGCCACCAGAGAAGGGAGGCACCGCTTCTAAGACCCTTATCACCCCGACAAGGTAAATAAAGGGCCCTGTCCTTTATATCCCAGCCGAGGAGCTAACTCAGTTGGTTAGCGACCAAGCTTTAGAAGCTTGAGGTTGGTGGTTCAAACCCCGTCGACCCCCCCCAAAGGTTTATTTTTTTTTGCATTTTATTTAAGTTTTTTCAATTTTTTTTTTAATAATTTAATTTTTTTGATTAAAAATCATTTATTTTAAATTTATGATTTCTTTTTAATCAAAATTATTTAATTATTAATTTAAAGATTGATCAAACTTAATTTTTTTGCAAATTAAAATTAAAATAAAGGGCACTTATTTCTTTTGCAAAGGGGATCAAATTTATTTTGAAAAGGGGATCAATTTTTTTTCTCCATCATCAAATAAATCAACAAAGCATTAAACTCATCACACCTCCAAACCTATTTTTTTTAGGCTTCATAAATAGCAAACTTTGTTTGTTTGAAGTACTTCACACAGGGGGGATTTTTTTTTGGTGACATTTTGTGCTAATTTGCCTAGGAGGCAAGCTTTGTAAGAGGGGATAGGGGGACAAGCCTTCTGGAGCGCCCATTTTGTGCTTCCAGAAAATTTTGGAACCCCGTACAGGGGAGATATATTTTTTGCAAAACAAAGGGGGAAGACTTATAAGGGTGCATTTTCGGTAGTGACTGACACCTTAGTCAAATTATTTTGCAAAATTTTATTGTAAAAGGTGCTTTTTGGGTAGATACCGACATCTTAAGAATGGGTAGATCAAAGAAGAAAACTATCCCAAAACAAACTGATGATGTTGCAAAATCAGTTAAAGGCCCATATTTTTCCCCACACCTGGAAGGGATAGATTATTATGAAGATGGCACATTTTGTACACTAAGGAGTGGTGTAAATGCCATAATCAATGATTCTGCGTCTTGTGGAGACATGCAGAAAAATGGTGTTCGAATCCCTATTGGTGCTATAATGGGCATATTCATGTCATTTTATGCTCTTGACAAAGCACAACAAAAAAGGGACATTAGTGAGGAATCAGAGGTCAAACCCCTAATGGTCGATGCTTGTAGTGACACAAGTGATCTTTAGCCCATGGTGGCGAATGCTTGTTGTGATACAGGCGACCCATGCATGGAAATGCATTTTGATGGTTAGCTATCACAATCCGTCTAACACATTGATCTAGCCTTTAAATGTTAAATATGCTTAATATTTTTTTAAATATCGTGTAGTGGATCTTTGACTCATGATTGCCCTAACAAAAATAATAACTTTAAAAATATTTTCTTTGTTCTAAAATAAAATAATATTATTAATACTATAATATTATTAATACTAATATTGTTGCATCTATAAATGTAAATTTATAATATATTTTAATTAAAAGAGCCACTTCTTCCAAATTATATAGAAAAATAAAAACCTTGCATCAAGGGTGAAAAATATGGACCTAAGGGTGAAAATATGGCCTAAGACTATAGGAGGTTCATAAAATTTGTGTTGCTTCCTCTTCAAATCAACTAGGGTATAGTTTGTGAAAAATATGGGTTTAAGACTATGTGAGTGTACAATTGTTATCTTTATAAAATTTGTGGTGCTTCCCCTTCAAATCAACTTGGACCTAATTTTGTGCCTAGTCCAAGTGCCAAGAGTTTTTCTAATAATCTTCTTACCTTTAAGAGTTTTTCTAATAATCTTCTTACCTTTAAGAGTTTTTCTAATAATCTTCTTACCTTTAAGGGTATTGTCTTTTTCAATGATTGGTGAAAAATAGGGGCCTAAGACTAAGACTATGGAAGTGGACTCGTCATAAAAGTTTTGGTGCTTCCTCTTCGACAACATGGGCCTAGTTTTATGCATAGTCCAAAAGCCAACAGTTTTCCTAATAATCTTCTTACCTTTAAGGATATTGTCTTTTTAAATGATTGGAAGGAGGTATAAAGAAAGTGCAATGATTCCTAAATCTCAACCTACACGACTTCAACATCTCATCATAGATATATGTTCAAAATTGACAATGATTATTGGATAAAAACATAGTGATTAGGTTCATTCGAAACTGTAAAATAGGATCCAACAAAGTGTAGTGAAAGGAAACGCCTCTAGGTTGACAAAACTTAAATTGTAGATGACTAATATAAAACCAGTAAGAAAAAGTTGATTACATTTTAAAGAAGATGACTAATATAAAAATAAATTAATACCTAATGTGTTCTGGTACTTAAAAGTGAAGAGGCAGGTACTGCCATGAATTCATGTAAAATCCGAGCTTCCAAGAAGCTAGTACTCATTGTGGGAACAACTGTATTTTAGAGGCCCCAACAGCAGTATTACGGATGAATGAAACCTTCCTCACATAATCAAAGAAACAGGAGAGTTGAAAAGGAAAGATGTATTTTAGAGGCCCCAACAGCAGTATTACGGATGAATGAAACCTTTCCTCACATAATCAAAGAAACAGGAGAGTTGAAAAGGAAAGGCATCTTTCCTATCTGATCGTTCAATCTACTATACATGTTTAAGTTTTTTTTTTTTAATATTTAATATTAATAGCACTCCAGTGTGACTTATAGATATTAATATGATGATGGCAAGATTGGACGGAAGTTTTTCTTTTTTTTATATATAATAGTAATAGCAATCCAGTGTGACTTATAGATATTAATATGATGATGACAAGATTGGACGGAGTAGTTTTTTAAGCAAACGGCAACTCTGTGGGAGATCTAAGTTCACTGTGGGAGATCTAAGTTCAATTATGAGCGTTACAGTATAAATTTTGAATTACCAGTGGTTTCCATTTTATTTTGAGTAATTAATAATAATAAAAAAATTATAGATATAACCTATTCCTATAAAAAAATATAAACTATTTAAAAGTTATTAAAAAACATTTACAATTAACAAATTTAATTTTTATTAATTTTAACATCTATCCGATAGATTAGACATTTAGTACTGGACAGCTTATCTCCGTTTCTCGTGCTCAGCAAGTACGTAACGAACGAGGTCAAGCTCAAACAAAATATAGGACAAGGATGTATTTTTGACAGTTATACTTGATTTTAAGATTGAAATTGTCAGGCTCAGCGAAATTACCGGCAACAGTTTAACCTTGAGCAGTGTGCATACACGGAATTGTCTATGGAATGGTCGAGTGCATAGGTTGTTCTATAAGGTGTGTATATATCTTCTTAAAATGTCAGACATTCACATGCGGCGAAACCTCTAGGCAGGTTGAAAAAGATTCCAAACATCCAGATTTTGAAGGAAATGTTGTTGATTGATTAAATTGCCAAGAAGAAAGATTGAAGGAACTTCTTCCACTAGAATCTAGTTTTTGGATGTGTGACCCTCATTGGTTATGTTAATGTAGTGATGATACCAACTATATTGATAGTGTAAAATATGTAAGAACAAAAAATTAAGTGGTTTTTTATAGTATTGATTATTTGATTCTTAATTTTATAGGTTTTTTATTGATCTCTTGAACATGTAAAAGTAAGACAATGGTTGATCACAAAACCATTTTGCATTTAATCCTCATTTGCTAGTTTGTTGTTTTTATCCTCATCTAGTATGTTGTCAAAAACAATATTGCTAACAAATAATTATGTTGTAGGGATTTATGTTTTTGTAAAACCATGGTATTTTGGACAATCATTTTCATTCCTTCATGTCACATTTAAGTCATTCTTCGTATTGAGTTTTTGGGTATGAAAACGTTGGATATAAGGGTGGGCTTATCCTCACAACCTGATTATATTTTCCTCAATTCTTTTGCCACATAGTCAATGATTGTTATTCTTCAACCCTAGACAAGGCACAAAAGAGAGCTTCTTTAAGGACAAAGGGGGGTTTTAATGGCACTCATCCAATGACATCTAAAGGAGAGGAGAAAGAAATTTTTTTGCTTAATGGTGAAACAAATGTTGGTAGCAATGGTAGGAATGGAATCAAAGGGGAGTAGCATGGAGTAACTTTCCACTAACATGTTGCTCAAAGCCACATCCAAGTAGATAAGATGGTACAAGAACTAACAGAGGAATTATTGAGCTTCAAGGTCCATCTGTACCCTTGAATGGAAATGCATTTTGATGGTTAGTTATCACAATCCATCTAACGCTTTGGTCTAGTCTTTCAATTTTAAATATGCTTAATAATTGTTTAACTATTGTGTAATGGATCTGTAGTGGGTTTTTAGCTCATAATTGTCTTAACAAAAATAATAACTTTAAAAATATTTTCTTTGTTCTGAAATAAAATAACATTATTAATACTTATATATGTAAATGTAAATTACTAATTCTAAATCTCTTATAGTTAACTTTCAAAGACCCAATAATTGAATGAGTCACTTGTTATTCCAAATTATTTTGAAAAAGAAAACATCTCGTATCAAGGATGAAAACATGGGTTTAAGACTATGGGAGTGGAAAATTATTATCTTCATAAAATTTGTGTTGCTTCCTCTTCAAATCAACCCAGGTATAGTTTGGTGAAAAATATGGGTCTAAGATTATGTGAGTGGAGAGTTGTTATCTTTATAAAATTTGTGGGGCTTCCTCTTCAAATCAACTTGGACCTAGCTTTGTGCCTAGTACAAATGCCAAGAGTTTTTCTAATAATCTTCTTACCTTTAAGGATATTGTCTTTTTAAATGATTGGTGAAAAATATGGATATAAGAGTATGGAAGTGGACAAATGTCATCTTCATAACATGGGCCTAGTTTTGTGCATAGTCCAAATGCCAAGAGTTTTCCTAACCTAATCATCTTCTTACCTTTAAGGATATTGTCTTTTTAAATGATTGGTAGGAGGTATATAGAAAGTGCAATGATTCCTACATCTCAACCTACACGACTTCAACATCTCATCAAAGATATATGGTCAATTTTGAAAATGATGATTGAATAAAAACATGGTGATTAGAATCTAAAATAGGATCCAACAAAGTGGAGTGATTCCTAAATCTCAACCTACACGACTTCAACATCTCATCAAAGATATATGGTCAATATTGACAATGATGATTTGATAAAAACATGGTGATTAGAATCTAAAATAGGATCCAACAAAGTGTAGTGCATGGAAACGCCTCTAGGTTGAAAAAACTTAAATTGCACAAAACAATTGTATGGGTAAGATTTTATTTATTAATAAAAACAAGTAAGAAAAAGTCGATTAAATTTTAAAGAAGATGACTAATATAAAAAATAAATAAATACCTAACGTATTCTGGTACTTGAAAGTCAAGAGGCGGGTACTCGCCATGAATCCATGTAAAATCCGAGTTTCCAAGATTGGAATCGCTCAAATGTTCCTAGAAGCTAGTACTCATTGTGGGAACAACTGTATTTTAGAGGCCCCAACAGCAGTATTACGGATGAATGAAACCTCCCTCAAATAATCCAAGAAACAGGAGAGTTGAAAAAGAAAGGCATCTTTCCTATCTGATCGTTCAATCTGCTATACATGTTTAAGTTTTTCTTTTTTTATATATAATATTAATAGCAATCCAGTGTGACTTATAGATATTGATGATGGCAAGATTGGACGGAGTAGTTTTTTAAGCAAACGGGAACTCTGTGGGCAGATCATAGTTTAACTAAAATTATGAATTTTTTTAATGAACCTTCGACCTACAAATTTGAAGTTATGAGAGGTTTCTATCTTACTTCATAACAAGAAGGTAAATAATTAGTAGTAGAAAAAACAACGATTCTTATATATAAAACTATCAAAAGAACATTTACAATTAAAAATTTTAATTTTTTTTAATTTTAACATCTATCCCATAGATTAGACATTTAGTAGTGGACAGCTTATCTCCGTTTCTCGTGCTCAGCAGGTACGTAAAGAACGAGGTCAAGCTCAAACAAAATATAGGACAAGGATGTATTTGACGGTTATACTTGATTTTAAGATTGAAATTGTCAGGCTCAGCGAAATTACCGGCAACAGTTTATCCTTGAGCAGTGTGTATATAATATACGGAATTGTCTATGGAATGGTAGAGTGCATAGGCTGTTCTATAAGGTGTGTATATATCTTCTTAAAATGTCAGATATTCACATGCAGCGAAATCTCTAGGCAGGTTGAAAAAGATTCCAAACATCCAGCTTTTGAAGGAGATGATGTTGATTGATTAACTACCAAGAAGAAAGATTGAAGAAACTTCTTTCAGTGGAATCTAGTTCGTAGAAACCTACAAACATAACTGTAGTTTATTTAGTTATTTAGTTTTTTATTTGACAAATAAGAGGCTCATCAGAATTCTTATGAGCATTATAAGAATTATCGAAACTGATTTGTCAAATAGAAACTAGAGACTATCTATAATAGTTTTATAATTAGATGAGATTGTATAAGATATAAAAGATATGGATATGTGATTGTTTGTTTTGTCCCGCTATCGGCGTTAAAGGTGGTGTTATGCGGTCTCGATAAAGGTCGACATAAAGAAGCGTGATCACATGATGTCGCGCTTCTGCGCTGGATATGTTTTGTTCCTTTAGTTTCAAGAATTGACTAAACATAGGAAAATGACGCTTCTGCGCTGGATGCGTTTTGTTCTTTAGTTTCAAGAATTGACTAAACAAGGAAAAATGACCTATGGAATAGTTTTTATGAAAGTCATTATAAACCAATCAAAATTGTCATGAATACATTGTATTGGGTGGCCAGAAATCTTATAATAATTGGAGCAAGTGTCTCATTAGATAACTTTTCTCCCAATATTTGTAGTGATACTTGTAGTTCAACAATTATTTTTATGAAAGATTTGAGCTTTTTTTTTCATTGTTCATTTTCAAGCAATAAAGTTTACTTTGTAGAAATAGAATTTGATTCTAGTTCCTTGTCTTGAATATTGTTTGAAGTTTCTCCATGTATCTTTGGATGTGGTAGAATCTTGAATGTATGGTTGAACTTCATTAACTACTCCAAACATGCTTATCAATCATGTTTTTCTATCCACCTTTTCAAATTTGGTCTATTCTTCTCTTTCTACAATTGGATGGGTAATGGTTTCCTCTACAACTTCTCATACTTCTTCAATCTTGATTTGTATTTTGATTTTGGTTTTCATGAAACATAATTATTCCTGCTTAATTGTTGGAAATTATACAATAGGAAGTTTGGTGCACCACTAGCCATGTCAAACTTTCAAAAAACTAGAATTTTTTATTCTTTCTTTTTTAATTAGCCTCAAAAAATGCTTTTCAATGAGTATATATAGGCCTATATCTTAAAAGAAGCCTATAATTGTAAGAAATCAATGTCTTGTCATGTAAAAAATTAAAAGAATATTCCTTCTTTATGGAATGTTCTTTTAAATATTTCAATATCTTAAAAATAAAATTGTTTTCCTTTTATTTTTTTGCAATCAATAAAACGAAACAACTAAGAAATATGGGCTTTAATGACCCCCCACACAATTCACACGTGGGACAAAATAATTTTAATTTATTTTGTTGAATTCAAAATACCTTGTCGTCATGTTTTTGATGAGTTTATTTAATTCCACATGTCCTTGCCTAGCTAATAAATATTTCTTTGTGAATGCCTTTGGTATTTGGCTAATGACCTTTTAAAAATGTTTAGATAAAATGAATAATGGTGTTTAGAGATGAATTAATTTCTTTGACCTTGGCATAAATGTGATGCCTAAGTACTAAATGAGGATTTAAATTTTTTTGTGATTTTAACATCTTTGCCTAAATTTTAAATGATACGTTCTTTAGAAGGATCTCATACTTGTACACCCAAAATATTGTTATTGCAGTCTATGATGAATCTTGAAGTGTTGTTGATGTTTGCCTTTGTTCGAAAGTTCCAATGCAATCAACCTTCTGCATTTTCGTCATGATTGGTTGTTTGTTTTTCTTATTGAGGTCTAAGACTTGCCTTGTTTGGCATCGATTCCTCCAGTACATGTTTGCTTGAAGTGTCTTTGACATCTTGTCTAGTTGAGACATCTTGTATGTTTTTGGTCTTGTATAGGGATTGTTCATAGATAAGAGCACTAATGAGACATTAAAATATATCATCTTTTTACCTTAAAACAACAATTCTTGATTCCTTTAATATGTTGATAAAAAACAATTAAGTGTGGTTTAGGTTATAATTTATACTAATATTATGATTAGACATAGTGAATAGGTAAAATGCATTACTATGTTATTTTAGATAGGTTTTATGTGATTTTGAGTTTATTTTTATATTTAATCATGATTATTTGATTTATAATCATGAGACTAATAGAACTGGATATAAATATGATATCTTGTGGGTCCTAAATGTTGATTCTCCAAATTTATGATAATGCATCAAATTAGCCTTACATTGGAATAAGATAAGATGCATCAAAATATTCTTGCATCTAAATATGCTAAAAATTTTATAATGCAGATAGGGGTAAAAAAAGATGAAAACGCAGCATGAGATAAAGCTTGCACATGTGAAATAAAGTGAAGAATTTTATGAATTGAATAATTTGACCTTCTTAAAAAATAAGCTAAAATTGTGCTATAATTTGTCATTAAAATTAAGGATGAAATATGCTCTTAGTTTTAATAATTTGACCTCCCTAAAAAGTAGGCTAAAATTATGCCTATAATTTCTCCTTGAAAATAGGGCTAAAATAATGTTGTTAGTTTCAATAATTCCTCCTCAAATCTTGGGCTAAAAGTGTGTTGTAAGTTATTTCTCAAATCTTGGATAAAATATGGAGAATATTAATTCCAAGATATGAGGAATATTAGTTCTAATATATGAGGAAGATTCCTCCCAAATACAAGGAGAGTATGGTGCCACTTGTCTTGTTTATGTTTATTCTAAGCAAGTGGTTGAGATGCTCTCAAGATAAGAGGAATCAAAGGTACCATTTATCATGCTCATGTTTATTGTTAGCAAGTGATTGAGGATACTTTCAAAAGTTTAGAAGTGTGTGCATATTATGCCAATTATTAAAAATTGATTAAAGATGTGTAGGGATATTTTCAATAAAGTAGGAGTATGGTTAGGTTTCACTTGTACAAAAATGTGTGTCTAGATTATGTGTTTTTCTAGAGGAGGACAAAAAATAAAATAAAGGGAGAATGATTTGGATTGAAGATTTTGTAAAGAGGTAATTCTCTCTTATTTGATTTTTGTTTTTTCTCACATGTATGTATTTTAATTATATTTTAAATTAATAATTACTTTCCATTGGGATGAGGAGTAAGGGCCCACTCCATCAACACAATGGAAAGTATTATTTCTTATGGATATGTTTGTAAAATAATTAATGAATTTTTTTGTATGTTATTTTAATTTGTATATTTTTTTTTTGTTTTATTTTTTTTTTTCCTTTTTTTTATCTTTTTTCTTTTTTTTTTTTTTTTTTTTTTTTTTCTTTTTTTTTAATTTTTTTTTCTTTTTTTTTTTTTTTTTTTTTTTTTTTTTTACTCTTTCGCTGTTTTCTTATTGATTGTTATTTTTAGATTCCTCATCTTTTTTGCTTTTATTTAGCTTTATTTTCCCTTCTTCTGTTTTGTTTAGTGTTGTGTTTGCCCCCCGGCTACTTGTGGGCTCTAAGCAACGTTTTAGCTCGTTTTTTTTGTTTTCCTCCAGCATGCAAGTGCATATCCCTGTAAGTTTTGGGTTCTTTGGTGGTTGCTTCATCTTTGTTAATCTTAAGGAGAGTCCTTATGAAAATTTCACCATCTCCTTGCTATTTAGGGATTAATTGAAAGTCTTATCTCCTTTTATTCAAGTACTTTGCCCTGATTAGTTTCATTACTCTTAGACTCAACTACAACAAGCTAAATAACCTCTATTCATTATACAACCTATGGTTTTTTATTAGCTATCATTTGTCTTCTTCATTTGAAACACCATTATGGAAAAGGTTTTCTTCCCTATAGTTCTCTCTAAAATCTCATTGCCTCTTTGTACTGGTTGTTGTGGTTCTTTACAGAATCTATAGGAATATGTGCAAAACATTGACAAGGGAAAACTAGGTAGGAATTGTGCTAAAAAGGTTGTAAAAATATGCATAGGAAAGTATGCTGAGATATACTATGAAAGAAAATATTTTAAAAAATAACAAAAATGAAACCATGTTAAAAATTGTAGTAAAATTTGCATAAGAAAATATTACTTTAAAAAATAATAATAAATAAATAATTGTAGATTAGAACATTTATAAAAAGTTTAGTTTTTAATGATTGAGTCTTACCTTTCAACAATGGACATCCATAAACCATTCTAATCCAATGAAGTATGTGTTTTATTTTTCATTGTTGTTTAGTTTAATATCATACATATATATTCATGTTTGGATTTTCCAGTGTGTGATGCATACTTAAAAATATAAAGAAGTAGACAACCCATGATGTTCAAAAAATTAAAGCACTAATTCATCAAAATAATATGGCATCAAAATAACCAAATGTTCAAATAGTTGGGTGCTAGATTATGCTAGCATCAAAATATACATTGAAATAGTTAGGTGTAAGATTATGCTTGCTTAGAAACATAATCTGAAATAGTCAGCACAAGAACATGTAGTAGATTATGTGAGTATCAAAACAATCTACTTAGTATAGTCTATTGAATGCATTGGAATAGTTTGTTATTAGATTATGCCTCCAAACTGGTGCTAGAAAAAGTGCCAAAAAAATAAGAGCTAAAAAATGATAAAATCTATATTTTTCTAGCATGTTCCACATGGCAAAAAAAGATAGAACTACATTTTTTTAGCACATCCCACATGGCAGAATGAGATGAAAGTTTAGATTTATTATATTTTTCTAACAACAATTTACACATGGTAGAAAAAGAACAAAATGAATTTTTAGCTATTGTTTTCAATGATGAAGAAATATGGAGGGGATTCTTATTGCTCATGTAGAAGAAAAGGTTGATGCTTCCTGTAGTTGTTCTCATGAAGAAGGAAAAGTTAGATGTGATGTTTGGAAAATAAGGATTGTTCTTATCCAAATAAAAATAAGAGATATTCTCTCATTATAGCTTACAAAAAAAAAATATTTTAGTGGTGAAAACCTCTTTGAGGTGCTACTAGACCAAGGCTTGCATGAAAATCAATTTTTGGTATGCTTGTCTTGAAAAAAAAACTCGGTTGTGAAAATCCCTTGTGGATGCAATAAGGATAAAAGATAGTTGAAAATCATAAATGGTAGTATCTTTTCTAGTGAAAAAAAACTACAAGTCTACACACACCAACTAGTGATGATAACTCCATCATTGTTCTAAGAGTCTTGCTTTTATGGCCAACTTCATGATGACAATGTTTAAAGCTACCTTGGAGGAGCATCAAGCCATCTATGATAACAAGGTATGCATTTTTTCATTATTGTCTAGTTTTAATATTATGTATAATTACATCTAGTCCACCTTAAACATACAACACATTTTACTATGGAATACCTTGCATAATCAAAATTTAAAAAGGTCATTGGTTGATGCATCAAAATTTGTTTACACTCCACAAGCATTGAAAATATTCTAACATCCATTATAATGCTTAATATCATGATGGTACTTTTCTAGCCCCCACTATTTTTGAAAAAATGATGATTTAAAAAAAAAAACTGAAAATATATTTTTTCTTTCATGTTTGGGGAAGAACATGTCATTCTTCAAGTTGGAAGGGATAAAAGACAACATATCAAACATAGTGATTATTTTTCATATTATCAATGTAATGCATAAATTGAAGATACATGAGGACATACATCAATTTAAGTTCGGAGGAGTGATGAGACATTAGTATATATCATTTTTATACCTTAAAACAACAATTCTTGACTCCCTTAATGTGTTTATTATGAATAATTAAATATGGACTAGGATGTAATTTATACTAATATTATGATTAGATAGTGAATAGGTAAAATGCATTACAATATTATATTAGATAGGTTTTATATGATTTTGAGTTTAGTTTTGCATTTAATTGTGATTATTTGATTTATAATCATGAGACTAATAGAACCAGATAGAAATATGACATCTTGCAGGTCCCTAAATGTTGATTCTCCAAAATTGTGACAATGTGTTGGATTAGTCTTATGTCAGAATAATCCAAGATGCATCGAAATAGTCTTATGTTAGAATAATCCAAGATGCGTCGAAATAGTCTTATGTCAAATTCTGCCAAAATTATCACAATGCACCAAAATGAGCCAAAATGTGTTAGAATGAGCCAAACCAAAATGCACCAAAAATGTAGGGGTCAAAAAATATGAGAATGCAGCATGAGATGGAGCTTGCACATGGGAAATAAAGTGAAGACTTTTGTGGATTGAATAATTTGACCTCCCTAAAAAATAGGCTAAAATTGTGCTATAATTTCTTCTTAAAAATAGGGATGAAATTATGCTCTTAGTTTCAATAATTTGACCTCCATAAAAATTAGGCTAAAATTATGTCTATAATTTCTCCTTAAAATAATGTTGTTAATTTTAATAATTCCTCATCAAATCTTAGGCTAAAAATATGTTGTAATTTATTTCTAAAATCTTAGATAAAATATAGAGAATATTAATTCCAAGATATGGCGTGAGCTCTTTAAAAACCTTCTTGGGATCCATAGGATATTATCAAAGGTTTATCAAGAATTATGCACCTTTGTCCTATCCATTGGATTCACTGATAAAAAAAAATGTTCCCTTTAGTTGGATAGAGGAGCATCAAGGAAATTTGGAGGTAAAGCTTGTATGTATCTCTATTTTGGTATTCCTAGTTTAGAATAAGGAATTCCATGTTCATATTGATGCATCCAATTTTGCAATAGGTTATGCATTAGCTCAAGAAGGGCAATTTAGACTAGATCAACCTATTTATTTTGAATGCTTTTACTATCAATGGTAGAGAGGAACTACAGTACAATAAAATAAGAGCCTTTGGGAATGGTATATGTGGTGTAAAAGTTTAGGCATTACCTACTAGAAAACCCATTTACCTTTTATGTTGATCATCAGGCTTTATTATACATGATTAACAAACCAGTGATGCAAGGTCAAGTTAGCAAGTGGCTCATCACCTTGTAGGAATTTGTGTTTCAAGTGGTGGTCAAACCTAGTAAAAAATATATAATAACAGATCATTTATCAAGAATTCACTTAGGATAACCTATGGGAATAGGATTATCGAATGAGTATTTGTAATCAATATGGTACCATTGTGGTAAGTGTTAATTGGTCAATACCTATCCATAGGAGAATTACCCCTAGAATCGATAGTAGTAAAGAAAAAACGATAATAAAGTCAACCGCCTTTTTAGTTGATAGTTGGATTATTGTATAAATTGGGTGTACATGGTATTATGAGAAGATGTGTAATGTATTAATTAATTTAATCGGCCTTAAAAGAAACTCATAAAGGTTTGGTAGGAGGATATTTTGGGCCATATGCTACCACAAGGAAGATACTTCTAGCAATATTGTGGTGGCCTACACTACACCATTATGTAAAAGAATATGTGCAAGCATGCAACACCAATAAAATAGTAGGAAAACTATTATATCGTGATTTTATTCCTTTACATCCATCTCAACATCAAGAATTATTTGAAATATGGGGTTTGGATTTTTTTGGACCACTTAAAACAACACAGTTGTGGAAGTGTTGATATATCATGGTAGCAACATAATACCTAATCAAATAGGTAGAGGTATGGGTGCTACCAAATAATACGATAAAAAATACAATCCATTTCTTATATGAACAAGTAATCACGGTATTTGGAATTCCACTTCAATAACAAGTAATAGGGGTGGTCACTTTGTGAATAAGGTTATCAAGAAGTTGAAAATAGGCTTTCATATTTTACATTCATTTTCAACGCCATATTACCCTAGAAAAAATGGGTAGACGAAGGCAACTAATAAAATTCTAGTTTTTACACTATACAAAACTTGTGGAATAGAAGGAGCAAATTGGGAGGAGAGGTTACCATATATTCTATAGTAATATAGAACAAACTTTAAATCAAAAATAGACCATATTCATTTTTAGCTTATGTATGGTCAAGAGGTAGTGGTACCAATAGAGTTCTTGGTACTTTTTGGTTTGAAAATAGGCACTAGACAAGTGGGGGGTGCACCTGATGGTCCTCGACCAACATTGAACAACCACTTGGCCCAGGAGAGGTAGGGGTAATTTATCTTCAAATAATTTTAGCTCCTTCTGTTCCAACTACCTACACTGCAAAGAGTAAAAGGGAAAAAGGGAACGAGAGAGAAAGCAAAGGGAGGTCATAGCCAAAACTAACAAGGATGGGATATGGTTGCATCAAGACACACGCATTCAACATCATAGATGGAAAAAATAGCACACCATCTAATAGATCAACTCATCTCATCCTCACTTATCATTCAGCATAACAAGCAAGGGTGAATTCTAGAACCAATAAGAGGGTGCATGAAATCCAAACTCTATAATTAGAGCACTTCCACCCAAATGGCTTTAGTAGAAATAAAACCCTGAAACCTCGATATGGATGCAAATTCTAGAACCACTCAACAAGACCCAGGAAATATTGATAGCAGAATTAAGTAAACCAGCTAAAATGGCCATTGCAAAAATAAACATCTAGACTTAAACAAAATAGAAGTGAAGATAAATTGAGAGACCAACAAATAATATGCTTTAGATTTACAAGGTGAAGAAGAATTACATATTAATTATAATGGCCATAGATCCATAATTTAGAATGGTAACCAATCCACAATTTATAGAAGATCTTATTATAATCTCAAATTACAACATTAATGGCGTCAAACATGAAAATATCGCTGGAACAATCATAATATCTACTATGGTTATGCTCCAGGAAGGAATGGCAGTTGTCCAAAAGAGGTTATATAATTCTACATCAATCGAAGTCTTCAATTACTCTGACATTATTTTTGGATCATAAATCTACTTTACCCCTTTGTGTTGCAAGAACACCTAGAATTGATTACCTCTGAAGTCATGCATTTCAAATTATCTCCTTTGTACCCATTAACCAGATGTACGGGGTAGACAAGATCATTCAATGCCTATTCCTAGGACTTTCCAATGCTTCCACATCGATAATTGATGACTTCATCCTTGTACGGATATTTAGGAACACCTCCCTATTTTACTGCCTTCCTAATTCTCCACCCTATACATGGGTAGCCTGGCTTGGAATTTCACTACTACCTTCCCAAAGTTTCACCCATTCTTAGGACAAGAATTTAGGAACAAAAGTCCCTATGCTTCCTTCCCATTCCTCTATCCATCTTGGGTGGGGTTTGGAATCTAGCTCTTCCATCTAGAGATAGGGTAGGGATTTAGGACTTGCCTGACTATCCATTCGTCCTTCCTCATGGACTCTAATACTTCAAAAATTGGGCACTTTTTGGTATTCCAACATCATGCTCAAAAAGTAAGAGGAGTGGATGAAGGGGTGCCAAAATTCACCCACTCCTGGTGACTCATAGGGCATTTCAATTTGGTTGGAATAGAAACCCATATAGCATTCTTCCAGTCTAAAAAAATAAAAAGGATAAGAACAGAGATTAGGATAGAAAGAATAAACTAGGAACAGGGATAGCCAAGGGAAATATACCAGATAAAATGAGAGAAAGATGGAGGGCACAAGAAGGTGGTACCAATTGGATAAAATGAGTAGAAAGAAGACACAAGAAGAGAATAAGAATCGTAGGGAAATAAAAATCGAGGAAATAGAAACAAGAACGAGGAGGGGAGAAGAAAGAGATACTAGCCAAGATGGCTAGCAACAGCCACCAAACAGGGAGGAAGGGGAAGAGATAGATAAATGAGGTAAGAAGGAAATAAAATGGAAGTTAGCCCTAGGGATAACCTCAAAAAATATACCTGTATTGATATACTCCTTTATGGCTTATGGTGGCTTCAAGAATAGACAGAATTCCAAAGAATATTATCTATGCTGATATAGCCCTTCTTTATTACGCACTTTAGCATAAATATTCTTAGCTCATTAGAATACATATTAGTACCTTTGATCATGCTCTTTGACTGATTGATTAGTGAATTATCATGGCTATATAAAAGTCTTTTTTTAGAGTGATTCATGTTAGGGTCCTATATATGCTTTAAAAGATTTAGCCTGATGTGTATCTTTACTATATGATCCAAGGTGTACTTGCTATATTAGCTTGTGAGCTTTTAGGAGGATTTTCCATTGGGATACAAAGTCACGTGATAAGGAAGATGAGGAGGACAAAGAAATAATACTTAAGAGACACTGTCTGGAAATCATCACATATTTTATTAGATCCACGGAAGTAGATCCCCTATAGTCCTAGACTAAGATGATGTCATCTACTATGTAGCCTTAGATGATCCACACCCTTTATTTATCTACCATTCTATTTACACAAAATTGTGGTGTTATTAGCACACTACATTTAGGGACTTCTTTGTCACCTATCCGATGAATATGAAATGTGTAGACCAAATGACACAAAACTTGATCTGCTCCTTGTGCTCAATTTGGATTTGCCAACCATGTGTTGCACATGACTTTAGCAACTTTGTATTCTAAAGGTAAGCCATTCATGTAAAGGATACCTTTATTTTTTTAGCCCATGCTTTAGTTGTCATATTTTCTATAGGTGGGTACCAAAATCGTACTCCATATGGGTCAATTTGCACTGTTACCTATTCTTCATATATTTTGGGATGGGTATCAGTCCCCTCATACTTTGACTATTCTAATATATGGGGGGTTTTATTAAGGCTGCAACAAAGGTCATCATGGTACAACTCATTTTCTTCTATCTTGCTTAATTTCAACTCAGATTCACTCCTATGTTTCTAGGTAGACTCCATACCTTATTGGCTAAGGGAGGATTCTTGCTAGAGTATTGGCATTGTTGTGTCATTACATTGTTTATCTTCTTAACAAGGGGAACCTACTGCTCAGCCTTCTTCTCCTACAAGGAACAACAACCCATGATATTACCCAAATCAGGAAGTAAACAGTTGTTCATGTTGCATAAGTCAGGAAATTGACTTTCTTACCATGTCCTGCCTTCTTGCTACTGGTTGTAGGAGTGCTGCATATTGGGATATAAAGGGAAGAAATGAACCATAAGCCATGAATTTTGAGTAGAATATGTGATGGGTAGAAGAGGTTGGAGGGGCTCTTGTTGGGGAGCTTTCTCACTTAAACCAACATCCTTTCTGCATGGGATGCTTCCTTAAAAACTTGAGGAAAACTCCTCTCTTCTTATTATTGTATGAGAATGCCTATGTCGGGCTCAAAGGTATAAATATAATATATGTATGCCTAGGTAGTAGACGACCTGGGTTCATGAGGGATCCTCCTCTAAAGCATACATTGAATTCAACCATAGATTCATTACAGGCTTGCTTGATGAATATTAGTTGTGTGAGCGGTAGAAAAGGGTCTAAAGAAGCATCGAATGCATCGATGAGTGCTTCTATGAGATCAACCCATTTGTTGATGCTTCCATGCTCTAAGGTTTTGAACCATAATAGTGCTCTTCCTTTAAGAGAAAAATCAAGGAGCCTAAGCATCACATTTTTAAAAGCAATACCATGAATCAAGGAGAGGAAGGCTACATCCTGGTAATGTTCATATGCAGTGCCATCAGTGCCATCATATTTGGGGAGTGTTTTAAGTGTATCCTTAGGAATATCATGTGGGCTTGATATATTTAGGGAGTTTGCATCATTCTAGTTAGGAAATTTCAACTACGCCATTGGATCACCAACTTTTATGTCTTACCAGATTCCACCACTATGTTGGAGTCATAAAATGAGCATACTTTCTCTGCTAGTAAGGTTAGGGCTACTCATCAAGCCCTAAGTCCTTCAAGAAATGGAACTATTTGAGTATAAAATGCAACTAATCTTAAAATCTAGATCTATCACACAAAGTAGTCACTAGGTGATTGAACTAGATATAGGTAAACCAGAGTATCACCGAACTCTAATTTCCTCAAACATGAAAACTCAATAAGTTTCCCAACAGAGTTGCTAAAATAATTTGGTGCAAAAATAGGCACTGGATGGGTAAGGGGGTGCGCTCAATGATCCTCAACCAACATTTAATGACCACCTAGCCTTGGAGAGGTAGGGGTGATTGATCTCCAAAGAATTTTAGCTCCTTTAATTCCAACTACCTATGCCACAAAGAGTGAAATGGGAAAAGGGAATGAGAGAGAAAATAAAGGGAGGTCATAGTTAGAACTAATAATGAGGGGGTATGACTCCATTAAGATACACATGTTCAACATCACCAATAATAATAGTGGTACACCACCTAAAATATTAGTTCATATCATCCTCACTTATCATTCAGTGCAGTGGTCAAGGGCGAATTCCAAAACTAGTAGGAGGGTGCATGAAATCTAGATTGTAAAATTAGAGCACTCCCACTCGATTGGATTTAGAAAAAATAAAATCCTCACACCCCGATATGGATGTGAATTCCAAAACCACTCAAGGAGACCCATGGAATCCAAATAGCATAATTAAGTGAACCAACTCAAATTATCATCACATAATTAAACATCCAGACTTAAACAAAATAGAAGTGAAGACAAATTGAGAGACCAAACAATGATATGCTTTATATTTACAAGGTAAATAATAATTACATATGAATTGTAATGGCCATAGAGCCACCCTTTGGAATGGCGATCAGTCCACCATTTATAGAATATCTTACAATAATCTCAAATTACAACATTAATGGCATCAGATGAGAAAATCTACCTAGAACAATCGAAATATCTGTTGTGATTCTACTCCTAGAAGGAATGGTAGTTGTGGAAGATGTTAGATACTTCTACATCAATCTAGGCCTTCTATTACTCTAACATTCTTGTTGGGACATAAATGCATTGACTTGATGAGAAATAGACCACTAGGTAAAGGGAACTTGAACTACAAAATGAAGATAATGAATAGGTACCATGGGTACTATTGGTCATCAAATCCGCACAGGAAAGAACTTTCGATGGGTTTGCGCACCCTGGACCTGCGACCAACATTGAAAGGTTGAGACGAAGAGATGCCCCTCATGCCAATCTCTGGAGAAATGTCGACTCCTATACTAATCTACTTTTGGGGTTTAAGACAAGAGTGCAGGAAAGAAATAAACAGAGTAAGGGTTAGGAAAAGAAATAAAAAGGGGTAAGGGTTAGATATGATGATTTAATGTGGGAGAGAACAGGAAGCACGATTACTCACTAACAACTCGAATAGCAGCAAGAAATACCAAGAACAACACGAAAGAAATGAAATTCCGAACTTCCTATGTATCCTCTGGATGGGTTCGTAGGGTTCTCCTTTCTCTCTCGCTGGAATTCAAGGTTCAGAATAACAGCGATTGAGATAAGGTAATAACAAAAACCTCGATCCACTAGGCAGCATAAAATAAAGCAACAAGACATTTTTCCTCTCCTATGTATCCTTCAAGGCGAATTTTAGGGGTTCGGTCCCCGATCACGCATAGGATTTAGAATTCAGAGTCTCAGTACGCGAACGAGAAAAGACAAAAGAATTAAGCACAGAAGGCAGCATAAAAGAGAGAAATAGAGCACAAAAGTCTTTAGTATTAAATGTAGGACATCAAGTTACTGCAGCTTTCTAGCAAAAATTTCCCCCCCTTTTACATTGCAAAGCCTAGGTTTTTATAGAGGACCCGACCCTCTGAATCATTATTACAAAAACGATGGAGTACACCCTCGGGCCCTGATAAATTGGCTCCTCGCTGCTGCTACGGATGATCTTTCAAATCGGTTGCCAAAACTAGCAACTGTGACTGGGTCAACCATGGAAATATTCATTTAATGCATCGCCCGAGTGTCCCTGGCTTTTTGATGCTGTGCTTGAGTGATCGTTATGCCTGCCAAGTTTTACTTCGAGGACTGTTATGTCCCTGTTGTTTGCCAAAATTGGTCAGTGAACTTATCGGGCAAGAAAGGGGTATTTATAAGGGGCTTTCGATCACCTTGGGAAGCTGCCCACCTTGGAACATGGGCCCAAAAAGTGCTTTGCTACATATCCACCTCACCAAAGCCTTGGGCCGAAGTAGATTCTCCTTGATTTGTTCTTCGCAAAGTAATGCTTCGCAGAAACTACTTCAGGGATGTCGAGTGCCGAGCGAATTCCATATTTGAAATGGGGTCTTTTGTCCTTTGCTAGCGAAACTGCTTTGACTAGAAAAATTTTTGGCCCGATTATTTTGCAAAATTGTGGTTCGGGGAATATCCTCCCGAAGCACTCTTCTGTTTCTGATACATTGTCATTTTGCTTCGGGCACCACTGCTTCGGGTGAAAACTGGCCGAAGTAGGTGTCGGGAATACTTTGGGCCCAAAGTAGTTCCCTTACCTTAGCTGATTTGGATTATGCTCTCCTCCTTCGATGAAGTTGCTTAGATGCTGCTTCGCAAAACTTCCACCCAAAGTGGCTACCAAAAATGTTTCGGGTGCGAAGCGTTATCTTTGTATTTTCTTCGGCAAAATTATTTCGCAAGGTTTTCGCCCGAAGTGGTGATTTGAATTGCTTCGGGCCTGAAGCTATTTTCACATTCTCCTCCTTTTCTTTCGGTGAAGCAATTTTCCTTGGCTTGTTTGGTAGCGAAGCTCTTTCTTTTTTCATTTTATAAAAGGAGCGACAAGGAGGGTCAAAATTGTTGTAACTTAAAATAAAAGAAAACTTTCAACAAGGAAATGTTATACAAAATTCTACTATTCTTCTACCCCTTGTATAATGTGACAAAAAGTGTCAACATTCTTGGTGGCTCGCAGGGTGATGAGCTCGCCTTGGCAAAATAACCCTTTAGCCCTGATCCATTGGGCTGCTGAGTCACTGATTTTCCCCAGACCCTGCTTCTGCGATTTGTCCCTCTCCTTGTTCCTCTTCTCCTTCTTTTTCTGGCATGGCTTCTGGCTGAGGTGATGGCTTGAGGCGATCATGGATGCACTTCATCGTTCTTCAGACATGATTCTAGGCACTCTTTTGGAATGGCTCTCGATCTTGCAATGCTTTGACCAAGTCGTGAAATCGATTGATTTTCCTAACGTCAGCATTCTTTGCCTTGATGAACAGGTCATCGAGGCAAGCCGTGATCTTACAGTATCTGAGTATGAAATCTATCACCTGCCCTTCTGCGATTGGTTCTTCCCAGCCATCGATCTTTGAGACATCGTTCTTGAACTACAGCCAGATTGGTTTGAGGTCATCCTTGCTGAGAAGATTTTCGTCATCGTCCATGAAACTTGGGAAACCCAAGGAAGAAAGATCTTGAAAATAATTCATTGTTGTGTGCTGCTCATTATCAAAAATGTCCTGGAGGCTTCTGGCTTTCTGAGCTTTTCACACCTTGGATAAAAAAGCACAAACTGTGGCCTGGGCCATGGACCAGTCCCTAGCTGTCCGGGTCATTGCAGTGACCTGCAGGTCCTGATATCTAGCATTCTGGATGTTGAACGCTAGCTTGAGTTGACTCCTAGATTTTTGCATGACCTCATCGATGACTGGTCCTCCCTCGACAATAGCCTACTGTGCTTCGATGACATACGTCAAAATTGAAAAAGCACTAGCACACTGAGATCAAAATTTTTTTAGCAAGTGCGCACGAATCTCCTTAATTCTGTCCCTGTCAAACAGCATTGGACCCTCTTTTGCATACAGTGGAGCTTGCATTTGCATGATTTTATCCTCTAGCTCTTTGGCCTTCAGATCACTCTCGACCTACTTTTGCGCTTGACTCTCGGCTGTAGACTGGAGCTGTTGAACTTGCTGTTTTAGTTCGAGCGTCTCCTTCTTCATCAATTTACATTGCTCCTCAGCCTCTGCTAACTTGGAGCAGACCTTTGCCAGGTTTTCCTCTAGCTTGACATTGGCGGCCTCGGCTTCAAACCTATGCTGGTTAGCAATGGTTGCATGTGCCCAAAAAGTCTCGATTCGGGCATGCATAGAGGTCGATTCATCATCAACATTCAGGTGTTCCAGGTCCTTAGGTGTCTCTTGATAATCATAGTCTGTTGGAGTCATTTCATCCAGAGGCTTTTGTACCTTAGGGACCTTCTTGATTTTTTGCACCTTTCTGGCCTCTAAATAAAAAATGGTGCATTTTTCAACTGATGCCGTCGAGCGCCCTCTTCTTTTCCTTGCCTCCCTTAGTATTTGCCCAAGGTTTTGTCATGCTTGCAATAGCTTCTCAGCAAGGGGGTGGTCCTTAATTAAGGACATCTCTAATTTATACAAGGCTAGATCTCCAACTGAGGGAGTAAAAAAATATAAAGAATGCTCGGGGGGTGCCTCACCAGAAGGCTTGACAACAGACGTGGTGGGAATTTTGGCAATCGGGGCTTCCTCACATGAAATAAGGGATTGGAGGGTGGGACTCGGTGTTGAAGTGGGACCCCTGCCTTTGCTAATGACCAAGGGAATGGCAGTGTGGAAGGGCAAAGTAAGGTCAATGGTCTTACCTCTGTCAGGATCATGGGATGAGGTCGAACCAGCGATAGGTGACGTGTGATGGGGTGATGGACTAGGCAGGGGAGACTGGTGCGAACTCTCAGCTGGGGTTATGGAAAAACTATGTGAGGCTAGGCCAAGGGGTGGAGAATGTGTACCTACGTGCCCTCCTAGCATTGTGGCAGTGGTGACTTCTGGTGTAGCCGCATCTTGCTCTTCCTCGGCCTGGGAAATCCCAACTCCTATGACTTCTGTCTGGGGGATGCTCCCCACATTGGTGATATTGACACCCAGGGTGGTTTCGACACTCAACAATGCTGCGACCTCGGCACTTGCTTTGGATGGGCCTGATATTGGTCACCTAGTGGAGGGGCTTGCAAATCCTGTGCGGGGTCGCTTTGGATAGTTCGGGGGCAGTGGGCTCTATTCTGGCATTTTTCTTTTGGCTCTCACCAGTGGTTGTTTCGACTCTTTAGAGCTTGAGTCATGGCCTCCTACAGGTACCTGAGGAGATCTTTGATGTGTATCTTGGGCCTTTTCCTCTCTTCCCCTACCTGAAGTAGTATCATCTCTTTTTGGGCTTTCGCTCGAACCTGGGGTAGTTGGAGGGATGAGGGAAACGAAGGACAAAGGCTTCCACTTTCCAGCATTGGCTTTGTAAATTTCGATGAAGTCTTTGTCCGTTGCCAAGAACCCATAAGAGTTCATTTTCTATCGGTGGACCCTCATTATCCACCACTCCCTTAGCTAAGTCATGTCCCAATTCTTTACTCCCTCCTTCAAGTCATTTTTTGCTTTCTTCCAGAAGGTGGAGTTGGGGCTCAGGAGTGAATGTCGATCTGAGTCATATGTGACCTCCATTGGGTAGAATTCATGCCAGGGAGGTAAAGATTACATCCTCTCTAGATGCCACTCCAGATCCTTTTCCCGAGGATTATTTCTTTGTTTCACAATCTCTGGATAGGGGCAAACATGGAAGATCTTGACCCGTATGTGGTCCCTCATCACTCCCAAAGGATCATACAGCCATTGCTGGGGAATTTGGAGTAGGCTAAACTTGGCAAGCTTTTCTTCTAAGAAGACATTCTGATTTAGGGTGAACACTTCAATAACTCCTATCCTGAGAGGGAAGTCACAAGTGTGGGCCCATTTTCGACCCTTGCCATAGATGGCATTAGTTGCATCACTCTGCCTCGTGACTTCCATCATGAATTGATACTCAGAGGGGTAAACTGGCAGTAAGAAGGGCTTCCCTATGAAGCCGAAGATGCGAATCACCAGCCCCTACGTTAGTCAAAAAATGTCTCCCCTCTTCTCTCAAACTACTTTGTTTCTCAAGCCGAGGGGGACTCATGGGGAGGATCCTGCTAACATGCGCATGGTAGGTCCCAAGAATTGTTGATTAAAGGAATATTAGGACTCCAATCTCAACAGTAGGGGAGTCCACTGATATACGGTCAAAGGACTTCCATCCTTGCCACTTGCTATAATGGCAACATGAGGAAAACTATTATGTACATGAAAAAAAGTAACCAAACAAGAAAGGAGCAGGGCGCGAAGCACTGGCTGGTCCCATAATTCTTCATGCTGGTGAGTTGCACATGTGAGCCCCTGGCCACCCATTCTGCCCAGTCGACAAAGACTAGATTTGAACCAGGTCTCGAAGTATCAGGGGCATTGAACTCCCCTCTAGAAATGCATTTGGCTAGGGACACCTGCCATGGATATATCGAAGCATAGGTAGATAGGCCTGCCACCCATGCAATGATGGAGAAGAGGTCAGCATTTTTAAAAGCTTCCAAGGGAAGGGGCATTTGGGGCAATTTTCCCGAAGGGAGCCCGCTTTTGAGGCTCTGCTGCAAAAATTTGATTATGTAGTTTGAGGATGCAAACCTCTCCATTTGTTTGCTAAGAATAACGTTGCGAACCGTATACCCCTTAGGAGGTCCCTACTGTGGTGCAAAGGCTACCTGGACATCTTCCTTTACAATGGAGAACAGCTTGTGACTGGATGCGTCTACCACTTTCCTGGAGGAGGGCTGATAGTTATGCACGATGGCATCAATCAGCTCAGGGCAGTGATGTGTGGGGGGCATCAGTTACTAGTATATCTGGGAGTAGTAAGCAGCAACTCTTTTGTTGTCTATTGAGAGCCTACTTTTCATGAACTTGATGGTGCTCCTGAGTTCATCCATGCTCCTCGATAGCTTGGTGTCTCTGATCCTATCCCACCTGTCGACTGGTGGTTCTTCAGGCTGCACATCCCCAAAATCCTCTCTTTCTCCCATGATTTGTTTCTCAGGGTGGTGGCTAACATCGACCTTCTTCGACCCTTTGTCATGGCCCTTTGCCTTTGGCTGCTCGGGGGCCGCCACTTCTGGTTCCTTCCCTTTTTCCTTAGATTTCTTCTTCCCCATAGTGCTATGGGTGATGGAGAAAACAATGCGGAGGGCTTCGGGATTGGAGGCTTTAAAGCACAAGATAGGAGAGTTTGAAGACTAGTAGCGAAGTTTGCATGAATTATCAAGAAAATAGCTTTGTTACTGGTGGAGCCTATGTTATATAGCCGTAGAAGGCAACCACCAGTATTTATGGCACTTGCCATAATTAACTTTGCGTCGCTTCGTCCAATTCGCCGCATGGTGGAGTGGTACACAGGGCTATGTGTTGTGATGATTGTGGCTCACTTTGGAAGCGTGACCCTCTGCCACTTTGTACCTGAGCATGAACTTTTCTCCTAACCAAATCCTTAAAGGACATACTCACCACCTTTTCATTTAACTTGCCTGCTTCGGACACTTTTGAAGGCGGCTATCGACACGTTCCCCTAGGCATGTTTTAAATGCCCCTAACTTTTTTGTCGTTGGGTTGGTGAAGTCGAGGTCAGGGTTGAAATGCTTCGAGGCGAACCCTTGGTGCGAGCTGTTTCTTTTATGCTTCGGGCCCGAAGTAGTTTTCTTTGCTGAAGGTGGTTCGCCGGTCCTTCTTTCGATACTACTTTTCTTGGATTCCCCCTGGAGAAGTACCTCTCGGTCCTTAGCCTGAGTCTTGCTCGGTCATGAAATTTGCTGCAAGCTGCTTTCTATCAGCTACTTCGTATGCCCAGTTCTCAAGCTTCTCTTCCTTTTTTTTTTTTTTGGAAGGTGCCAAAGTAAAACTCGACCTGAGCTTTTGAGCAACACCTTATTTAGAGCTAAACTATTTATAGTATTTACACAATATTTTTACGGCATAATCGACATGCTACCACCATAGATTCAGCTTCGGGCAATTATCTGATAAACTTGCAGTGTCCGAACCAGACCTGATTGTACTTTAACATACCCTTGAGGTTCGATTGGACCCTTCCTGAAGTTGTCCATGCTGCGAATAGGAAACAACGCAGCCGATTTCCATTCCTGCTAGTGCCTAGATTATTGGCGAAGAAGTTTGCCACTTGAAAACCTTCTTGGGGCATTGGCCTTAGGGATAGCTAAAACCAATACCAGACCCAATGCCAGAATTCTATAGATTATTTGAAATAAAGGTCGGGTATAGGTTCTTCCATCCCACTAATATGGTAACAAGGTTCCTCCGACAAAGAGTAGTCCTCTAGGATCCCTTCAGGCTCATCCTCTGAATCGGACAGGCTTGATGAGCTTTGGCTGAACACTTGCATGCCATCTCTTGGGATACAAAAAGGGTGCAAAAATGTGCCCTCTTTGTTCTTGGGTTCTACCACTCGAGTCTTCTTCTTTTCTCGGTTCACCTCTTGATGAAGATCGCAAGCAGCCGTGTTATTCATTGGGTGGACCACGCTTGCATACTTCCATTGTTGAGCTAGTATGAGGTCTACTTCCTGAGCTCCCAATGATTATGTCTCAGGTCTCGACTCAGTGTGAGGAATGCCCCATGATGAGTACTGCATTGGCCAGATAGGAGCAGTAATTATCGAAGGAAGCGACAGAGTTTCTCCCCACTGCCACTTTCCTGATAGGAGCAGAAGCCATTCCGCTCGTATTTCCTCCTCAAATATTTGAGGGAACCTTCATTCCCCTGATTGCAGTAGAATGAGGCTTACGTTCGGGTGGAAGGCCTAAACATAGAAGAGATGGGCTTGGGCGGGCGTCGATGGATCTCCAGTGGGATTCTCTTCCAACATCTACAGAATCAGACATTGAAGTCTGTGATACCCTCCGAAGCTGCTCTCTTGATAGTGGAGAGGTATGCAAAGAGATGGAAGGGGTCCTGAGAGCCATCGAACATCTCAATCAATGCCCCCGCTAAGTCATCCCATGAGTAGATGCTTTTGGGCCTAAGCAATCTGTACCACCATAGCGCCCTTCCTTCCAGAGATAGAACAAGAAGTCTGATCATGACATCTTCATGGATAATGTCATGGAGGGTCACTAAATCGACAACATCTTCAAGGTGTTCTCGGGCCGTTCTCGCGATGCCGTTGTATTTTGTCAATGATTTCAAGGTGCTTTTGGGAAACTCGTGGTAACTTTGGATATTTAGGGGGCCTAGATCATTCCAGCTAGGAAAGCTTCTCCTAGCCATTACGACAGCAACCTATGGAAATCGCGATTGTCATCACTGAGACGGAGTCATTAGGTGGACTTTCTTTCTCTGCTTATGAGGTCAAGGCTGCTCATCGAACCTTGGTTCCTCCAGGATATCTTCTTTCAGATTTGAAAGCCGCCTACGACCAGGAAATCTGGATCTTCAGCCCAATCGAGTCGCCAGGTGATTTTATCAGATGAAGACAGGCTAGAGATTCACCGAACTCAAACCTTCTCAAAACATGGGGGCTCCTGGTTACAAAAACCAGGTTTAGGTATTGGTCTCCATGACTTTAGAGATTCTTAGTTAAAATAGAGTCTCCAGATGCAGATGCTAAGAGTCTTTTGATAATGAGGGCATCGATTCTCACTACTACTCAGAAGATGAGACTGACCGGATCTCACCGGGAACTTGTTAGAACTACTGGCTCCAGTGAAGACGGGCTAGAAATTTTCTCAAATATGGGACCTTGGGTCCCACCAGGCGTGCCAAAAATTGTTGGTCATCAAATTTGCACAAGAAAGGACTTTCGGTGGGTTTGCGCACCCTGGACCTGTAACCAACATTGAAAGGCTGAGAGGAAGAGATGCCCCTCATGCCAATCTCCGAAGAAAGGTCGGCTCCTATACTAATCTACTTTTGGGGTTTAAGACAAGAGTGTAGGAAATAAATAAACAGAGTAAGGGTTAGGAAAATAAATAAAAAGGGGTAAGGGTTAGATATAATGGTTTAAGGTGGGAGAGAATAGGAATCACGATTACTCGCTAACAACTCAAATAGCAGCAAGAAATACCAAGAACAACACGAAAGAAATGAAATGCTGAACTTCCTATGTATCCTCTGGATGGGTTCGCAGGGTTCTCCTTTCTCTCTCACTGGAATTTAGGGTTCAGAATAACAGCGATTGAGATAAGGGAATAACAGAAACCTCGATACACCAGGCAGCATAAAAGAAAGCGACAAGACGTTTTTCCTCTCCTATGTATCCTTCAGGGCGAATTTTAGGGGTTCGGTCCCCCATCGTGCACCGAATTTAGGATTCAGAGTCTCAGTACGTGAACGAGAAAAGATAAAAGAATTAAGCATAGAAGGCAGCATAAAAGAGAGAAATAGAGCACAAAAGTCTTTAGTATTAAACGCAGGACATCAAGTTACAACAGCTTTCTAGCAGAAAGTTCCCCCCATTTTACATTGCAAAGCCTGGGTTTTTATAGAGGACCCGACCCTCTAAATCATTATTACAAAAACGGTGGAGTACACCCTTGGGCCCTAAGAAATCGGCTCCTCACTGCTGCTACGGATGATCTTTCAAATTGGTTTCCAAAACTAGCAACTGTGACTGGGTCAACCATGGAAATATTCATTTAATGCACCGCTCAAGTGTCCCTGGCTTCTGGATGTTGTGCTTGAGTGATTGTTACGCTTGCCCAGTTTTACTTCTAGGACTGTTACGTCCTTGTCATTTGCCAAAATTGGTCAATGAACTTATCGGGCAAGAAAGGGGTATTTATAAGGGGCTTTCGATCACCTTGGGAAGCTACCCGCCTTGGAACGTGGGCCCAAAAAGTGCTTTGCTACATATCCACCTCACCAAAGCCTTGGGCCGAAGTAGATTCTCCTTGATTTGTTCTTCGCAAAGTAATGCTTCACAGAAACTACTTCGAGGATGTCGAGTGCCGAGCGAATTCCATCTTTGAAATGGGGCCTTTTGTCCTTTGCTGGCGAAACTGCTTTTGCTGGAAAATGTTTCGGCCTGATTCTTTCGTAAAACTGCGATTCAGGGAATATCCTCCTGAAGCACTCTTCTGTTTCTGGCACATTGTCATTTTGCTTCGGGCACCACTGCTTTGGGTGAAAACTGGCCGAAGTAGGTGTCGAGAATACTTCGAGCCCGAAGTAGTTCCTTTACCTTAGCTGATTTGGATTATGCTCTCCTCCTTCGGCAAAGTTGCTTGGATGCTGCTTCACAAAACTTCTGCCCGAAGCAGCTACCGAAAATGTTTCAGGTGCGAAGCGTTATCTTTGTATTTTCTTTGAAAAAATTACTTTGCAAGGTGTTGTGGTTGTTCCACAACACACCCCAAAATTTGGGACCCACCTTTTCATTTTGATATCCGGGTGTTGGCATTTCATTTTTAGTGTCTAATCCTTCGTTTTGTCATAGGTTTTGCAATTGTTGTCGGTTCTTGTTGGCAGTATTTTCTTGTCGACGATATTTAATTGTCGACAAATTTTTCTTGTCGACAATATTTTATTGTCGATAAAAAAAATATATAATAATAATAATAATTAAAATATATATATATATAAAATAAAAAAGCAAATAAGAAAATAATAATAAAAAAAATAAAGTGAAGGTTTTAGTCCTTAAAAAAAAAAAAAAAAAGGGTCATGAAGCTTTCTAAAGCTTGGATTTCTTTTTTTTTTAGTTGATTAAATATGCCATAGCTCTTGTTTATATTATGGCTCACGATGTTTTCACTTTTCTCAGGTAAAAGCCATAGAAGACAACGGGCCCTACCAAGGCTTGGACGCACAAGTGGACGTCGGTTGGGTATGGTGTACCAATCACGGAGCATTGTGCTACAAGGTATAATGACGGACGAGTTGGCGGTTCGACCAAACGAGAGAGGGTACTCATGCGCGCCATTAAAATGTCCTAGTCGCAGCTTCGGGACAATGGGCTCCACCACGGGTGAATCAAGCAAAACACGCGCAACGACAATTACGACAACATGGCATGATGGCAGTCGACATGGGTTTTGGACAATGAATCGTTGCGATACCAAGACCACTTATGTCAAACACAGCAGATTATACGTTCGTTTTGACAGTGAAGGAGTTTGGTTCGTCGAATGAAGGCTTGTTTTCATAGCATATTTCGAAGATGGATAATTACAAAGGTTGATACACTGTATTGGATGTAGATAGCAGCTAAAAGATGAGGAGCTTGCTTGACGAAGCTCACAGGTAGAACTATCAGGGCTCTATGGGCGCGTGTGGTGATGTATGACTCAGCAGTACACATTTATGTGGACCCAGCAGTATATTTTGGACCAAGGCATAGGCACAGCCATAAGATGTCGTCCATGTGGCCAAAGATTGCCCGCGAGGTAGGTAGTGTTACTGACTATGAAATACAGTAGATGGAGTAGGTCGAGACATAACCTATGGACAGTTATCTCACAAAGGATTTTTAGCCGATGAAATGTGGATGCGGCGTGCTTACAAATAGAGGATGTCAGTCTTCAACGGATAATTTGTCATACAACAGTAAGGTAACGGATGTTAAATACTGTGGAAGCCTGTGGAGATGCGTAGCTTGGGTTTCTGCCAATATTGATGTCCAAAATGTATCGGGAGACACTTGCACTTAAGGATGTCTTAACCGTAGCATTGGTGATGAATCCAAGCAATCATGGAGGCCTACAGCGTGGTGGTTTCAAGTCACAATAGATAGTAGAATGTATTTCATCAACGTGTGTAAAAGCTTGCAAATTTTGGTAGTAAGGCAAAGTTTTGAAGATTACCACCTGCGTGTGAGCTAGATAGGGCGACGACGTATTTCGAGTGGGAAGTTGAGATAAACGCATTGGGAGGTGGCCTCAAATCAACAAACTCAAAGCGTTATAATATGTCTACGGGGGAAGTATTTTAATTATTTTGTCTTTTATTTTGTCATCCTTTATTATAAGGAGACCATTACAATGAATATTGGTAAAACCTTACCAAATAAAACAAGGAACTTCACGTTTCTATTGTGAAAGAATGAAAACATGCGTTGGAAAAGCCACACAGACAGAAACGAAGAGTCAAAGGGGAAATGAAAGGGTTTTGCGAAAATATTAAAACTGCCATTGAAACACAGGAAGGGGGACGGGAACTTTTGGCATGGCCAAATGGCGGCAGATTTTGATATGTAAACTTGGAATATAATTTGAATGCCAAAGCTTCTCTTCAGAAATTTCAGGCCTTGTTAGCAAGAAAGAATGAGAAATTTTCTGCATGCTCCATTTTAATTGTTTTATGTTTCTCCTTCCAAATTTCAGATTTGTATGTGAAATTTATGCCATTGTTTTTGGGTTATTTCATGTGAATGTCTGCAATCTGGAAATTATTTTAAACCCTAGGAGCCAACACCTAGTTTACTTTGATTGTGTTTGTTTTGCAGGTCAAATAGGCTAGGTTGCATGTACGAAACTCTCACGTATTCGGTTTTGCAGGATGGGGTGCTATCAAACTGAAGGAGCTTTTGCATTGCTGCATTTTCAGCAATTATTTTGATGCAAATTTTTAATTTTCTGTTTTCAAAAATTTTAATTTCAGAACTTTTCCTTATTTTCAGGCATTAAAATAAACATTAAAAAAATTTCAAAATCTAAAAATAATTTCACCATTGCGTAGGTTATAGTTCAGACTTCCAATACGCACTTTGAAATTTCATTTTCGGACTTGTT
This sequence comes from Wollemia nobilis, assembly GCA_028583015.1. NCBI lineage: Eukaryota > Viridiplantae > Streptophyta > Pinopsida > Araucariales > Araucariaceae > Wollemia > Wollemia nobilis. Next base: position 2,728,140 of record JAQPPZ010016967.1, on the reverse strand, counting down.
TAGTATTTTTAAAAATTCATCGAAGTTGCTGTTTTGTTACAGATTTTAAAAATCCGAAAATAGAAAATTTCCATTTTAAGGTCAAATTTCATTTTTCCAGTTTTGTTTTGCACTCATGAGCCTATGATGACATTCCCTTCATGGAAATTCCAATTTCATTGAAGGAGTTATGTTTTATGGCATTTTCACAAATTTCCATTTTGGGCCTAAAATTACCCTTTCTTCATAAAAATTCTAATTTTACGAAAGAGGGGTAATTTGAGTATTACATTGAAGGTCTTTTCCTTAAAGCACTTAATTGTTCATCTTGATGAAAATTTGATTTCATTTAAGAGGGATAAGTTAAAGTGACATTTTGAAGCTACATTTGAAGACCCTATTCATCATTGAGGATTTAATGCAAGATAAAATCTATTTTAAAACCATCAAGATAAAAGGAATTAAAGCACTACATCGTGGTCATATGAGGGCCAACTCACATTTGATTTATTTTGGTTCAATGAACAATCACTAAAGTTTCATGGTAAAATAAACCAACATTGCCCCTTGTTTACGAGTTACTTGCAATCACTAAGGTGTTCCAAGCATTTAAATTGAATATCTTTATTTGAGATTACTAATGCACATATGCAAATGCTAATATAACGGAGACCTTGGAGAAGTTGTTTGTTTAACTTCTTTGCAAGAGGGGATTTGGAATCCAAATCCTAAGGGAGAGTGTACTTTCACAATTGGGTGAAAATACCACTCAACATTTTGGCGCTAGAAGGAGGGCTCGAATTGGTTTATTTCAGTGTGATTTAAATGCTATAGGGATTTAAATTTTGAATATTTCATGCCCTATTGATTATTATCTTTAGCCCTCTTTTAACAATACAACCTTGTGCTGTTAAAAGGAGGACATGAATTGCTATGCATTGTTCTAACGCTTTGATTGTTCATACAGGAATAATGGGATTTGATTTGATGTTAAAAAAATAAATAAAAAAATAAAAAATAAAAATAATTTTTTTGGGTATTAAAGTTATATTCTTTAAGATTCACTAATGGCTATGTTTTCACCATGGATGACAGGTAGCCCATTGAACATACCAGGAGTTCAACATTATTTGCCCGTCGGTTTTGAGAGATGTCTTCCTCGATTTTTGTCTAATGGGACAAATACTGCACAAGAACATATTCAAGCATTCAAATTTGTTGTGAATCACTTAACAATTTGGTATGATGATGTTGTTTGTAAAATGTTCCCTTACACCTTGGACAAAGTGGCATATGATTGGTTTACAAGTCTGCCTTTAGGGTCTATCACTTCTTGGGCTCAATTAGAGGCAACATTTCTTAATCAATTCAACAAAAAGCAAGTTGACCCAATCCGCATGTATGAGCAATTTCTCACTATTAAAAAAGGACCAAGTGAAAATGTGAAGTCATTTTCTGAAAGGTTCTTTGGATTATATGCTCAATTAGTGACATGTTATGTTTTTCAAGAAGAAGTGGCTCTCCAAATATATGTCAATGCTCTTGACCCACTCATTTCCACATATTTGCGAGGGATGCCCCTAATCACATCTTTGTCTCAAGCCTATACTCAAGCAATGGCAATTGAGCAACAATTGAGTTGTCAAAATTATGGTGTGGGTTTTGGATCATGTAATCTTCAATCATTTAATACTTCCTTTACCCACCCAATGATTTATCCACCTCAACCAAATTCAAGTGTGAATCAATTTCAGAATCAACAATCATTCCCAAGCTTCAATCAATTTCAAAATCCTCAACCTACTATGCAAGATCAACCATCTTTCTTAAGTATGAATCAACTTCAAAATACTCATCTTGATTCAAAGGATATTTCTAAAATCAATTTTAATGATTTTCATAAGAATATGATTTTAGGCAAGGGAGGAGTACTAGATCCAACTAGTATTGAAACATGTGACAAATTGGAAACCCTTGACTCACCAAAAGATGAATTCTATGAGGATGAATCTGTTTCGGATGACATTGTTGAAAATGATGACCAAGAGGATCCACACCTTCCAAATTGTGATAAAATTGAATCATGGGTTACAAATTTGGATTATGATAGCCTTATCAATTTGAATACAAGCAATAACCCAATTTTGGAAGTAATTGAACCATCTAAGGAAGGTGAAGATAAATTTGATGAGAAACATGTTGATGAATTAAAATATGAAGAAGAAATAGTTGAGCATCACAATTTGATTTTGAAAGATGATCATTATGATTCTTGGGAAGAGTATGCTCACTCCAAAGCTGCTAATGAATTTTGTGTGCCTATTGATATGCAGGATGATACAATTGCCCTTTCATATGAGGATATTACAAGTCCTGTGCAATCTGAGAATGTTTTGGAAGAAGGGTTGGAATCTCATCAAAGGTTAGAGAAGGATAATGATTTTACTACCATGGATCAAGAAGGAGAATCAATTGTTTTTGTTCCCCTTGAGGGGCAAGAAATAGAAAATCTTGATCCACCTATTGTTTCTACAATGTCTATGCCATCTCAAAATGATGAAATTACAAAACCTAAGTGGTGTGGGTTTGATACTATTGATGATCCTAATGAAAATATGGATTTTGAGGCAACTCAAGCCATTGATCATGGAAAGGTGTCACGTGACACATATCTTGAAAAATTAGGCTCTTGTTTTGAAAAAGATGGATGCATGTTTGATTGGGTGCCTAACTTTGGTGTTTTTGAACAGGTGTTGGATGATGAAGAAGACAATGAGGAAGAAGAAAAAGCTACTAACACTCATCAAGTTGTGGTAAATTCTAACCATGATGGGTTGAGTATGGATGACAAGGTGAAATCTTTACCTTTGGTAGTAGCTACAAAAATTTCAAGTGATGGATTACATGATGTCCCTTTGGATGCTAATGTCATTAATGATGAAATGTCAAATCTTGGTGATGTTTGTCAAGTCTTGATTGATTTTGATTGCTTTAAAATCTTGAAAAATAATTTGAATTCAAGACTTTTAGAAATAGGCTCTTGTTTGCAATATCTCACATTTGAAAAGGAAAGCCTACTTCTAAATTATGAATGGAATGATGAAACTTGCACTTTAAAGAATAGACATGATAAAATTGAAAATCAATCATTGTCTAATCAATTTGAAAATTTGAATCTCACCTATGAGAATACTAATGGAACTAAATCAAATTGGTATGGTGAGCATGGCAAGTTGAAATTTGTTGCATTGCTTGGTTTGATCTTATTGTTGTTGGATTCCTACAACATTTGGCATGTGTATTGTGACATATGTCTTTTGAAATGTTCTAATCATGTTTGGGATCCAGGAAAGTAATAGTCCAAGCTTGGCATCATCTTGTACTATATTGTATATAAATTTTGGTTTTGGTTTGGGTTTGTGTTTTCAAGTTTCATTTTGGGATTGCTATTTGGATTAGGATTTAAGTTGTGTGTTTGATTTTATTTGACATGTTTTGATAAAAAAAAAAATTTGAGATGTCAACTTATGCCTAAGATCAGGAGAATATGAAACATTGGAATTGTGTTGTAGAAAGCTCCACAAGTAACACAAACATTTAAATAATATCGTTTGAATCTTGTGATGCATGAAGTTGTCAGTTTTGCACATTATGGTAAATTAGATGATATATTCCAAAAGAAGCAATGCATTCATATCTCATGTCATATTCCACATTGCATATACATGTCATCTCAGTTACATTTTCATTCCATGGGCAATTATTGAGAAGGTGTTGAATCCTCTTAGGATTATTACATAACATATATTAAAAGGATCCTAAGGTTGGGAACTGCTGCCCAAACTATCTTGAACCAAGCACATTCCATGCACATTAAAAAGAATCTTGAGCAAAATGGTCAAAACCATACTTGGATGAAAAGGTGAGGTGAAAAGAATATTTCATGTTTGTCCTATCATGCAACATAATCCTTAAAACAGTGGTTTTTACCACTCCCATAAAAGCTTAAAGCCTAAAACCAGAGTAGTAAGGATAGGGTTAAATCCTCATCGAACTTAGGTTGAGGATCCAACTCCCCAAAGCTCTGGTTTGACCTACATGGAGTAGTAAGGATAGGACTTAATTCTCATCTCGCTTAGGTTGAGAATCCGATTCCCCAAAGCTTCCATTTTTCCCATTTCATCATAAAGCTTGGATTGGAAGGATCGTACTACATGTCCTCTGCAAAGGATGGGTAGTCATCCCAAAGGTCCAAGTAATAAAAGTAAAACTAATATTTCCCATTTCATAAATCTTGGATTGGAGGGATCGTACTACATGTCCCTAGCAAGGATGGGTAGTCATCCCAAAGGTCCAAGAAATAAAAGAAAAAGAATGAATGAAGCCAAGTCATGGATTATGGGGTTAAGTATGCTCATGCGTGGCAACATGTCTTGTCTAAAAGCAAGACCACTGATTGCTCATATGGATAGACTAGCCTGACCATTTCATCCATAACAGGTTAAATTATTTTGTTCAAGATGAGGTAATGAACTCCAAATCCGAATAGTAAGGATAGGGTTAAATTCCCATCTCGCTTAGGTTGGGAATCCTATTCCCCAAAGTTCCGATTTCACTTACACTTGCACATGGGTTCAAGATGGTAGTGACACATAACCAACTTTGGGATCTAGTAAAATTAATTCAGTATACATATATTTGGTCCTAAGAGGGTTTGACATCTTTAATATGTTTGTCCATGATATAAAAAGGTTTGAGCATTTATAAAGCAGGTTGTTACATCTCTAGTATCTTCATCATGCATCAATCATTCATAGCCTTGCATACAAATCATAAGTAAAACTGACAATGGAATGTTGATCAAGTTCAAACGGTAGGGAATGAAAACACATTGCACACACCGAGCTGATACTTATGATTCTGATGTTGCATGTATTTCTGATCTTTCGGTATTTGTTTATCTTTATGTGCTAACGCCTGTATCTAAGCTTGTATATTTCAGGTTGGGTTCTCACCAAAATGCTCAGGAGCATTTGACAGCAGAGTCACCATTTGTTGTGGCTGATCCACAACACACCCCAAAATTGGGGACCCACCTTTTCGTTTTGATATCCGGGTGTTGGCATTTCATTTTTAGTGTCTAATCCTTCGTTTTGTCGTAGGTTTTGCAATTGTTGTTGGTTCTTGTTGGCAATATTTTCTTGTCGACGATATTTTATTGTCGACAACTTTTTCTTGTCGACGATATTTTATTGTCGATAAAAAAATATTTTTGTTGACAATATTAATAATAATTAATATATATATATATATATATATATATATATATATATATATATATATATAAAAAAAGCAAATAAGAAAATAATAATAAAAAAATAAAGTGAAGGTTTTAGTCCTTTTAAAAAAAAAGGTCATGAAGCTTTCTTTTAAAAGCTTGGATTTCATTTTTAGTTGATTAAATATGCCATAGCTCTTGTTTATATTATGGCTCACGATGTTTTCACTTTTCTCAGGTAAAAGCCATAGAAGACAACGGGCCCTATCAAGGCTTGGACGCACAAGTGGACGTCGGTTGGGTATGGTGTACCAATCACGGAGCATTGTGCTACAAGGTATAACGGCGGACGAGTTGGCGATTCGACCAAACGAGAGAGGGTACTCATGCGCGCCATTAAAATGTCCTAGTCGCAGCTCCAGGACAATGGGCTCCACTATGGGTGAATCAAGTGAAACACGTGCAACGACAATTACAACAACATGGCATGGCAGTCGACATGGGTTTTGGACAATGAATCGTTGCGATACCAAGACCACTTAGGTCAAACACAGCAGATTATACGTTCGTTTTGACAGTGAAGGAGTTTGGTTCGTCGAATGAAGGCTTGTTTTCATAGCATATTTTGAAGATGGATAATTACAAAGGTTGATACGCGGTATTGGATGTAGATAGCAGCTAAAATATGAGGAGCTTGCTTGACGAAGCTCACAGGTAGAACTATCAGGGCTCTATGGACGCGTGTGGTGATGTATGACTCAACAGTACACATTTATGTGGACCCAACAGTATATTTTGGACCAAGGCATAGGCATGGCCATAAGATGTCGTCCATGTGGCCAGAGATTGCCCGCAAGGTAGGTAGCATTACTGACTGTGAAATACAGTAGATGCAGTAGGTCGAGACATAACCTGCGGACGGTTATCTCACAAAGGATTTTTAGCCGATGAAATGTGGATGCGACGTGCTTACAAATAGAGGATGTCAGTCTTCAACGGATAATTTGTCATACAAAGTAAGGTAACAGATGTTAAATATTGTGGAAGCCTGTGGAGATGTGTAGCTTGGGTTTCTGCCAATATTGACGTCCAAAATGTATCGGGAGACACTTGCACTTAAGGATGTCTTAATCGTAGCATTGGTGATGAATCCAAGCAATCATGGAGGCCTACAGCGTGGTGGTTTCAAGTCATGGTAGATAGTAGAATGTATTTCATCAACGTGTGTAAAAGCCTGCAAATTTTGGCAGTAAGGCAAAGTTTTGAAGATTACCACCTGCGTGTGAGCTATATAGGGTGACGACGTATTTCGAGTGGGAAGTTGAGATAAACGCATTGGGAGGTGGCCTCAAATCAACAAACTCAAAGCGTTATAATATGTCTACGGGGGGTTTTTTTTTTTATTTTTTCATCCTTTATTATAAGGAGACCATTACAATGAATATTGGTAAAACCTTACCAAATAAAACAAGGAACTTCACGTTTCTATTGTGAAAGAATGAAAACATGCGTTGGAAAACCAAACGGATAGAAACGAAGAGTCAAAGGGGAAATGAAAGGGTTTTGCGAAAATATTAAAACTGCCATTGAAACACAGGAAGGGGGACGGGAAATTTTGGCATGGCCAAATGGCGACAGATTTTGATATGTAAAACTTGGATTTTAATTTGAATGCCAAAGCTTCTCTTCAGAAATTTCAGGCCTTGTTAGCAAGAAAGAATGAGAAATTTTCTGCATGCTCCATTTTAATTGTTTTATGTTTCTCCTTTCAAATTTCAGATTTGTATGTGAAATATATGCCATTGTTTTTGGGTTATTTCATGTGAATGTCTGCAATCTGGAAATTATTTAAAACCCTAGGAGCCAGCACCTAGTTTACTTTGATTGTGTTTGTTTTGCAGGTCAAATAGGCTAGGTTGCATGTACGAAACTCTCACGTATTCGGTTTTGCAGGATGGGGTGCTATCAAATTGAAGGAGCTTTTGCATTGCTGCATTTTCAACAATTATTTTGATGCAAATTCTTAATTTTTTGTTTTCAAAAATTTTAATTTCAAACCTTTTCCTTATTTTCAGGCATTAAAATAAACATTAAAAAATTTTCAAAATCTAAAAATAATTTCACCATTGCGTAGGTTATAGTTCAGACTTCCAATACGCACTTTGAAATTTCATTTTAGGACTTGTTTAGTATTTTTAAAAATTCATCGAAGTTGCTGTTTTGTTATAGATTTTAAAAATCCGAAAATAGAAAATTTCCATTTTAAGGTCAAATTTCATTTTTCCAGTTTTGTTTTGCATTCATGAGCCTATGATGACATTCCCTTCATGGAAATTCTAATTTCATTGAAGGAGTTATGTTTTATGGCATTTTCACAAATTTCCATTTTGGGTCTAAAATTACCCTTTCTTCATAAAAAATTCTAATTTTACGAAAGAGGGGTAATTTGAGTATTACATTGAAGGTCTTTTCCTTAAAGAACTTAATTGTTCATCTTGATGAAAATTTGATTTCATTTAAGAGGGATAAGTTAAAGTGACATTCTGAAGCTACATGTGGAGACCCTATTCATCATTGAGGATTTAATGCAAGATAAAATCTATTTTAAAACCATCAAGATAAAAGGAATTAAAGCACTACATCGTGGTCATATGAGGGCCAACTCACATTTGATTTATTTTGGTTCAATGAAAAATCACTAAAGTTTCATGGTAAAATAAACCAACATTGCCCCTTGTTTACTGATTACTTGCAATCACTAAGGTGTTCCAAGCATTTAAATTGAATATCTTTATTTGAGATTACTAATGCACATATGCAAATGCTAATATAACGGAGACCTTGGAGAAGTTGTTTGTTTAACTTCTTTGCAAGAGGGGATTTGGAATCCAAATCCTAAGGGAGAGTGTACTTTCACAATTGGGTGAAAATACCACTCAACACAAGGTTTTCGCCCGAAGTGGTGATTTGAAGTGCTTCAGGCCCGAAGCTATTTTCACATTCTCCTCATTTTCTTTCGACGAAGCAATTTTCCTTGGCTTTTTTGGTAGCGAAGCTCTTTCTTTTTTCATTTTATAAAAGGGGCGACAGGGAGGGTCAAAATTATTGTAACTTAAAATAAAAGAAAACTTTCAACAAGGAAATGTTATACAAAATTCTACTATTCTTCTACCCCTTGTATAATGTGACAAAAAGTGTCAACAGGTACAAGAGAGCATACAAGAACATTAGAAAGGCTAAAGACAAAGTGAAGAGAAGAGATCACAAGTGGAACCAAGAGGCTCAATGCAAGATCTACCAATTATAGATGAAGTAGCAAAGATAGTTTTGCAGGAGATTGAATAAGACATCATGTCACCTAAATTATGAAGAGGTTGGAAAGAAGATTCTAATGATTCTAGTGATGAAGGAATTCCCTTACTAACTAGAGATAGTAGTTAGGATAGTAGTAGCAATAAATATTTGCCAAGAATACAGGAACTCCATTCTCGTCCCAAAGTAGATACTTATGTCAACATATAGACAACTAAGGAGGTAAAGGATGGAAGTCAAGAGAACCCAATGAATAATGGAGATGCCACCAAAATGGTCCTCACAATGAGATAATAGTCATAATGACTCAAACATTGATTTTGAATTTTTGGATTAGTATACGAAATCCTTGGCAAGTTTCTCCCCATAACATCATTTTGAAGAGATAATATGAATAATGTGACTAAGGCATGTAGATCATAGACTGAGGGTCCTACAACAATTATCACCAAGATCCTAGCACAATGAATTATATTTTTTTAATATAGAATTTATGGAAATGACTCATAGTAGTTGGGAAAGAGGGGAGTCAAGTCAATAATATGATCACCAAAAATGAATTCCAAGTACTATAGGATGACAACTAGGTCATAAAGGAGGTCTACGATGAGGGAATTAAGGTAGAAATAATTCAAACCCCTTACCTAGTGGAATGATGAAAAGGAGTCAACCTCCTACTCCAATATGGACTAGGCAACAGAATGAAGTATGATCCACACCCATAAATTGATAAAGAATGCACAACATGGATATATTCTTTAGGGTGTATCCTTGCAAAACCTTAAGGAATTGCATCCTAACAAAGGGAATTTAGGGCAACCACCAATGCATTTACAAGAACCAATAAGGATAGAATTAATGAGATTTTTGTTCCAAATATAGGAAGTCTCATTAAGAAGATTTTATTTTAGATCTGAGGTGTAGACCAAGTGGTTCGACCAATTAGGGGGGTGGAGGTCCAAGGTTTAAATATTAGGACTCATAGAACTAAAATATTATCATTTTTTGGTGCTTTCAATAGTGTAAAAGGTTTATAATGATTATGGCATGGTGGTTATAGGGACAGATAGCATGAAGAACTATGTGATGGCTTCTATGGCAGACAATGCAAAATACTATGGTGGCCATAAAAGCTGGAAAGCCTTCCCAGATTCATGGCGGCTACCAATTACACCATGTAAAAAAAAACTTTCAATAGGGTTTCATAGTAAGGGTACAAGACTATGAAAGACATACATGAGTAAGAGAGTCTACTAGAGGTGAGAGAGTATGATTTCTAAGAGAAGAGAGTCAAAGTAAGCAAAGAACTCATTCACCAAGTTTGGAGGTTGACTTAGTTCAAGGATATAGGAGTAGAAGTCACCCAAATAAAAGTAGGATAACCAATGTGTCTTCACAAAATAATAATTCAAGGGGACAAAGAGGAAGCCTAGAATGAGATATTCGTCAAGGAAAATTCAATGAAAAATAAATTTTAGATTGTACAATTATTTATGATAAGGGTAATAGGAATCGTGTTGTCACAATTGTTCCTATGTCTAAAAACATAATGTTTCATTTGAAATTTGTTAACAAGGGAGGTGTGAACTTAGAAAAATTGGCAGTTGAAGATAATAATTAGTTATGACATTTGAGATTTGGGCATTACAATTTCAAGAGTTTAAATTTTTAATCAAATCAAGGCATGGTGAATGGGCTTCCAAGAGTTGAATAGAGGAAGGATGTGTATGAAGCATGTGTGTTGGGAAAGCATGCTAGGACTGATTTTCCTAAAGGGAAGGTATGGAGAGCCTCATATCCTCTTCAACTAGTTCATTCCGATATTTATGGGCCTATGAAAACACAAAATATAGGTAAGTCATCTTATTTTATCACTTTTATTGATGATTACTCGAGGAAATATTGGGTTTTATTTTTTGAAGCACAAGGATGATGTATTTTGGGTGTTAAAGTCTTTCAAAGCACATGTTGAGAATGAAATTGGTCATAAAATAAAATTTTTGAGGACTGATCATGGAGGAGAGTTTTGTTCAAAACAATTCAATGATTTTTGCAATCAAAATGACATTAAAAGACAACATACAACTGCATATACACCTCAACAAAATGGTTTGGTTGAAAGAAATAATAGAACCATAGTTGAAATGGAAAGGAGAATGCTCAAGACCAAGGTTTTAAGCAATGTATATTGGTCTTATGAGTTTGATACAACTGTGTACATCTTGAATATATGTTCAACAAGAGCCCTCCATAAAATGACACCTCATGAAGCATGGTATGGTACTAAGCCCAGGTTAGCCATTTGAAAGTTTTTGGATGTCTTGATTTTTCACATGTGAATGATGAAGTTAGAAAGAAGCTTGATGACAAGAGTGTAGCATGTATTTTTGTTGGCTATTCTAAAACTAGAAAGGCATATAGATTGTATGATCTAAAAGCTCATAAATTTATTGTGTCTAGAGATGTGATTTTTGATGAAGGGGGAGTGTATGGTAATCAAAAAATAGTGGAAAACAAAGGAAAAAGTTCATTCATGGTTGATGAAGAAGAAATAGCAGTTGGGGGACAACCACCAAGTGTTCCCTCACCTCCTCCTATCCCACTTTCAATCCCAAGCACAAGTTCTAGTTCCACTAGTCCAATACTAATGATTCTTCCTCAAGTCCAAAGAAAGGAAAAGGTAAAAGAACTTTGTAATCTCATCCACCAAGTCAAATTCTATATAAAAACTTTAAGAAGAGGTTGACAAGGATTCAAGCACAAGAGATGGACCAAATTGTTACAAGGCTGGAAAATATACATGTGTATGGTGATGATGATGAAGAACCCAAAGGTGAGATGATGCATTATGCTTTGTTATATTCAATTGAGGCTTCTAGTTTTGAATATGCAATTTTTAACGGTGTTTGGGTGAAAGCAATGGAGAATGAAATTCAGTCCATAGAAAAGAATGATACATGGTAACTTGTTGAGTTACCCAAAGGAAAAAAGGTTGTTCTTTGCAAGTGGATTTTCAAGACAAAGTATAACAATGATGGCAACATACAAAAACACAAATCAAGGCTGGTTGTAAATGGGTATACACAAAGTTTTGACATGGATTATAAAGAGACATATGCACTCGTAGAAAGACAAGAAACCATTCGAATGGTTATTTCTTTGGCTTCCCAAAAATAGTTGAAAGTATATAACATGGATGTTAAAAGTGCATTTTTTAATGGCTACATTGAAGAAGAGGTTTATGTGCAACAACCTCAAGGCTATGAAGTGAAAGGTAAATAAAATCATGTGTACAAACTGAAAAATTATTGTATGGGCTGAAGCAAGCACCTAGAGCTTGGTACTCTAGGATTGATAAATATTTTCAAGAGTATGGTTTCAATAAGAGAAAAAATGATCCTACTCTTTACTTCAAAAATGAAGGTGAGGACATTCTTCTGGTATATATTTATGCTGATGATTTGATTTACATGGGGATAAATAACAAGATGTTGGTTGATTTCAAGACTTCCATGATGAGTGAGTTTGACATGACTGATTTGGATTTGATGAAATACTTTCTTAGGATTAAAGTGTTTCAAGAAAATGGCGAAAATTTTGTTTTCCAAGCTAAGTATGTGAATGATATGTTGAAGAAATATGATATGTAAAACTATAAACCATTTTGGACTCCTATTGCACATGGTGAATCATTGTGTAGAGATGATGGTTTTGAAAGGGCTGATGAGAAGTTGTATAGAAGTATGATTGTAAGCTTAATATTCCTTACCACTACTAGGCCAAACATTGTTGTCACTATTTCACTTGTTTCTAGATATATGAATCAACCATCAGAAAATCACATCAAGGCTACCAAGAGGATTTTGAGGTATGAAAGCTTCCCTATTTTTTCTAACTCTCTTGCAAGAAGCTTCCCAACATTTTCTTGAATCTCCTTTACCTGCAACAAGTTGTTAGAAACTAGAACAAAAGAATTTATAATTTTGGAGATAATAATCTTCACTAGTTGATCTATCAAACTAGTGGAATGAATGTTGAGTCCTAGTCTTCATGAGTTTTTTTGCAACTCTGTGGAAAGACTCTAGCCAAATGTAATATCAAAATTTTTGTAACTAAGATTTATTTTAGTCCTCACTTGTGACTCTCTCTATTGACTATTGTGGCTCTTCCTATTCCTCTTAACCTACTGGACTTATCTTATGATGACTTTTGTAAGTGGCGGTGCACAATGATGACTTCTCTTTTGAGCTTCCTTAGGAATTCTAATTCCTTTCAAAAATTGAAGGGTAACCCTATTCGTAGAGGTATTAATGATAGTAATGCCTTGTTTTGCATGTAAATTTGTAGTTTTTAGGCTAACACCCCTTTTTGCACCACCCTTCCATCCAAACTCGACCACCCCTTTTTTTGTGTGTTTGCTAATTTTTCCCATAGGAGTCTACATGTTTATTTAATGCATTTATTTGGCCATAAATGTATCAAATAGGGGGTAAAATATAGACACAAAAAACTAACCCAAGATTATCAAGTACAAATTTGGGGTCTGTTTTGCCTTCTCCCTTTGCCTTGTTTTCCTAGATTTGCCAAATTTATGCCCAGTATATACGAAGCATGAATTTGGCTTGCTATATTCACACCCTGTAATTGTGGGCTACAATTTTGGCATTATAGGGGTTTTTCTCTCTAAAACCCCATGCCTCATCGTGTTGGCAATTTGAGTTATTTTGTGTTTTCATTGATGTCACATGGATCATTGATATCACATGGATCACATTAAGTTTTGGTGGCAAAAGCACTTCATAAATAATCATTTATGATATTTTGGGAAGCATGGATGTATACAGTGTTTTGTGGCACAAGAGGCATATAATATTTAATTTTTAAATATTATATTAATGGTTTTTATTAAAACCAATGGTAAAGGTTTTTATTAAAACCAATGGCAAGGGTTTTTATTAAAAACAATGGTAAAGGTTTTTATTTAAACCAATGGAAAGGGTTTTTATTAAAACCAGTGGAAAGTATTTTTCATTAAAACCACTATGCTAAGACCTCCAAATAATGATGGATGAAAATATTTTTCAAATAAAACCTAGGTGCAAAAATTTTAATGGCAAAATACAAAAGAATGAAGGAGATATCCCAATTCAAAGTTAAGAGATGAATTATAAAATTCTTATTTAATAATTTTAAGGTCTAAAGTTAAATTTTATAAGTCGTCGATGTGCAATGGTTGGGGAGATTAATAAAATTTGTTGATCTCATTCGAAGGCATGGAGGTGCATATAAATAAAAGGTAAAACCTTTGTTTATAAGAGATTTGAAATATTGTGCATGAGTGAGAATCGTTGAAAGGGGAGCAGTGAAGAAATAAAGAAAAATATTTTTTTTTTGAGAGCAAGGTCAAGGAGATAGCATGGGAAAGTGACATCACACAGGATCCTATAGCGTAGTTGGTAGAGCACAAACTTTGCACAAGGCAGGTTCGATATTCGAATCTTGCCAGGGGTAAAGTGTTTTGCTAAGGAAGGCAATTTGAGTTTTCAGATTTGAGCATAGGCAAAGTTGGGTGTTTGGTATTAAATCCCAACATGGGTTGACACCCATGTGGTAAGCACTTCATAGCGCTAAGTGAGAGGAACAGAGTTCGACTCCTGCAAAGGTGTGAAGGTGCATTGTTTTTTTCAAGGCATTAAAATTTTTGAAGATGGCGAAGGCACATTAATTTTGGCAAAGGCATTATTTATTTCAAAAGTTGTGAGGGCTACGAATTTTGTAAAAAGGTATTTATCTCTAGCGCATGGTAATATTTGATATTGCAAAAATTTTGGTGCATTGAAAATCATTTCTATTATAACTAGGGAGTTATAAGGTATTTAGTAAAAATAAATTATTGTTGTATGTGCTTAGAGAGTTATAAGGTTTGAATTTAAATATTTGTTATTGTTGTATGTGGAGATATAAGATGTGGAATTAAAAAAAAAGAATAGGTGCTTGATGTATGTATTAATAAAAATTAGGGAGTCATAAGGCTGAAAAATGTTGAATTTGTTATGTGTTCTAGTGCATGATTTAATTATGAAATTAAACTAGGAACTTGAGACCTAGTTAATTGCCACCTTGAATTAGAAGACATGCACATGATTTAGGGTTTGAAGTTGAAGATAAATTTCTTGATTATGTGCCTTGGCTATTAAGAAGAAGTGGATGGATTAAAAAATTAATTTTGTGGAGAAAATTGATGCTTGAGTTCATTATAGCATTAGTGGAGTTCATTGAGAGTATTGACATTATTGAGGAGGTTTTTTTCATTGCTTGAGGAGATTATTGTTGGTTACTTGTTGAGTACATTGCCACTATTTGAGACCATTGAGGAGGTCATTTTATAGTCACTTATGGATACATTTATCTTTCATTTGAAGAGATCATTGTTGGCTATTTGAGAGCTCTTTGCTTGAGGGAGTTGTGCTTATTTCTTGAGAGCTTATTGATATTGCATGAGGAAGAAATTATTGAGAACCTATTGCTATCACTTCTGGATATTGTCCTTGGTTGGTTAAATTCCTCATTTTTATTGCTTAGAGAGGTTTTCATTAGAGAGCTCATTTGCCATATATTTGAGAGTTCATTTTTTACCATTGTTATCATCCATTTGAGAGAGTATTTATCATTCATTATTGAGTTCATTATTGAGCATTTTTCTCATCCATTTGAGAGAGTAGTTGTCATACATTGTTGAAATAATTGTAGATAATTGTTGTCATCCATTTAAGAGTACATTGACATTCATTGTTGAGGTCATCATTGAGCCTTGCCTTCATTGATTTGTTGGATGATATTTGAGTGGTACTTGAGCATGATTGATTGAGCCTTTGAGAAGGCTTTTGGGGCAGAATTTTTGGACAGATTTGAGTCAGCTTTTGTGCATGATTGAGTGAGCCTTTGACAAGGCTTTTGGGACAGATTTGGGATAGCATTTGAGTAGCATTGTTTGAGACTTTTTGTGAAGGCATTAAGTACAGATTTGGGACAACATTTGAGCAGGATTATTTGAGCCTTGTGAGAAGGCATTGAGGCAGATTTATGAGCAGTGAAAGAGATAGAACATAAATAGAAAAACATACCAACACCAGTTGCATAGCTGAGCAGATCAGTGAAGAGCTCACTTGAGCAGATCAAGATTACCTAGCTGAGAAAATCAATGGATTGCCTACCTGAGAATATCAGTGGATAGCCTAGTTGAGTAGATCAATGGAGACCACCTGAGCAGATCAGGATAGCCTAAATTTGAGTAGATCAAATTAATCATTTTAATTGGGATTAGGATCCCTATTTCTTTGTGAAATATTATAAGGAGATTATCTTGTGGACTACCCCACATTGGGGTAACCACGTTAAATCTTGTGTCTCAATTATGTGTGGTTATTTGAGAACTTGTTTACTATTGATATCTATGTCATTAATGCACACTACTATATTTGGTTATTGCAATTAAGGACACTAATTGATATTGGTTTGGAAAGAAAGTAAAAAGTGGGTGCTATATTGTTCACCCCTCCTTTCAGTATAAGCTTGTGTTCTTCAATTGGTATCAGAGCGGGTTCCTTCAGAAAGGCTAACAACTTGAGGGTAGATTCTATAAGAACACATATGGCTTCACAGAATGGATCATCTACAAGTAAGGCTCCACTATTTGATGGTAACAATTATGCTTTTTGTATCATGAGAATGATAAACTACTTGATATCACAAGGATATGAGGTATGGTAGATGGTTGCAAAAGAGTATAAGGTTGAAGGTGATCCTGAGACAGATGAAACTATCAAGAAATTGGTTGAGATCAATGCAAAGGCAATGAATTGTATTCTAAGTGGGCTACATGAGACATATTTTGCAAAATTCATGGTATGTAATTCAGCTAATGAAATGTGGACCAATTTGTAAAATACCTATGAAGGATATTCCAAGGTAAAGTTGGAAAAACTACAAACTCATAGAAAAAGATTCAAGGAATTGAAAATGGAAGATTTTGAAGATATTGCAAAGTTTTTATTTCGAGTTGATGAGATTGCTAACACCATGAGAGGTCTAGGATTTGAGATGAAAGAATAAGATGTTACTCAAAAGGTTTTGAGATCACTTCCCATGAAGTATGATGCAAAGGTTTCAGTAATAGAAGAAACAATGGATATCAAAAAGCTAACAATGGAAGAACTACAAGGAACTCTCACAACTTATAAGATGAGGATAAGTAAGCATCAGGTTCCAATGAAAGAAATTGCATTCAAGGCTTTAGAGAAAAATAAAGGGAAAGTTACAAATACATATAGAGATTCAGATAATGATGATGAAGCTAACTTCATCAAAAGAAAAAAGGACTTAAAAAATTACAGGGATATGAAGAAAGTCAAATGCTACAAGTGTGGTGATTATGGTCACTATGAAAACAAATGTCCACATGAATAAAATAGTGATGATGAAAATTAGGGGCATAGAAGAAAAGAATATGGAAAGCATAAGCATGACAAATATGGCAGGTACAAGCAAAGCAAGTATGAGAAGAAGAATAGTTTTCGTAAGACAAAGAAAACATTCTACATTGAAGAAGCAAGTGATAGCTCAAATCATAATGATAGAGACAAGTCATATGATGAAAAGGGAGAAAATCTATTCCTAGGAATAGAAGGTGAAAGAGAACAATGCTTTGTGTGTGGTCAAAGAGATCACAGATCAGGATATTGCAATGTCTTCAGTGATAGTGAAGATGAGATGACACATCAAGGAAACAGGTATGGTCAAAGAAATCATGAGAGTTTATTTTCTGTAAAATATGATAATGATCTTAGTGACAGTGAAGATGAAAAAGTATCACTTTTGGTAATAGAAAAAGAAGAGGATGAGCCAAGAAAACAAAAATCAGAAGTCAAAAGGCTAAAAGAAGAAATCAAAAATCTTGAAAACAAGATTTGAACAGATGTCAAAATTAGAGAAGAACAACTTCAGACAATCAGTGATCTAAGAGATGAGCTTCAATATGTAAAAAATATAGAGGAAAGGATGAATGAATAACTAAGTTTAATAACAACAATACATGACATATTAGATGAAAAGGTTCAAAAAGGAGTGGAAACATATTTTAAGGTTGTATCTTATTTCCAAGAAAAATCACACTCAAAAGGAAAGGAAGTTCTAAAAAATGAAAGTAAGGAAACACATAAGATTCATGAAGAAAGTTCCAAATTTCCTATGACTCCAAACATCTAGTTTCGATCGTGTTTTGAGATAGGTGAATCAAGTTCAATAGGAAAATAAATTCTTGAAAAGGAAAACAAGGAAGAAGTTAAGGAAGATGATTTAGATACTACAAAGAAGGATCAAGGATACAATGCACAAGTCAAATATGATCACAAGGATAATGGTCAAGAAAGGTATGAGGAACCAAGGCATGAACAAAGGGATTTTCAAGGACATTTTTTTTCTTGTAATGGATTTGGACACAAGGCTATACACTATAGGGTCTATGGATCAAAGAAGTTTGATTTTGCTAGAAGGAACTTCAAAGGAAGAAGGTATGGTTTTCAAGGACATTGCTTCTTATGCAACAGGATTGGTCATAGAGCTTCTCAATGCAAAGAAAATAAGAAATATGGTTTTGGTTTTAGAGCTAAACAATTTAGAATTCATGGTCATAATGATTATGAAAATAGAACTTCACAATACAAGGTTCAGGAAAGAAATGGATATGGAAATTATTTCAAGAAAGAATTCGGGATATGGGCACCATCCAAAGGCTACAATATCAAGTGTTTTAATTGCAATAATTTTGGACATATTGCAAAATGGTGTAGGACTCAATTCCAAATAGATTCAAGACAAGAAGATCAAGTAACTCATCAAGAAAAGGATATCAGAAATATGTGGAAGGAAGTTGACAAAGGAAAGGAACAATGTAAGATGGTATTAAATGTACTCCCACCCCAAAATTAATCACCTCAAGAGAGAAGGTGGTGGGGGGGCTAAGCTTAAGAATCATATATTTTATCCCCATAGGTGTCCCTTTTGCCATTGATGTTAAAGGGGGATATATTTGAGTAGGGACAGAGCATTGAGTTAGGGGGAGTAGCCTCGAAATAGAGCATTGAGATAGGGAGAGCAGCCTCCATAAAGAGTATTGAGTCAAGGGGAGCACCTTTGATTCTTAGAGATGGTTTTTACAATGATTGTGGTGATTTGTATTAGAGGTGTTGCCATCAATGACAAAGGGGGAGATTGTTGGTAATTTGAGTTATTTTGTGTTGTCATTGATGTCACATGGATCACATTGAGTTTTGGTGGCAAAAGCACTTCATAAATAATCATTTATGATATTTTGGAGAGTATGGATGTATACAGGGTTTTGTGGCACAATAGGCATATAATATTTAATTTTTAAATATTATATTAATGGTTTTTATTAAAACCAATGGTAAAGGTTTTTATTAAAACCAATGGCAAGGGTTTTTATTAAAACCAATGGTAAAGATTTTTATTTAAACCAATGGAAAGGATTTTTATTAAAACCATTGGAAAGGTTTTTTCATTAAAACCACTATGCTAAGGATTCTCCAAATAATTATGGATGAAAATGTTTTTCAAATAAAACCTAGGTGCAAAAATTTTCATGGCAAAATTCAAAAGAATGAAGGAGATATCCCAATTTAAAGTTAAGAGGTGAATTATTAAATTCTTATTTAATAATTCTAAGGTATAAAGTTAAATTTTATTATTCACCAATGTGCAATGGTTGTGGAGATTAATAAAATCCATCGATGTTATTCGAAGGCATGGAGGTGCATATAAATAAAAGGTAAAACCTTTTTTTATAAGAGATTGGGAATATTGCGCATGAGTGAGAATCGTCGGCAGGGGAGCAGTGAAGAAATAAAGAAAAATAAATTTTGTTTGAGAGCAAGGTCAAGGAGGCAGTGTGGGAAAGTGATGTCACGCAGGAGCCTATAGTGCAGTTGGTAGCGCACAAACTTTGCACAAGGCAGGTTCATTGTTCGAATCCCGCCAGGGGCAAAGTGTTTTTCTAAGGAAGGCAATTTGAGTTTTCAGATTTGAGTGCAGGAAAATTTGGGTGTTTGGGATTAAATTCCAATGTGGACTGACACCCACGTGGTAAGTGCTTCACAATGCTAAGTTAGAGGAACATATTTCGACTCCCGCAAAGGTGTGAAGGTGCATTGTTTTTTGCAAGGCATTAACAATTTTTAAGATGGTGAAGGCACATTAATTTTGGCAAAGAGATTATTGATTTCGAAAGTTGCGAGGGCTACAAATTTCGTAAAAAGGTATTTATCTCTAGCGCATGGTAATATTTGATATTGCCAAAGTTTTGGTGCATTGAAAATCATTTCTATTATAACTAGGGAGTTATAAGGTATTTAGTAAAAATAAATGATTGGTGTATGTGCTTAGGGAGGTATAAGATTTGAAGTTAAATATTTGTGATTGTTGTATGTGGAGTTATAAGGTGTGGAATTTAAAATATAGCATAGGTTCTTGATGTATGTATTAACAAAATTTAGGGATTCATAAGGTTGAAAAGAGTTGAATTTGTTATGTGTTCTAGTGCATTATTTAATTATGAAATTAAACTAGGAAATTGAAACCTAGTTAATTGACACCTTGAATTAGAAGACATACACATGAGTTAGGGTTTGAAGTTGAAGAAAAATTGTTTTATTATGTGCCTTGACTATTGATAGGAAGTGTATGGATTAGAAAATCAATTTTATGGATAAAATTGATGCTTGAGTTTCATGATTGCTTTAGTGGAGTTCATTGAGAGTATTGCAATTATTGAGGAGATATTTTCTATTGCCTTGAGAAGAATATTGTTGGTTACTTGTTGAGTACATTGCCATTATTTGAGACCATATAGGAGATCATTTGCTAGTCACTTATGGATACATTTGTCTTTCATTTGAGGAGATAATTATTGGCTATTTGAGAGCTCTTTGCTTGAGGGAGTTGTGCTTGTTTCTTGAGAGCTTGTTGAAATTGCATGAGGAAGATGTTATTCAGAACCTATTGCTATCACTTGTGGATATTGTCATTGGTTGGTTAAAGTCCTCATTTTTATTTCTTGGAGAGGTTTTCATTAGAGAGCTCATTTGCCATATATTTTAGAGTTCATTGTTGAGCATTGTTATCATCCATTTGAGAGAGTATTTATCATACATGGTTTATTTTATTGTTGAGCATTGTTTTCATCCACTTGAGAGAGTAGTTGTCACACATTGTTGAGATCATTATGGATCATTTTTGTCATCCATTGAAGAGTACATTGTCATTCATTGTTGAGTTCATCATTGAGCCTTGCCTTCATTGATTTTTTGGATGACATTTGAGTGCTACTTGAGCATGATTGATTGAGCCTTTGAGAAGGCTTTTGGGATAGAATTTTTGGACAGATTTGAGGCAGCTTTTATGCATGATTGAGTGAGCCTTTGAGAAGGATTTTGGGACAGATTTGGGATAGCATTTGAGCAGCATTGTTTGAGCCTTTTTGTGAAGGCCTTAAGTACATATTTGGGATAGCATTTGAGCAAGATTTTTTGAGCCTTGTGAGAAGGCATTGAGGCAAATTTTTGAGCAGTGAAAGAGATAGAACATAAACAAAAAAATATACCAACATCAATTGCCTAGCTGAGAAGATCAGTGAAGAGCCCACTTTATCAGATAAGGATTGCCTAGCTAAGCAGATCAGTGGATTGCCTAGCTGAGCAGATAAGTGGATAGCCTAGCTAAGTAGATAAGTGGATAGCCTAGCTAAGCAGATTAGTGGAGCCCACATGAGTAGATCAGGATAGCCTAGCTTTGAGGCGATCAAAGTAATTATTTGTATTGGGATAAGGATCCCTATTTCTTTATGAAATATTATAAGGATATTATCTTGTGGACTACCCCACATTGGAGTAACCATGTTAAATCTTGTGTCTCAATTATGTGTGGTGATTTGTGCACTGGCTTACTATTTCTATCTATGTCATTAATGCACAAAAAGGCTCAAACAATATTGGTATTGGCTTACTTTTACTTTCTTTCCAAACCAATACCAACACCATTTGCATAGCTAAGCAGATCAGTGAAGAGCTCACTTGAGTAGATCAGGATTACCTAGCTAATAAAATCAATGGATTGCCTACCTGAGAAGATCAGTGGATAGCCTAGCTGAGTAGATCAGTGGATAGCCTAGATGAGTAGATTAGTAGAGACCACCTGAGTAGATCAGGATAGCCTATATTTGAGTAGATAAAATTAATCATTTTAATTGGGATTAGGATCCCTATTTCTTTGTGAAATATTATAAGGAGATTATCTTGTGGACCACCCCACATTGGGGTAACCATGTTAAATCTTGTGTCTCAATTATGTGTGGTTATTTGAGCACTTTTTTACTATTGCTATCTATGTCATTAATGCACACTACTATATTTGGTTATTGCAATTAAGGACACTAATTGATATTGGTTTGGAAAGAAAGTAAAAAGTGGGAACTATATTGTTCACCCCCCCTCTCAGTATAAGCTTGTGTTCTTCACATCAACTTGTTTTAGAGTTATCCTTTGCCCATAGTGAAATTTTATTTTCCTGCCCTTTTTGCCCTCCAAACATCTTATAAATTGGATTCCTTATTTTTCAACCAAGTTTTAACCAATGAATTCTTTGGATATTCTAATTGTTGATTTTCTTATTTACTCATGCTAACAAGTGCCTTTTTGTTGCAAGTTGTTGTTTCAATATTATGTGCTTTGGTGTTTGCTACCCTTGGGGATTGAGTGGAGGAGTCTTGAAAATTGGAGAGATCAACCATATTTTAGTGATTCTTCCACTTATTCATTAATTCTTTGCTTTCTCCATCAACTCATCAAGTTTTGCATTTACATTATTTGCTTTGCAAGTCTATTTTTTGTTGTTTTGCACTCTATTTTTTGTTGTTTTAGGGCTCAAAAAGGGCATATGAACTAGATTCATACCTAACCCATATAGGGAATGAATTTGGTAATCCATATTTATGATCCCTTTTATAGGGCATAAATTTGGTAAATTAGGGCTTAGGAGCAATTTTTGCATCCCAAAATCTTGATTCTACATTTGTATTTTAGTGTTTTTTTGTGTTCATCTTATTTGCATTATATTTCACTATTATCTATCTATTTTACTTTGTTTGTGCATTTTCCAAAGGTCAAATATCATTTTAATTTCAAATGGTGAGCTAAAATGACCAATGAGGCTTGATTTTTGTGCCTCCAAGCTAAATCAAACAATGACCTAAGTAAGTGCCCAAACATTGATCAAATTTTCTAGGGCTTGTGAAGTTATTTTGCAGGTTTGAAGTTGTTGGATATTCTAGATGTAAGATAAAGCTTGGATCAACCGTTAGATTAGATAAGTACCCTAATACATATTTAGGCTATTTGGTGTTTGTTTTTATTCATTTTTATCTAAAACCTAGATTACAAATAAATAAAAAACATCTAATTAAATTTCTAGGTATTTGAAAGAGTAAAAAGCATATAGTGTGCATCTAGGATTTTTATCTTATTTGTGTATTCTCATGGACCTTTACTCAAAGACTTTATTTTTCAATCCTAGCCTTAGATATCATTGAGTCAAAATAATCATACTAGGGTTAGTCCTTGCATTTTTGCATCTTGTGTGTCTTAAATTGTTCTCTCATTTTCATAGCTTAGTTTAGAAGGACCAAACAATAGGTGTATGCTTAATTGACACATTAAACATTCCCATCCTAGACTTAGAGCGAGTCCTAAAACCATTCTTGGTGAACCCTTTTCCATTTTCCATCAAGTGTAGAGAATATAACACACCCCTATGGTTCACCTCAGCTCCTGGCGCATCCAACCGAGAACCATATGTGATAGGGAAATTTTTCCCCTCTACACCCCATTATTTTCATTAAATTGGATCCAATACATTTAGTGTGCATTTCAAATCACCCAAACTCTTCATCCCCACTATTTTCTCCAAAAATATAGTCTTCATTGCTACCATAAATGACCTAATGAGATTCATATTCCTCTATTGTCTCTTTTTCATTTTGTTTCTCTTTCTCTATAATAAGATTTTATGCACACATTGTCTTTATCATCATTACTACTAGTAACCTGGGCTATCTACCTTTTCCCCATGTTTTTCCTCTTTCTTGTTTCTACCTTTTCCTCCACTTTTTTTATAACTCCTATAAACATTACCTTTTCTCCCTTCAACTTTGTCTCATAACCTTTCAAGAATTGTTTATCTGTATTCAAGCACACTATAGGACTATTGTCCATTTTTTCTTCTTTGTTCTTTAATGGACTTAATGTAATAACCTTTCTACCTTTCTCAATAGTGTAGGTGTTCACCCTACCATCATGCACTTCTTTTCTATAAAAATATAATGGTCTTCTTAAAAATACATGACAATAATATATAGGTATAATATCACATAGTATCTCATATTTGTAAAAACCAATTTGAAATTTCATGAAACATTGTTTAGTTACCAAATTTTGATGCTCTTTTTGCAACCTTTAGACTCTATATGGATTTGGGTGTTCAATCCTTTTCAACCAAGCTTTTCTACCATATTCATAGAAACTAAATTATTCATACTTCCACTATCCATAATGACCTTACAATACTTGCATCTTAATTTGCATATGGTTTTAAAGGACTTCTTTGCATTGGTTCATACACCTCCTTAGCTAGTTTTAACAATATCCTTTTCATCATAAGTTACTCTCCTTGTTCTGGTTCCTCCATATGCTTTGGTTAAATAGTATTTTCTTCATCTATTTGTGTAATCTAGTTATGAGTTTTCTTTCCATGCCTATTGGTATGCTATACATGAGGACACTCATATACTCTATGTCCTTCTTCCAAGCATCTATAACACTTTCTAGTAAAACCAGATGATTCACCCTTTCCTAGGGTACTTTGGCTGAAATCACTTTGAAAGGTACTAACTTCTCCTTCTTTCATATGTTGTCATCTACCACTTATTGATTGTTCTCTTCCTCTACAGAACTAATATCTTCCTCTCAAAGCATTTTGTTTCTTGTAAGTCATTTTTTCTTCTTCCTTGAGGGCATATTGATATGCCTCTTCAACTATCCTAATTCAAAGTATACTAATTTCATCTTGTATAGAAAACATTATCCTATTAATGTATCTCACTATTTTTCCTTATCATCTTCAATATGACCAACTCTTATGGTCAACTTATAGAATAATTTTGTATACTCTTTCACTCTCAACTCCTTTTGCTTGAGATTTTGGAGTCTTGTAAACAATCCAATCCACTAATACATGGGTAAAAATTTATATTTTAATTTAGACACATACTTATCCCAAGTCTAAATTTTATGTTTCTCTTTTTGTTGCCTTTCCATTTGGACATGATCCCAGAAAATCAAAGCATGTCCCTTTAGTCATGTGCATGCAAATTGATCAATTTTAGATCCTCTATAGATTCCTAATAAAAAAATATCTCCATGTTATTTATGCAATCTATTAGTTCTTTTGGGTTTAAAAATACATTAAAATTGGGAGTATCCATCTTTGGTTTACATCCCATGCTTGATATTTCTTGAATCTATTATTACTCTAGTTCCTCTTGTTGCTCGTCATCTTGAGCTTTCATGTGACTAGTTTTATCCCCTTTACTATCACTTAACTCCTGAATATGAATGCCTCTCATTTGGGCAGTCTCAATTGTAGTTAGCCTTGAGATTTTCCTCTTAGTTTTTCATCTATATCTATTGGTTGAGGTGTTGAACCATACAATCTTCCTCTTCCTCATTATGTCATTTACCCTTCAATATAGTTTATATGCTTTTGAAATTAAACTAACTCTAATACCAAATTATGCAATCTATTTAGAGAGGGTCAACTAAACAACAATACCCACTAACAATAAAGAATTCATTTTTCATTAGCACCCATAGTATAATATTTAGTTTCATTTTGATTTGCACACTCTAGATGGTTTTTAATGAAATATCATTGAAAAAGGCATTGATCTATTGGAAATTCTGAGTAGATAAGTTGTCATTGATGTCAAGAGTGAGTGGTCATTGATGTCAAGATTTTAGCACTAGTCAGTGGTAGTTTCAATGGGTAGCATCAGTTTTAGGTTCTCTAGTTTTAGTTGATCAACACCCAGTTTCAGGAAGTCAGATGAGGTCTAAAGTGCAAAAAGCCCAAGTGAATAATATTATAATATTTTTTATAATATTATAAAGGGAATTTGTAAACTAATTATAATTTAATTAATATAATTTTTATTATAAATTAATTTATAATTTAATTTACTTAAAGTTATTTAAATTAATTTTGATATTAGTTATAAATATTAATTTATATTAATTTTTTAACTAACCCTAAGGAGGGTTATCAAATTATAATTCAAATTTTTGAAATTCGAATTCCAAGCGTCGATGTGGGAGAAAATTTCCAAACATGTATAAAAGGGGGGAGCATCCCACCTTAGAAAATTACCATGCCTTCGATTTTAATTAACTCTTATCATTGTGAATTGTGTTGCATCTAAGTGGAAAGCGTTGTGGTTTTCATGGGAAGTCAACGGTGTACTAAGGCATAAGTTGAAGGAAGTGTTTCTTCCTTCATGTGGGCATAACTAGCCCACACAATGGACTCCCAAGCACTAAGGCACTTAGTCTTGGGGAGACGGCGGATCGAATCATGCCGAAACCCCCTTTTGGAAAAAGTAAGAGATGCATTGAAATTGAGCGCCGAAAAATTTGGAAGGGTTTGTTAAGCATTTGAAAATTATTTTTTATATTTTATTTGGTTTGTAAGGTTGTAAGGGGAGTTATAAGGGTTGTGCAAAATTAATTTTTTAGTGTTATTTGCTTTGTTTTTTGGAAAGGGTAGTAAGGTGTTTTAGGAAGTTGTGTGGTGTTGGATATTATTTTAAGTTGGATTTTATAAGGTGTATTCAAGGAATTATTATTTTTCATGTATGGTTTGATGGTTGTTAATTTCAAAAGGGAGAAATAAGGCATAGTTGAGCTTTTAGTATTTTTGTGTCCAAGGAATATTTGAGAAAGTGTTAAGAGTGAGTTTTTGTCATCTAACCATTGAAATTGGAAAGAAGAAATTGTGATTTAAGACAGGTTTTCCAAGGGTACTTCTACATCAAGCAAAAGGTATGGGCATATTCTTCCTAATGAGTGATTTTTGAATGTTGTGAATGCAAAGTTGGAGTGAAAATGATTTTTTGGTAAGCTTTGTTGAGTGTGTGTTGAATTGATGCTTTAATATTTTTTGTAATAAAGAGTTGTTGGTAAAACCTTTTTATAAGCATTGTTGTTGAAGTGATTATGATGAGTGAACTTGAACTAGGGTTTGAAAATATCATGATTATCATTGTTATGTGAAGATTATTTATAAGTAGGATGCTTGTTAGAATTATCATAGAAGGGAGACATTTTTCGCAGGACTGCCCAAACTACCGAACTCGTTTCGGCCATATCTCACTCATCCGGACTCGGATTGAGCTGAAATTTTGAGGGTAGATGCCTGAAAAACCCTAGAACGTCTCCACCAATTTTCATATCATTTGGAGCAACACAGATCCTAGCGCATCCCTATGTGTGAACGACATATTTGGCAAGCGGCTATGCGAGGGTTTCATCCGGGTTGAGTGCAAGCGGCTCCGGAGGTTGGTTTTTAGGGCCTTCGGGCCCTAGCGGCCAATATTTTTGTGGTTTATGCTCAATATTTTAGCAGGAAATGTTGCAGGGGATACAAGATGGGTTAGAAATTTGTCTTTCAACAGATCATACTATGAACTTGAGTGACAACGGCTTCCAATTTGCTGCACAAAAGAAAAGTGAAAACCATACCTTTCCACGGCGTCTAGGGCAAGGATTAAAGAGATCACGAAACAAGTTTCAAGCGGTTGATCAAAAAATGGCTCATATCTCAAGTGAATCTGGTGCTAAGGTGCACCCACAAAATAATTCTATTGTGAAAACCCCTATCAAGGGTAAGAATTTCGAAGACTCGGTCCCAAAAATGAATTTTAGGGATGCCCTTCGTGGTGGACAGCCTCGGCCCAATGCTAATATCAATATTAGGGCTTCCCATAAACCTCTAAGAATGCCTAAGATTGATCCTAGGAAAATGGAGTCGAGGATGTCTTAAAGCGCTGATGGAACTCCTATTGTTAAGCTTGATATGGGTAACATTCAAACTGGCATTGAAGATTTGGAAAAAAGAGGACTAATTTGTCGGTTCGTGGGTTTTCGTCCGAGTCTATCTGCTTTCAAAGTATGGGCTGCAAAAAGCTGGAAAACTAAAGGTGAGTTACAAATCTCTATTTATCCAAATGGTTATTTTCTTGTTTTATTTGCTAATAATGAAGATAGAGAGAAAACTTTTCAAGGGGGTCCTTGGTTTTTTGGAAGGGCGGGGCTTTTCATGAAGCCCTGGCATACTAAATTTAAAGCCGAAGAAGAGATGCCTTCTATAGCTCCCGTGTGGGTTAGACTCTTTGGCCTCCCTATTGAATTTTGGAATCCTACTATTTTTTCTTCAATTGGAAACTCTTTAGGAACTTTTATGATGATTTGTTGATTGTACTCAAAATTTTGAACATATTATTTATGCTCGGATTTGTGTTTTAATGGATTTTGACAAACCCCTACCTAAAAATATCACATTACAATTTGGGGAAGACACTTGGGAGCAAGTAGTGGACTATGAGAACATTCCTTTTCGTTGTAGAATTTGCCATGAATATGGTCATTTGGCCGGTGCTTGCCCAAATAAAATTCCTGATCAAAAGAAAGAAGATATAAACTCAGCGAGGTTTCCAAATACCTAAGAAGAAGAACACTCAGAAAAAACCGGTTATGAAGGATCAATCAAAGTCATCTGCTAATATGTTTGAAATCCTTTCCACAAATGATGTCCCAAGTGAGGAAGAGGAAATAATGGAAAAAGAAATCTTAGAAACACAATTTAAATATGAAGGGAAGAACTCGAGAGACAAACCAACAAATCAAAGGTTTTCAACGAGAAAAAAAAGGAGAAAATTTACACAAGAAAAACAATATTTCAAATGTCAAAACTTCAAATAATGGAGGTCCCAATATAGACTCCGTTGAACCATCTAGTAAAATTTTGGTTGTGTACGAGCATTCTTCAAGGTTAGAAGCCATCTCGAGATTCAATTGGAATAAGTCAAGAAACGAGGGAAAAAAAATTGAAGATGGATTCTAATCAAAAAGTAGGTCGCAAGACCAATCAATATCATATGGTAAAAGAAGGTGAAAAGCTTGTAGAGGAAGGTAAGATTAATGCCCTTCCCAACTTTTTTAGCCCTGGTATTAATGAAGATCATCACTTGGAATATTAGAGGACTCAAAGGGAGTCTTTCAAAACAAAATGAAATTAGAAGAATGATTCGGGTAAATCATCCACATCTTGTTTTCCTTCAAGAAACAAAGATGTCAATGGAGGATATGGACTTAATTGTCGGTAAAATTTGGCCAGTTGGAAAAGTGGTTTCCCTCGGTTCCCAAGGGACTTCGGGTGGCATTGCTTGTCTTTGGGATCCAAAAGAGGTAGTTATTCACCATATGGTTGGTGGTTGGGGTTTGTTGGCTATAGCTATTCAAAGTAGACATTCCAACCAGATTATGCTCTGCATTACTATTTATGCTCCGACTTCTTTGGAGGAAAAAAGAAGACAGTGGAAGGATATTACTCATATTATCTCTCATTTTCCTAAAGCTTGGATCTTGATCGGAGGAGATTTCAATACCATCCTCTCTCTGGATGAGAAAAGGGGGAAATAGAAATTTGGACAAAAGCAACGACCTCATGAGCGAATATATTGCAAACCTCCATCTTGTGGATATCCAACCGAGATAATGGCCTTATGACTTGGTCTAACGAGAAGGCAAGGCTTAGCTTGTATAATGGAGAGATTGGATAGGTTTTTGCTCTCTGAAAATTTCTTAATCCATGGTCACATTCCTAAAGTGAAGACTCTTAATAATGTTGGTTCGGATCATTGGCCGAGTCATGGTGGAAATGTGGAAAACCAATGTGAGTTTCTCTCCTTTTCGTTTTCAATTAATGTGGCTTAGAGACATTTCCTTCGGACCTCATGTGCAACAATGGTGGAAGGAAGGTAAACCTAGGCATGGGACTAAGATGTTCTATTTTGCCAAAAGACTGCAATACATTAAATCCAAAATCAAGACTTGGAGCTGGAAAGAGTTTGGGGATGTTCATAAAAAAAACATGAAGTTATTGCTCATCTTGAAAATTTGAATAAGAAAATCCGTTTAGATGGCCTCACGAGAGAAGAGAAGTGCGAGATGAAATTAAACTCACAACTCAGTTAGAGGAATGGGAAAAAAGAAAGAAATCTTATGGAAGCAAAAATCTAGAATTCAATGGCTCAAAGAAGGAGATCGAAACACAAATTTCTTCCACAAATCTCTTCTAGCTCGAAGATCTCACAACTTTATTTCTTCCTTAAAATCAGATTATGGAGATGTTGTTTATACTTGGGATGGCATGAACTCTATTGTTGTTGATTACTTTTCCAATATTTTTTTTGCTACTCCCCTTGACTCAGCTTCACAATATAATGTTCTTCAAGCAATCCCTTCTCTTATCACTTCTAAGGAGAACTCTATTTTGATTGCTCCTGTTACTATCAATGAGCTTCAACAAGTAGTTTTTAAAATGCAAAAAGGGAAAACCCCAGGTCTGATGGTTTTCCTATTGAGTTCTACCAAGAGTTCTGGGATATCCTTCATGTTGATTTAATAGAGGTGGTGGAAGAAGCCAAGCAAAAGAAATTTTGAAGGTTATCAATAAAACTTATATTACTCTTGTTCCAAAAGCTCAAGAGGTTGATCATATCTCGGCTTTTAGACCTATTGCTTTATGTAATGTTCTTCTCAAAATCATTACTAAAATCATGGCAGAAAGGTTGAAGCCTCTTTTGCATAAGATTATTTCCCCAGAGCAAGGGGGTTATGTGGAAGGACGTCAAATAGTAGATGAGATAGTTCTTGCTCGGGAAGCCATCCATTCCATGGATATGCAAAATTCTCCTTCCATGTTCATTCGGTTAGACTTATCCAAAGCTTATGACGAGTGGATTGGCACTTCCTTATCAAAGTTTTGAGGCAATTTGGTTTCTCTAAGGATTGGATGGATTGGATTATGGGATGTATCTCTTCGAGTTTCCTACTTAGTTCTTATCAATGGCAGGCCTTCTCGGTCTTTCCCGGCTTCCAGAGGTATTAGGCAAGGTGACCCGCTATCCCCTTATTTATTCATCATTCTTGTTGAATGCTTGGGTAGGACTATAACCAAAAAGAGGGAAAACAAAACCCTTGAGGGAGTTACCATTGCTCATGGAGCTAGACCTATCTCTCATCTTCAATTTGTGGATGACTCTACTCTTTTAGGTAAAGCTACTATTAAGGAAGCTTCTAATATTAAGAAAATCATTAGCTATTTTTCTAAGGCTCCTTGGGCAGTTGATCAATGAAGACAAATCTAAAGTTATTTTCTTTCATCTGCTCTGCTAGACGAGGGAATCCATGGTCTTGGATAAACTAAGATATAAGAAGACCTCTCTTCCAATCACTTATTTAGGTATTCCCATAAATATTCAAAGGCAAAAAAATAAAGATTGGAATTGGTTGTTGGACAAAGTCAAGAAGAAAATTGGAAAGTGGACCAACAAGTGGCTTTCTTAAGGGGGTAGAATCACCTTGGTAAAATCAGTCCTTCAAGCTATTCCTATTTATGTTTCTTCCATTTTGAATATCCCAAAGGTTGTTCTTCGAGAATTGGATCAAATCGAGTCATCGTTTCCTTTGGAGTGGTACTAAGGAGAAAAGAAAATGGGCCTTGGTGAAATGGGATACTTTATGTCTTCCTAAGAGTGAAGGGGGGTTAGGATTACGGTCTTCAATTAATAACAACAAAGCTTTAGCTGCTAAATTATATTGGAGGATGTTGCATAACCCCAATGCTCTTTGGGCCAATAATCTCCGTGCTAAATATCCTGAGAACAAAAGTCCTGAAGACCTTGTTCGCTATCAACTTCCTACC
Source organism: Wollemia nobilis (assembly GCA_028583015.1). Lineage (NCBI taxonomy): Eukaryota > Viridiplantae > Streptophyta > Pinopsida > Araucariales > Araucariaceae > Wollemia > Wollemia nobilis. The sequence continues at coordinate 2,696,405 of JAQPPZ010016967.1, read as the reverse complement.
AAAGGTTCTCCCATTTTAGCAGTTCTTAAGGCTTGGTGAGGATTTGATAAAGAAAAAATTATTTTGGATCATTCATAATGGTCAACATGCAAATTTTTGGACAGATTCTTGGGATGGTCACAAGCCTTTGATAACTCAGTTTCCCGATTGGAGGCCTTGGATGGAGGAGCTTCACCGAGCTAATTGGATAAAGGTGGCTAATTATTGTCGGTACCATATTGGTAATTCAAAGGTTGGTAGATATTGGATCCCTATTGAGTACTGGCCTATTCAAATCCCGAGAAAGGCAAAGACAAGATATCCAAGGCATCCTTCATATGAGATCCCTCTCTTGGTCCCATGAAAAAGATTGTTTTGGATGGAACAACACTACTAAGGGTGAGTATTCGGTTGCTCAAGGTTATTTGACCTTATGCCATAATAATCCCAACCATTCTTCGACATATTTTCTCGATTGTGGGCTCAAAAGCTCCGGCCTAAGGTGAGGTTCTTTAATTGGCTTTTATTGCATCGTAGGGTGCTTACTTGGTGAGCAACTTATGAAGCGTGGTTTTCATGGCCCTTTTAGATGTGAAATGTGTGAAGAGAATGTAGAAAATATCAACCATATTTTTATTGAGTGTACTTTAGCCTCCGAGCTGTGGAGGAGAATGGCCACTTTACTTGGCTTACAGTGGTCCAATTTTTTTACTTTTGAACAGCTTTGGAGGGATTGGCCTAATCAAGAGGGTGTTGATCATTTTATTAGGCGGTTAGTTTGGATGGGTTCTACCATTCTTCTTTGGAATATTTGGAATGAAAGGAACAACCAAATTTTTAATCAAGATAGGAAGGATATTCACTATATTTGGCAAAAGACCATAGCCAACTTAGTTGAATCAGTCCATCATCTCCTTAATCACCCCCAAAACTCCCACCAAATATGGGATCAAGTGATGCAAAGATTGAAGATTAAACCTTCTAAGGGCAACCAACTTAAAGGGAATGTGAGTATTAGTAAGATGGATAGGAATAGAAATTGGCAACCTCCTCCTAAGGATTTTGGAAAAGTCAATCCTGATGGAGCCTCTAGAGGGAACCCTGGAAAAGCCGAGTGTGGGAGGAATTGGTAGACTTTCGGATGGCTCCCTGGTTTTTACTTTTCTTGAGAATTTGGGTATTCTTTCCAATAACCTTCCTTGAGGGGTATGGTATCCTCGAGAGGCCTTCGAGGAGGCTACTAAGGTTGGATGGGAAAAGGTGTTAGTTGAGTCGACTCTCAACTTATGATTAATCTCTTGAAGAATCCTTCTAAGAATCATAAGGTGGATTGGAGAATAAAAAGAATTATTGAGAAGATTCGGTTAATCCAGATGGGATTTTTGAAAGTTGATTACAATCATGTGGTCGAGAGATCAAAACAAGAGTGTTGATGCTTTAGCTAATTGGGCTTTGGACAAAGGTGATCTTACTTGTTATGGCCACCCTCCTATATGGTGGGCTTCTCAAATTAGGGAAGCTCTTCTTTCTATCATTTCTTTGGATGGCTCCAGTTATGAAGGTACCTAGTTTCTTCTTGTTTTTTTTTGCTTCTCTTTGGTTCATTCAGTTTTTTTAGTTCCCTAGCTCATTCTATTCTTTATTTTGTTTCCTCTGTTGATTCTTGCCTTAATAGTCTTCTGGTCTAGATAGGTCATTGTTTTGTTCATTTTTTATTTCTTTTTTTTTTTGTTTTTTTGTTTAGTTTTTTAAGGTGGGTGGGTTTTTTTTTTTGTTTTGTTTTTGTGTTCTTTGTGTTGTTTTTTGTTGTTCTTGTGTTTTTGTTGTTTTGTTTTTTTTTATGTTTTTGTTATTGTTCTTGTGTTTTTTTCGTTCTTGTTCTTGGGTTTCTCTTTGTTTGTGTTATTTCATGTTTTTATGTGTGAGTGTTTTCTATGTTTTTTGTTTTTGTTTTTGTATGTTGTTGGTTGTTTTTTATTTTTATTTTTTTAATTTTTTAGGTTTTGGTTGTGTTTATTTTTCATGTTTTTTTGGGTTATGTCTTTGTAGTGTTCTGTTGTTTTTGTCTTGTTTGTGTTTTGTTATGTGGTTCTTGTGTTTTTCTATGTGGTTTGTGTTGTGGTTTCTTTTATCTTATTGTGCGTGTTTGGTTGTGCTTTTGTTTTTGACACACTCAAGGAGCATGTTTTTTATTTTATTTTATTATTTTTGTTGTTATTTACTTATTTTTAAATTGGTTTTGTGTGTTTGTTTGCTCCTTGAGTATGTCAAAGGTGGTAGGCCAGGTCCGAGTCCTGGGCGTTTTTGGCGGAATGGATACCCCTGCCTCCTTGGGTCTTACCCGAAAGTGGCATCCCTTTTGGGATGTTTTCCACAAATAAAAAAAAAAAAAAAATTATTTATAAGCATTGTTGTTGAAGTGAATGGTTGAGTGAAGAACTTGAACTAGGGTTTGAAAATAACATGAGTATCATTGCTATGTGAGATTTTTTGATAAGCATTGTTGGAAATATTTGAGTGAGTATTCATATGCTTTGACTAGGGTTTGTGAGCAAGGATTATTTTATTGAGTGATTGGTTGAGTATATTTGATTGAGCCCAGTCAAGTGGATATGTGAAGTGATATTTCAAGTTCTATAAAGCAAATTATTCTATATTCTAAATTGATTTGATAAAGAGGTTGAGTGTTGATGAGTGTGAAACATATTGAGTCTCTAAAAATTCTTTGTATGTTTCTATGATAAAAGAGAGATTGAAAGTGATTGAGAGTTTGTGAATGTGAAGCATATTGATTCTCTAAAAATTCTCGATATGTTTCTAAAAGAGTGGTTGAAAGTGATTGAGCATTATGGTGAATGTGAAGCATATTGAGTCTCTAACAATTCTCTTTATGTTTCCATGAGATTGGAAAAGTTCTAGTGTGGACTTGTTGAGTAGATTTGAGGCAAGTCTTTGAGAAGACTTGTGGAAAAATTTGTGTGAGTTGTAGAATCTTACAATACAAATTAAGAGTAGAATTGGATAAGTTCTAGTGAGGACCTATTGAGAAGATTTGGACAAGTTCTAGTGAGAACTTGTTGAGCATATTTGGATATGTTCTAGAGAGGACTTGTGGACAAATTAGTATGAGCTTTTGTGGAAGCTTACAAGGTAGAATTGAGATAAGTCTTTGAGAAGACTTGTGAGCAGAGTTGATTGATTGATTTATTCAAACCTTGAGTTAATATTTGGGGCAAATCTAATAGATTTGATTTGAGATTTATTCAAGCTTTTTGTTAAAGCTTGAGGATAGAGATTGAGGATATATTTGTGCTAGATCGAAGGACTATTTTTAGTGTAGATCAAAGGAAAAATATTGAGGACATATTTTGGTATATATTTAAGGATAGGTTTGTGCTAGACCAGAGACAAAGATTGAGCAAATTTATGCTAGATTGAAGTATTGTGTTTAATACATATTTAAGACAAAGCTTTGAGGGTGATAGAGTATAGAGGACGATAGTCTCCAATGGATAGAGATCCATTATCTAGGGTAGTGAGGATAGGTGTCTTCAGTGGATAAATATCCATTAGCCATAGTAGTGGGGATAATAGTTCTTCTAGAATATCATGAGTCAAAGCTAAGGAGAAAGAGTTCTCCTATGGATAGATATCCATGAACTTGATTAGGGAATTGGTGTTTCCTTTGGACAGAGGTCCATAAATATTTTAATAGGAAAAGGATTCCCAAGATATTAATTGAGAAAATTTTAGTGAAATATTTTCTCCGTGGAGTAGCCCACATTGGGTGAACCATGTTAAATTGGTATCTCTATTGTGTATGGTGATTTGTGCATTGCTTTAATTACTGTTGTTGATATTGTTATCTATACATTTCATAATATTAATTGAGAAAAAAAAGTAAAAAGTGATCTTATACTGTTCACCCCCCACTCAGTATAATCTTGTGCTATTAAATTGGTATCAGAGTTGGTTCCTTTGGAAAATTTTTAACAACTTGAAGGAATATCTTACAAGAACACAAATGGCAAAGAAAGGAAAAATTAGAACCATGAGATACAAGAAGAAAAGAACACACATGGTCATGAAAGAAAATGAAGATGAATTCAATGTTGTTGTTTTGGGAGGAATAATGGAAATAGATTCAAGAGATGAATCAAGTAGTGGAGAGATAACCAAATTGATAAATTTTTATACAAGATGTAGGAAGATAGGTCACCTTGCAACTCATTGTTCACAAGAAGGTGAAGAATTTTTTGTTTGTGATCAACTCGATCATTGTGCAGGTTATTGCAATGGTTTTAGTAGCAGTGAAGATAAAGATGATACTTTTAGAATTGAAGTTCTAGAGGATGGTTGAGAAAAATATAACAGGGACAATCAAAACGGGTATGAAGAAGAAACTCTACTTTGGAAAATAAAATAAATTGAAGACCAAAGAAAAGATAAAATTTTAGAAAGAGAAGAGGAATTCACTCTTAAGGAACTTGTTAAGTTAAAAAGGGAGAACCTAGAATTAAAGGCTCAAATACAAGAGGATGATAAATGTAATACAAAGCTTTTACAAAATCTCTCTGACTTGAAAGATAAGGTTGAAAGGGAAGGAGAGTTGAAAAATGTATGATTGAACAATCAAAGGTAAAAGTGCTATAATATGAAATACTTATTGTTGATCTCAAAGAAATAAAAATGGAGAACTCATTATTAAGGTTTCAAGCTCAAGAATATGAGAAAACAAAAGCAAAGTTTCTACAAGAGCTTACTAACTTTAAAATTAAGGTTGAAGAGGCAAGGAAAATGGAAGAAGGTATGGCTGAAAAATTAAAGACAAAAGATCTAGAGTGTGAAATATTAGAACATGAGATAGTTTCACTAAGTATGGAAGTGAAAGACTCTAAGGACAAGCTACACAAATTTTAGAAAAATTCAAATACCTTTGATAGGATTATCAATGCACAAAGATCATTAGTCACCAAAACAGGACCTGGTTTTGAAGAAGAAAAAGGGAAAAAGGAAGCAGAAAAAGGAGAATCAAGCTTAAGCACCAAAGAAGAAGAAGCTTCAAAAGAAGATAGTAAAAGAAAGAGTGAGACTTCTGAGGATAATTTGGATAATAGAAATTTCAACAATGAAAGTAACAATGCACAAATGAGAAACATATGGAATAGGTTACAGCAAAGGGAAGAAGATACTAAGAGATCAATGGATTCAAGGTAAGGTTTCTTCAATGGACGATTCTACTCATGTCACAGGTTTGGGCATAAGGCTTCATAGTTTAGGACACATGAAAGAAAAGAGTATGGAAACTTCAAGAACAGGTAGCTTTTCCATAGGTATTGCAACTCATGTAATCATTTTGGTCACAAGGCAGTGAATTGCAAGGTACATAACAGGAACAAAGATGACTTCACTAGGAGAAATCCTTGTTGGAAATTTTGAGTCCTCTAAGTCATAGTTGTCATTGATGTTACATGGTAGAGTTATCAAGCATATCAAGGAATTCAGAAATAAATAAAGTTGCCCAAGTCATCCAGGAAAAAGCTTCATCAATGAAAAAATCAAAGGAAAAAGACTCCATAATATTTTAATATTATTGGGAGCATAGGTTAAATGATTGGTTTATAAAAACCCAATATGGGTTATTGCAAAAGTTAAAAAGGAGGTTTAATAATTATTTATAAATCATTTAAATTCACAAGGAATTTAAATTTTATAAATAATACCAAGTTTGGGCATTAATACAAGGTTCTAAGGTTTTATTAAACCTAAGGTTGGCTCTTTAAGACAAAGTTCTAAGGTTTATTTTAATTTATAATATTTATATTTAAAATTAAATTTAAACTTATTATAAATTAATTCACTCCGACGTCGAATTCATTCGAAGCACCAACGTGATTATAAGGAATGCAAAAGGCATTATATAAATGCCAAACAAATTCATTTACCAAGCATCCCTTACTATTGTTTTCGAAGTGCATGCAAAAGAGATTTCTATTTCGAAAGCCTTACAATTTTCATTGAAGGTTAAAGATGTGAAGATTCAAAAGCCCTAAGCGTAAAGGCTAGCATGGCCTAGTGGTATGTTGGCTTGGTTCTAAGGAGGAGGTTCTGAGTTCGATTCATGTGAGGTCTAGTTTTTGGATTGCAAGGAAGAAGCGCTCTACACGCTTGTTTTTCGGAGGTTCGTTGTTCGAAGATATTACATGGTGGACATGCCCTTTTAGACACATCACGGTGTGTGGCCAAATTATGGCTTGGATGCGGCTAAGGCATTGGGAAGAAAATAGTTAGGGGATCGAATCCAGTCAAGGGCAAGGCAAGTAAATTTAATTTTTGTTTAATATTTTATTTTCTGCCAAGGTTACCTAAGGAGAAATAAGGTTATGGTATGCCCTAGGAAAGATAAAGATTTCTGTTGATTTTACTTGTGGAAATATATCATATATATCATTGGAAAGCTATTTTTGAGAGCTACTTGTTTAGATTTCTTTGAGTGAGAAATAAGGTGTGTTCAAGAAGATATTTTTAGTTTTATCAAGGAGTTACAAAAGAAAGTTTGATTCATTCTTTTGAGGAATTATTTCTTACATGAGAGGGTTTGGTGCATTTTTATTGAGTAGGATAATAAGGTGTTATTGAGATATTATTTTGATTATTGTGTTATTACTAATGACCTCTAACCCTTGTTGAGATTGGAAAAATAAAGTGTGTTGAGTGTAGCAGATTTAGTGGACAACTCATAAGGCATCAAAAAGGTATGGCCAATATTATTCATTGACTTATGTGGGTGATTGATTTCTAAAAATATCTTTGGAGAGAAAATGATTGATTGTGGTTAACCTTTTTGAGAGTTATTGGTTTAATTCTTCAAGGTTTTCTGAATTGAGATTTGTAATTAAACCTTATTTATAAGCATTATTGTTGAAGCCCATTGGTTTTGCAAAGAACTTGAACTTGAGTTAGAAAATAACATGAGTATCATTGTCATGTGAGATTTATTGTTGAGCATTGTTGAAAACATTTTGAGTTGGTTGATACATGCTTGGACTAGGGTTTGTGAGAAAGATTTGATCCTTGAGGTGATTGGTTGAGTAGAGTTGATTGAGCCTAGTCAAGTGATTGTGTGAAGTGGTTGTTCAAGTTCCATGAAATAAACTATTCTATATTCTGATTTGAGTTGATATTGAGATTTGAGAATAGAACATATTGAGTCTCTAACAATTCTCTTTATGCTTCTATGATATTGATTTGAGTTGAGATTAGGATTTGAGTATAGAACATATTGATTCTCTAACAATTATCTTTATGCTTCTATGAGATTAATTTGAGTTGAGATTGAGATTTGAGAATAGAACATATTGAGTCTCTAAAAATTCTCTTTATGCTTCTATGATATTGATTTGAGTTGAGATTGGGATTTGAGTATAGAACATATTAAGTCTCTAAAAATTCTTTTTATGCTTCTATGAGATTGAGTTGAGATATTAATTGAGCATTAAGTATAGAACATATTGAGTCTCTAACAATTCTCTTTATGATTCTATGTGATTGAACAAGTTATGTGTGGACTTGTTAAGTAGATTTGAGGTAAGTCTTTTAGAAGGCTTGTGGACTGATTTTGTGTAAGATTTTGTGGAATCTTGCAATGCAGATTTGAACAAGTCCTAGAGAAGACTTATTGAGCAAATTTGGATAAGTTCTTTGTGAGCTTGTTGAGTATATTTGGACAGGTTATGTGTGGACCTGTTGAGCATATTTGGACAGGTTCTGTGTGGACCTGTTGAGAAAATTTGAGTAGGTTTTGAGTGGACCTATTGAGCAGATTTGAGCAGGTTTTGAGTGAACCTATTGAGTATATTTGAGTAGGTTTTGAGTGGACCTATTGAGAAAATTTGAGTAGTTTCTAAGCGAACCTATTGATCAATAATTGAGAAGGTTCTGAGTGAACCTATTGACAAATATTTTGAGGTGATAGAGTATAGAGGATAGAGTCTTAGTGGATAGAGATCCAACATCTAGGACAATTGAAGACAGATCTTCTGACTAAGGATTCTTCAAGTGGAGAGAGATCCACCAGTTAGTGCAGCAGAGAGATAGTCTTCTAGAAGATCACTATCCAGAACAAAAGGGGAAAGAGTTCTCCTGTGGAAGAGATCCATGAACTTGAGATTAGGGTATCAACACCTCCTTTGGACAGAGGTCCATAAATATTGTAATTGGGAAGGATTCCCAAAGAGATTATTTGAGAAATAGTTAGAAGAAATATTTTCTCTGTGAAGGTAGTCCACATTGGGTGAACCACGTTAAAATTTGTTTCTCTATTATGGATGGTGTTATGTGCATTACTTTGAGTATTGCTATTGATATTGCTATCTATACACTGCATAATATTAAATTGAAAAGAAAAGTAAAAAGTGGTCTTATACTGTTCACCCCCTCCTCTAAGTATAAGCTTGTGTTCTTCAATTTGTGTCAGAGTGGTTTCCTTCAGAAGAGTTTGACAACTCGAAGGAAAAGCAGTCTAAGAATACAATGTATCAAACGGATCAAAAGGATAGGTTCTTCAATAATGCAATACCAGTATTTGATGGGAGTGACTTCTTGTTTTGGTGTGTGCTTATGAGATTTCACCTAATGGCATTTGGCAATGAATTTTAGGATGTAGTGGAATTTGGATATGATTCAGGAGCCAATCCTCCTACAGATAAGGAAGGTAAGCTTCTAATGCATGCAAATTCAAGAGCTATGAATACAATTATAAAAGGATTGTGTAGATCAAAATCTATGAAGGTTATGGAATGTAAGACAACAAAAGACATGTGGGATCTATTACATACCATATATGAAGGAGATAAAAATGTCAGGAAGGCTAAGATCAGAAATCTCAAAGGATAATTTGAGAACCTAAGAATGTGGGATGATGAGAACATTCATGACCATCTCATCAAGGTTGATGAACTCATACATGAGATGAAAGGTCTTGGAATGAAGGTTGATGAATCAGATGCTTGTGATAATATATTGAGAACTCTTCCAAAAAGGTACAGTGAAAAGTTTTTTGCTATATAAACATCAATTGATAGTGATTCTTTGACAAGGAATTCTTTACTTGGCATGCTTACTATGTTTGAGATAAGAACAAAAGATCTTATTCCTCCAAAAGAAGTTACGTTCAAAGTGGACAAAAATAAAAAGGGTAAGAAGCCAGAATCAAGCAGTGAATCTTCTAGTTATGAAGAAGCTAAGTATGGTAGAAGAGATAAAGGTTCCAGAAGACCCATAGATATGAGATCTATTAAGTGCTTCAATTATGGAAAGTATGGAAATTATGCAATAGAGTGCAAAGAGCCCAAGAGCAAAAATGAAGAAGAAAAATAGGATCACAGGTATAGGGAATCATAAAGACATAGGTACCAGAAGAAGAGTAAGGATGAAAAAAACAAACAAAGGAAGAAGTTCTTCCAAAGGCAAAAGAGAAGCTACTATGCAGATAATGCAAGTAAGTACTCAGTTGATAGTGATACTAGTTTTTTTAGACAATGATAGAGATGAAGTCTTATTTATGGTTGAATAAAAAGATCCAGTTAAGAAAAAGACTCCAGTTATTCTCAAGTGTTTTAGATGTGGTAGATTTGGAAATCTTGAAGATGATTGCACAAGGGATGGTTATAGTTTCAGTGATGATGATTTTGAAGATGCACTTGATAGACCAGATAAAAATCTTCTAATGGCATTAAAAGAATAAGTGAGTGATCCTATAGAAGACAAGCCAAAAGGAAGTAATGATATGGACAAAGGCAAACAAATAGAGGATTATTTAGTAGAGAATGGATATGATCTCAAGGGAGAATTTATCTATGCCTTTGACACAGTAAATAAGGTAAGAAAGCAACACTCTAAGCTTGAAATATAATTTCAAGAATGTGATGAAGAAATATTATTGCTCATAGAGGATCTAGAAAAGTCAAAATCTAAGGCAAGCAAGTTCAAAGATAAGTTAGAAGCAAAGATCTTGGAATGTGAAAATTTAACACAAGAAGTGGCCCTATTAAAAGAAGATCTAGATGATTCAAAGAATAAGCTATACAAGTATGTAAAAATTGCAAAGAGTGTGGATAAAATAGTCAAGATACAAATAAGAGCAACAAACAAGACAAGTCTTGGTTCCAAACAGGTTCAAGAAGACAAGTTAACTACCAGTTCTAAAGACACTTCATAAAAAGAGGATAATTCAAAATAGGGTTTCTCATATGAGAGCAAAAGTGAAAGTGAAACTCCTAAGGATGAGTTAGATTGCAGTGAGTCTAGTAGAAATAGGGACAATGAATAAATAATATTTGTATGGAACAACAATCATAATAGGTCAAAAGGAACTAGAAGACCAATGGGGTCTAGGCAAGGTTTCTTCAAGGGAAGATGTTTTTCATGTCACAGGTTTGGGAACATGGCTTCACAGTGTAGGATGCATGAAAGACATATATATGAGAAAGGATAGCTTTTCCATGGATGAGAACAAGAACAGGAATAGGAACAGGAACATGAATGAGAATAGGAACAAGAAAATGGATGAAAACAAGAACAAGAACATGAACAGAAGTGATGACAGGAACAAGGATGATGACTTGGAAAGAAATAGTGAGAGGATTCAGAAAACTCTAAAAATAAGAGAAAAAGATAATACAAAGAGCAGTGCTTTTGGGGAGTAGAAATACTCCCACCCCAGAATTAACCACATCATGTGAATGTGGGTGAGGGGCTAAGCTAATAGACTCATTCTTAGCCTCGAGCCTCAAAGGTGACCCTTTGCCATTGATGTCAAAGGGGGAGATATTTGTGTATTGGGGAGAGATTTGTTATGTGGAGAGATTTGTGTATTGGGGAGAGCTAGGGGGAGCAAAGTCCCAGGGGGGAAAAAAAGAAGGTCAGGTTTCAGTAAAAGGATAAGGGTTGCCATCAATGACAAAGGGGGATATTTTTGGACATTTTGAGTCCTCTAAGTCAGAGTTGTCATTGATGTCACCTGATAGAGTTATCACTCATCTCAAGGAATTCGACAAGAAATAGTCGCCCAAGTCATCCAGTAATCAGCTTCATCAATGCAAAAGTTAAAGGAAAAAGGCTCCATAATATTTTAATATTATTGAGAGCACAAGGTTAAATGACTGGTTGATAAAAACCTAAGATGGGTTATTGCAAAAGTTAAAAAGGAGGTTTAATAATTATTTATAAATAATTTAAATTCATAAGGAATTTAAATTTTATAAATAATACCAAGGTTGGGCATTAAGACAAGGTTCTAAGGTTTTATTAAACCTAAGGTTGGCTCTTTAAGACAAAGTTCTAAGGTTGATTTTAATTTATAATATTTAAATTTAAAATTAAATTTAAACTTATTATAAATTAAATCACGTCAACGTCAAATTCATTCGAAGCATAGACATGATGCTAAGGAAGGCAAAAGGCATTATATAAATGCCAAACAAATTCATTTACCAAGCATCCCTTGCTATTGTTTTTGAAGTGCATGCGAAAGAGATTTCTATTTTGAAAGCCTTACAATTTTCGTGATGGTTAAAGTTGTGAAGATTTGAAAGCCCTAAGCGCAAAGGCCAACGTGGCCTAGTGGTATTTTGGCTCGGTTCTAAGGAGGTTCTAAGTTTTATTTGCATGAGGTTTGGTTTTTGGATTGCAAGGAAGAAGTGCTCTACGTGCTTGTTGTTTTTTGGAGGTTCATTTTTCGAAGATATTGCATGGTGGATGTGCCCTTTTAGACACGTCATAGCACGTGGCCCAACAGTGGCTTGGCTATGGCTAAGGCATTGGAAATAAAATAGTCGAGATATTGATAGAATAACATAGACCAAATAATCAATATGCCAACATTAGGATTGATAAATTAATCAACCCTACTTATAGATTACAAAATAGAGTTGCTAACGGAGTTAGCATAGAATGTGCTAACAACTAACAACTTAACGTAGGTAGAGAAATATGAACTAACCAAACCACTAACCTAGGATATTTAGTGATTACCCTAGGATAGAAAAATAAATATCTAGATGGTAAAGGTAAATGGTAAAATATGAATGTAAATATTCTTTTACCTAGTGGAGTAAATGGTAAGTATCCCAAGTAATGGAATATTACTCTAACATCCCCCCTTATTACATTATTTGGGTAATACATACATATCCCTCTATACAACAATATTTGGGTAAAGTAAATAGTTGTCCCAATACAGTGAAGAATATGTTGATCTACTGGTTCTTTGCTCTGTCACAGTGCTCTGGATACTTCTAAGCAAAAAGTGGGTCATTCCTCACTTTGTCTTCACACCAACGAATGTCCTTATGTTAATCACATCATTCAACCGATTTGCATGGGTAACCAACTGCTAAAATATCTAGGTGTAGTAGAATAGATCACTTCATACAAGGTTCATTCATTTACAATATGAATTTGCAAAATATAAGGTAGCTAAGGTGTCAGTTGTTGTCAAAAATGCACCCTTATATGTTCCCCCCTTTTCGTTGCAAAACATAGTGTAATTAATTTTTGAATAAAGTGTGACTAAGGTGTCGATCAAAACCGAAAATGTATCCTTATAAGTCATCTTCCCTATTTACAAAAATTAGTGAAGAAAAGAAATGGATATCCCCCCTCGATTGCAAATAGTGTGCAACTCAAGAGTGTTGTGAAGGATTTTACAAATATGGCCTCCTAGGCAATTTTTACATAACAAAAAGTCGCTCCTCTTGTTACAAGTACTTCAAACACATAGAATTTGCTATTTATGAAGCCTAAAAGAGGTATAAGCACCCCTTATTGCAAGGTCTTCAAACAAAAAAACTTATGCTATTTATGAAGCCTAAAAGAAGAGAGAGAAAATGGTGTTGTTGACCAAGGGACACATGTGTTTTCCCTCTACAAAACCGTTTTAGCAATTTAGCACTCCTTGTGCTATCTTTGAATCAGAAACAGAATCAGAATGAGACACTTCACAAGAAAGATGGCTTTTGTGTTTTGCCTTTGCCATTTTAGTTTTGCTTGTTTTGAAACCAACACTGAATGGTGTCTTGGTTGTCATTTTTACAATTTGTGCAAAACTATGCTTTCTAGGCAATATGATCAAAAAAGTTCACCAATTTGTCCTTTCTTATTGTAAGTACTTCAAGCATGATTGCTATTATGAAGTCTAAAAGAAAAGATTTAATGTTGATGACTTAGACTTTTCTGATTGCCTTTACAAGTTTTATTTCCCTCTTATCAAAATCTATGTGTGAAGGAATAAAGGAATTATCCCCCCTTAGTGCAAAGGATTGCAACTTTTAAGGTTCCTTATTTTCAAAAAACTTGTTCTTTCTTTTGATTACCCTAAAAGAGTACCAAAATATAATTCACTCAAATAGATATTTAATGGCACCTGCCTTAACACCCTTCAAAAGGATGAGAAGTTGGAGGAAATTAATCCAAACAAATAAGAGTGAATTAGGGGCTTTGTTGATTTAGGAGAGAATATCAAGTAATTTTGGCTTTAAATTTGTGCAGGGATTTACACAAATTTGTGAAATTTTGGGGTTTAGTGTGTTCTTGATTCTATGACTTATAATTGCAAAAGAAATAATGCAATAATCAAACAAGAATACCCACAAAAATCTTATCACCTAGGTGTCAGATGCAACCTAAAATGCACCTAATTTGCAAATAAAGGTGTCGAGTAAAATCGAAAATGCACCTTTTAATTTTTGCAACAAAATGTGTGTTTTGTGTTGTGCAAAAAATGATATTTTTATGTCTCCTACTTTGTTTTCCAATTTTGAAAAAGAAGTACAATGTTGTCTTCTCCCCTGAATTTTGCAAAATTAACAATTTTGAGCACTTCTTCATTATGTGCTAAAGTAACAAGGTTTGAGAAGTATATGAGTGTGTCTAATTTGCAAAAACATTGAGGCTCTTATATGTCTGATATCTCCTTGTTTGTGAGAAAACAAAAGCACTCTAAAAATTTGTAAATTTGCAAAAAAAATTCCCCCAAAATTGATTTTTAATATATTAATCTAATTAATTCTAGCTAATTTAAATTAATAATAAAATTCGTTTCATAAAAAAATCACTTAATACAAATTTAAAATGATTTTCATATAAAAAAAATTAAATTATTAATAAAATTAACTAAAAAATAATTAAAAAAATAAAAAATCTTACCTTAGTTTTTTTTATTTGGTGCCTTTGTAAAAAAATAAGGCGCTTGGCCTTGACGGGAGTCGAACTCCCAACCTCCTTGTCGGGCCGTGCCTTGTTTAGGGCTAAATCTCCAGTCGGTAGCTAGCCCGACGGAGATATTGGGGAGGAGACTTCATCTTGAAGCCTCCCCTCCCTAGGGCTTGGATCGCGTGCCTTCGCGTGCTCTAAAGATTTTGTTTAAAAAATATTTGGGACTTTAGTCCCACATGCACCATGAAGGTGCATGTAAGTCGTTTAAAAATGATGTCGCCCATATAAGGACTCGATTTCCTGCAGGCAATCTAAGTCCTTTATCGTCCTTTTGTTCATTGCCACATCACGGCTAGTCAGCTCAGGTGGCACATGGCTAGTCCACCACATGTCAGGTCCGGTGACACATGGCTAGTATACCATGTGTCACGTCCATTGTCATCCTATTGTCGTCTAGTGGTTTTTTGCCATGTGTTCTTTCTCATCCAAGTGTCTTGTCCATGTGGTGCCTGCCACTTGTCCTGTCCAGGTGGTGCTTGCCATGTGTCTTGTCCAGGGGTAGTGCCACGTCATCACCTTGATATCTATGCACGAGGTCATGTTAGCCTGCCATGTGTCATTGATCTGGTCATCAGATAAGGAGGGTGCGCCTGTTCTCACTTTTTGGTCATCGGTGATGGTTTTTCAATTGGGTCTATCTTCGTCAGATCGTGTTGGTGGTCGAATCTGGCGGAGGGTGCGCTTGCCCTCGCTGACTGGTCCAAGTCATTGAGGATCATGCAAGTGTCAGATCCCTTGACAAGGATGTCCCTCTGTTAGTGTTTTTTAGACTCGAGGGTGCTCCTGCCCTCGATTTTGGGTTTGGTCCCCACCTGGGATGGCGCTCATGCCCTCCCGACTATGCGTTGGACCCACGGAGGTAGCACTAGTGACTGTCGATGATCGGATGGCCTCCTGCCCTCATGAATCTCGATCGTCAATGACCTGCATCCCAATAGAGGGTGGTCGTGCCCTCTATCATGCAGGTGTTGCATGGGTCACCTGATGTTGGCGGGTTTAATAACCCTAGCCTAGAGATCTGTGCCCGATGACATTGGCCTGTGGGCCCTCTCCCATGGCCACCCGATGATGTGGGCCTACAGGCCCTGCTTCCTGGGAGCTACCTTAGGATCCATGCAGGTCCTGAGGTCCAATAGGGCCCTCGAAGACCGTGCTAGGTCTAGGTCGGGTGGAATGAGCAGAGCTCATATTAGGCCACCCAACTGCGATGATACCAATAATAGAATAACATAGACCAAATAATCAATATGACAACATTAGGATTGATAAATTAATCAACCCTACTTATAGATTACAAAATAGAGTTGCTAATGGAGTTTGCATAGAATGTGCTAACAACTAACAACTTAACGTAGGTAGAGAAATATGAACTAACCAAACCACTAACCTAGGATATTTAGTGATTACCCTAGGATAGAAAAATAAATATCTAGATGGTAAAGGTAAATGGTAAAATATAAATGTAAATATTCTTTTACCTAGTGGAGTAAATGGTAAGTATCCCAAGTAATGGAATATTACTCTAACAGGGATTGAATCCCGTCGAGGGCAAGGCAAGTAAATTTAATTTTTGTTTAATATTTTATTTTTTGCCAATGTTGCCTAAGGAGAAATAAGGTTATGGTATGCCCTAGGAAAGATAAATATTTTTGTTGATTTTCTTTGTGGAAGTATATCATATTATATATCATTGGAAAGTTATTTTTGAGAGCTACTTGTTTAGATTACTTTGAGGGAGAAATAAGGTGTTTGCAAGAAGATATTTCTGGTTTTGTCAAGGAGATCCAAAAGTAAGTTTGATTCATTCTTTTGAGGGATTATTTCTTGCATAAGAGGGTTTGGTGCATTTTTATTGAGTAGGAGTAATAAGGCATTATTGAGATATTATTTTTATTATTGTGTTATTACTCATGACCTCTAACCCTTGTTGAGATTAGAAAAAGAAAGTGTGTTGAGTGTGGCAGATTTAGTGGATAACTCATAGGGCATCAAAAAGGCATGGACAATATTCTTCATTGACTTATGTGGGTTATTTATTTCTAAAAATATCTTTGGAGAGAAAAGGATTGATTGTGGTTAACCTTTTTGAGAGTTTTTGGTTTAATGCTTCAAGGTTTTTTGAATTGAGAGTTGTGATTAAACCTTGTTTATAAGCATTGTTGTTGAAGCCCATTGGTTGTGCAAAGAACTTGAACTTGAGTTAGAAAAGAACATGAGTATCATTGTTATGTGATATTTGTTGTTGAGCATTGTTGAAAAACTTTTGAGTTGGTTGATACATGCTTGGACTAGGTTTTGTGATAAAGGATTTATCTTTGAGGTGATTGGTTGAGTAGAGTTGATTGAGCCTAGTCAAGTGATTGTGTGAAGTGGATGTTAAAGTTCCGTGAAACAAACTATTCTATATTCTGGTTTGAGTTGAGATTGAGATTGGAGAATAGAACATATTGAGTCTCTAAAAATTCTCTTTATGCTTCTATGAGATTGATTTGAGTTGAGATTGGGATTTGAGTATAGAACATATTGAGTCTCTAAAAATTCTCTTTATGCTTCTATGAGATTGATTTGAGTTGAGATTGATATTTTAGAATAGAACATATTGAGTCTCTAAAAATTCTCTTTATGCTTCTATGAGATTGATTTGAGTTGATATTGGGATTTGAGTATAGAACATATTGAGTCTCTAAAATTTCTATTTATGCTTCTATGATATTGAGTTGAGATATTGATTGACCATTGAGTATAGAACATATTGAGTCTCTAACAATTCTCTTTATGATTCTATGTGATTGAACAAGTTATGTGTGGACTTGTTAAGCAGATTTGAGACAAGTCTTTGAGAAGGCTTATGGACTGATTTGTGTAAGCTTTTGTGGAGGCTTGCAATGCAGATTTGAGCAAGTCCTAGAGAGGACTTATTGAGTTGTTTTGGACAAGTTCTATGTGAGCTTGTTGAGCAGATTTGGACAGGTTCTGTGTGGACCTGTTGAGAAAATTTGAACAGGTTCTGTGTGGACCTATTGAGTGGATTTGAGTAGGTTCTGAGTGTACCTATTGAGAAAATTTGAGCAGATTTTGAGTGAACCTATTGAGTAGATTTGAGCGAGTTCTTAGTGGACCTGTTGACCAAATTTGAGTAGGTTCTAAGTGAACATATTGAGTATATTTGAGAAGGTTTTGAGTGAACCTATTGATAGAGCTTTGGAGGTGGCAGAGTATAGAGGACAGAGTCTTAGTGGATAGAGATCCAGCAGCCAGGACAATTGAAGATAGATCTTCTAAGTGAGGAGTCTTCAAGTGGAGAGAGATCCTCCAGTCAGTACCATAGAGAGACAGAGTCTTCTAAAAGATCACTAGCTAGAGCAAAAGGAACAAGAGTTCTCCTATGTAAGATATCCACTAACTTGATATTAGGGGATCAACATCTCCTTTGGATGTCCATAATCATTGTAATTGGGAAGGATTCCCAAAGATATTATTTGAGAAATATTTAGAAGAAATATTTTCTTTATGGAGGTAGCCCATATTGGGTGAACCGCATTAAAATCTATGTCTATTGTGTATGGTTTTCTGTGTATTGCTTTGATTACTGCTATTGATACCGCTATCTATACATTGCATAATATTGAATTGAAAAGAAAAGTAAAAAAATGTCTTATATTTTTCAACTGCCCCTCTCAGTATAAGCTTGTGTTCTTCAATCCCAAGATATTTGCACCTCCAAGGAATAATAACATTAAGTATAAGTGCAATAATTATGGACATACAACAATGTTGTGTAGAGCAAACATTCCAAAATCAAGTATGAACAAAAATAGGAAAAGGAATATGGACATGAATAGGAATAGGAATATGGACAGGAATAGGAAAAGGAACAATAATATGGACAGGAACAAGAACATGAAAATGAATAGGAATATGAATATGGATAGGAATAGGAACATGGACATGAACAAGAATAGTCAAAGGGATCAGAAGGATCAGATAAGAAGTAAAGATGACAAAGGTAAAGACCAGTGTTTGTTGGGGTTAGAAATACTCCCATCCCAAAATTGACCACCTCAAGAGGAGGTGGGTGAGGGGCTAAGCTAAGAGACTCATTCTTAGCCCTAAGCCCCAAAGGTGACCCTTTATCATTGATGTCAAAGGGGGAGAGATTTGATTAAGGGGATAGATTTGGTTTATTGAGAGAGCATTGAGTTAGGGGGAGCAATGTCCCAGGGGAGAAAAATAGGAAAAAGGTCAATTTTTTGGTAGAAATAATTTGGGTTACCATCAATGACAAAGGGGGAGATTTTTGGACATTTTGAGTAGACAAGTTTTCATTGATGTCAAGAGTGAGTGGTCATTAATGTCAAGATTTCAGCACCAGTTAGTCGCAGTTTCAGTGGGCAGCATCAGTTTTAGGTTCTCCAGTTTCAGTTGATCAAGACCCAATTTAAGGAATTCAGATAAGGTCTAAAGTGCAAAAATCCCAAGTGAATAATATTATAATATTTTTATAATATTATAAAAGGAAGTTTTAAATTAATTATAAATTAATTTATAATTTAATTTACTTAACTTAAAGTTATTTAAATTAATTATTAATTAATTTTGATATTAGTTATAAATATTAATTTATATTAATTTTTTAACTAACCCTAAGGAGGGTTATCAAATTATAATTCGAATTTTTGAAATTTGAATTCCAAGCGACAACGTGGGAGAAAATTTCCAAATGTGTATAAAAGGGGGGTGAAGTAGGGAAAAACGGTGCACCAAATGATGTAAAAAAATATGTGTATCTAACCCATATCGCTTATGAGCATAAAAAAGGAAGCATGCATGTGAAAAGGAAAGAATACCAAACAAAAGGAAATGAATTAAAGCAAGTATTTTCTCATTAATTTGTTGGATCACATCCAATATTACACAATAGTACCTTTAGGTCTCAAAAGGTGATATAATTGTTACAATATTGGGTGCCCAAAGAACAAGTCTTTCACGAAATCCAGGTGTACATCCAATGTTTCTCCATGTACCCACAATCGAGGCAGGCGATCCAATGTTGTCGTTGCTTGTATCTAGGTTCTATGATGTCTGATATTGCTTCCCAAAGCCTTCTAAGGACCTGCACATGCACACAAGGAAGCAAAATAGGTCAAATAGCAAGGGTGGATGGTGAAAACATGAAATCCCCATAGGGGCAAAATAGCGCATATATTAAAACTATGTCAAAACATGTCCAAATGACTTGAAAATTTGCAAATATGTTAAATCAGATGTTTTGGAAGGATATCACCCAAAATATATTTGAAATTGCATCCGTAGACCCCTCGATTTAGTGTCGTCCGCCTGCAACCTACGAAGAAGAAGACAAACAAATCCTGAACCTAAACATATCCAAAACTCATGAATTTTGTCAGTATGCATAAATTGACATTTCAAGATAACCCATATGATTATATTTTCAAATTGGATCCCGGATCCACCTACATAAAATTGGGGTGCCCGGATGGGCCCTGCGAGCCTATGAAAACTTAAAAATAGTACAACTTTTCCATTTTAGCTCCAAATGAAGTGAAATTTTAACTGTAGAATCATGGCATAATGTAGAAAATAAATAACTAAAAATAGTAAAGAAGTTGTTTAATAATTTACCTGCATCCCAGGGAGGATGGTGGTGACTACAACTTTTTGGAGGGCTCCCTAGGAGGGGAAACCCACCAAAACCGGCCACTTTCAGGTCCAAAACCACTGGAAGATGCTCTTAAACAAACTAAGGTGTTTTTTCATCAAATTTTGTGAATAAATTCACCCATATTAAAAATTTACGCTCGAATCACCTTCTTGAGGTCACCCGAAAGCCTCCTTAGAAAAAGAGAGATTTTGAGGGCAAAAAAGGTGCAATAAGATGGGGTGAAATATTGGTAGCACTTCATTTCAGATCCTATAACTCCTCTCTATGCTTTTGTGTGTACCATGTATCCATTTTAAAGGTAAATTGGGCTCAGGTGCAAAAAGGTATGCGAGGGCATGTGTGGTAGGAGGTGCCACTTGTCAAATAGGAGGCATGCACAAGGTGTGGAAGAGAATATCCCAATTTGGCCTTCATCAAGATGGATATCATAATGATTCCCTATCCTCTACCTCGCATGCTTTTTTTGGGTGGTCAAATGGCAGTTTCTGGGTGCCATTTGGCAAAAATTTGAATTTTTTTGAGTCAAACTTCACCACCATCCCACCCTAGGACGAGGGCTCACCACCATCCCAGGGTGGTATGGTGGGAATATGCAACCATCCCAGGGTGGGACGGTGGTAAAATCTTGGGCCAAAACTACCCAAAATTGGGTTAGTAGCCTCCAAAATGCCTTACGGAGTGGCTAGAACCATTATGAGCCTGCTTAGGGCTGCCCAAGGGGCCATATGATGTCAATTTGATCATTGTTTGTGTGTTATTAATCGGATTAAACATATTTTAGTGTATACATATGCCCCTTTTGAGATGCATTGTGTGCAGCACAGCACTGAGAAAAAATAGATGACCAAAATGTGGAATGATTAAGGTTACTCGATAACCTAACCAACTTTAGATGCCCCAATCATGAAAAGGGCGTGTGTTCTTGAATCCTTGCTTTTGACTCATTAAATGAGTGTGCTTATGCTTGAACATTGTCTGTCATGAATTTACAAGGCCTATGACTTCATTATGCTAGTAATGTCAAGCATTATGATGTGATTTTGTGTGCTTGTTTGTTGCCCCAAGTAGGAGCATGATTGTCTTCATCGAAGATTCGTTGAACGAATGCAATTCGCATAATTGAGTGTGTGCTTGCTGATTTGGACTGAGTATGACTACACCCTCAAGTGACGAGTCACTTGACCCAATTGACTTGTGTTATGGTTACCTTCAATTCTGCCCCTTGAAGAATAGGGCAATTTGGAGAGGATTTTGGTGACTTTGTTAAGTTTGCCTGGAGGAAAGGAGCTGAAAAATGCATACCCAGGGGGTGGTCTGGCCACAATGGAATTATTAGGGCATGAATTAAAAAAATTTCCATCCCTCATAGGATCCTCATGGTTGCATTATGATCTGTGTCAAATTTGGACCCAATTTGAGCTATTTTGGTATAGTTTTGGACCTATTTTGGGTCATTTTGAGCTATTTTGGCCCATTTTTGCCACCACCATCATAGGTTGGGACAAGGGCATGTTCTACCACCATCCTAGGGTGGCACGGTCAGAAAAATGTGCACTTATCCCACCCTAGGATGGTGGTGACCCCTGCATATTTATATAAACCCAAAATATGGAAGTTAGGCTCATTTGTGTATGTTTTCTTTGGCAGTTTTAGAGGTGAGGAGTAGGAGAGTGATTTCAAGTAGCAAAGCACTATCCAATTCATCCCATAGTAACCATGATTCAACAGGCAGACTCATCCAGTAGAGGATCCGGTGAGAGACAGGTATGACAAGTCTCTCTTATTGCATTTTCCTAGTGTTAGGAGTTGATTTTCTTGTTTTTATAGTATGTTTTTGACTTGGAAGCATATCACACTAAATTGTAGGTAATTAAACCTAATTTATGAAATATGTACAAAATTTTATGTTTTACTCATGTTTTTGTGTGATTATATTGCATTTTGTAGATCAATTTTGTATTGTTTTTGCTATTTTTGATGGCCTGAAAGGCCTTTTTGAGCCCAATTTTTTGGATTCATCCCTAGGTGGAATGGCTAGTGTGGGCTGGTCATAGGCCATCCCTTGATGGGCAGCCATAGGATTGGGGTCCATTCCTGGGAGGTGAAGAACATAAGCTTATACTGAGAGGGGGGGTGAATAGTATAAGACCTCTTTTTACTTTTTCCTTTATACTTCAATTCAATATTATGCGATGTATAGATAGCAGTATCAATAGCCGTAATAAAAGCAATGCACAAAACACAATCCACAATAGAGACACAACAATTTACGTGGTTCACCCAATGTGGGCTACTCCACGGATAAAATCTTTCACTAAATTTTATCAAATCAAATTTTGGGAATACCTTTCCCGATTACAATGTTTATGGACACCAACCCAAAGGAGACACAAATCCCCTAGCTTTGTTCTAACTGGTGATCCTCTAGAAGACCTCTGCCTCTGCTACCCTTAGCAAATGGAACTCTATCCACAGAAGACACCTATCCTCCCTACTCTGGCTGGAGACCTCTGTTCTCAACTCTATCACCTCCAAAGCTGGTCCTCAAATTTGCACTAAACATAGTCCTTCGATTTAGCACAAAAGTCCTCATTCTCTTTCTCTGATCTGCACCAAACATAGTCCTTCGATCTGGCACAAATGTCCTCGAATCTGCACCAATCTCTATCCTCAACTGGTCCTCAAATTTTGTTCACAAAAGTGGTTCACAAGCTTTCACTAAAGCTTGCTTGATCTTCACCCAAGTCTTCACCAAGACTTGTCTCAAATCTACTTTGCAAGTTCTTACTAGAACCTGCCCAAATTGCTTCAC
Source organism: Wollemia nobilis (assembly GCA_028583015.1). Taxonomy (NCBI): domain Eukaryota; kingdom Viridiplantae; phylum Streptophyta; class Pinopsida; order Araucariales; family Araucariaceae; genus Wollemia; species Wollemia nobilis. Next base: position 2,673,657 of record JAQPPZ010016967.1, on the reverse strand, counting down.
AAGCTCAAGAAAAACTTGCTCAAATCTGTGCAACAATCCCTCTCAATGACTTGTCCAAAACCATCAAAGCCTACGCACAATCATCGAACATCGCAAAAATAATGCACCCCATAGTTTTGCGCTTTTTTTCTCTCTGTGCACAAACTTAGCAGCACCGTCTTCATGCACTTTGATTCCTTGTGATCTCTCTCACTTAGACGATTTGACAAAATGCACTCTGTACACTACTATTGAATTTTGCACTCTGCTCTCGACGATCAAACTTCTCCCTTGCACTCTATCTGTGAATGTTGCACTTCGAACGCACACACAAAATCAATACTTTAACTCTTCAAACAGACCTTCTTTTATACTAATAATTTCAAGATCAAAACCTTGATCTTAGTCGGCTGCACAACCCTAAACTACATCGGCTACAAACCCTAATCTTCGTCAGCCCAAATTTAACTTTGTCGTCTTCACTACCTCTGTGGTTCTGTAGCTTTTCCTACAAAACTACATGTTGCAATATTGCGACACCTTTGCCTCTAAACACTTTCTTTTGGCTTTTGTAGCGAAATCGTGACACTTCTGCCTCTGCTGACATCATCTTCACTTCTGTCGTGAAATCATGACATTTCTCGCTTTCTCAACCTCTTCTCGGCTTGCACCCGTGAAAGTAGAACATGTCATGAAATCGTGACACTTTTTCTTCCTTGCACTCTTCTTGGCTTGCACTAGCGAAAACGAAACATGTCACAAAATCGTGACACTTTCGCTGCCTTATGCTTTTCTCTGCCTTACGCCTATGAAACTGGAACATGTCATGAAATCACGACGCTTTCACCTTCGAGATCTTCCTTCTTGAATTCATCTTGAAATCATGACACTTATTCTGTTGAAGACTTGCTTATTGTCTCTGTCATGAAAATGCAACACTTTCTGTATCCATAAGCTTTCTCTTCAACCTGTCATGAAATTGCGACACTTTCTGCATTCGTACTTCTTTTTAGCTTGTCACGAAATCATGACAGTTCTCATTTCAGACTCTTCCATTTGCTGCATGTAACGAAATCGTGACAGTTCTCACTTCGAGTTCTACAACATGTCACAAAATCGTGACACTTTATCTTGCTACTTTCTCTCTCTTCGAACTTGTCAAGAAATCGTGACAATTTACACTATGGACTCTTTCTTCTACATTATGTCATGAAATTGTGATACTTTTTCTTTTGGACTCCTTCTCTTGCAACATGTCACGAAATCGCAACTCTTTTTCTTTCGGACTCCTCCTCCTGCAACTTGTCTCGAAATCGTGACACTTTTTCATCCGTACAATCTTCCTTGCAATATATCATGAAATCATGACATTTTTGACTCTGTACATTCTCTCTCCTCTTTGAGTCGTGAAACTGTGACATGTCGCGATATCGCGACACTTTTCTAAAAATCTTTCTCTCTCCTGCCTAAGTCATGAAAATGCGACGTCGCAATATCGCGACAATTTTTCAAAAAGCTTTCTCTCTCCTGTTTAAGTCATGAAACTGCGACATGTCGCGATATCACGACACTTTTCCAACTTACTCACTTTTCCAACTTACACTTTTCTTTTGAACCTGTCAGCTTGGGGTTTGCTAGAGACCTTTGAAACTGTCATGCCGTAACCTTCATCAAAACAAATTATTTGACATCAAATCAAATTCCTTCAAAAGCTTCTTGTCATCAATGACAACTTAATCACTTGAGCAAATGCAATGTACCCAAAGTACCCAAAATTGCCAACAGGAGGAATGACCACAAACCAGCCTCAAAGAGGGGCCATTTTGAGTCTTTCTTTTGCATGTTTTTTTGGGCCCATGCGAGGCCATTTTGGAGTTGTATTATTGAGTTGCTTATCCTTGTCAGGTGGTGAGGAGTCGATATCAAGTACCTACTCTCTTTGATTCCATGAGGGATGCCTTGACCATAGAGGACTGGGAGTGGTTGGATGCCATCGGCCTCAAGCAGATGACTCGACTAGAGGCTGTTATAGGAGACCATGCATATCTAACTGCCCTGATTGATCAGTGGGATCCATGCACCAATACTTTCCACCTACCCACTAGGGAGATGACAATGATGATTGAGGATGTCTATTGGATTCTTTAGATTGTGATAGAAGGGCGATCGATCCACACAACACCATGAGATCGGAGACAAGCAGTGCTTGACAGGTACTTCAGTTATGATCAAGAGACGGCAGAGCTAGACTACTTTAAGGGGGGTATGCTAGTGGGATTCTGGCATGAGGTAAAGGTATTGGGGGTGAGGCATACACTACTCATGATGCTCATCTCCAATATGTTGTTACCTTACTCTTCTAGAGCGAGGTTCCCATGGAACCTAGTGGAGATAGTGTTTGTGTTGGTGAGGTGTACTGTGGCGGAGCCACTGGTGATGGCATGGGGTACTACACTATTGGCACAGCTCTATGATGAGCTGTACAAGATCCACTATCATCGACAAAAGGGTGTTGGGTGTAGCTTTTTGCTGTAGTGTTGGGGATGGTAGCACATAGTTATGGGGTGACCATAGGGGTTACCCTAGATGACGTGGGCATAGCTAGCATATAGGGAGATAGGATATGGCATCCTATGGTAGAGGGCTCAAGAGAGGGGATAGAGTCGGTTATTCGTATGTGAGGTGGCCTACTATGTAGATTTGTTTGCCTAACTCGGGGCAGGTCAGGTATTCTATAGGTCATACAAATATTTTCCAGAGTGGGCAGATGCTACTGTACAGCTCTACAGGGTGCGGTGATGCAGATATTTAGTTGGATGACATGGCACAAAGTGATAGTACTTCCCATTTTCTTACGTGATGTGAAATTTTAGGCTATGCTAGGGGTTGCCTAGTGATTCAGTGCCTTATCAACATCATGGGGATGAGAGGACATTGGCATTGCTGATGGTAGAGGCAGTGGCATAGGATACAGATCCTATAGTAGACATTCCAGATGTGGATGATGTTGGGACTACAGCGGAGTATGACGCTTGATGGGTGATAGGCTATGGGAATGGAGAGGGGCCATAGAAGAGGGTTGTAGCTAGGTATGCACATTAGGATGTTTCTAGTGAGGACTAGGGTGAGGTAGGTGATTGGCAAGGACACATGCGGATCTCCTAGACTTAGGAGATCAAGGTGACTTGGGGGATGATGATGTTTGGGATGAGGAGGTGCAAGAACCACTGATGGCACTAGGAGCTATAGAAGCATAGCTACAAGATGAGCTACTTATGGTGAGGTAGGAGAGAGATCTCCTATGTACATAGGTGCATGATGTACAGGCAGAGCTAACAACACAGCGAGCCGAGGTACAAGTGGCTCAGGCCGAGATAGCATATCCTTGAGCAAAGTTGGGATATCAGATCCCTACATGGGAGGATTATAGTAGTGGTGATATGACTAGGCTGAAGGCATAGATGGCATGGCTCCATTTTGTGGTGGAGACTTACCAAGCATGATGTCGACGGGGGCAGGCTTATGCGGATGAGCTAGAGATTGAGGTAGTGTGCCTTGGTGGGCATCTACAGGATGATGTAGATGCCAGTGGGTCCCACTGTGATCTCCACTAAAGTAAGGAAAAATAGTGCACCAAATTATGTAAAAAAATATGCGTATCTAACCCATATCGCTTATGATCATAAAAAAGGAGTATTTTCTCATTAATTTTTTGGATAATATCCAATATTAAATAGAAGTACCCTTTAGGGCTCAAAATTTTATACAATTTTTACAATATTGGGTGCCCAAATAACAATTCTTTCACAGAATCTGGGTGCACATCCAATGTTTTTCCGCATACCCACAATTGAGGCGGGTGAGCCAATGCCACCGCTACTTGTATATAGGTTCTATGATGTATTATATTACTTACCAAAGCCTTATTATGACCTGTACCTACACACAAGGAAGCAAAATAGGTAAAATAGCAAGGGTGTATGGTGAAAACATGCAATCCCCACAGGGGCAAAATAGCGCATATGTTAAAACTATGTAAAAACATATCCAAATGACTTGAAAATTTGTAAATATGTTAAAGAGGATGTTTTGGGAGGATATCACCCAAAACATATTGTAAATTGCATCCGTATACCCCTCTATTTAGCGTCGTCCGCCTGCAACCTACGAAGAAGAAGACAAACAAATCCCAAATCTAAACATATCCAAAACTCATGAAATTTTGTCAGCATGCATAAATTGACATTTCAAGGTAAAACATATGGTTATAATTTCAAATTGGATCCCGTATCCACCTGCATCAAACCGAGGTGACCGGATGGGCCCTACGAGCCTACGAAAACTTAAAAATAGCATAACTTTTCCATCTTAGCTCCAAATGACCTGAAATTTTAACTGTAGAATCATGGCATAATGTATAAAATAACTAATTAAAAATAGTAAAGAATTTTTTAATAATTTACCCTCATCCCAGGGGGGACGATAGTGACTACAACTTTTTGGAGGGCTCCCTAGGAGGGGAAACCCACCAAAATCGGCTACTTTTGGGTCCAAAACCATTGTAATATGTTCTTAAACATCCTAAGGTGTGTTGTAATTGAATTTGGTGAATAAATTAACCCGAATTAAAAAGTTACGCACGAATCACCTTATTGATTCACCCAAAAGCCTCCTTGGCAAAAGAGAGATTTCGAGGGTAAAAAGGTGCAATAATGTGGGGAGAAATATCAACAAAACTTTTTTTTAGATCCTAGAACTCCTATCTATGCTTTTTTTTGGACCATGTATCCATTTTATAGGCAAATGAGGCTCAGGTGCAAAAAGGCATGTGAGGGCATGCGTAGCAGGAGGTGCCACTTGTCAAATGGGAGGCATGCACAGGGTGTGGAAGAGAATCTCCCAATTTTGCCTTCATCAACATGGATTTCATAAGGATTCCCTATCCTCTACCTTGCATTATTTGTTTGGGTGGTCAAATGGAAGTTTTTGGGTGCCATTTGGCCAAAATTTGACTTTTTTGGGTCAAACATCACCACCATCCCACCCTAGGATGAGGGATCACCACCGTCCCAATGTGGGACAATGTTAATATGATAGTGTCCCAGGTTTGGATGGTGGTAAGGGCCAAAAATGCCCAAAATTGGGTCAGTAGCCTCCAAAATGCCTTATGGAGTGGCTAGAACCATTGTGAGCCTCCTAAGGGCTGCCCAAGGGGCCATATGATGTCAATTTGATCATTGTTTGTGTGTGCTTAATCGGATTAACCACATTTTAGTGTCTACAGGGGGAGCATCCCACCTTAGAAAATTACCATGCCTTTTATTTTAATTAACTCTAAACATTACGAATTGTGCTGCATCTAAGTGGAAGGTGTTATGGTTTACTAAGAAGTCAACGACGTACTAAGGCATAAGGTGAAGGAAGTGTTTCTTCCTTAAATTGGGAATCACTAGCCCATGCGGTGGACTCCCAAGCACTAAGGCACTTAGGCTAGGGGATACGACAGATTGAATCATGTCGAAACCCCCTTTTGGGGAAAGTAAGAGGTATGCATTGAAATTGAGCGCCAAAAATTTTGGAAGGGTTTGTTAAGCATTTGAAAATTAATTTTTGCATTTTATTTGGTTTGTAAGGTTGTAAGGGGAGTTATAAGGGTTGTGCAAAATTAAATTTTTGGTGTTATTTGCTTTGTTGTTTGGAAAGGGTAGTAAGGTGTTTTAGGAAGTTGTGTGGTGTTGGATATTATTTTAAGTTGGAGTTTATAAGGTGTATTCAAGGAATTATTATTTTTCATGTATGGTTTGATGGTTTTTAAATTAAAAAGGGAGCAATAATGTATAGTTGAGCTTTGAGTATTTTTGTGTCAAAGGAATATTTGAGAAAGTGTTAAGAGTGAGTTTTTGTCATCTAACCATTGAAATTTGAAAGAAGGAAATTATGATTTAAGACAGGTTTTCCAAGGGCACTTCTACATCAAACAAAAGGTATGTGCATATTCTTCCTAGTGAGTGATTGTTAAATGTTGTGAATGCAAAGTTGGAGTGAAAATGATTTTTTGGTAAGCATTGTTGAGTGTGTGTTTAATTAATTCTTTAATATTTTCTAGATTAAAGAGTTGTTGATAAAACCTTTTTATAAGCATTGTTGTTGAAGTGATTATGTTGAGTGAATTTGAACTATGGTTTGCAAAGATCATGAGTATCATTGTTATGTGAATATGTTTTATAAGAATTGTTGTTGAAGTGAATGGTTGAGTGAAGAACTTGAAATAGGGTTTGAAAAGAACACGAGTATTATTGGTATGTGATATTTGTTGATAAGTATTGTTGAAAATATTTGAGTGAGTGTTCATATGCTTGGAATAGGGTTTGTGAGCAAGGATTATTACATTGATTGATTGGTTGAGTAGATTTTATTGAGCCTATTCAAGTGGATGTGTGAAGTGATAGTTCAATTTCTATGAAACAAATTGTTCTATATTCTGAATTGATTTGAGAAAGAGGTTGATTGTTGATGAGTGTGCAACATATTGAGTCTCTAAAAATTCTCTATATATTTCTATGATAAAAGAAAGATTGAAAGTGATTGAGAGTTTTTGAATGTGAAGCATATTGAGTCTCTAAAAATTCTCTATATGTTTCTAAAATAGTGATTGAAAGTAATTGAGCATTGTGATGAATGTGAAGCATATTGAGTCTCTAACAATTCTCTTTATGTTTCTATGAGATTGGACAAGTTATAGTGTGAACTTGTTGAGCAAATTTGAGGTAAGTCTTTGAGAAGACTTGTGGACAGATTTGTGTGAGCTTTTGTGGAAGCTTACAATACAAATTAAGAGCAGAATTGGATAAGTTCTAGTGAGGACCTATTGAGTAGATTTGGACAAGTTCTAGTGAGGACTTGTTAAGAATATTTGGACAAGTTATAGAGAGGACTTATGGACATATTAGTATGATCTTTTGTGGAAGCTTACAAGGCAAAATTGAGACAAGTATTTGAGAAGACTTATGAGCATATTTGATTGATTGATTTGTTCAAACCTTGAGTTAATGTTTGGGGCAGATCTAGTAGAGTTGATTTGAGATTGATTCAAGATTTGTGTAAAATCTTGAGGATAGATATTGAGGATATATTTGTGCTATACCGAAGGACTATATTTAGTGGAGATCAGAGGACAAATATTGAGGATAGAGTTTGGTGTATATTTGAGGACAGGTTTGTGCTAGACCAGAGATAGAGATTGAGCATATTTGTGTTAGACCTAAGGACTATGTTTAGTATATATTTGAGATAGAGCTTTGAGGGTGATAGAGTATAGAGGATTACAATATCCAGTGGATAGAGATCCATTAGCCAGGGAAGTGAGGACATGTGTGTTTAGTGGATAGATATCTATTAGCCAGAGCAGTGGGGATAATAGTTCTTCTAGAAGATCATTAGTCAGAGCTAAGGAGAAAGATTTATCCTGTGGATAGAGATCCATGAACTTGATTAGGGAATTGGTGTCTCCTTTAGATAGAGGTCCATAAAAATTGTAATAGGGAAAGGATTCCTAAGATATTGATTGAGAAAAATTTAGTGAAATATTTTCTCTGTGGAGTAGCCCACATTGGGTGAACCATGTTAAATTGGTATATTTATTATGTATGGTGATTTGTGCATTGCTTTGATAACTATTGTTGATATTTGTATTTATACATTGCATAATATTGATTGGGAAATAAAATTAAAAAGTGGTCTTATACTATTCGCCCCCCCCTCTCAGTATAATTTTGTGTTCTTATTGTTCCATTAGTTGTAATTTTTTATAATACTACAATTAGCATGATGGTATTGGTCATGATGGCATTAGGTGTGATGGTGATTTATATACATCAACATTATCAAATTGACATTCACATGATGACATCCTCATGTTGACACCCTTAAAATTACACTCCCAAGACAACATAGTACTCAAATACACTCACATGATGATACTATGATCATACAACTCCTTTCATGATGGTAATACATACGAGTGCTATGATAAAAGCCCCTTATGATAGTAAACTTGCATCAAACATGATAACAATCTCCTAGATAACATGTATTATGATGATAAAATTGAACTATCTCATGCTTATCGCAATGGCTTCCTATGCATTGATGTTCTATAATTTAAAAAATATGTTATGATAGTAATATTCTCACTTGAATGGTACTTCCACTTCGATGGTGATGCTTATTTGAATGACAATATGTTATATTAATCTACTTAAGATAACAAATTCATGGGACTCATGTAAACACTCTTTAAAATAAGTTAAAATTTCTTCAATGTTAAAATAGTAAGTTAGCATTCCTTCATGGCATCAAGATGGTACTATAAAGCAAAAAATGACAACACCAAAGAAATAGATACCATAATAAATACAAAAACTTATTGCACAAATGAAGATAATAATATTGATATTATTATGGGGGGAGTCTTGATCTCCAATGTTACAATATGATTTTGTATTGATACAATGATTAAAAATCTAGAGTTTAGAAACTCTTATTCACAAGTGAATATATGGTGTCTTCTGCATTGTCTTCTACTCCAAACAAGTGTACGAGTGGGCTTGTGTATCCCTATAGGACCACCCTAGCTATAATAGCTTCCAAAAATGTGGTTCCTACACCTACAAATAGAAAGCAACATAAAAGGGTTAATAGCACCTATGAGGGCTCCACTGTGTGAGGCCCTCTAAATAGTAAAAACCTACAAACCCTAATGCTGCAATGTTAAACTATAAACTAAATAGAAAACATAAAGTAGTGCAACAAAATATCTTACCTTATCAAGAAAGTGGATGTGATGCTGATCCATGATCCTTTTTCTATGTTTGAAAGTTGCACAAATATTTGGAAGCATTCGAGGACTTGCAGACTATAAATTTACTATGAGAAACACCCAAAGGTGTTCTATGATGACTGTGAATGCCTAATAGTGTTCCATGAATGCTCAACATCATTCTGTGAACTCTAGGTGGTATTCGGGGGTGGATGAGAGTGAGGTAGAACTAGATATGGTTTGTGATGATTTTGCAATGGCAAAAATAGGTGTAATGGCAGTGGTGAAGGAGGAAAATGGTAGTGAAACGGCTAGAGAAATTTGGACCTTTTGGGGATTTTCATGGACAAATGTTCAAATTTAGGACCTTGATTCATCAAAATGAATCATATTTTATAATCTACCCTTGATCATGTTAGGATTTCAATGACACCAATAGGTGGTTAAGATTAAAATATGACTAAGGATTGATATTAAATTTAAGCATGTGACATGGATTAAGAAATATGGGTGGCTAAGATTAAGTTGTGGTGGATGGCTAGGATTTATTCACATAAATACATATATATTTATTAAATATATAAATATAAATATAAAATATTAATATTTATGTATATGTTAAATAAATATATATGTATATAAATAATGAATGGCTATGATTTGAGGATACAAATGGATGACGGGTGGCTAGATTTTGGTGTCTACAGATACCCATTTTTGTATCGCATTGCATGAAACACAATGCAGTGAAAAAATTATGAGACACCTAGTTTGGTGTGGTGAAGCAGCTTTCTTTCTTTGGAGTGCAAATAAGATCTTGAAGATAAATAATTTGTTAGTGTATCTTACCCCATCAATTGGTGAATGGGTGAAAAATGAGTCTCATGAGCCAATTGATAGAATTATGGGTAATAATGTAGGTGAATGGTGTAAGTGCAAGTGTATGATGTAAATGGGTATGATATGAATGATGTAAATATGAATGATATGAATTATGTAAATTGATATTATTTTTTCCCCAATAGAGAAAAGGATTTTTTCAAGTGTAGATGTAAATGAATTATATTTTTATCCCAACAAAAAAGGATTTTTTGCCAAATGTGGATGTATGATGAATGATGTAAATTAATGTTATTTTTGTACCAATAGAAAAGGGATTTGTGCCAAATTTAGATTTATGATGTATCCTAATGTGGGAACTCAATTAGTTTCCCCAGGTTTGGGTTGATTCCATGCTATTAAAAAACATGCCAATTGGCATCATTGAAATGCAAAATGATGAAAATACAAAAAGAAAAAGAGTCAACCCCTGGAGGACCGGCTAGTGACTACAACATAATTCTCTCAATTGAAACAGATAAACCTAAGAAGGGTCTATGTCTATGATGACTGCCAATGTAAAAGAAATTTTGAGATGTGATTTATCCATGTTTCAAGCCCCACAAACAAGGTCATCAATGATAGCTTTTTGAGCAAGTTAACTTGGGCATAGTCTCACTCAAAAATTGAGTAACTCGAAATGATTTTGTGTCAAAACAAGAGGATGTTGAATTATTATGGGCAAGTATCCTTGTGGTGATTTACTCATCTTATCGAATTACATGGACAACCAATCACTACAATCACCAAGGGGATAGAGTAGACCACTAGATACGAGGTTCACTTGAAATTGTAGGTGAAATTAGTAAATTTTTAATGCAAATGCAATGGTTTATGGATTTGAAATGATAATGTGCTGATGAAAAATGCATTGATGATTGGATTGCATGATTTTGTAAAATTTTGCATTGTTTTGGAGCGTTTTTGAAGCAATTTTGGACAATTTTACAACTTTTTGATCGTAAATAAAATTTAATCATCCAAATAAATCTATGTTATCATAAAAAGTGATGAATTTAAAATATGAATGTGGTAATTTTGTGAAAATTTGAACTGTTTTGAGGTTTTTTGAAGTTTGTAAGTCAATTTCATGACTTTTGGTTGCAAACTAGAATTGAGTGCTTAAATCAATTTTTGGTTTCACAAAACATGATATGATGATGGAATAAATGCATGGATGCAATGTGGAGTGATTTTATGGAGGTACACTATGTTTTGAGGCCATTTTAGAACAATTTTTAAATTTTTGAAGCCAAAAACCAGCCAACATTTATGTTTGGATAAACATCGGTAAGCGTCTACCATGCTCCAAACACTGGTGAGTATTTGGGTGCATCCGTAAAATGTCTATGGGAATTTGAGTGCACTCAAAATATTATATAAAAAATTTGCAAGGGCTAAATTGATTCCATTATTTCATTCACAAGTTTCAAAAGTTACATCTTAAGGAGAGTGAGTGAGTGAGTGAGTGAGTGGAGTGTGGTGGAGTGAAGGCCATGGCGGTGGAGGAAGCAAATGTGACAATAGGGCTAGAGATGTAGGTGGCTGAGGTAAGTTCCCTTGGCACTCTTATTTAGACTTGTGTAAATTTTATTTTTTGAATTATGTAATAAATGTGATATTAATATGCTTGCATTGTGTATGTGTTGTGCTATAGTTGAGGATCTTGGAGTCTCAACATAGGTTCTTTCCCCTCATACCAGGGGTGAGAAATGTGTTGTAGGAGGAGCATTGGAAGTGGTTAGAGGTTGTGGTACTATATAGAGCTGCTTGTATTGATTTGGTGACGGATGATGAAGGATATATCTCTACCTTTGTAGAGATATAGGATCTAGATAGGGGGACCTTTTAGCTCCCAACTTGTTATGTGATAGTGACACTCGAGGATGTATGCCACATTATTCGATTACCAATGGAGGAGTTACGTGTTGAGGTTGGACACGATAAGGAGCATGAGATGAGCCAAATATTTGGAGATCAATGGAGGGGTGTGAGTGTGAAGGGTGGAGGGATCATGTACTTGATGATGTATTCCAAGAAGGAGTTAGAGGCATTACATACCTTTGGCATGTTCCTATTGGCCAATATAGTGGTGCCTAACAACACTGGTTGTCATTTCCCATGGAACATGATTGGGCTAGTTTATGATATGATCGATGAGCCTTGGGTGTACGCATGGGTGTTTTCTCTACTATCTCAATTTTACTTGGAGTTGTATGAGGTGAGGAAGCGAGGGTGAAAGGAGTTGTGTTGTAGTGTACTACTACAGTTTTTGGGTTGTGAGCACTTCAATGTGGCTCGACCTATGGGTTTGCCTAGTGAGGCATGAGATGGGGAGCAACCCTATGCTTTGAGATGGTATATGGCTAAGGAGGTGTATTCGAGTCATCCTAGCCATATTGGATAGGAGTAAAAAGATCTATGGGTAGGGTTGAAACTTGAACAGGTGCATTGGAGACCATGGCAAGGTGCTAGTTGGACTAGTGTTAGGGAATAACTACAGAGAGTCTAGTAGGCTAGATGGGTAGTTGGGTGGCATAGGAGTGAGGTGGAGTTTATCCAATTCTCATAGCTGATATGCTAGTTTAGGCTACAACAAGGGATTCCTAAGGTACCAGTGTTGTACAAGCATCATCGAAATGAGATGGGTCTACCTTGTATAGAAGCATGGTAGGTGATCTATGAGGATGATGAGGAGATAGATCTCCCCAGTGTGGATGATGTAGGGACTACCACTGAATATGATGCATGGTTCACTACATAGCCACCATGGATACCTAATAAAGAAGTGGATGAAGATAGTGGGGATGATGATGAGGTAGAGGTCAAGGTAGAGGATATAGATGAGGCTCCTAGATATCAGAGACATCGTTGATCTAGTGATCAAGGGATATGAGTGAGATATGCAATAGAGTAGCCTCTAGATATTGGAGATAATACTAGTGGAAAATATGACATGGAGGAGGTTCTTGAGAGGCCTCCAAGTCAAGGTGATGAGGATTGTACGAGGCTCAAGGCTAAGTAGGATAAACTTTAATATATGGTGGTGGAGTAATATGCAAAGATAGCTTGACTACGGGTGAAGCTAAAGGCACATATGGCTATAGGTGGAGGTAAGAATATGATCATGAGGATCTAGGTAGAGCTAGCATAGAGGGATACATCCAGGAGTTGGAGGATATACTGATGCAACACAACATTGGGCTACCAGATCGATCCTCTTCCTCCATATCTAGGATTGTTAGACATAGTGAATCTAGGCATAGTAGCTTTAGATCTAGGGCTCCATCATGACCATAGGGATATTCCTATAGGTGTTAGTTAGTGTTGAGATACACTTTTTATATATGAGCCTTCGTGCTCCATTGTATATAGCCTTTAGGCATTAATTGTACATGCGATATTTATATATATAGACATGGATTTTACTTTTGTGTGAATGCTTTTGTATATGTGTGATGGATGATAATACAATGATAATATGTATGAATACAAATAAACTAATGCTCTAATGATCATTTGTATTATATTTTACTTGACCATGTATAGCATTGTTGTTTAATTAGGGATACTAAAATTATGGCATGTGAAATGGAAGACTCATGTAATGATATAAATATTGATATGGATATTTATACAGATGTTGATATGGATGTTGATATGGAAAAACAATTTTTCTACATAGACTCAGATATGCTAGTGGTATCAAATAAACTCACTAAATTCTATCAAAAAAATTATCAACATTAATGATTATCGACATAACAAGTGATTTTATCAAACAAATAATCGACATTGATGATTATCCATAGTTGGAACTATGTTATGAATTTTTTGGGTTGGGGGAATCACTTGATATAAAAAAAATTTGCAGTTGTTGCATTGATTGATGTTGTTGACCCATTACCAGTTGAATCATGACCACTTGATTCACTTGATTTGTCTTAGATTAACGAGAACAATTTTTTTTTATTTGGCCTTTGTTCTATCATTCTTTCTTCTTAGGATTTAACACACCTTCTTGGATTTTTATTTTATCAATTATGCTAACCTAGGCAAGAGCTTATTTGAATGAGCTATATTGTTGCAATTGAAATAACCAAGAGATGGGTTTTAAGCAAATCTTGGTAAACAATTGAGTTAACTCTTCCATTGGTAGGGATAATGGTAGTTTTATGATAAAAACCCTCCAATGGTTACCAAAATCATAGACTAACTCATCATAAAATTGCTTAAGGTTATACAAGTTAGATAATTTGATTTTCTTATAAACATGTGAAAGAAAATATGGTGACTACCTAGGGGCATTTTAGGCTGACCTAGATGGTCGTAGACCATCTAGGAGCATTTTAGGTTGACCTAGATGGTCGTATACTGCCTAGGTATGTTTTAGGTTGACCTAGATGTTCGTAGACTGCCTAGGGGTATTTTAGGGTATGGACCTCTATCTATATACCCCTTGTATATAGACCCCTTGTTTATAGGTTATAGACTTGCTAGGGTGACTGCAATGTAGATGGTCTGAATCAATCCTATTTATCACTAGGGAAATTTTATGCATTATCATAGTAATGAACTCACATGCACACACAAGGATATTGAATATCTTGGTTATCTTATCAAATTCATACTTTATTAAAAAGTCTTGCATGGTTACTATACAACTTTTGATCAGGTAATTAGAGTTTTTGAGTCTCCTAAAAATCCTAAACACATAATAAAAATTATCCTATTCATTTCATTTCACATCATACTATCACATGTTTGTCACATTATATTTACACAATCCATTACATGAATGTCATAATAACATGAAAATGATGATATAAATTTTGTATAATCAATGGTGCTAGCATCTAATGTGTCAAATAGTAATCATCATACATCATAAAAATTAAACAAATAATCAATTTCATTGTGCATTTACATATCTACATATCATAAAATCACATCATATTAAAAATACATGCATACATGTTAGGCATCCATCATAAAGAAAATATAAGCATTGCATACATTTTATAAAGTAGTAAAGAAATGCATGATGATAACATAAAACTCATATATATCTATATATATCTATATATATATATATATATATATATATATATATATATATATATATATATATATATATATATATTTGTATGTATGTATATATGTATGTATGTATGTATGAAATCCAAAGCTACATCATCATCCATAAACTACCCGTAGGCTATAATAAAGTAGGTCCTCAGACCTCACACTCCCAAAAAATTAAGAAAAGAACAAAAAACTCAAATAAATAAAAATCTCAAGTGCACCTCATACCCATTTATTTATCCTATACACTTGGAAATTATAGTGACTTGTGCTCCATGCAATACAACAAGATGAATAAATTACCATAAGTCTACTTGAACCAAATTATTCATAGTTGAACTGAAATGTCTTCACTTCAATCCCAAAGAAGGACACTATGGCTGGACCAACCCATGGGAATGAGGTATTCATTTCCTTTCTTCTATAAAATCTCATCAAAAATAAAAAATTCAAAAACAATTAAAACACCAAAAAATCCCTACAAAAATAGCTTAAAATTTTCAAAAATAGGGCAAAAAACCCACCAAAAACAAGTCAAAATGGTTCAAATTAACAAGGGATCAAGATTAAATCCAAGGTATTTATGGATGCCCTAAAAATTCTTTATTTAAATTCCCAAGAAGGCTATTATGTCTAGACCACTCCATAGGAATGAGGTATTTAGGCTCTCGCTTCTGTAAATCATCATTAAAACAATCAAAATCCTAACATAATTGAAAGGGTTTGCAATGGGAAAAACTAATGGTTATCCCAATTAAGTCATATATGTAAATAAAATCACTAATTTATCATTGATCATCCCTTCATCGACTCGTATATTGAGGGGGTAATCATAATAACAATTTCATAATAAAATCAACACTTAAAACACTCAAAAGTTCAATTTTCATACATTCAAAAGAATCTTTATCAAAGACAAAATTTCAAGCCCATGTTGGTGCAAACATTCAACAAATACAACAAACTAAAGTCTTGGCCTCATTTAATCCTTATGAATTCACCTATGTAAAGTATTACAAGGACACAAGGAACCAATACCAGGTATACCTTGAGCCCCTACAACTGTCACTATAGTGTGGTTGAAAGGTATACCAAAAGAAATTCTTAAACTATGTCAAAAGTAAGGATTCCAAGAATGTATGCTCTTTCCACAATGAAGGTCTCCAAATATGGTTAGGTTAGTGAATAACCTCAATAATTTAATAATTTAGTCATCTATTTTTTCTTAGTGCTCTATTGCACACAACACATCTCAAAAGGGGGTATCTGTAGACACTAAAATCATGTAAATAGGATAATACTGCCAATGTGCCACTATTCAACACTCTTATAAATATTATATGACTCCATTGGGAAATCCTCAGGGGTTAATTAGGTCTCCCAACCACTTTTTGGAAGGTTCACCCGACTTTTGGGAAGGTTTGGGCCATGTAGACATGATCATCCCACCCAAGGATGACCACATTTAATGGTCGTCCCACCTAGGGATGTCTACATGCAGCCTAAAGAAAACAAGATTATACTGAGATGGGGGGGGTGAATAGTATAAGACCACTTTTAACTTTATCTATCAAAGCAACTATCAAATCAATAACATGCAGAATAAAGATAGCAGCAATAACAGCAGTAAAATAATGCACAAAATATAATCCACAAAGTGACATAGCAATTTACGTGGTTCACCCAAGGTGGGCTACTCCACGGATAAAACTTTTCTTCTAAAATTTGTATCAAAGTCCTCTGGGAATCCTTCCCGATTACAATGTTTATGAGCCTCAGCTCAAAGGAGACACCTTCCCCTAATTCTGCTTTGGTTGGTGACCCTCTAGAAGACCTCTATCTCCTATGCCCTTAGCAAGTGGAACTCTTTCCACAAAAGACACCTATCTTCCCTGCTCTGGTTGGAGATCTCTGTCCTCAACTCTGTCACCACAAAGCTGGTCCTCTTATCTGCACCAAAACACAGTCCTTCGATCTGGCACAAATCTATCCTCTTCCTCTTTTCTTTTCTATTACAGTTGCACTTGATCAAAACCAACTTTTCATAGTCTGCACAAACACAACAGCACTCGATCAACTTATACTCTTCTACGAAAACATAGTAGTACAGTCTTCGCATACATAGCAACACAGTCTTCGCACATATAGCAGCACAGTATTCGCATAAACCATGCAAACACAGTAGTATCGACTTTGCGCACTCTGTGTCCTTATAGTCTCCTACACTTAGACGATTCGATGCAATGCACTCTTATACTGCAATCGATCTTCGCATTCTGCTTTCTCAATGATTGAAACCTCACTGTCGCACTCAATTTGCAAATGCCACTCTTCAAACGCACACTTCGATTATATGTAAAACTCTTCAAACAACCCTCTTTTTATATATGCAATCTCAAGATTAGAACCTTGATCTTAGTCGATTGTTTACACTTTAATCACGTCGGCTGCAAAACCTTGCACTGCGTCGGCCTAGATTTAACTCTGTCGACTTCACTGCCTCCTTGTAGCTTCTGGCGTGAAACTACAACATGTCATGATATCACGACATCTTTGCTTGTCGTACACCTTCTACTCTTGCTATCATGAAATCGTGACACTACTGCCTTTGTCAACCTCCTTACCGCTTATGTCATGAAATCGTGACACTCCCTATCTTTGCTGATGTCATCTTCTCTTCTATCATGAAATCGCGATGCTTTAGACTTCAAAGCCTTCTTCTCCGCTTCTATCATGAAATCGTGACACCTTCGCCTCTTGTTGATGTCATCTACAATTCTGTCGTGAAATCGCGACGCTTTAGACTTCAAAGCCTTCTTCTCTGCTTTTGTCATGAAATTGTGACACTCCTTCCATTTGCTGATGTCATCATTATTCCAGTCGCGAAATCGTGACACATTCTGAAACTACAGGCTGCCAACTCAACCTGTCGTGAAATCATGACACTTTTGGATTTCGAACGCTTTCTCCACTGCCTGTCACGAAATCATGACGCTTCTCCTTTCAGGCTCTTCTCTTTGCTGCAAGTCATGAAATCGTGATAGTTCTCACTTCGAGCTTTTTAGCATGTCACAAAATCATGATAGTCCTCAACTGGAACTTTGCATCCTGTCACAAAATCGCAACAGTCCTCACTTTGTCTTTTGCAGCATGTCACGAAATCATGACAGTTCCTGAATCACTTTCTCTCTCTTCAAACTTGTCACAAAATCACGACAGTTAACACTGCAGACTTCCTCTTCTTCAACATGTCATGAAATCGTGACACTTTTCCTTTCGGACTCTCTCTCCTGCAACATGTCACGAAATCGTGACACTTGCTCGTCCAAACAACTTTCCTGGTAATGTGTCATGAAATCGTGACACTTTTCTTTCTCTGCCTTCCTGCGCTTCCCGAGTCATGAAAATGCGACATGTCACGAAATCACGATAGTTTTGCCCGCTATGCCTCTGCCTTCCAGCATGTCACGAAATCGTGACAGTTTTGCCCAAACTTTCTCTCTCCTAAAACATGTCGCAAAATCGCGACAGTTTTTCCAGCCGCCTGCAAACTTTTTCTAACTTATCTTTTTTTGGATCTTTTGCAACTGGGCTACTCTGATTTTCTTGGAGACTTACTGACCAGCTGAAACCTTCATCAAAACACATACTTAGACATAAAAACAAATTGCTTCAAGAACTCCTTGACATCAAAGACAACAACTACCAAGAGCTCCTTTGACATCAATGACAACAACTATACTTGAGCAAAGGCAATGTACTCAAGGTACCCAAAATTGCCAACAATCTCCCCCTTTGTCATTGATGGCAAACCTTTACTAAAAACACATCTTTCAAGAGCCAAAACTGAAATCAATCTCTTGAAGTTTTGCTCCCCCTGACTTGAAGCTTTCCTCTTCACTTGAAACTCTCCCCCTTACTCATATCTCTCCCCCTTTGTCATCAATGGCAAAGGGTCACCTTTGGGGCTTGGGACTAAGAATGAGCCTCTTAGCTTAGTCCCTCCCCCACCTTCTGATGAGGTGATTTAAAATAGGGTTGGGAGTGAAACTCCCATTAGACACTCATCATCATCAGTGTCTACAATTTCTTTGTCGTGCCTTCTCTTGATTTCTTTGTCTGTATTTCTATTTTTGTCACTGTTCTGATCCTCGGACCTGTTCATACTGCTATTCCTATTTCTTTTATCATTCCTATTCTTATCCATACCTTGATCCTTAGACCTGTTCATATCACTTTTTCTGTTCTTGTACCTTGGAAGATCAGTTCTACACTGTCTGGCTGTGTGACCTATATTGTTGCACTTATAGCAAGTAATAGTATTATTTCTTTCAGGCATAGCTATTTTTTGAATCCGCCTATTCTGATTAACCCAGTTCCTGGTATTTGCCTTGCAAAAAATTGCTTTATGCCCAAATTGATTGCAAGAGTAACAATACCCATGGAAGAAATTACCACTTCTAAAATTATTGTTAACCCTCTTCATTTGAGATATGCAATGTGCAGCCATGTGTCCAAACCTGTAACATGCAAAACATCTACCATGAAATATTCTTTTAATCGATCTCTTGGGTCCCATAAACTTCTGCTTCACATTCAAAAATCTATTTTCTATTTCTGCGTATTCATCACTCACGGACTCATGATCTGAAATACTTTCTTCATCAGAACTTTCTTCCTTTTGAAATTTCTTGCTAGATGTCCCAACCTGTTTCTTGTGCGGCTCAACAAAATTGAGACCTGTTTTATCTGTTGGATTTCTTTGTCCTTTGATGAGAAATTTAACCTTCTTGGAGCTATCCTGAAATCTATAGAGCTTATCCTTGTACTCTTTATTTTCTTCTTTCAAAGAAGCCATTTTCTGTTCTAAATCATTATACTCAAGAGTCTTAGACTCTAACTCATCCTTGAGTTCCTGTGTTTTAGCTAGAGAAGTCAAGACTTTCTATAAGATCATCTCTCTCCATACAACATTCATCTAACTTAATCTTGAGTCTGTCATTCTTCTTTCTTTCCTTTTTCAAAACACTAAGAGCATTATTGAGTTCACATTCAAGATCCTCTATTTGATTGCACTTTGAATTATCAAGGCCTTTTTCAGATTTCTTATCACTAGAGGTGCTACCCTTTTCAAAAACCATACATGCATCTTCCTTATCATTTTTTGAAGCATCCTCATACATACTAGCAACCAATTCATTATTTGTGCAATCATCCTCAAGGTGCCCAAAATTTCCACATCTAAAACATTTCATGACAATAAATTTATGTTTCGGTTCTTCCTCTTTTTTTGAAATGAACAGCATCTCATTTTCATCATCACTAGAAGAACTTTCACTATCATTGCTAGAACACTTACTTGCTTTGTCCAGATAGAAGCTCTTCTTGTTCTTGTGTGAATATCTCTTTCCTTGATTGTTGTGCTCATCTTTGTTTTTTTTGTAATACCTGTGCTTTTCAGAATCCTTGCTCTTAACATCCTGTATATCTTCATCACTTTCATTCTTGGAAACAGTACAGTCAGTAGCATAATGACCAAATTTTCCACAGTTGAAACATCTTATATTTTTCTTGCTTTTGTGCTTTTTAGAGAACTTGCCTTTCTTGCTGTAATATGCCTCCTCCTCACTAGAAGACTCATCACTCTCTTGAATCTGTTTGCCTTTTGATTTCTTGGTAGCTTTAAAAGCTGCCTCTTTCTTTACATCAATTTTCACTTGAGTTCTTAGCTCAAATGCTGCAAGAATACTATGGAGCTCATCCTTTTTCAACTTATCTAAATCTTTAGCTTCCTCAATAGCAGAAATCTTTTCACTAAATCTATTAGGAAGAGATCTTAAAATCTTATCACACACATCATTTTCAGCAAGTTCAAGACCTAAGTCTTTCATAGAATTAACAACTTCATCCATACGGAGCATATAGTCACTAATATTTTCATCATCATTCATCTTGAGCTGTTCAAACATACCTTTGAAGTGTCTCAACTTGGCCTTTCGGACATTTGCATCACCTGTATGAACAACCTGCAGTTGTTTCCACATTTCACTAGTTGTCTTGCAATGAATAACTTTGGTAAGATCAGCCTTCTATAAACCCTTCAGGATTGCATTCATGGATTTTGAGTTGTTGTGATGTAGAAGTCTATCTTCTTTAGTATAAGGACCATTTGCAGGAATGGTGTACCCATCTTCAATAACTTCCCATACCTCATTACCAAGTGCCATTAGATAGACTTTCATTCTTGCACTCCACAGACCGAAATCTGATCCATCAAGAATAGGTGCTGCATTGCCACTTGAATAATCCATTGTGTTCTTTTGCAAGCTTTTCCTTCAAGCTGTTAAACTTTTTCGAAGGTACTAGATCTGATACCAATTGAATAACACAAGCTTATACTGAGAGGGGGGTGAACAGTATAAGACCACTTTTAACTTTATCTATCAAAGCAGCTTTCAAATCAATAACATGCAGAATAAAGATAGCAGCAATAACAGCAGTAAAATAATGCACAAAATATAATCCACAAAGTGACACAACAATTTACGTGGTTCACCCAAGGTGGGCTACTCCACGGATAAAAATTTTCTTCTAAAAGTTGTATCAAAGTCCTCTAGGAATCCTTCTCGATTACAATGTTTATGAGCCTCAACTCAAAGGAGACACCTTCCCCTAATTCTTCTTTGGCTAGTGACCCTCTAGAAGACCTCTATCTCCTATGCCCTTAGCAAGTGGAACTCTTTCCATAGAAGACACCTGTCTTCCCTGCTCTGGCTGGAGATCTCTGTCCTCAACTCTATCACCGCAAAGTTGGTCCTCTTATCTGCACCAAAACACAGTCCTTCGGTCTGGCACAAATTTGTCCTCTTCCTCTTTTCTTTTCTGTTACAGTTGCACTTGATCAAAACCAACTTTTCATAGCCTGCGCAAACACAACAGCACTCGATCAACTTATACTCTTCTACAAAAACATAGCAGTACAGTCTTCGTATATACAACATCATAGTCTTTGCACATACAGTAGCACAGTCTTCATATAAACCACACAAACACAGTAGTATCGACTTCGCACACTCTATGTCCTTACATTCTCCTACACTTAGACGATTTGACGTAATGCACTCTTATATTGCAATCGATCTTCGCACTCTGCTTTCTCGATGATCGAACCTCACTGTCGCACTCAATCTACGAATGCCACTCTTTGAATGCACACTTCAATCATATGTAAAACTCTTCAAATAGCCCTCCTTTTATACATGCAATCTCAAGATTAGAACCTTGATCTTAGTCGGCTGTTTACACTTTAATCACGTCAACTGCAAAACCCTGCGCTGCGTCGGCCCAGTTTTAACTCTGTCGACTTCATTGCCTCCCTGTAGCTTCTAGTGGAAAACTACAACATGTCACGATATCACGACATCTTTTCCTGTCATACACCTTCTACTCTTGCTATCATGAAATCATGACACTACTGCCTTTGTCAACCTCCTTACCACTTATGTCATGAAATCGTGACACTCCCTGTCTTTGCTGACGTCATCTTCTCTTCTATCGCAAAATCGTGACGCTTTAGACTTCAAAGCCTTCTTCTCCACTTTTGTCATGAAATCGTGACACCTTCGCCTCTTGCTGATGTCATCTACAATTCTGTCACGAAATCGTGATGCTTTAGACTTCAAAGCCTTCTTCTCCGCTTTTGTCGTGAAATCACGACACTCCTTCCATTTGCTGACGTCATCATTATTCTAGTCACGAAATCATGACACATTCTGCAACTATAGGCTGCCAACTCAACCTGTCATGAAATCGTGACACTTTTGGCTTTCGAACGCTTTCTCCACTGCCTGTCGTAAAATCGTGACACTTCTCCTTTCAGGCTCTTCTCTTTGCTACAAGTCACGAAATCATGACAGTTCTCACTTCGAGCTTTTCAGCATGTCATGAAATCATGATAGTCCTCAACTGGAACTTTGCATCCTGTCATGAAATCGCAACAGTCCTCACTTTGTCTTTTGTAGCATGTCACGAAATCATGACAGTTCCTGAATCACTTTCTCTCTCTTCAAACTTGTCGTGAAATCGTGACAGTTAACACTATAGACTTCCTCTTCTTCAACATGTCACGAAATCGTGACACTTTTCCTTTCGGACTCTCTCTCCTACAACATGTCACGAAATCGCGACACTTGCTCGTCCGAACAACTTTCCTGGCAATGTGTCGCGAAATCATGACACTTTTCTTTCTCTGCCTTCTTGCACTTCTCGAGTCACAAAAATGCGACATGTCGCGAAATCGTGACATTTTTGCTCGCTATGCCTCTGCCTTCCAGCATGTCACGAAATCACGACAGTTTTGCCCAAACTTTCTCTCTCCTAAAACATGTCGCGAAATCGCGATAGTTTTTCCAGCCGCCTGCAAACTTTTTCTAACTTATCTTTTTCTGGATCTTTTGCAACTGGGCTACTCTGATTTTCTTGGAGACTTATTGACCAGCTGAAACCTTCATCAAAACACATACTTAGACATAAAAACAAATTGCTTCAAGAACTCCTTGACATCAAAGACAACAACTACCAAGAGCTCCTTTGACATCAATGACAACAACTATACTTGAGCAAAGGCAATGTGTTACACACCAAACCTAGCCGTCGGCTAGGTATTCCAAGAGTTCAATAATTCATATATATATACTAGTTATACTATTCATAAGGGATCATCATTTTATTTTTATATATTCTTTGCATTCGTTATTGCCTTCATGGTGGGGACGTGCCCTCCCTGAGTGGCGAAAGAATTCTATTTGATTTATACTATTTACTACTGTTGTATCTTTACTGTTCATCTTATTGCATTTGAGGAGTTCATTCCGAAATTACTTAACAAACGAAGAAAAACTCTTTCATGTGGTATCAGTTGTCAAATCTCGATTCTACGCACCATCCGTAGGCGTCTTTGGCAGCGCATTCCAGCCGGTAGTAGCTACGCTTCCCACGGCAGCCAATGCTCATCACTCTCTCATTACCGTCCATAGTCCTCCACAGACATCCCTCAGCCGCAGGCGGCTACTGTACCAAACTCCAGTCGCCACGCTTTCAAAAATCGATGAATTTTCCTGCAAAGTCTTCCGTAGCCATCAGCCAATCAGAAGTCATGATTTTTTCATATTGCCCAAAAAAACTTAAGGTTTTAAATCATTAAATTCGGTGCTGACGTCAGTGGAATTTATTTCCTCCTTGGTGGGTTTTTGCTATTGTCCCACATTCGCCGTGTGTTGTTTAAAGAAGGCTTTAAAACGTTGGACACTCACCTTCTACGTCGTGACTACGGTCACACGTCCGGAGCTCCTATGCGCATAGCCTCTCTCCCGTCCGTTTGTCGTGTCCATTTGTCGCATCCATCCTGCTCGTCGTCAAGTTTGTGTTCATCATTTTTCTTCCATCCATCGTCGCGTCGGTCCCGTTCGTCATTTCTTCGAGTCTTGCGTCATGTCGTGTTAGCTTCACATCGTGTCATCTCACGTTTGTCACGTCTGTCCATTCATCGTTTCTCTCATCTCGCATCGTGTCATGTCTAGCTTCGCATCGTCGCGTCTCTCTGTTCGTCATTTCTCGCGTCTCGTGTCGTGTCATGTCTAGCTTCACGTCATGTCTGTCTGTTCATCGTTTCTTCGTGTCTCGCTTCTGTCCGCATGTCTTCGCGTGTCCTTGCTGTCGGCACTTGGTCCTCGTCATTCGTCATCTTTCGGCAGTTCGTGGTTAGTATGGTGTCGTGTCTTAAAATTGTAGTCAAGAGAAGTTGTCCAAAATTGCAGTCAAAGTTGTCAAAAATTGTCAAAAGTTGTCACAAAGAAGGAGCCCAAATCCAAATTCAAATCTACGTCGTAGTTGGAGTGACAGTTGTAGCGAAAACCAAATTTTTGGTTAAAATTCCATCACATTCTGTGGCAGTCCAAGTTCAAAGGTTCCTAAGCAGGTTATGTTAACAAGTGCATGAGCAAACAGTGGATCAAAGGATCTGACGGTCGATTATCAAGCTCAGAAACAACCAATCACAATGCAAGAAGACCTAATCGAATCCCAGGTACAAAAAATTCTCCTTCTCCTTTCAAAATTGGTAGTTATAATCCACATCATCCACTAGTAGATCCTATGGCGACTAACCCTCCCCCAACTCACGAAACCATCACACAAGGAGACTCAAGTAACTCAGCCGTTTCCAATGATGAATCTCTTTGACTCTTACTAGAGGGTATGAACCAAATTAGTCTCAACCTAAAAGCCCTAGTGCGAGCACAAAACCAGCTTAATCCCAATACTAATTCCCAAAATCACTCCCATGCCCAAAGGAATGAAGAAAATGTCGATCAAGATGATGATTGGGAACAACAAAGAGGCGATTCGGATAATTACAGGGATCGTTCTCATAGATAGAGGTATAACCAAAATCAAGAAAGGGATACGGGTTATCACCAACCAAGAGGCCCTAATAATTTTCCACGCATTGATATGCCCACTTTTGACGGTCATGATCCTCGTGGTTGGATAGCCAAAATGGAAGGCATTCTCGACTTATATCAAATTAAGGAAATTGATAAAGTCCCTTTCGCTGCATCAAAATTAGGCACTGAGGCCTACCAATAGTTCGTATGGATTAAACGAGATAAAGGTGCTACTATTAACTGGAGAAAATTCACTACCTCTTTTTTAGAAAGATTCGATGAAGGAGCTACATCATCATACACAGTAAGACTGTTATCTCTTAAACAAGAAGGATCAGTTAGCGAATTTGTTTCAGAATTCACCAGTTTACTACCATATACTTTAGACCTCAGTCCCGACACAGTGGTAGGAGCTTTTCGCAATGGATTGAAAGAAAATATTCAAGTGGAGGTAGACATGCACAATCCAACCTTGCTGAACGATTGTATAAGAATAGCTAAGCTGGCCGAGAAGAGAAATCAGTTGTCTGCACAGTGTGAAAACTATAGTCATCCTCCATATCGCAACAATTCCTTTCATAGAAATGATCAACCCTCATGATAATTTTGCTATAAATGTCACAATCATCATCCCAAGGAACAAGCTTGTGCCCAAAAACAAAAATTTCATATTGAGTGTGATCAATATGAAGGAGAAGAGGATGAAACTTACCAACAAGAAGAACCTATGCAAGAAGACCTACCAATTACTCTAGAAGAGAAGGAAGAGGATACAATGGCGATCTCTATACACGCTCTCATGGGGTTAACCGCCCACCATACCATCAAGGTACCAGGATTTCTCCACCAAAAAAAAGTGAATTTGCTAATTGATTCTGGTAGTACCCACAATTTTATCGACATCAAAATAGCAAAAGCTTTGAATTTATTCATTAACTCTTCCAACAGAGACAAATTTCAGGTTCTAGTGGCAAACGGGGTGAACGCACAATGTGTTGGTCGCACATCTCAAGTTTCCATAAAAATGGGAACCTATACCTGGTTTGGGTCCCTTTTCGTCATGAATTTGGGGAACTCTGATGTCATTTTGGGAGTTGAATGGTTGGAAACATTAGACACGGTTAGCTTCAACTTCAAAAAATTATTTGTGGAATGGAAGGAAAATGGACGAGTCATTCGCTTACAAGGCATTACTACTCCTCCATCACAAATGGTGAGCTCTCATAGTATGGAGAAGATGTTAAAAAAGGGTGGATATGGGTTTATAGCTCAAATTAATTGTTTGGAAAAACAATCTCTAGCAACTTCGGATATTACTGCTCCAGAGTTACAAGACATCATACCACATTATGAAGAGGTTTTCCAATAACCTACAGGATTACCACCTAAACGATCTCATGACCATGCCATCCATTTGATTCTAGGGAGTGTCCCACCTAACAATCGTCCTTACCGCTATCCTCAACCACAAAAGATAGAAATCGAATAGATCGTTCAGGATTTGTTGGATCATGGAGTCATTCGTCACAGCACTAGTCCTTATTCCTCACCTGTAGTCCTGGCTAGACGAAAAGATAACTCTTGGCGTATGTGTCCTAACTTTCGTTCTCTCAATAAACTCACTATCAAGGACAAATTTCCTATCCCTGTCATAGATGACCTACTAGATGAGTTGCATGGTGCCAAATTTTGTACAAAATTAGACCTTCGCTCCGGATTTCACCAAATCCGTGTCAGAGAAGAAGATATCCCCAAAACTACTTTTCGTACTCATGAAGGTCATTACGAATTTTTGGTCATGCCTTTTGGTCTCACCAATGCACCCTCCACATTCCAAAGTCTCACGAACCAAGTGTTTCGTCCACTCCTCCGTAAGTTTGTGTTAGTTTTTTTTTATGATATTCTCATATACAGCAAAACATGGACGGACCATTTAAATCATGTGGATAAAGCCCTTCACATTTTACATAGAGAAAAGCTATTTTTCAAACGTTCCAAATGTTCATTTGGTGTCCAAGAAGTCGAGTATCTTGGTCATATAGTTTCATACGAGGGTGTCAAAGTCGATCCCAATAAGATTAAGGCAATTCAGGAGTGGCCCTTACCTAAAACCATCAAGAAACTTCATGGTTTTTTGGGTCTCACGGGCTACTATCGCAAGTTTGTATAGAATTATGGTAAGATTGCAGCCCCTCTCACAGCACTCACAAATAAGGATGCTTTTCATTGGTCGGAAGAAGCCACTCAAGCCTTCGAAGCTCTTAAGAAGGTCATGTGTACAACTCCAGTATTAGCAACTCCCAATTTTTACAAACCATTTATTATCGAATGTGATGCCTCTGGAACAAGAATTGGGGATATATTAATGCAATAAGGTCATCCGTTGGCATTTGAAAGTAAACAGCTCTTGAGATAGAGGCTATCAATGCGTAGGAATTGTGCTGCTCACATTTGTCCTCACATTTGCCCATGTATTTTCCTTGAAAACCTCTTCATTCGAAGGCGCTTTTAGAGGTATCCCAAAATACACCAAATCGATTCCAAAACCTATCAAATATAAGAGTTATTTGACCAAATCTTATGAAAACATATTTAGGATAGTTCTAAACAAAATCCCCTTGAAAAATGGTGGTAAAAACCATTGAGTTTTGTGACCGTCCCTACCAGGGATGACTAGTAGTCCTAATTGGACTTGCCAAGGATTACCATGAAATGACTAACAATTTTGGTTTTATTTTAACATAAATAATTTATATAGAATTATATTAGAATCATATCCAAATTTAGTAAAATTTTAAGTAGATTTGATGTGTCAATTAATATTTTTATGATTGCAATCTTACTTGTTCTTGCCAGGAATGGCCACAAGTTTTGCTAACAATTTCACTATGATTTCTACTCATATCCTTCCAAAATTACCTATTAAACATCATACTAGAATTTCAAGTCATTTGGAGTCTTTTAGAATAGTCACAAATAAGTTTTATATTCATATATGCATACATTCTAAGTTTTTCATACTTTCCATCACTAAACGCATATGTTATTAACATCACTTAATATATTGTGTGAAGGTGCAGGTATTTTATACATGAGGGAGGATCTAAGGAGCTGAATAAACATATCCCAAGAATAGATCTCATGTGTGGGTTGCAAGAAGAACATTGGAAGCATGTTGTTAAGCTCTTGAAGAGATTTGATCCCTTGTAATTTGTAATATGGTATCAAAATGAGAAGCCCTCAAAGGGGCATATTGTAACCATTGGATTGATGAATTGATAAATACAAGGAGAAACCCCCATAAATTTTACTTCAAATTATTCATCATTTCAATAGCTTACATTGTTTATCTCTCTAGCATATTTCTCTCGCATGTTTTCTTATAAACACTAGATCACATTTTAGTTTCAATCCATTAAGGTGAGCCATTTTTTTTCTACTTTAGTGGTGATCTCGAGAGCATTCATGCATCATTCATCAAGCAAGGTAATTTTATATATATGAGCTTTCCATTTAGTATCATCATCGATGAAATCCTACAGAGATATGCGCAGTGATGGTATCTCTAACCCTAGAGGCATGACTGCATCAACACCATACACTGGTGAAAATGGTTTTGCCCTAGTGGGAGTCCGAATACTAGTGTGATAGGCCCAAAGGGAAAGAAGTAATTGATTATGCCAATATTTATAATTTTCCTTAATGGTTTTCTTTAATATTGCAACTATTATTTTAATAGATGCCTCTACTTTCCCATTAGCTTGTGGATAATAGGGTGTAGAAAATTTGTGTTGTATATTATATTTTGTGGTTAAAGCATGGACATCCTTATTATTAAAAAGTGTACCATTATCTGAAATTATCTTGGATGGAATATCAAATGATACATGATATTATGTAATATGAACTCCGCAATGTGAGGTCTAGTCATAGTGGTAAGGGGAATTGCTTCCTCCCATTTTGTGAAGTGCTCAGTAGCCATTAAGATAAACGTGTGATGGCATAAAGAGAGGTTAGATTTTCCCAATTAAATCAAACACCCATTTTGCAGATGGTTAAACCAATTGAATCAGTTGTAAAGCTTATGAAGGTACGTGTGTCAAATTTGCATGATGTTGACACTTTACACACTTATTGATATAAGTGCAGCAATCTTTCTCTAAAGTTGTTCAATAATATCCCATGCGAAGAATGCACTTTGTGATGGCCATGCCACTGAAATGGCCATCGAATGTATTATTGTGTACTTGAGCAATGGCCTAAGCTGACTCTTAATAGTCTAAGAAATGAATGAGGATACCCTCATAGCTTCGATGATACATTATGTCTCCTAATAAGACATAATTTTCCACCATTTGCTTAAATTCTCATTTTGTGGCATACGACAATACAGAAGGAATGCTTCATAGTTTTAAATAATCTTTTATTTGGGTAGCCCAATATTGTTTTAAAGAAGCCTCAATTGTATGAATTGCATGATCCTTTTGACGTTTATCCCTCACAAATGTTTATTGAGAGATAACTTGTAGATATAGCATTATGCTAGTATCATAAGGATTTTGAGGGAGTAGAGTCCCCCAAGCAACACTATTCAAATAATTGTGTATTTGAGAGGACCTTTCATGTGAAGGCTCAATATGAATTGTGTGGACTTCTAGCATGGATTTAATCTCATCATGCTTCATCACATATTATGATAGCATTTTAACTTTAATGGTATTGATATCATCAGATGGGTTCTGTGGGATTAAATACCCTAAAGAGGCCATTGTATCCGCAAAATGGTTATATGAATGAGGGAGTGCCTCAATATAATTTCACTTAAAATTTGATAGAAGTTTTTCCATTAGGGCTTTGTAGGCTTGCAATACTGGGAACCTACACTAAAATATCACTTTGACCTGATTAACTATGAGCAAGGAGTCACCAAAAATTTTGAGCTTTATTATTTTCATGGTGATTACTGTTTGAAGGCCTATGAGAAGTGCTTCGTACTTGACATTTTTATTGGTGCATGGAAAATTGAGTTTAGAAAAATGGGGTATTGGAACTCCTTACAGTGTGAAAAACATGATTCCTATGCCACCCCCTTGCTCGCACTTAGAACCATAAAAAATAGAGTTATGTCCACCTATGACTCAGGCTCTTCAAGATCTGGTGATTATGAGACATGAAAACCTCCATCATATGGAAGATCTATAGTGAGAGGCTGGTCATCCTGGAGAGGACCCTCTGCTAGTTGATTGGCTATGACCTAATCCTTAATTATTTTTTATCCAATGAACTCTAGGTCAAATTTTGTCAACAACATGATCCATTTTGCCATGCGACTACTATGGTAAGTTTGACTCATCATGTAGCACAATGGATTCTCTTTTGATACTACATATGTGGTATGATTGAGCATGTAATGGTGTAGTTGTTTAGTGGTAAAGACCACTGCTACTAATAGCTTCTCAATGTATGCATATTTTATTTCATAGCTAACTACGGTACGACTAATATAATATGTAGTTTGTTCTTTATGTAATTCATTATTTTGGGCCAACATGGTACCCAATGCAAGCTCAATAGCTGAGATGTAAAGATAGAATGACACTCCTAGTAATAGAGGAGCCAATACAGGTGACAAATCTAGGTATTGTTTGATATTGTCAAAGGAATCTTGACATTCTTCATCCCAATGTAATGCAACTCCCTTGTGCAATAACTTGTTCATATTTTGATAATTATCCGATAATTGTGTTATGAAGCACTTTATGGATGCGACCTTTCCTTGCAAGATACATAGTTTCTTGATAGTTGTGGGAGGATGCATTTCTAGGATTACCTTGACTTTATTTGGGTCTACTTTTATGCCTCGCTTAGATACTATGAATACCAAGAGTTTACAAGATGTGACACGAAATACATACTTCTCGGTATTTAGCCTAACATTATGCTCAATGAGGTGATCTAAAATATTTTGTAATACAATGTTATGCTCATGGCATAATAGATATTTGGCTAGTAATTCATCCATGTAATATTATAGAATTTTATGCATATAGTCATGGAAGATATATGTCATGGATCGTTGGTAGGTGGTGCTAGCATTTTTAAGGCCAAAAGACATGACCTTGTAACAAAATGTTCCCCAAGATGTTGTGAATATTGTTTTGATGTGGTCTTCTAGATTAATATACATTTGATTGTATCTAGAGAAACAATCCATAAGGGATAAAATGTTGTGTCTTGTTATGGAGTCTACCAACACATCAATGTTTGGCAAGGGAAACTCATCCTTAGGACTCGCTTTGTTGAGATCTCTAAAATCAGTGCAAATGCAAATCCTCCCATCGGGTTTCTTGACTGGTACCATGTTGGAAACCCATGGTGGATAATCTATTGATATAATAAAGTCAATTTCCAATAGTTTTTGCAATTCATATCTGACCATCAAGACAACTTTTGGATGCATCTTATGCAGATTTTGCTTAACTAGTTTAACACTTGGGTTGAGTGTAAGAATATGCGTGACCATATTAGGATCTAAACCTGGCATATATTTATAATTCTAAGAAAAATATTCATTCTCTATTAACATCTTTATATAATTAGTTTTCTCATCAAGGGATAAACCTTCCCCTTGTTGGGAAAAAAATTGGTTAGTTTTTCTATGGTTCAATTAATTACCTCCATTTAATTGTCAACTCGGGGTATCTCATAGTATTGTGAGCAACCATGCAAAATATATCTTATAATTTCTCCTTTAGATATGAATCCCTTAGATCATGGTTTGGGGGGTATTTGGTATTCATTGAAGTTTTTATTTAAACCAATAATCTCATGCTACATCTAAGAAAACAGGACTGAAAGCATTCAAAAACTAAATTACTACCTTGCTGGAAATCACAAAAAATAGGGGAAATAACAGAGAAGAAAATTAATCTATGAAAATAAATATATAAAATAGGGGAAAGAAAGGAAGAACTCTATTGTAAGTGGGCCCATGATTCCAATAGGTTTTGTCCATTTTAGATCATCATCGGATGCTTTAGACGAATTTTATAGGAAAATATTCTGAAATTTTATTAACAACTACAACAAGAATTTACAAGAAATTCTAAGGATCTTATTTAGGGGTGGCTTGCATATTTATAAGATATGCAACCACACCCTATTACAATTATTATAACAAATCATAAAATGATTCGCTTTTACAACTGCTTACTTAATTGAAGGAATCAAGAAAAATATCATGATGTTTCAATGTATTTTGTTTCCAAAATATATCTGATATTTATTTGACCAATTTACATAAATTGCTTATGTAGCAGTTGGAAAATGGGTGGCAAGTCATATTTGACATTGTCCCATGTTCGGTTTCAATTTTGGAATTTTTTTTATGTTGGTTTTTTGAAGTTTTGCTCTGTTCTACCGACCACAAAGTCACGCTGGAGTTTGGTGTTGGTGGAAATCAGGTTCTACATCTGAAGAAGTTGGGAAGCAGGTGCCTTGTATGCATAATTCAAGAAGCAGGCACCTAATAGGAAGTAGATGCCTTAAAAAAAATAGGCACTTTATGGGAAGTAGATGCCTAATAGGAAGCAAGCATCTAACGAGAAGCAGGTACCTAACATAAAGTAGGCGCCTAATAGTTGATTGTCGAATGAAATTCATGTGCTTCAAAGGAATTTGGGTGCCTGACTTTGTACCTCTCACTAATATTCCATAGATATTTTTCCATAATAAAATAGCAAGTGCCAAGTCCTAGTGGGACCTTGACGAAAACATGCCAAAATACAACAATATTCAGTAAATATACACAAAATGCACTTAAAAACAAATATTAGAAAACAATAAAAAAATTGTTAATTATATATATATATATATATTTTTATATATATATTTTCCATAAAATATTTATATCTACAAGAATAAGTGTCACACATTATAGGGAAAATAGTACAAAAAATGAGCAATTTTGTGGCTCATCACCCTAATTTAATGTTATGGGGATTATCGAGATCTATACCGATATACCTATTAACTATTGGCTCAATTGACATATGTGATCTATCTTCCAATTGATGTGGAATAGGGATTAAGTGAATGTCATCAGCTAGGTTTACACCTTCAATTGGCATTTCTTGCTCAACCTCAACTTGAAAGACATTTTGAGCAGTCCTTAGAGAAAAGTGAAATAGTTGTAACATTTTCTCGCAAGGCCAATACTCTTATGGAGATGGGGAGAATCTCCTCACTGAAAATCAATTGCCTCAAGGTCAAGGTGTAATTGTTTTGAGGGGTTATTTGGATCTCTCAATGGTGTAGTATCTATGGAAATCATGTTGATGGATACATGATCTCCCTTCCATGTGCGAGTGAGTCTAGAGACCTGATGTTGTATCTTAACTCATAGGGATGGTTGTGGTGGTGGTGTAATGACCGATGGTGGTTGGTGTGGAAGGCGATGATCTTGCTCTTCAAGTGGTAAAATTTTATCATAAAATGGGATTTTGTACTAGGAGTATGCAAATATAGAAATCTTCCTCATCATCCAAAGAGATAATTAATGGAAGCAATTCCATAATCTAATTCATCATTCGATGTCCATTTGTGATGATGACCTTGATCCTCTTCCTCATTATCAGATTGAAGGGTATGCAAGCTCTCTCCCATGAGAGATATGCACCTACCAACTACCTTATGATAAATTTGTGTTGGGATACAACAAGCCAGTACCCTTAGATGTCCTCACAGAGATTTTATAACACCTAGGTCTAAATTACATGGATGAGCTTACATGCGATCCCTATGCCAATACAAATTATGTTCACTCATTGGGAGATTATTTTCCCATTAACATGGTAGATCAAGGGTTATCTAGTAATGTTTCTCAACCCCATGAAGTGAGAGAGAGATCACATACCCTTCAATATGATACTGATGAAGAGGATCAAGATCCTCCTCATGAATAGAAATTGGATTATGAATTAGATTATGGCATAGCTCCCATTAATTACCCTAGTTAAGATGAGGAATATGAGTAGGTCATCCCATTGGATGCCAAAGAAGAATTCTATCTACATTGGTTCATGTTACATCACCCTATCTGGTAATAGTTTCTACATGAATAAAAATACGCTCATTGCCTACCCCATAGACCACTATAGCCACCTTAATGAGTCTATAACCTATAAATAGGGGGTCTATAGATAGGGGTTCCATACTCTAAAATTCCCCTAGGTAGTCTATGACCATATAGGTCAACCTAAAACATCCCTAGGCGGTCTACGATCATGTAGATCAACCTAAAATACCCCTAGGTGGTCTACACTTGTCTAGGTCAACCTAAAATACCCCTAGGCAATCTACGACCATGTAGGTCAACCTAAAATATTCTTAGGGGATCTACGAACATCTAGATCAACCTAAAATACCCCTAAGCAGTCTACGACCATCTAGGTCAACCTAAAATATCCCTAGGCAATCTACGACCATCTATTTCAACCTAAAAATACCTTTAGGTAGTCTACAACCATCTAGGTCAACCTTAAAATATCCATAGGTAGTGTAAAACCATCTAGGTCATCCTAAAATACCCCTAGGAAATCTACAACTATCTAGGTCAACATAAAATATTCCTAGGTAATCTATGATCATCTAGGTCAACCTAAAACATCCCTAGGCTATCTACAACCATCTAGGTCAACCTAAAATATCCCTAGGTAATCTACGACTATATAGGTCAACCTAAAACACCCTTAGGTTATCTATGGTCATCTAGGTCAACCTAAAATATCCCTAGATGGTCTATGACCATCTACGTCAACCTAAAATACCCCAAGATGGTCTACGGCTATATAAGTCAACCTAAAATACCCCAAGATGATCTAAAATCATCTAGGGCAATCTAAAATACCCCTAGGTAGTCTACGACCATCTAGGTCAACCTAAAATACCCCTAGGTGATCTACGACCATCTAGGTCAACCTAAAATACCCCTAGGTGGTCTACGACTATCTAGGTCAACCTAAAATACCCCTAGGTGGTCTACGACCATCTAGGTTAACCTAAAATTCCCCTATATGGTGTACAACCATATAGGTCACCCCAAAAAGCCCCAAAGGAATATATAAGCCCTTTGGTGAACCCAAAAATCCCCAAAGGCATCCATAAGCCCTTTGGTCAACCCAAAATGCCCTTAAGGTTTCTATAAGCCTTTTGGTCACCCCAAAAGCCCCAAAGGCATCTATAAGCCCTTTGGTCAGCCAAAAGCCCCAATGGTATTCATTAAGCCCATTGGTCAAAACTTTATATACATATAGATTAAAAATCCAAAAATATTATTAAAACATAAAAAACACAAAAATATTATATTACATTGCATTAAATTTCATATCATTGCATTATAACATCAGTTGCGTTAGGCATTATAATTATTGCATTGTGCATCATTAGAAGTTGATCATACATGTATAGCACCATGCCTATACACTAGGCATCTATAAAAAGTAAGGTTGTCACAAGTCAGTTTTACTACCTATTCACATTATATTTTCTATATACATATACATTCCATATTGTGTGTTTGTTTTCCTGCACTTAGTCATTGTTCATAAAGCATATTTAGGATTTTTGATCACTCATCCATATCTAGTTTTCTTTTCAAATTTTGTAGAAAGCTATCATGATTTTTAGAAGGTAGAATCCCGCTTAGATTATAGTATCTTTCAAAATCCCATCACAATTTAAACATTAATAACTCCTATTTTAGCACAAGGAAAAATGAAATCTACAAAGTTGTCTAGGTTACCTTAAGCAAAAAAAATTATCTCACTCATACCCTTATGTGAATTGTTCAAAGATGCTGAGAATTAACAAAAGGACAAGTTCCTCCTTACCCAAAACAAACAAAAATCTCTTGCCTCACACCAAATTAGGGTAAGTATCCAAAGAGAAAAATAAATAGTGATTATTATCACTTAAAATATTCAAAATAAGTAGTGGTTTTTACCATTAGCAAAAATTAAAATAAACAGTGGTTCTCACCACTACAAAAATCCATTGCTCACCATAAACAAAAATGATCAACTCCCTATCACATTTCAAAAATAAAATAAAATAATGGAGTACTGAACTTGAATCCCTAGAATTCTCAGCATTAGAGAACCATAAGGTGATACTCATTACAGGTTGCGTGGCATCAAGCCCGCTTGGAAATGACGGTATCCTTACGCATGATGATATGTATGTTACATAATCAATGTACTTTTATACATACCAATGTTTGCATGTAGATGAGCTAGATTTTGGTAGCCTATACTGCCTAGTGGTCTAATCCAACTAAGTAAAAAAACTCAAGATAATGAGACTCACAAGGTGATCTCTAGTATAAATGGGTTGAATCAATCATGTTTGGCACTAGGGTAACTTTATGCATTGTCATAATAATGAAATCACATGCACACACAAGGATATTGAATATCTTGGTTATCTTAGCAAATTCATACTTTATTAAAAAGTCTTGCATGGTTACTATACAAATTTTTATTAGGTAATTAGAGTGTTTGAGTCTCCTAAAAAACCCAAACACATCATAAAAATTATCCTATTCATTTCATTTCACATCATACTATCACCTATTTTTCATGTTACATTTACACAATCCATTACATAAATATCATAATAACAAGAAATTGATGAGATAAATTTTGTATAATCAATGGTACTAGAATCTAATGTGTCAACTAGTAATCATCTACATCATACAAATTTAAAAAATCATCAATTTCATTGTGCATTTACATATCTACTATCATCAAATCACATCATATTAAAAATACATGCATACATGTTAGGCATCCATCATAACATCATAAATAAAATATAAGCATTGCATACATTTT
Source organism: Wollemia nobilis (assembly GCA_028583015.1). Lineage (NCBI taxonomy): Eukaryota > Viridiplantae > Streptophyta > Pinopsida > Araucariales > Araucariaceae > Wollemia > Wollemia nobilis. The sequence goes on along the minus strand of JAQPPZ010016967.1, from coordinate 2,636,560 downwards.
ATAAAGCAGTAAAAAAACACATGATGATAACAAAAAACTCATATATATATATATATATATATATATATATATATATATATATATATATATATATTTTTTTTCTTGTGTGTGTGTGTGTGTGTATGTATGTATGAAATCCAAAACTACATCAGCATCCATAAACTGCCCGTAGGCTGCAATAAAGTAGGTCTTCAGACCTCACGCACCCAAAAATAAAAAAAAACAACAAAAAAATCAAATAAAGCAAAATCTCAATTGCACCTCGTACCCAGTTATTTACCCTATACACTTGGTGGTTTTAGTGACTTGCGCTCCATGCAATCCAACAAGATGAGTAAATTACCATAAGGCTACTTGAACCAAATTATTCATAGTTGAACCGAATTGTCTTCACTTCAATACCCAAGAAAGCTGTTGCGGCTAGACTGCTTCATGGGAACGAGGTATTCATTTCATTTCTTCTATAATATCTCATAAAAATTTAAAAATTCAAAAACAATTAAAACACCAAAAAATCCCTACAAAAATAACTAAAAAAGTTCAAAAATAGGGCCAAAAACCCACCAAAAACAAGTCAAAATAATTCAAATTAACAAGGGATCAAGATTAAATCCAAGGTACTTATGGATGCCCTAAAAATTATTTATTTCACTCCCAAGAAGGCTATTATGGCTTGACCACTCCACAGGAATGAATTATTTAGACTGTCGCTTCCATAAATCATCATTAAAACACTCAAAATCCTAGCAAAATTGATAGGGTTTGCAATGGGTAAAATTGATGGTGATACCAATTAAGTCATATATGTCAAGTGACTCATCACTTTATCATTTTTCATGCCCTCATAAACTCTTATCTTGAGGGGGTAGTCATAATAACGATTTCATAATAAAATCAACACTTAAAACACTCAAAAGTGCAATTTTCATACATTTAAAAGAATCTTTACCAAAGACAAAATTTCAAGCCCATGCTGGGGAAAACAATAAAAAAATACAACAAAAATAATGTTTTGCATCCTTTAATCCTTAATAATTCACCCATGTAAATGCTTACAAGGACACAAGAAACCAAGACCAAGTATACCCTAAGCTCCTACAACTGTCACTACAGTGTGGCTGAAAGATATACCAAAAGCAATCCTTAAACTATGTCAAAAGCAAGGATTCCAAGAATGTATGCTCTTTCCACAACAAAGGTATCCAAATTTGGTTAGGTTAATTAATAAGCTCAATCATTTAACTATTTAGTCATTTATTTTTTCTCAGCACTCTGTTGCACACAACACATTTCAAAAAGGGGTATTTTTAGACACTAAAATCATGTAAATCAGATAAGACTGCCAATGTGCCACTATGCATCACTCTTATTGACATCATATGGCCCCATTAGATAATCCTCAAGGGTTAATTAGGGCTCCCAACAACTTTTTGGAAGGTTTACCCCACTTTTGAGAAGTTTTGGGGCATGTAGCCATGACAGTCCCACCTAGGGATGACCATAGTTCATGGCCATCCTATCCAGGGACGACCACATGCAGCCATCCCTGGGTGGGATGGCCATAAACTAGACCCCCAAAATTTCAAATTTTAGGACAAATTGTAATCAATTACTACCATTTATCATACCCAATCACCCAAAATTGATTGGGAGGTTGTCATAGATATCAAGACCCTCAAATTAGAGGCCCCAAATGAAAGGCTTCTTCCCTCCTATGCATGACAAGGGAATGGGATAGTGTTAGCACTTGCCCTACATGCTAGAACTTTCTCCTTTGCACATTTGACCTATTTTGGCTATAAATTTAGGTGCTCTCACCCAATTTCAAGGGAGACAATACAAGCATTGCTCACGAAATGCTACTCACATTTGCACAAGAATTTTTCTTGAAAACCTCTTCATTCAAAGGTAATTTTAGGGCATCCCAAAATACACCAAATTGATTCCAAAAAATATCAAATATGATATTTATTTGACCAAATCTTATTACAACACATTTAGGATAGTTCTAAACCAAATCCCCTTGAAATTAGTGGTAAAAACCACTCACTTTTGTGACTGTCCCTACTAGGGATGACTAGAAGTCCTAACAGTCCTAATTGGACTTTATAGGGATGGCCATGAAATGGATAACAATTTTGGTTTAATTTTAACATAATTTATTTCTATACCATTATATTAGCATCATATCCAAATTTGGTAAATTTTTTAGTAGATTTGATGGTTCGTTTAATGTTTTTATGGTTGTAGTCTTACTTGTTCCTTCCAAGAATGACCACAATTTCTGCTAACAATTTTATTGTAATTTCTACTCATTTCCTTCTAAAATCACCTATTAAACATTATACTAGAATTTCAAGTCATTTGGAGTTTTTTAGAATAGTTGCAAATAAGTTTTATATTCATAGATGCATACTTTCTATAGTTTTCATTGTTTTCATCACTCAAGGCATATGCTATTAACATCATTCAATCTCTTGTGTATAGGTGTAGGTATTTTATGCATGAGGAAAGATCTAAGGAGATGAATAAACATAGCCCAAGAATAGCTCTCAAGTGTGGGTTGCAAGAAGAACATTGGAAGCACGTCGTTAAGATCTTGAAGGGATTTGATCCCTTGTAATTTGTAATCTAAAATGTATCAAAATAAGAAGCCCTCAAGGGGATGTTTTGTAACCATTGGATTGATGAATTTATAAATACAAGGAGAAACCCCCTTTATCTTACTTCAAATTATTTTTCATTTCAATAGCTTACATTTTTTATCTCTCTAGCATCTTTCTTTCACATGTTTTCTAATAAACACTAGATCACATTTCAGTTTTGATCCATTAATGCGAGTCAATTTTTTGCTACTTTAGTAATTGATTGGGAGGATTTCATAGACGTCAAGACCTATAAATTAGAGGCCTTGAATAGAAGGCCTCTTCCCTCCTACACATTTAAAGGAAATGGACAAGTGGTAGTGCTTACCCTGCATGCCAGAACTTACCCCTTTGCACATTTGCCCTATTTTGGCTATAAATTATGGTGCTCTCATCCAATTTCAAGGTGGGACACAAAAAACCTAAAGAGAAATTCAGCACCATCAAATCTGACAATGGTCAATCAAGTGGCCATTAATGTCCTAAGGCCTACACAAATGATGCCTCCTCAAAAGGTAAATTACCAGGCCCAACCTCCACCTGTGAGTTATAATAATAATACTCAAGCGAATCAGGGTTAAAATTAGCAACGTCATCCTAGGTGATAGTTTACACCCTTCACTGAGTTAATGGACTCCCTATTTGATCATTTTTAGGCTACCAAAATGGTTAATCTACCAGAAATCAAGCCTATAGATCTTAATATAGGCAAACCAAATCCTATGGGACACCGAGAAGATAAATTTTATTGATATCATCGGCATAATGGCCACAACTTGCCTATATGCTATGGTTTCAAAAAAATAGTGCAAGACATGATAGTGAGGAATGAGATCCAAGTGTATAATCCTCCCATCCCAAATAATCAATAGATGGGTGTTTTCAAAGACCCATTACCTACTCATGATGTCTAAGCGACTCTTACTAAACAAATGAATGAGGTCAATATGGCATCCCCTTTGTAAGGGCATGTGAGGATGGTAAGTATTGTGACTAGGAATAGATGCTACCCAAGTCAAGTTGCACCACCTATAACTTCAAGTGATGTTCCATCAACATCACAACCTCCACCACCTCCAGTATAGAGCCTTCCACCTAGGCTAGTAGTGACAATAAAAAGCAAGCTTGCACGAAGGTTGAGGACAACATCAACTAGATTTTCCATTTACAAGCTCATTAAACAATCTCCTCCACATAGACAAGCTCTAATGGATATTATTAAGTCAATAGAGTTGCAACCCCAGGATTCTAACTCCATTTATTTTATGGGGCATGTGAAAAATGTAAGGAACCAATGATCACGTTCCATGAGTATGAACTCAAAACCATAACAAGTGATGCCTTGGACCCTTATTTACACATCATTGCATGTGTGAATGATATGTCATACAAGAGAGTTTTAACTGACACTGGTTTGTCAAGAAACATAATAACACTAGTGCTCTTAAACACTTAGGACTTCCCGCATCTTGTGTTGTTGTGTCCACTTACATCCTTCAAGCATTCAATAATATGATATGCTCCCTAGTCGATACTATAGTCCTAACCATTCAGGTAGGATGCAAAACTATATCGACACTATATCATGTTTTGGAGGGTGCCATGGCCTATAACATATTTCTAGAAATACCCTAGATTTGAGACATGAAGTGTGTCCACTCCATTGTGCACCAATGCCTAAAGTATACTTATGAAGGGTAGGTACACGTAGTCCCTACAGACCTTGAGCCCTTTAAGTATTGTAACATGGTGCAAAAAATGCTTGATTCAACCTTACCATCAACTCATGAGGACTTTCAACTGAAAAAATCCATTCAGGGTCCACTCCCATCTCCATTGCCTTCCATTACACCAATACGATATTCATCCATACCATCATCATCATTGGCAACATCAAAAATACCTTCATCATCATCCAATCCTTCACATAATAATATGTCAAAGAGGCCAATTGATGAGATTCCTCCCATTATTTCCACCACCTCTATGGAAGATATTCCTTGTACAATAGAAGAGGAACCATCTCAGGAGGTACATATTGAGTCATCTCAAGCCTCACTTCCATCCCCTACACCTTCACCATCCCAAGTTATAGTCCATATGTCTATTATAGGGATAGTAGAGTATTTAGTGAGAAACGTCACAAAAATTCTAGATATAGAGACAGTATAAGATATGGGATGACCTCATCTCCCCATAGGTATCATTGTGCCTCTAGGTATACCGCCCAATAACACCAATTTCATATATGGAGGTATCGAGTATGAAACATTGCAAATTCCTCAGGAAGAAGAATATGATGAACCTTTCTTTGAGAATATAAATTACATGTCCAATCCTTAATATGCGATGTGATATCTCCATCATTGTCATTGACATGGTTATGGCCTAGGTTTATATGAGAAAGGTACTTGTGTTCCATTTCATCCATAATACCAGCTACCTATGATAAATTTGGATTGGGACACAACAAGCCAGTATCCTTAGATGTCCTCACAGAAATTCTAGAATGCCTAGGTCTAAATTATAGGGATGAGCTTACACATGATCCCTATGCCAACCCAAATTATGTCCACTCATTGGGATATTATTTTCCCATAAACATGGTAGGTCAAGGGTTATACAATGATGTTGCTCAACCCCATAAAGTGGGAGAGAGCTTGCATATCCTTCAATATGATAGTTAGGAAGAGAATAAATGTCCTCATCATGAATGGACATCGAATGATGAATTAGATTATGGGATAACTCATATTAATTACCCTAGTTATGATGAGGAATATGAGTGAGTTGTCCCTCTGGGTGATGAGGAAGAGTTTTATCTTCACATGCTCCTAGTACAACATCCCACATCCCATTTGGTGATAGATTTTGCCACTTGAAGAGCAAGATCGTTGTATTCCATATAGACCACTGTTGGTCATTCCACCACCACCACAACCACCCCCACAAGTTAAGATACAACATCATATCTCTAGAACCACTTGCCCATAGAAGGAATATCATGTATCCATCAACATGATTTCCATAGATCTTACTACACCATTGAGATATTTGAATAACCCCTCAAAACCAATGCACCTCAACCTTTAGGTAATTGATTTTGAAAGGGGATATTCTCCCCCATCTCCATTAGAGTATTGGCCTTTGCAAGGAAATGTTACAACCATTTCACTTTTCTCCAAGGACTACTCAAAATGTCTTTCAAGCTGAGTTTGAGAAACAAATGCCAATTTACGGTGTAAACCCAGTTGATGGAATTCACTTAATACCTATTCCACATTAGTTGGAATATGGATCACATATGTCAATTGAACCAATAGTTGAAAAGGATATCGGTACATATCTTGATATTCCCTATAACATAAAATTAGGGGAACATTTATCCCCTGATGAGTAAGCTGATTATATAAAGTTGTTAATAGATAAGATAGAATATTTTTCTTGGACTTATAAATATATACCAAGACTAGATCCTAATATGGTCATGCATAATATTACACTCGACCCAAGTGTCAAACCACTTAAGAAAAAGCTGTGTAAGATGCATCCAACAGTTGCCTCAATGGTCAAAGATGAATTTCAAAAAAAATTGTATGTTTACTTTATTATATCAGTAGATTATCCACCATGGGTTTCTAACATGGTACCAGTCAAAAAACTCGATGGGAGGATTCACATTTGCACTTATTTTAGAGATCTCAACAAATAAATTCCTAAGGATGAGTTTCTCTTTCCAAACATTGGTAAACGCCCAAAGTAGGACATGAAATGTTATCCCTTATGGATGGTTTCTTTGGATACAATCAAGTCAAAACAACATTCACAATGCCTTGGGAGACATTTTTTTACAAGGTCATACCTTTTGGCCTTAAAAATGTTGGTACCACATACCAACGAGCCATGACATATATCTTACATGACTACATGCATAAAATTCTGGAATATTACATGGATGACTTACTGGCCAAATATCTATTATGCAATGATCATATCAATGTATTGCAAAAGGTTTTAGATTGCCTCACTGAGCATAATATTAGGCTAAATCCCAAGAAGTGTGTATTTAGTGACGCATCTGGTAAACTCTTGGGATTCATAGTATCTAAGTGAGGCATAGAAGTAGACCCAAATAATGTCAAGGAAATATTAGAAATGCCTCCCCCCATAACTATCAAGAAACTACGTAGCTTGCAAGGAAAGGTCGCATCCATAAAGCACTTCATAGCACAATTATCGGATAAGTGTCGACCTATGAACAAGTTATTGCACAAGGGGTTGCATTTTATTGGGATGAAGAATGTGAAGATATCTTTTACAAGATCAAACAATACCTAGCTTCATCGCTTGTATTGGCTTCTCTGGACCAGGAGTGACATTCTATATTTACATGTTAGCTACTGAGCTTGCATTGGGAACCATGTTGGCCCAAAATAATGAATTACATAAAGAACAAACTACATATTATATTAGCCGCACCTTGGTCAGCTATGAAATAAAATATGCATATGGTGAGAATCTATGCTTAGTTGTGGTCTTTTCCACTAAAAAGCTATGTCATTACATGCTCAATTATACCACGTATTTAGTATCAAAAGATATTCCATCATGCTACATGATGAGTCAAACTTACCATAGTAGTCGCACAACAAAATGGATCATGTTGTTGATGGAATTTTAGCTAGAGTTCATTAGATATAAATCAATTAAGGATTAGGTCATAGTAAATCAACTAGTAGAGGCTCCTCTCCAGGATGACCAACCTCTCACTATAGAGCTTCCATATCATGGAGTTTTTCATGTTTCAGAATCACCAGATCTTGAACATCTTGAGTCACAGGTGGACATAACTCTATTTTTTATGGTTCTAAGTGCAAGCAAGGTGGTGGCACAGGAATCATATTTTTCACACCACAAGGGGCTCTAATACCCCTTTCATTTAAACTCTATATTTCTCATGCATAAATAACAATACCAAGTATAAAGCCCTTCTCATAGGCCTTCAAATGACAATAACCATGAAAATAACAAAGCTCAACATCTTTGGCAAATCCTTGCTCATAGTTAATTAGTTCAAAGGGATATTCCAATGTAGGTTCCTAGTCTTGCAAGCCTACAAAGCCCTAGTGGAAAAAATTTTGGCAAAGTTTGAGTGGTATGATATTGAGGTACTCCCTCATTCATCTAACCATTTTGTGAACATAATGGCCTCTTTAGGGTATTTAATACCACATAACCTGTCTAATGATATCATGACTATTCAAGTTAAAATGCTGTCATAATATGTGATGAAGCATGATGAGCTTAACTCCATGCCAGAAGTCCACATGATTTAGATTGAGCCTTCACATGAAAGGTTCTCTCAAATACACAAGTATTTGAATAATGTCACTTGGGGAACTTTGTTACCGTAAAATCATTTTGATACTGGCACAATGTTATACCTGCAAGTTCTCTCTCAATCAACATTTACAAGAGATGAACATCAAAAGGGTCACACAATTCATACAATTGAGGCTTCTATAAAATAATATTGGGCTACCCAAATAAATATTATTTAAAATTGGGAAGTGTTCCTTCTGGATTATCACATGCCACAAAATGAGCATTTAAGTAAAAGGTGATAAAGTATGTCTTACTAGGAGATATAATTTATCATCAAAGCTATGAGGGTATCCTCCTTTGTTGCTTAGACTCTCAAGAGTCAACTTGGGCCATTTCCAAAGCACACGATGGTACATGTTGTGGTCATTTCAGTGGAATGGCCATTGCAAAATGTATTCTTCACATGGGTTATTATTGGACAACTTTAGAGCAATATTGAGATTTTTATGTTAAGAAGTACATAAAGTGTCAACATCATGCAAATTTGATACACTTACCTTCGCAGGCCTTACAACCAATTCAATTGGTTTGGCCATTTGCACAATGGGGGCTTGATTTAATTGGGAAAATCTCACCTGCTTCCTCAGGCCATCACATATTTATTGTAATGGCTATTGAGTACTTCACAAAATAGGTGGATGCAATTCCCCTTATGACTACGACTAGATATTGCATTGTAGAGTTCATATTGCATAATATCATTTGTCATTTTGGTATTGTTGTGGCTGCTCCACAACACACCCCAAAATTGGGGACCCCCTTTTTGCACACTTTCCAAGAATATTGCAGTGGCCCAGATATAAAGGAGCAAAGAAGAAAGCAAGAAATGAAAAGTTGTCGCGATATCACGACATGTTGCTCCGTCATGGCAAAAAATGAAAAGTTGTCATGATTTCATGACATGTTGCTCCATCATGACCAAAAATGAAAAGTTGTCGCGATATCGCGACATGTTGCTCCGTCGCGACCGAAAACGAAAAGTTGTCGTGATATCACGACATGTTGCTCCATCGCGGCTAGAAACGAAAAGTTGTCGTGATATCATGACATGTTGCTCCGTCGCGGCCAGAAATGAAAAGTTGTCATGATATCGTGACATGTCGTGTTTTCGTGGCTCAAAATAGCAAAGTACAGCGGAATGAAAAAGTGTCATGATTTCACGACATGTCGCGTTTTCGTGGCTGAGAGCAACAGAATGCAGCATGAAGAGAAAATGTCACGAAATCATGACATGTCACAAAATCATGGTCAAAGCAGTCAAGCAAGGTAAGGCACTAAAGTCGTCGCAATATCGTGACATGTCATGTTTTCACGACAGGAAAGCGAGGAATGAGAAAATGACAAAAATTGTCGCGAAATCATGACATGTCTCATTTTTGCGATCTGTCGACAGCAATGGAAGTGAACATAGAGGAAAAGGTGTCATGATTTCGTGACAGAAAGCAACGAATGGTATGAAAGGAAAAGGTGTCACGATATCGTGACATGTCACGTTTTCATGGCCAAGTGCAACGAGATAGAGCAAAATGAAAAGCGTCGCGATTTCGTGACAGGTTGCATCCGAGCGGCCCGAAAGAGAAAAATGTCACGATATCACGACATGTATCATTTTCGCGATGCATGAAGAAGAGTTAAGCTGCTGACAAAAAAATGTCGTGATATCGCGACATGTATCATTTTTGTGATGCATGAGGAAGAGTTAAGCTGATGAGAAAAATGTCGCGATATCGCGACATGTCTCATTTTCGCAGTGCATGAAGAAGAAAATGTTGTTGACATAAAAACGTCGCGATATCACGACATGCTATTTTTGTCATGATTCATGGCTTGCCATTACAGAGTATGCAGGGAAGCACTGAACATGTGGCACAAAGGCATAAGGGTTATGATAATGCTTCAGATCGACAGTTACAGTTAGCAGAGAAGACCGAACGTTTCACGACCAAGCAAAAAGCCAGAATAATGAAGGAGCGGGAGACAAAATGAATCGATCTAGAAGATGAAACGAAGCGTCACAAGGCAAAGTAGAGAGCCGTAGCAGAAATTTTAAAGGCACAAGCGAAGACAGGCACAAGGGTCGAAAATCGCTGGGAGCAGGGTTACAGAGCTGAGGGTGATGAGCCATTTTGGGCCTGCTTTGGAGTGCTTTTCTTCCACTTTTTTTGGTTTTGGAGAACCAGATGTCTACTATTGTAAAATGACAAATATTTAATGCAAATAATATTTCAGAAATTTGCATCTTATGGGCAAGAAAGAAGGAGTCATTTTCTGCATGCAAGATTAAATGTCTATTTTTCCTTTTTAGATTTTAGGCTTGTAAATGTAGTTGATACAAGTTTTTCTTGGTTGCTGCATGCGAATGCTTAAATCTAAAAACCTCATTCAAATCCTTAGGAACCAGCACTTAGCTTATCAAGATTGTGCATGTTTTGCAGGTCCAATAGGTTAGGTTGCATGCATGGAAACCTCATATCTTTGGTTTTGTCAAAATAGGATAGCATCATACTAAAGGCATTTTATTTTTATTTTTCTGCACTTTACTTTTCCAGAAGTTGTTACTTTATTTTAATTTGCAGTCGTTAAAATTATAAACATATAAAAAATATCAAAATCTAAAAATAAAACAATGAACAATCACTAAAGTTTCATGGTGAAATAAATCAACGTTGCCCCTTGTTTACAGTTACTTGCAATCACTAAGGTGTTCCAAGCATTTAAATTGAATATTATTATTTATGCATATGAATGTTTGTTCATAAGAACCTTGGAGAAATAGCTAATTTCTTTGCAAGAGAGAGTTTCTTGTTAGAGACTCTAGTTGTGTGATCATTTTGTTATAGGGCAAAATATCCACTCAACATTTTGGCGCTAGAAGGAGGGCCTGAATTGGTTTATTTCATTGTGATTTAAGTGCTATAGGGATTTCAATTTTGAATATTTCATGCCCTATTGATTATTATCTTTAGCCCTCTTTTAACAATACAAATTTGTACTATTAAAAGAGGACATGAATTGCTATGCACTGTTCTAACGCTTTGATTGTTCATACAGGAATAATGTGATTTGATTAGATCTAAAAAATAAAATAATAAAAAAAAAATTGTATTAAAGTTATATTCTTGAAGATTCACTAATGGCTATGTTTACACCATGGATGCCAGGTAGCCCATTGAACATACCGGGAGTTCAACATTATTTTCCCGTTGGTGTTGAGAGATGTCTTCCTTGATTTTTTTCTAACGGGACAAATATTGCAGAACACATTCGAGCATTCAAATTCTATGCAAATCACTTAACAAGTTGGTATGATGATGTTGCTTGTAAAATGTTCCTGTACACCTTGGACAAAGTGGCATATGATTGGTTTACAAGTCTACCTTTAGGGTCTATCACTTCTTGGGCTCAACTAGATGCAGCATTTCTTAATCAATTCAACAAAAAGCAAGTTGACCCAGTCCGCATGTACGAGCAGTTTTTCACTATTAAAAAAGGACCAAGTGAAAACGTAAAATCATTTTCTGAAAGGTTCTTTGGACTATACAATCAATTAGTGACATTTTATGTTCTTCAAGAAGAAGTGGCTCTCCAAATATACATCAATGCTCTTGACCCACTCACTTCCACATATTTGCGAGGGATGCCTCAAATCACATCTTTGTCACAAGCCTATACTCAAGCAATGGCAATTGAGCAACAATTGAGTTGTCAAAATTATGGTGTGGGTTTTGGATCATATAATCTTCAATCATTTAACACCTCTCTCACCCACCCAATTATTTATCCACCTCAACCAAGTTCAAGTGTGAATCAATTTCAGAATCAACAATCATTCCCAAGCTTCAATCAATTTCAAAATCCTCAACCTACTATGCAATATCAACCATCTTTCTTAAGTATGAATCAACTTCAAAATACTCATCTTGATTCAAAATATGCTTCTAAAATCAATTTCAATGATTTTCATAAGAATATGATTTTAGGCAAGGGAGGAGTACTAGATCCAACTAGTATTGAAACATGTGATAGATTGGGAACCCTTGACTCACCAAAAGATGAATTCTATGAGGATGAATCTGTTTCGGATGACATGTTGGATGACATTGTTGAAGATAATGGTCAAGAAAAGTCACACCTTCCAAATTATGTTAAACATGAATCATGGGTTACACATGTGGATTATGATAGCCTTATCAATTTGAATACAAGCAATAACCCAATTTTGGAAGTAATTGAACCATCTAAGGAAGGTGAAGATAAATTTGATGAGAAACATGTTGATGAATTAAAATATGATGAAGAAATAGTTGAGCATCACAATTTGATTTTGAAAGATGATCATTATGATTCTTGGGAAGAGTATGTTCACTCCAAACCTTTTGATGAATGTTGTGTGCCTATTGATATGCAGGATAATACAATTGCCCTTTCATATGAGGATATTACAAGTCCTGTAAAATCTGAGAATGTTTTGGAAGAAGGGTTGGAATCTCATCAAATGTTGGAAAAGGATAATTATTCTACTACCGTGGATAAAGAAGGAGAATCAATTGATTTTGTTCCCCTTGAGGGGCAAGAAATCGAAAATCTTGATCCACCTATTGTTTCTACAATGTCTATGCCATCTCAAAATGATGAAATTACAAAACCTAAGTGGTGTGGGTTTGATACTATTGATGATCCTAATGAAAATATGGATTTTGAGGCAACTCAAGCCATTGATCATGGAATGGTGTCACGCGACACATATCTTGAAAAACTAGGCTCTTGTTTTGAAAAATATGGATGCATGTTTGATTGGGTGCCTAACTTTGGTGTTTTTGAACAGGTATTGGACGATGAAGAAGACAACGAGAAAAAAGAAAAGGCTACTAACACTCATCAAGTTATGGTAAATTTTAATCATGATGGGTTGAATATGGATGACAAGGTGAAATCTTTACCTTTGGTAGTAGCTGCAAAAATTTTAAGTGATAGGTTACATGATGTCCCTGTGGATGCTAATATCATTAATGAGGAAATGTCAAATTTTGTTGATGCTTGTCAAGTTTTTGATTTTCATTGCTTTAAAATCTTGAAAAATGATTTGAAGTCAAGACTTTTTCTCATATTTGAAAAGGAAGGCCTGATTTTAAAGCATGAATCGAATTATGAAATGGATATTTTCAAGAATAGACAAGATAAAATTGAATATCACACATTGTCTAATCAATTTGGTAATAGGAATCTCACCTATGAGAATACTAATGGAACTAAACCTAATTGGTGGGGTGAGCAAGGTAAGTTAAAAGTTGTTGCATGGTGCGGTCTAATCTTGTGTTGGTTGGATTCCTACAACATTTGGCATGTGTATCATGTTATATTTTTGTTGAAGTGTTCTAATCATGTCTGGGATCCAGGAAAGTAATAGTCCAAGCTTGGCATCATCTTGTACTATATTGTATATAAATTTTGGTTTTTGGTTTGGTTTGTGTTTTCAAGTTTCATTTTTGGGGTTGTTAGTTTGATCATGATTTAAGTTGTGTGTTTATTTGACATGTTTTGTTTGTCTATATATAAAAAAAAATGATGAAAAAGTTGTTTTGAGATTGCTAACTTATGCTTTAGATCAGGGAAATATGAAACATTGGAATTGTGTTGTAGAAAGCTCCACAAGTAACACAAACATTTTAATAATATCGCTTGAATCTTGTGATGCATGAAGTTGTCAGTTTTACAGATTATGGCGATACTCCATCTGCAATTCAAAAGGCAATGCATTCATATTACATCCCACTTTGCATATACATGCCATCTTAGTTGCATATGCATGTCAGATACAAATCATTAAAGCATGTCAAATCCTCTTAGGGTTATTCTATAACATAAAAAAAAAAATCCTAAGGTTGGGAACTGATGCCCGAACTATCTTAAACCAAGCACATTCTATGCACATTTAAAAAGGATCTTGAGCAAAATGATCAAAACCTTGCTTGGAAGAAAAGGTCAGGCGAAAGAAGTATTTCATGTCTATCCTATTATGCAACATGATCCTTAAAACAATGGTTTTTACCACTTCCATAAAGCTTAAAGCCTAAAATCAGAGTAGTAAGGATAGGGCTAAATCCTCATCAAACTTAGGTTGAGGATCCAACTCCCCAAATCTTTGATTTGACCTACATGGAGTAGTAAGGATAGGGCATAATTCTCATCTCGCCTAGGTTGAGAATCTGATTCCCCAAAGCTCCTATGTCTCATTTCATCATAAATCTTGGATTGGAAGGATCGTACTACATGTCCTCTGCAAAGGATGGGTAGTCATCCCCAAGGTCCAAGAAATAAAAACTAAATATTTCCCATTTCATAAATCTTGGATTGGAAGGATCGTACTACATGTCCTCTGCAAAGGATGGGTAGTCATCCCCAAGGTCCAAGAAATAAAGAAATGAAGCTAAATCATGGATTATGGGGTTAAGTATGCCCATGCATGGCAGCATGTCTTGTCTAAAAACAAGACCACTGACTGTTCAAATGGATAGACTAGCATGACCATTTCATCCATAATTGGTTAAATTATTTTGCTCAAAGTGAGGTAATGAATTCCAAATTAGAGTAGTAAGGATAGGGTTAAACTCCCATCTCGATTAGGTTGGGAGTCTGATTTCCCAAAGCTCTGATTTCACTTTCACTTGCACATGGGTTCAAGATAGTAGTGACTCATAACCAACTTTGGGATCTAATAAATCAATTCATTATACATATAGTTGATCCTAAGAGGGTTTGATAATTCTAAATATTTGTATATGATATTAGAAGGTTTAAAGCTTTTATAAAGTAGGTAGTTATATCTCTAGACCATTAATTAGGCTATGCAAATCATTCACAACCTCACATATGCATTCGTGTAAAACTGACAATGGAATGTGGATCAATTTCAAACGATAAAGAATGGAACACACTGCACACAATGAGCTAATACTTAGTGATTCTAATGGTTCATGTATTTCTGATCTATCAGCATTTGGTTTTATGTGTTGACACTTGTGTCTAAGCTTGTGTATTTCAGGTTAGGTTCTCACCGAAATGCTCAGGAGCATTTCCCAGTAGAGTCGCCATTTGTTGTGGCTGCTCCACAACACACCCCAAAATTAGGGACCCCCTTTTTGCACACTTTCCAAGAATATTGCAGTGGCCCAGATATAAAGGAGCAAAGAAGAAAGCAAGAAATGAAAAGTTGTCATGATATCACGACATGTTGCTCCATCGCGGCCGAAAATGAAAAGTTGTCATGATTTCATGACATGTTGCTCCGTCGCAGCCAGAAATGAAAAGTTGTCACGATATCGTGACATGTTGCTCCGTCGCGGCCATAAATGAAAAGTTGTCGCGATATCGCGACATGTTGCTCCGTCGCGGCTAGAAATGAAAAGTTGTCGCGATATCACGACATGTTGCTCCGTCGTGACCAGAAATGAAAAGTTGTCACGATATCGCGACATGTCACGTTTTCGTGGCTCAAAATAGCAAAGTACAATAGAATGAAAAAGTGTCACGATTTCGTGACATGTCGCGTTTTCATGGCTAAGAGCAACAGAATGCAGCATGAAGAGAAAATGTCACGAAATTGTGACATGTCACAAAATCGCGGTCAAAGCAGTCAAGCAAGGCAAGGCACTAAAGTCATCGCAATATCGTGACATGTCATGTTTTCATGGCAGGAAAGCGAGGAAGGAGCAAATGACAAAAATTGTCGCAAAATCGTGACATGTCTCATTTTCGTGATCTGTCGATGGCAATGGAAGTGAACGTAGAGGAAAAGGTGTCACGATTTTATGATAGAAAGCAGTGAATGGTACGGAAGGAAAAGGTGTCACGATATCGCGACATGTCACATTTTCACGGCCAAGTGCAATGAGATAGAGCAAAATGAAAAGCGTCACGATTTTGTGATAGGTTGCATCCGAGCGGCCCGAAAGAGAAAAATGTCGCGATATCGCGACATGTATCATTTTCACGATGCATGAAGAAGAGTTAAGCTACTGACAGAAAAATGTCATGATATCGTGACATGTATCATTTTTGTGATGCATGAGGAAGAGTTAAGCTACTGACAGAAAAATGTCACGATATCATGACATGTCTCATTTTTGCGATGCATGAAGAAGAAAAGGTTGTTGACATAAAAATGTCACGATATCGTGACATGCTATTTTTGTCGTGATTCATGGCCGACCATTACAGAGTATGCAGGGAAGCATTGAACACATGGCACAAAGGCATAAGGGTTATGATAATGCTTCAGATCGACAGTTACAGTTAGCAGAGAAGACCGAACGTTTCACGACCAAGCAGAAAGCCAGAATAATGAAGGAGCGGGAGACGAAACGAATCGATCTAGAAGATGAAATGAAGCATCACAAGGCAAAGCAGAGAGCCATAGCAGAAATTTTAAAGGCACAAGCGAAGATAGGCACAGGGGTCGAAAACCGCTGGGAGCAGGGTTGCAGAGCTGAGGGTGATGAGCCATTCTAGGCCTGCTTTGGAGTGCTTTTCTTCCACTTTTTTTGGTTTTGGAGAACCAGATGTCTACTATTGTAAAATGACAAATATTTAATGTAGATAATATTTCAGAAATTTGCATCTTATGGGCAAGAAAGAAGGAGTCATTTTCTGCATGCAAGATTAAATGTCTATTTTCCCTTTTCATATTTTAGGCTTGTAAATGTAGTTGATACAAGTTTTTCTTGGTTGCTGCATGTGAATGCTTAAATCTGAAAACCTCATTCAAATCCTTAGGAACCAACACTTAGCTTATCAAGATTGTGCATGTTTTGCAGGTCCAATAGGTTAGGTTGCATGCATGGAAACCTCATATCTTCGATTTTGTCAAAATAGGATAGCATCATACTGAAGGCATTTTATTTTTATTGTTTTGCACTTTACTTTTCCAGAAGTTGTTACTTTATTTTAATTTGCAGTCGTTAAAATTATAAACATCTAAAAAATATCAAAATCTAAAAAGAAAACAATGAACAATCACTAAAGTTTCATGGTGAAATAAATCAACGTTGCCCCTTGTTTACAGTTACTTGCAATCACTAAGGTGTTCCAAGCATTTAAATTGAATATTATTATTTATGCATATGAATGTTTGTTCATAAGAACCTTGGAGAAATAACTAATTTCTTTGCAAGAGAGAGTTTCCTGTCAGAGACTCTAGTTGCGTGATCATTTTGTTATAGGGCAAAATATCCACTCAACAGGTATTCCATCCAAGATAATATCAGATAATGGGACACCCTTTAAGAATAAAGAGGTGCATGCTCTAACAACAAAATATAACATACAACATATTTTTTCTATGTCCTATTATCCACAAGCTAATAGGCAAGCAGAGGTATCTAATAAAACAATAGTTGTAATATTAAAGAAAACCGTTAAATAAAATTATAAGGATTAGCATAATCAGTTACCTCTTGCCCTTTGGGCCTATCACACTAGTATTCAAACTCCCACTAGGGCAACATCATTTTCACTAGTGTATGTTGTTGAGGCTATCATGCCTCTAGAGTTAGAAATATTGCCGTTGTGCATATCTCTACAGGAATTCATTGATGATGATACTACACGGTAAGCTGATATAGATAAACTCACTTTGCTTGATGAACAATGCATAAATACCCTTGAGCATATACATTTTTATCAAGAGCACCTTAAGAGAGATTACAACATGAAAGTCCACCATAGATATTTTTAGGTTGGTGATTTAGTTCTAAAAAATAACTGGTAAAACTCAAATTTGCCATCCCATCTATGGGATAAATTTACGATAAAATAGTTAGGTCCATATATCATTACTAGTCAGATTGGACCTGGAACTTATTTCTTAGAATCTATTGAATGCAGTGAAAATATTAAACCTTTGAACATCAGTCACCTATGACCTTTCCATGCTTATATCACCTTTCCCTACCTAAAATACCCCTAGGCAGTCTACAATCGTCTAGGTCAACCTAAAATACCCTTAGGTAGTCTACGACTGTCTAGGTCAATATAAAACACCCCTAGATGGTCTATGATCATCTAGGTCAACCTAAAATCCTCCCTAAGTAGTCTATGACCATCTAGGTCAACCTAAAACACCTCCAGGAAGTCTATGACCATCTAGGTCAACCTAAAATACCCCTAGGTAGTCTACAACCATCTAAGTCAACCTAAAATACCCCTAGGTAGTCTACGATTGTCTAGGTCAACCAAAAACACCCCTAGGTAGTCTATGACCATCTAGGTCAACCTAAATCATCCCTAGGTGGTCTACGATCATCTAGGTCAACCTAGAATTTCCTTAGGCGGTCTACGACCATCTAGGTCAACCTAAAATATCTCTAGGTGGTCTACGACCATCTAGATCAACCTAAAACATCCCTAGGTGGTCTATGACCATCTAGGTCAATTTAAGACATCCATAAATGGTCTAAGATAATATAGGTCACTCCAAAAAGCCCTAAAGTCATCTATAAGCCCTTTGGTAAGCCCAAAAAGTCCCAAAGGCAACCATAAGCCCTTTACTTGACCCCAAATTCCCCAAAGGCATCTATAAGCCCTTTGGTCATCCCAAAAGCCCCAAAGGTATATATAATCCCTTTGGTTAGCCAAAATCCCCAATGGTATTCATTAAGCCCATTGGTCAAAATTGTATATACATATATATATTAAAAATCCAAAAACATTATTAAAACATCAAAAACAAAAAAAATAGTATATTACATTGCATTAAATTTCATATCATTGCATTATAACATCAATTGCATTAGGCATCATCATCATTGCATTGTGCATCATTAGAAGTTGACCATACATGTCTAGCACCAAGTCTATACACTAGGCATCTATCAAAAGTGAGGTTGTCACAAGTTAGTTTTACCACCTATTCACATTATCTTTTCTATCTACATATACATTCCATATTGTGTATATATTTCCCTGCACTTAGCCATTGTTCATAAAGGTGTCTTTAGGGTTTTCAGTCACTCAGCCATCTCTAGTTTTGTTTTCATATTTTGTAGAAATTTATCATGATTTTTAGAAGGTAGAATACTGCTTAGATCATACCTTGTATATGTCAAAATCCTTATATAATTTACACATTAATAAATCCAAGTTTAGCACAAGGAAATATGAAACCAAAAAAGCGGTCTAGGTTACCTTAAGCAAAAATTTTATCTCACTCATCCCCCTATGTGAATGGTTCAAAGATGCTAAGAATTGATAAAAGGACAAGTTCCTCCTTACCTGAAATAAACAAAAATCCCTTTCCTCACACAAAATTGGGTTAAGTATCCAAAGAGAAAATAAACAGTGATTATTATCACTTAAAAATATTCAAGATAAATAGTGGTTCTCACCACTACTAAAATCCATTGCTCACCATAAACAAAAATAAGCAACTCCCTATCACAATTCAAAAACAAAATAAAATAAGGGAGTATTGAACTTGAATCCCTGGAATTCTCAATATTAGAGAACCATAAGGTGATCCTCATTACAATTTGGGTGGCATCAAGCCCACTTGGCAATGGCAGTATCCTTATGCATGACAATATGTCTACCACATAAGCAACTTGCTTTTGTACAAAATAATGTTTGCATGTGGATGAGCTAGTTTTTGGTAGCCTATACTGCCTAGTGGTCTAATCCAACTAATTACAAAAATTAGGATAATGTAACTCATTGGGTGATCTCTAGTACAAATGGGCTGAATCAATCATGTTTGTCACTAGGGTAACTTTATGCATTATCATAAAAAAAAATGAACTCACGTGCACACACAAGGATATTGAATATCTTGGTTATCTTAGAAAATTCATACTTTATTAAAAAGTCTTGCATGGTTATTATACAATTTTTTATTAAATAACTAGAGTGTTTGAGTCTCTTAAAAATCCCAAACACATCATAAACATTATCCTATTCATTTCATTTCACATCATGCTGTCACTTGTTTGTCAAGTTACATTTACACAATTCATTAGATAAATATCATAATAACATGAAAATTATGAGATAAATTTTGTATAATAAATGGCGCTAGCATCTAATGTGTCAACTAGTAATCATCATACATCATACAAATTAAACAAACCATCCATTTCATTGTGCATTTATGTATCTACATATCAACAAAACACAACATATTACGAATACATGCATCCATGTTAGATATCCATCATAACATCATAAAGCAAATATAAGCATTGCATACATTTTATAAAGCAGTAAGGAAACACATGATGACAATAGAGAAACTCATATATGTATATGTATGGGACCAAAAGATACATCATAATCCAAAAATTTCCCATGGGCTACAATCAAGTGGGTCCTCAAACCTTACGCTCCCAAAATCATAAAAACAACAAAAAAATTAGATAAAGAAAAATCTCAAGTATGCCTCATATCCAAAAATTTACCCTATACACTTGGCAGTTGCAACGACTTGCACTCCATGCAATCCGGCGAGATGAGTAAATTACCATAAGGCTACTTGAACCAAATTATTCATAGTCAAACTAAAATGTCTTCACTTCAATCCCCAAGAACACCATTGTGGCCGGTCTACTCCACTAGAACAAGGTATTCATTTCCATTCTTCTATGAAATCTCATAAAAAATAAAAAATTCAAAAACAATTAAAACACCAAAAATCTTACAAAAATAACTAAAAAAGTTCACAAAAATGGCCAAAAACCCACCAAAAATAGGTAAAAAATGGTTCAAATTAACAAGGGATCAAGATTAAATCCAAAGTATTTATGGACACCCTAAATTTTTTTATTTCACTCCCCTATAAGGCTTTTATGACTGGACCTCTCCATGGGAATGAAGTATTTAGGCTATCGCTTCCATAAATCATCATTAAAATGATCAAAATCCTAGCAAAATTGATAGGGTTTGCAATGGGTAAAACTGATAGTTATCTCAATTAAGTCATATGGTTTAAGGGACTCATCACTTTATCATTGGTCATGCCCTCATCAACTCATTGCTTGATGGGGTAGTCATAACAATGATTTCATAATTAAATCAACACTTAAAACACTCAAAAGTGTAATTTTCATACATTCAAAATAATCATTTCCAAAGATAAATTTCAAGCCCATGTTGGGGCAAACAATCCAAAAATACAATAAAACAAAGGCTTGGTCTCCTTGAAGCCTCAAGAATTCACCCATGAAAAGGATTACAAGGGAACAAAGAATCAAGACCAAGTATACTCTAAGCCCCAAAAATGCTATGGCAAGCACGACTAAAAGGTATACCACAATCAATCCTTCAACTATGTCAAAAGCAAGGATTCCAAGAATTTATGCTCTTTTCAAAATGGAGGCATCTAAAGTTGGTTATTTTAATGAATAACCTCAATAATTTAATAATTTAGTCATCAATTTTTTATCAGCACTCTGTTGCACATAACGCATCTCAAAAAGAGGTATCTGTAGACACTAAAATCATGTAAATCGGATAAGACTGCCAATGTACCACTATGCACCACTCTTATCAACATCATATGGACCCATTGGACAACCCTTAGTGGTTAATTAGGGATAACAACCACTTTTGGTAAGGTTTACCCCACTTTTGGGAAGTTTTGGGGTATGTAGCCATGACCATCCCACCCAGGAATGGCCACAATTCATGGCCATCCCACCAAAAGACGACCACATGCAGCCATCCTTGGGTGGTACAGCCATGAACCAGACCCATAAAAATTCAAAGGGTGAGACAAATGGTAATTAATTACTACCATTTATCCCACCCAATCACCCAAAATTGATTTGGAGGCTATCATAGACATCAAGACCTACAAATTAGAGGCCCCAAATGGAAGGCCTCTTCCCTCCTATGCATGGCAAGGGAATGGACAAGTGGCAGCACTTGCCCTACATGCCATAACTTGCTCCTTTGCACATTTACTCTATTTTAGCTATAAATAGAGGTGTTCTCACCCAATTTCAGAGAAGACAATAACAATAATTGCTCACAAAGTGCTGTTGACATTGGTCCTCACATTTGCCCAAGTATTTTCCTTGAAAACCTCTTCATTCAAAGGCACTTTCAAGGGCATCCCAAAATACACCAATTCAATTCCAAAACCAACCAATTTTAAGAGTTAGTTTCCCATATTTAATGACATTATTCCTAGGTGGTTTATTGACCAAATCCAAGTGGAATTGGTGGTAAAAATCACCCCATTTTGTGGCCATCCCCCTCAGGGACAGCTGACAAGTCTTAATGGAAATCCAAAGGACAGCCATGAAATGACCCACAATTTTGATCAATTTTCTATGTATATCATTTCTACAGCATTAGATTAGCATCATATCCAAATTTGGTAAATTTTTTAGTAGATTTGATGGGTTGATTAATGTTTTTATGATTATAGTCTTACTTGTTCCTGCTAGGAATGGACACAAGTTCTAACAATTTCATTGTGATTTCTACTCAAATCCTTCCAAAATCACCTATTAAACATCATACTATAATTTCAATTCATTTGGAGTTGTTTAGAATAGTCACAAATAAATTTTATATTCATAGATGCATACTTTCTATGGTTTTCATAGTTTTCATCACTAAACGCATATGCTATTAACATCATTCGATATCTTGTGTGTAGGTGTAGGTATTCTATGCATGAGGGAGGAGCTAAGAAGATGAATAAATGTATCCCAAGAATAGCTCTCAAGTGTGACTTGCAAGAAAAATATTGGAAGCATGCCATTAAGCTCTTGAAGGGATTTGATCCCTTGTAATTTTTAATCTGAAATATATCAAAATGAGAAGCCCTCAAGGGGATGTATTGTAACCATTGGATTGATGAATTTATAAATACAAGGATAAACCCCCCCTCTTTTACTCCAAATATTTTTCTTACTTTGTTTACTTCGTTAGCATCTCTCTTTTGCATGTTTCTCGTAAACACTAGATCACATTTCAATTTTAAATCTATTAGGTGAGCCATTTTTTTGCTATACCATTTTTTTGCTACTTCAATGATGACTGTCTAGGTCACCTCCACCACCTCTAGTACAGAGCCTTCCACCTAGGCCAATAGTGACAATAAAAAGCAAGCTTGCACAAATATTAAGGACCACATCAACTAGATTGTCCATTTACGAGCTCATTCAAAAATATCCTCCACATATAGAAGTTTTAATGGATATACTTAAGTCAATAGAGTTTTAACCATAATATTCTAACTTCTTCATTGATTTTGTGTGGCATTTATAAAAATGTAAGGAACTAGTGATCACATTCCATTAGCATGATATCAAAACCATAGCATGTGATGTGGTGGACCCTACTTTACACATCATTACATGTGTGAATGATATACCATACAAGAGAGTTTTAATTGACACTGGTTCATAAAGTAGCATAATAAAAACTAGTGCTCTTAAAAACTTAGGACTTCCAACATCTCCTATTGTTGCATCCACTGACACCCTTCGAGCATTCAATGACACAATATGCTCCATATTTGGTACTATAGTCCTACCCATTCAGGTGGAATGCAAAACTATATCGACACTGTGTCATGTTTTGGAGGGTGTGATGGCCTATAACATATTACTAAGAAGACCATGTATTCGAGATATGAAGTGTGTCCCATCCATTGATCACCAATACCTAAAGTATACTAGGCAATTACACGTAGTCTCTGTAGACCTTGAGCCCTTTAAGTATTATAACATGGTGCATCAAATGCTCGAGTTGACCTTACCATCAACTCATGATGACTTCCAACTAAAAAATATATTTAGGGTCCACTCCCATACCCATTGCCTTCCATTACACCATTATCATCTTCATACATACCATCATCATCATTGGCAACATCAGAAATTCCTTTGTCATCATCCAATCCTTTGCATAAGAATATGTCAAATAGGCCAATCGATGAGATCCCTCCAATTATTTCCACCATCTCTACGAAAGATACTCCTTGTACAATAGATGAGGAAACATCTCAAGAGGTACATATTGAGTCATTTCAAGCCTCACTTCCATCCCCTACACCTTCACCATCCCAAGTTACAGTCCATATATCTATTATAGAGATAGGAGAGTATTTAGTGAGAAACTTCACAACAATTCTAGCTATAGAGATAGTGCAAGATATGGGATGACCTCATCTCCCCATAGGTAGCATTGC
Organism: Wollemia nobilis; assembly: GCA_028583015.1. Taxonomy (NCBI): domain Eukaryota; kingdom Viridiplantae; phylum Streptophyta; class Pinopsida; order Araucariales; family Araucariaceae; genus Wollemia; species Wollemia nobilis. The sequence goes on along the minus strand of JAQPPZ010016967.1, from coordinate 2,612,338 downwards.
ACCTCTAGGTATACTTCCCAATAACACCAATTACATATATGGGGGTATCAAGTATGCAACATTGCAAATTCCTCAAGAAGAAGAAAATGATGAACCTTTCTTTGAGGATATAAATTACATGTCCAATATTGACTATGCAATGTGATATCTCCATCATTGCCATTGGTATGGTTATGGCCTAGGTTTATATGAGAAAGGTACGCATGTTCCATTTAAGTCATAATACCTGCTACCTATGATAAATTTGGGTTGGGATACAACAATCCAGTATCCTTATATGTCCTCATAGAAATTCTAGAATGCCTAGGTGTAAATCGTAGGGATGAGCTTACATGTGATCCCTATGCCAACCCAAATCATGTCCACTCATTAAGAGATTATTTTCCTATAAACATGGTAGATCAAGCGTTATCCAATGATGTCACTCAATCTCATGAAGTGGAAGAGATATAACATACTCTTTAATATGATAGTGAGGAAGAGGATCAAGGTCCTCCTCATGAATGGACATCAAATAATGAATTATACTATGGCATATCTCCCATTAATTACCCTAGTGCATATGAGGAACATGAGTGAGTTTTTCTTTGGATAATGAGGAAGAGTTCTATCTTCACATGTTCCTAGTACAACATCCCATTTGGTGATAGATTTTTCCTCTTGAAGAGCAATATCGTTGCCTTCCACATTGACCACCATCGATCATTCCACCACCACCACAACCATCCCCGTAAGTTAAGAGACAACATCAGATCTCTAGACCCACTCGTCCATGGAAGGGAGATCATGTATACATCAACATGATTTCATAGATATTACTACACCATTTAGAGATCTAAATAATCCCTCAAAACCATTACGCCTCGACCTTGAGGTAATTAATTTTTAGTGGGGATATTCTCCCCCATATCCATCAGAGTATTGGCCTTACGAGGAAATGTTACAACCATTTCACTTTTCTCCAAGGAATACTCAAAATGTCTTTCAAGCTTAGGTTGAGCATGAAATTCTAATTGAGGGTTAAACCTAGCTGATGATATTCACTTAATCCCTATTCCACATCAATTGGAATACAGATCACATATGTCAATTGAGCCAATAGTTGATAGGGATATCAGTACAGATCGTGATAACCTCCATAACATCAAATTAGGGGAAGTTTTATCCCCTAATGAACAAGCTAATTATATAAAGTTATTAATAAATAAGATAGAAAATTTTGCTTGGACTTATATATATATATATATATATTCTAGGACTAGATCCTAATATGGTCATGCATAATCTTACACTCGACCCAAGTGTCAAAACAATAAAGCAAAAGCTATGTAATATGCATCCAATAGCTACCTTGATGGTCAAATATGAATTCCAAAAACTATTGGATGCTGACTTTATTATATCAGGAGATTATCCACCATGGGTTTCCAACATGGTACCAGTCAAGAAACCCGATGGGAAAAATCACATTTACAATGATTTTAGATATCTTATCAAAGTGAGTCCTAAGGATGAGTTTCCCTTTCCAAACATTGATGTGTTGGTAAACTCCACAAAAGGATACGAAATGTTATACCTTATGCATGGTTTCTTTGGATACAATAAAATATGTATTAATCTAGAAGACCAGATCAAAACAACATTCACAACACCTTGGGGGACATTTTGTTACAAGGGCATGCCTTTTGGCCTTAAAAATATTGGCACCACCTACCAACGAGCCATGACATATATCTTCCATGACTACATGCATAAAATTTTTGAATATTACATGGATGACTTACTAGCTAAATCTCTATTACACCGTAAGCATATAAATGTATGCAAAATGTTTTAGATCACCTCATTGAGAATAATGTTAGGTTAAATCCCAAGAAGTGTGTATTCGGTGTCACATATGGTAAACTCTTGGTATTCATAGTCTCTAAGTGAGGCATAGAAGTAGACCCAAATAAATTCAAGGTAATCCTAGAAATGCCTCCCCCCACAACTATCAAGAAACTATGTAGCTTGCAAGGAAAGGTCGCATCCATAAAGTGCTTCATAGAACAATTATCAGATAAGTGTCAACCTATGAACAAGTTTTTGCACAAGGGGGTTGCATTTCATTGGGATGAAGAATTTCAAGATACCTTTGACGAGATAAAAAAATACCTAGATTCATCGCCTGTATTGGTACCTCCACGACCAGGAGTTTCATTCTATATTTATATCTTAGCTATTGAGCTTGCATTGGGCACTACGTTGGCCCAAAAGAATGAATTACATAAAGAACATACTACATATTATATTAGTCACACCCTAGTCAACTATGAAATAAAATACGCATACATTGAGAAGCTATGCTTAGTAGAAGTCTTTACCACTAAAAATTTATACAATTACATGCTCAATCATACCATGTATGTAGTATCAAAATAGAATCCATTGCTCTACAATATGAGTCAAACTTAAAAAATTAGTCGCACGATGAAATGGATCATTTTGTTGATAGAATTTGACCTAGAGTTCATTGGACAGAAATCAATTAAGTTTCAGATCATAGACAATAAACTAGCAGAGGATCCTCTCCAGGATGACCATACTCTCACTATAGAGCTTTCAGATAATAGATTTTTCATGTCTCAGAATCACCAGATCTTGAAGAGTCTGAGTCACAGGTAAAAATAACTCTATTTTTTTATGGTTCTAAGTGCAAGCAAGGAGGTGGTACAGGAATTATGTTTTTCACACCATAAGGGGCTCCAATACCCCTTTCATTTAAACTCATTTTCCTATGCACGAATAAAAATGTTGAGTATGAAGCCCTTCTCATAGGCCTTCAATAGACAATTGTCATGAAAATAACAAAGCTCAAAATTTTTGGTGACTCCTTGCTCATAGTTAATTAGGTAAAAGGGATATTCCATTATAGGTTCCCAGTATTGCAAGCCTACAAATACCTAGTAGATAAAATTCTACAAAATTTTGAGTGGTATGATATTGAGGCACTCCCTCTTTCATCTAACTGTTTTGCAGACACAATGGTCTCTTTAGGGTCTTTAATCTTGCAAAATTCATTTGATGATATTGCGACCATTCAAGTTAAAATTTTGTCACAATATGAGATGAAGCATGATGAGTTTAACCCCATGCCAGAAGTCCACATGATGCAGATTGAGCCTTTACATGAAATGTTCTCTCAAATACATAATTATTTGAATAGTGCTGCTTGGGGGACCCTACTCCCTTAAAATCCTTTTGATACTAGCACAAAACTATATCTACAAGTTATCTTTCAATAAACATTTATGAGTGATGAATGTCAAAAGGATTATACAATTAATACAATTGAGGCTTCTTTAAAACAAGATTGGGCTACCCAAATAAAAGATTATTTAAAACTAGGAAGCATTCCTTCTGGATTGTTGCATGCTGCAAAATGAGCATTTAAGTAAAATGTGGTAAAGTATGTCTTATTATAAGACATAATGTATCATTGAAGCTATGAGGGTATCCTCCCTCATTGCTTAGACTCTCAAGAGTCAACTTGGGTCATTTCCCAAGCACACGATGGTACATTTTGTGGCCATTTCAGCAGTATGACCATCATAAAGTGCATTCTTCACATGGGCTATTATTGGTCCACTTTAGAGCAAGAATATTGTGCATATGTCAAGAAGTGCATAAAGTTTCAACATCATGCAAATTTGACACACGTACCTTCACAGGATTTACAACCGATTCAATAGATTTGGCCTTTTAAACAACGAGGGTTTGATTTAACTAGGAAAATCTCACCTGCCTCCTTAGGCCATGACATGTTTATCATAACAGCTACTGAGTACTTCACAAAATGGTTGGAAGAAATTCCCCTTACCATTACGATTGGACCTCGCATTGCAGAGTTCATATTACATAACGTCATTTATCATTTTGATATTTTATCCAAGATAATTTCAGATACTGGGACACCCTTTAAGAATAAGGATGTGCATACTTTAACTACAAAATATAATATACAACACTTTTCTATGCCCTATTATCCACAAGCTAATGGGCAAGTAGAAGTATCTAATAAAATAGTAGTTGCAGTATTAAAGAAATTCATTAAGGAAAATCATAAATATTGGAAGAAATTCCCCTTACCATTACGATTGGACCTCACATTGCAGAGTTCATATTACATAACGTCATTTATCATTTTGATATTTTATCCAAGATAATTTCAGATACTGGGACACCCTTTAAGAATAAGGATGTGCATACTTTAACTACAAAATATAATATACAACACTTTTCTATGCCCTATTATCCACAAGCTAATGGGCAAGTAGAAGTATCTAATAAAATAGTAGTTGCAGTATTAAAGAAATTCATTAAGGAAAATCATAAATATTGGCTTAATCAACTACCTCTTGCCCTTTGGGCCTATCAAAATAGTATTCAGACTTCCATTGGGGCAACACTATTTTTACTAGTGTATGGTACTGAGGTTGTCATACCTCTAGAGTTAGAGATATCATCATTGTACATATCTCTGCAGGAGTTCATCAATGATGATACTATGTGGTAATATTTTCTAGATAAACTCACCTTGCTTGATGAATGATGTGTGAATGATCTTGAGCATTTACGTGTTTATCAAGAGCACCTTAAGAGAGCTTACAACATGAAAGTCCACCAGAGTGACTTTTAATTTTGTGATTTAGTTCTGAAATAAAACAAACAAAACTCAAATTTGCCACCCCATATGCGTGATAAATTTACGATAAATTGGTTAGGCCCTGTTGGTCATGAATTTGCCACAGGAAAGGATTTTCTACGTCTATGCGCTCTAGACCCGGCCAACATTGAAATGCCGAGAGAAAGAAATGTCTCCCGGACAAATCTCCAGAGAGGGCTGGTTCCCACACTAATCTAAACTGGTTTCAAGACTAGATATATAGGAAAGAAATTGGAAAATGCAAAAATAAATGGGAAATAAACTGAAAGGGATATAAATATAGCCAAAGCCAATCGTTAATGGGGAGAATAATCTTGAACAACAATAACTTCAACTAGATCCTAAAGCTCACAGAAGAATCGACTCTTAGAACATAGAAATTAGATCATGCATTAGCCATGAGTTTGCTTCCAAATAAACTTCAAACATTCAAATGCCAATATAGCCAAATTCAAGACAGCAGAATTCAACTAATATTACACTGGACTACACGTAAGTAAATCACACGTAAAGCAAAACATACACAACAAATTAGATCACCAACTCTAGAAGACACTAAGAATGGAAGCAATTGCATCTAGGATTTCTATTTCAATTTCTGCAACAAGATCCTCCTCCCTTTGCTTGAGCTTTACATTGGTATTTATAGACTCTTTTTTTCATATTATAGCTTTTAATACATGAAGCAGATTTCGAAGAACAATCCCCTTAATCTACCTCAGAGAAATGACAGTCCCTGCTTTTAATGGATTACAATTAAGAATGAAACAAAAACAAGGACCCATATCTCTTCATCAAATGATCGTTATCAAGGGAAGCTGAAAGTTGTAAGAGATCATGAACAAATGCTTTGAATATCGGAGGCATCTTTAATTCTGGCGACATCAAAAACTGCTTTAGGTTCTTCCATCTTGCACACCTCGATAATTAGCAACATTTAATCTTGGAACCGCATCTTTGACCATGATCTGAAAATCGTTGGAGAGCCTTTAATTGATCCTTATCTCCTCCGCATGTTCTCCTATGCAATCCTGAAGAAAAATGCAACAGAATTGTATCAGGCCTTTGTTGTTGCTTCAGTCGTGAAAATGAGACAAATTGCAAAAATGTGACATGTCATGATATCATGACATGTTTCTCTTGTGCTGTCTTTGCCTCCTTCTTACCCACAAAAACATGATAGGTCATGAAAATGCAACATGTCATGAAATTGTGACACTTTCTCGCTGTCTTGTACGGTTCAGCTTTCAACCCGCGAAAATGCAACAGGTCACGAAAATGCGACATGTCGCGATATTGTGACATTTTTTCCATTTGGTTCTTTCATCTTCAACACGTCACAAAATCACGACAAGTTTCTATGTTCTCCTTATTTTTGCCTTTCGCCTTGCAAAAATGGAACATGTCACGAAATCATGACATTCCGTACAATCTGACCGCCTCCTTGCTTTTGCCTCGTGAAAACGCAACATGTCACGAAATCATGACAATTCTCCACATTTTACCCTTCCTGTCAAATATGTCACAAAATCGTGACATTTTCTTGCCTTCTGCATCATTATCGCTTCATGTCGCGATATCGCAACAAGTTTCTCTTACTTGGCCTCGTCCTCAAAAATGTCACGATATCATGACGTTTTTCTCCATTTGCTCCCTCTGCTTTTTTGTAGCAATATCGCGATGAGTTTCATTGACATTGCCCTTTGCTCAATTATGTCATGATTTCATGATATTTTCTATCACTCTGCTCCATGGCCACCACAAGTCATGATTTTGCAACACGTCGTGATATCGCGACAACTTTCATTTTAGTGCCTCCATTGACTGCGTTGACCGCGAAACTCCAACATGTCACGATATCGCGACGATTTTACCCCCTCGCTGTCATTGACTGTTTTGACCGTGATAACACGATAGGTCACAAAAATATGACATGTCGCAATATCGTGACATTTTTTTTACTTAGCCGAATTCTACATTTGGACTCACAAAACTGTAACATGTCGCGATATCGCGACATGTAGCGATATCGTGGCATCTTACATTTACCTTGCTCTAACACAAAACTTATAGAGATTTTTACATTTTTCCCTTCAAAGTGCATGAAGGGACAAACAAAAGATTTAGTATCTCTACAATTCATGCATTCTTTCATATTAACAGTAGCAACAAAAACAATGTGGCAAAATTGCCAATAGGCCCATATATCATTACTAGTCATATTGGACCTAAAACTTATTGCTTAGCATCTATTGAAGGAAGTGAAGAGCTTGAACCTTTGAATATTAGTCACCTGTGAGCTTTCCATTCTTAGAGCACCATGCCCTACCTAAAATTCCCCTAGGTGGTCTATGACCATCTAGGTCAACCTAAAATACCCCTAGGTGGTCTACGACCATCTAGGTTAGCCTAAAGCACCCCTAGGTGATCTACGACCATCTAGGTTAGCCTAAAATAGCCCTAAGTGGTCTATGATCATCTAGGTCAACCTAAAATATCCCTAGGTAGTCTACGACCATTTAGGTCAACCTAAAACACCTCTAGGTGGTCTACCACCATCTAGGTCAATCCAAAATGCCCCTAGTTGGTCTATGACCATCTAGGTCAACCCAAAATGCCCTTAGATGGTATACAACCATCTAATTCAATCCAAAATACCCCTGGGTGGTCTACAACCATCTAGGTCAACCCAAAACACCCCTAGGTGATCTACGACCATCTAGGTCAACCCAAAATACCCCTAGGTGATCTACGACCATCTAGGTCAACCTAAAACGTCCCTAGGCGGTCATCTAGGTCAACCTAAAATGCACCTAGGTGATCTACCACAATCTAGTTCAACTTAAAATGCTCCTAGGAACTCTACAACCATCTAGGTCAATCTAAAATACCCCTTGGTGGTCTATGACCATCTAGATCAACTTAAAAAGTCCCTAAGTGGTCTACAACTATCTAGGTCAGCCTAAAAAGTTCCTAGGCAGTCTACGACCATTGAGGTCACCCCAAAGTGCCCCAAAGGTATCTATAAACCCTTTGGTCACCCAAAAAGCCCCAATGGAATTCATTAAGCCCATTGGTCACCCTGCATATACATATACATATATATATATATATATATATATATATATATATATATGTATATATATCAAAAATACAAAAACATCATTAAAATCTCAAAAACACAAAAATATTATAGTGCATTGCATTAAATTTCATATCATTGCATTATAATATCAGTTGCATTAGGCATCATCATCATTGCATTGTGCATCATTAGAAGTTGATCATACATGTCTAGAACCACGTCTGTACACTAGGCATATGTCAAAATTAAGGTTGTCACAAGTCAGTTTTACCACCTATTCACATTATCTTTTCTATCTACATATACATTCCATATTATGTGTATTTTTCCCTACACTTAGCCATTATTCATAAAGGTGTCTTTAGGGTTTTTGATCACTCAACCATCTCTAGTTTTCTTTTCAAATTTTGTAGAAATATATCATGATTTCTAGAAGGTAGAATCCTACATAGATCATACCTTGTATATGTCAAAATCCTAACACAATTTACACATTAATAAAACTAAGTTTAGCACAAGGAAAGATGAAACCTACAAAGTGGTCTAGGTTACCTTAATTAAAAATTTTATCTCACTCATACTCCTATGCGAATGGTTCAAATATACTAAGAATTGATAAAATAACAAGCTCCTCCTTACCCAAAACAATCAAAATCCCTTGCCTCACACCAAATTGGGGCAAGTATCCAAAATGAAAAATAAATAGTGATTATTATCACTTAAAAATATTCAAAAGAAACAGTGGTTTTCACCACTACCAAAATCCATTGCTCACCATAAACAAATATGAGAAAATCCCTATCACAATTCAAAAAAAAAAAAAAAAAACCAAGGGAGTATTAAACTTGAATCCCTGGAATTCTCAGCATTAGAGAACCATAAGGTGATCCTCATTATAGGTTGGGTTGCATCAAGCCCACCTATCAATGGCATTATCCTTATGCATGACGATATGCCTGTCACATTAGTGACTTACTTTTGTACATACCAATGTTTGCATGCGGATGAGCTAGATTTTGGTAGCATATACTTCCTAGTGGTAAAATCCAACTAAGTACAAAACTCAGGATAATGATACTCATGAGGTGATCTCTAGTACAGATGGGCTGAATCAATCATGTTTGGCACTAGGGTAACTTTATGCATTATCATAAAAATGAACTCACATGCACACATAGGGATATTGAATATCTTGGTTATCTTAGCAAATTCTTACTTTGTTAAAAAGTCTTGCATGGTTACTATACAATTTTTGATTAGGTAACTAGAGTGTTTGAGTTTTCTAAAGATTTTAAACACATCATAAACATTATACTATTCATTTCATTTCACATCATGCTATCACATGTCTGTTAGTTTACATTTACACAATCCATTACATAATATCATAATAACATGAAAATGGTGAGATATATTTTGTATAATCAATGGTGCTAGCATCTAATGTGTCAACTAGTAATCATTTTTTTGGTAAGTAAAAGTCTTCATTAATTACCAGGTTTTGTAGGTTAACCCAAAACCTATTACAATATCCAACCTTCTATTGAGATTGTAGATCTTAGTCATCCTTGAAACTTTCTTACCAGAACTTGTGTTGAATCCCTCAACTAGTAATCATCATACAAAATACAAATTAAATAAATCATCCATTTCATTATGCATATATATAACTATCCATATCATCAAATCACATCACATTATAATACATGCATACATGTTAGAGATCCATCATAACATTATAAAACAAACATAAGCATTGCATACATTTCATAAAGAAGTAAAGAAACACATAATGATAACAACAAACTCATATATATATATATATATATATATATATATATATATGCATGTATGTATGAAATCCAAAGCTACATCATCATCCATAAATTGCCCATAGGCTACAATAAAGCGGGTCCTCAGACCTCATAATCCAAAAAATCCAAAAATAACCATCAAAGTCTCTAACACCATGGTTATGTAGGACTGTTACTATAACTCTCACACTGACTCTTAGTCAGAGTCCACTTAGAACTCCCAGATCTTCTACCCTCTATCCTCTCTAACCTCCATCTAGAGTGAGGCACCTCCATCCATGTAGAAGACTGTCTTATACCACTCCTTTGAATCTAGTGTGACCCACTAGTAGATGGAGAGGCTGGTAAGTGCCCCCTAAGGCACACTATCTCATCCTCAAACTCATTAGTATAAGTCCACTCCTATATAAAATGAGCCTAGAAGACTCCCACTAAAGACTAAATTTGTGCCACCTCCTCTCATAGCTTATTCGTCTCACCACTACTAGATCTTGCATGGCTAGGGCCCTAAGCTCCAACCTCTGCCTGAAGGGTAGCTATCAATGCTTCCTGCCTATCCATATTATTATGGGTGCTTTATACCTACACCTAGAAGAGATCCCTCTCTTGTCAAAATATAATAAGGTCACCCCACAACTCAGTAATTGTAGCATCTCATGCTACTAGTTGTGCCTGCATTCCAAGTGTAAAAAATGCACTCAAAATGCATCAAAAAAGTCAAAAAAATACCCATAAATTATTAAAAAGGGGTCCTTTTAGAACTAATTTTGTGATCATCACACTCAAGGATGGCCCCCAATTTGGCAACCATCCCACCCAGGTATGGCCCCCAAAAATGGCTAAAATAGGATCATTTTGACCCCTAAATTAGCCATAAAAATGCAAAAAAAATAGCAAAATAATGGAAAAATAATGCATCTAAAACAAAAATAAAAGGATTAATTCCTAAATTTACCTACTGTTATGGTTCCTTAACCAATATTTAGTGCATGTTATGGAAAAATAACAAGAAATGCCAATTTCACTTTAAATAAAGAAAAGGAGGAAATGTAGCCCATTCCTGTCTTGCACTATCTTTGCTGCTCAATGATTCATGTGGCTAGCTCATATTGACTATGGGTTACTCTTATCAGTGCTCCACTTCATAAAAGCATCTCTCTCCTCTTCACCTCTCAAGTTTTCAAGTTGAGAATGCACAAATGAGCTCATTTGCCTCATTTTGGGCTTATATAGCCTTCAAATAAGCATGGCTACCCCTTGGTGGGATGGTCAGATAATTGGCCAAAAATACCACCCTGGGATGGCCATAAAATATGCATCCATACCATCCAAGGATGGCCACCAAAAAATCCTACCAAAATAACTTAAAAAGTTCAAAAATAGGGCCAAAACCCACCAAAAACAAATCAAAATGGTTCAAATTAACAAGGGATCAATATTAAATCCAACGTATTTATGTATGCCCTAAAAATTATTTATTTCACTCCCAAATAAGGCTATTATAGATTTACCACTCCATGTGAATGAATTATTTAGGCTCTCGCTTCCATAAATCATCATTAAAATAATCAAAATCCTAGCAAAATTGATAGGGTTTGCAATGGGTAAAATTGACGATTATCCCAATTAATTCATATATGGCTAGCAAATCATTTATTTATCATTTTTTATGCCCTCACTGACTCATCACTTTATGGTATAGTCATAATAACGATTTCATAATCAAATCAACACTTTAAACACTCAAAAGTGCAATTTTCATACATTCAAAAGAATCTTTACTAAAGATAAAATTTCAAGGCCATGCTAGGGAAAACAATCAGAAAATACAAAAAAACAAAGTATTGGCCTCCTTTAAGCCTCAATAATTAACTCATGTAAAGGCTTATAAGGACACAAGAAACCAAGACCAAGTATACCCTAAGCCCCTACAACTGTCACTACAGTGTGGCTAAAAGGTATACCAAAAGCAATCCTTAAACTATGTCAAAAGCAAGGATTCCAAGAATTTATGCTCTTTCCACAATGGAGGAATCCAAATTTGGTTAGGTTAATGAATAACCTCAATAATTTAATTATTTATTCATCTATTTTTTCTCAACGCTCTGTTTCACATAGTGCATCTCAAAAAAGGGCATTTGTAGACACTAAAATCATGTAAATCGAACAAGACTGCCAATGTGCCACTATGCACCACTCTTATAAACATAATATGGCCGCATTGAGAAATCCTAAGGGGTTAATTAGGGCTTCCAACCATGTTTTATAAGGTTTAACCCACTTTTGGGAAGTTTTACGGCATGAAGCCATGATTGTCCTACCCAGGGACGACCACAGTTCATGATCGTCCTACCTGTAGGAAAAATGGCAATCAATTACTACCATTTATCCCACCCAATCATCCAAAATTGATTGGGAGGTTATCATAGATATCAAGACCTACAAATTAGAGGCCCCAAATGTAGGGCCTCTTCCCTCCTATGCATGGCAAGGGAATTGACAAGTGGCAGCACTTGCCATACATGCCAGAACTTACCCCTTCATACATTTGACCTATTTTGGCTATAAATTGAGGTGCTCTCACCCAATTTTAGAGGAGACAATAACAAGCATTTCTCACAAAGTGCTGCTCACATTTGTTCTCATATTTTCCCAAGTATTTTTCTTGAAAACCTCTTCATTCGAAGGTGCTTTCAAGGGCATCACAAAATACACCAAATTGATTCCAAAACCTTTCCAATATGAGATTTATTTTACAAAATCAAACTAAAACACATTACGATAGTTCTAAACCAAATCCCCTTGAAATTAGTGGTAAAAACCACTTAGTTTTGTGACTGTCCCTACCAGGGACGACTAGCAGTCCTAATTGGACATGCCGGGGATGGCCATGAAATGGATAATAATTTTGGTTTGATTTTAACATAGATCATTTCTATAGAATTATATTAGAATCATATACAAATTTGGTAAATTTTTTAGTAGATTTGATGGGTCGATTAATGTTTTTATGATTGTAGTCTTACTTGTTCCTGCCAAGAACAACCATAATTTTTGCTAACATTTTCATTGTGATTTCTACTCATATCCTTACAAAATCACCTATTAAACATTATACTAGAATTTCAATTCATTTTGAGTTGTTTATAATAGTTGTAAATAATTTTTATATTCATAGATGCATACTTTCTATGGTTTTCATAGTTTTCATCACTAAACGCATATGCTATTAACATCATTCAATCTCTTGTGTGTAGGTGCAAGTATTTTATGCATGAGGGAGGAGATAAGGAGCTGAATAAACATAGCCCAAGAATAGCTCTCAAGTGTGGGTTGCAATAAGAACACTAGAAGTATGTCATTAAGCTCTTGAAGGGATTTGATCCCTTGTAATTTGTAATCTAAAATGTATCAAAATGAGAAACCCTTAAGGGGATGTATTGTAACCTTTGGATTGATGAATTTATAAATACAAGAAGAAACCCCCCTATTTTACTTCAAATTATTTGACATTTTACTAGCTTACATTATTTATCTCTCTAGCATCTTTCATTTGCATGTTTTTTTATAAACACTAGATTACATTTCAGTTTCGATCCATTAAGGTGAGCCATTTTTTTTCTACTTTAAATAATATAGTGAGTCATTTGGGTATGGTAAATGTGTGGAATGTGTAAAAAATATGTAATGAAAATCACATAGAATCAAACAAGCTACTCAATCCTATGTTTTACTAAAAAAAATTGTTTTTGTGTGGTTTTGTGTGTTATATTGTGCAAACCTAAGCTAATATGCAGGATGGACTCTAAGGATGGATGGAAAATGAGAATATTTTTTGTTATGAAATATAGAAATATTACTCACAAGTTACTATGGTTTCTATGGGGAGAGATGACGAATGGATATGAAGCCCACCGTCGTCAATTTGAACAATGGTTGGTGATGAAATCCAACTCACTCTTGTTAAATGTGTGATGTGCAGAGTGTGTGATTTATTTTTAATATTTATGTTTTCTACTATGTTCAATCAATGCTAAAAGCATCCTATTTCACTTGTCTAAGCTAGAATCCAAGGACATTAACACCAAGTTCCTCAAAATAACTTAGGGTACATCACTTAAGATCCACCATGAATCATCAAGTGATTCTAATAGTGGAGGGTTCATCGAGTTCTTCCACCTTGAATCATCAAGTGATTCCAACAGTAAGAGTATGCTCAGGTATTATGAACTTATTCTAGATTAGAAAAGCAAAAATGGAAGCTTTTAACCCTAATATGCAACTATTTATTCTTTTTGTAGGAACCTAAAACACGTCATGTTTAGGAGACTGCTCATATGGGCACCTTTGCAAACCATATGAATGACCTTGGACCTTTCCAAGACCAATCAGTGGTTCTAACCATTCATTTTAGGCATCCTAGGCCCTTTGAGCCTTAGTTGTGGGTGACAACCGTGGCTACGGGAAGCCTAATTCTTAGCTATGGGTGACAACCATAGCTACAAAAATCTTGCTTCTTAGTCATGGGTGACAATCATGGCTAGGATCCTAGCCATGCTAAGAAACCATGGCTAGATCTATAACAAACTCAGGCGACCAGAGTCAAGTAAAATCATTTGAAACAATGAAATTACAATGATTTTAAAGAAGTTTGGTCTTGGAAGCATCTAGAAGCTTCCTCCCAAATACCAATTCTTATTCTTGGATTCTCCATGAAGCTAGAGCAAGGATTTTGGGAGTCTATTTTAGACCCTAATTTCAAAGAGAAAACCCTGATTGTCCTCTCTAATGAAGTGCTACCAAATTATTAAATAATAGCTCAATTGCATTGTAGCAAAGCCCTATCAAATTGGAGAGTCAATTGCACCTTATGAAGAGTAACAAGATGCTGCCAAAATCTAATTTTATCATCAACCTTGCAATAATGGAGATATCAAAAGCTTGAGGAGCAATCTTGACAATTGACACACTTCCATTGCAAATTCCAATGAATTCAATCTCCAATCTATTCCAAAAAATTGATATGACCCTTGATCATAAATTCCTTGGAGGACTTGAGAGTTTCTAGCCCTGGTTTCAAGAGAAAGAGAAGTTTTCCCATAGCCACTACTGTCAGCCTCAGCTAACAAAGCTAGTTGCACCTCAGACCTGCGGCTAGGGTTTGATGCTCTCTTTCCTCCATTTTAGCAATAGTTTTCAATTTCCAATTATGCAATTAGAGTTATCTAGCATAGATTAACATTTTAGTAGACATATAACTGGTTAATTTAGGATTTAGAAGTATATTGCTTCCATTTTCTTTGCATTTTTCAATTTAGACTAGTTTCATGCTTTATAAGTTCTAATGGTTAATTAGGCTTCCTAATTGCTAGATTACATGCTTTTCAGTAATTTGATAATTTCTTCAATATATTCATAGATTTACATGCTTTCTTGCTTTCTTTATCATCAAGTTATACAATGGTCTCGAAATTCCTCATCAAGAGAGACCTCCTTTTTCATTAATCCCTTTCATGTTGTTTCTTGAACATAGGGTTTACAGGACCTATTCATTTTTGAGGTATTCAAGGCAGTATATACCTCCAATCGCATGAGAAGAATGCTATCTTTGGCCTTGAGAATTTTGTATACCTTTTGAAAATTTTGTGTATTATACCTCCCCCTCGTTTAGAGGGTCTTCAATATTGTATCAATTGTATCAAAAATTGAGTATCCCTAAGAGATACATATATGTAATATAGATTTGACAAAGTTTTTATAAAAGGAAACCCAATTGCTTGTTAAATTAATTGTTGTCTATTTCTTTATTGCTTTAATACTTAATTTTAATTGATGCACTAGTAGGGTGTATGCTTTTTAGAACGTTACACTTTTATCATTTCAATTGCAAACAACATACAAAATAACAAGTGAAACACCATAAAATAGCAAAACTCTGAATCAAATGTGATGATGCAACTACATCGAATGCATAAATGCAACTCTACTCTATATGCAAACTATATTAAAGAGGCAAATACCTAAAGTGAAAAAAAATGCAACTGCTTTTTAAAACAAAAAATGAATGTTTTCCTATTAATTTCACTATTCAAAAGCAAAAAAATGAAAACAAAATAGAGTTAGGGTTTGAACCAAGCTTACTAGGAAGCCTACGTATTTCTTCCCCACTCTTCTAAATGTTGACCTCTATTGAATGTAATGAGTCATCTTCTGAACATTGTGAGGCATCTCTTAGACTCTGCAGGGTGTCCCTCAAATGCTATAGGACATCAATGTGACCACTAATCGAACTTTGCTACTTCCAAAAACCCTAGTTTTCATGAATTTTGTGTGATCAAAATTTTGGAAACCTGTAAAATAAAAATAGAAACATAAATTAGTGACAAGGCAAATCAAAATGAGGAACCCTTTGGGGTCCCACCGTAATTGCCATTTTGTAAAGTGAAAAAGACAACACCAAATCAATTGATAACATAATCAATACGAAAACTTATTGCACAAATGAAGATAATAATATTTATATTATTATGGGGAGAGCATTGTTCTCCAATGTTACAATATGATGTTGTATTGATACAATGATTAAAAATCTAGGGTTTAGAAACCCGTATTCACATGTGAACATATGTTGTCTTATGCGTTATCTTCTACTCTAAACAAGTGTGCAGGTGGGATTGTGTATACTTACGGGACCACCCTAGTTGCAATAGGTTCCAAAAATGTGGTTCCTGCACTTGAAAATAGAAAGAAACATAAAAGGGTTAATAGAACTTATGAGGGATCCACTGTGTGAGGCCCTTTGAATTGTAAAAATTTACAAACCCTAATGTTGTAATGTTAAACTATAAACTAAATGAAGAAACGTAAAGTAATGCAATGTAATATATTACCTTGTCAAGAAAGTGGATGTGATGTTGATTCGTGCTCCTATTTCTATGTTTAAAAATCATGTGAATGCTTGGAAGCATCTCAGGGCTTACGAAATATAAATCTACTACAATAAATGGCAAGACGTGTTTGATGATGATTGTGAACACCCAACAACATTCCAAGAATGCTCAACAACATTCTATGAACTCTAGGTGGTTTTTGAGGATGTATGGGAGTGAGGCAAAACTAGATCTAGTTTTTGAGGGTTTTGCAAGGGTAAAAATCAAAGGTGCAATGGCAGTGGCGAGGGAGGAATATGGTAGCAAAACATCTAGAGAAATCTAGACCTTTTGGGGATTTTCATGGACAAATGTTCAAATTCAATACCTTGATTCATCAAAATGAATCATCTTTTATAATCTACCTTGGATCATGTTAGGGTTTCGACGACACCAACAGGTGGTCAAGATTAAAACATGAGGTGTTGGCAATTTTGGGTACCTTGAGTACATTGCCTTTGATCAAGTGTAGTTGTTGTCATTGATGTCAAAGAGTTCTTGAAGCAATTTGTTTTTATGTCAATGAATGTGTCTTGATGAAGGTTTCAGCATGGACAGTGAGTTTCCCAAGAAGATCAGGGTAGCCTAGTTGCAAAATATTAAGAAAAATTCAAGTAAGAAAAATTATGTAGGCGGCTAGAAAAACTGTCATGATTTTGTGACATGTTTGAGGAGAGTGAAAGTTTGGGCAAAACTGTCACGATTTCGCGACATGCGGGTAGGCAGAGACGAAGCAGGCAAAACTATCGCGATTTCGTGACATGTCGCATTTTTGCGACTCAAACAGTGCAGGCAGGCAGAGAAAGAAAAGTGTCATGATTTCGCGACATTCTTCAAAGGAGGCTGTACAGACAAGAAAGTGTCACGATTTTGTGACATGTTGTAGAAGAGAAATTCTGCAGTATGATCTGTCGCGATTTCATGACAAGATTGAAGAGAGATAAAGTGATTCAAGAACTGTCGCGATTTCATGACATGTCACATTTTCGTGACATGCTGCAAAGGTTGAGTTGAATACTGTCACGATTTTGTGACATGCAGCAAAGAGAAAAGCCAGAAGTGTCATGATTTCACGACAGGCAGTGGAGAAAGCGTTCGAAAGCCAGAAGCGTCACGATTTCACGACAAGTTGCAAGGAAAGCTTTTGAAAGCTGAAAGCGTCGCGATTTCGTGACAGGCTACAAAGAAGTTGTATGGATGCAAAAAGTGTTACGATTTTGTGACAAGTTGAGATGGTAGCTTGCAGTTGGATATGGTGTCACGATTTTGCGACAAAAATAGTTAGCAAGTCTTAATCAGAAGAAGCATCACAATTTTGTGACAAGTTGAAGAAGGAAGAGCTCGAAAGCGAAAGCATCGTGATTTCGTGACATGTTCCAGTTTTGCAGGCTTATGGTAGAAAATAGCTTAAGGTAGCGAAAGCGTCGTGATTTCATGATAGAGTTGCAGATAACGTCAGCAGAAGCAGATGTGTCACGATTTCATGACAAAAGCAGAGAGGAAGGCTTTGCAGACTAAAGTGTCATGATTTCACGACAGAGTGAAGATGACGTCAACAAAAATCAAAAGTATCATGATTTCATGACAGAAGCTGAGAGGAAGGGCATGAAGATAGAAGGGTCATGATTTCGTGACAAAAGAGAAGGTGACGTCAGCAAAGTCAGGAAGTGTCATGATTTCATGACATAAGCATAAAGGAGGTTGTCAAAGGCTGTAGTGTCATGTTTTTGTGACAATAGGCAAAAGAAGGCTATGGTAGGCAAAGGTGTCGCGATATCGCGACATGTTGAAGTTTTGTGCCAAAAGCTACAGGGAGGCAGTGAAGCCGATAGAGTTAAATCTGGGCCGATGCAACACAGGGTTTTGCAGCCGACATGGTTGAAGGGTAAAACAACCGACTAAGACCAAGATTTCAATCTTGAGATTGTGAGTATAAAAGGAGGGTTGTTTGAGTAGTTTGGGCATCAATCGAAGTGTGCGTTCGAAGTGCAATTTGCGTAGATAGAGTGCATGGAGAAGTCCGATCGTAGAGGTGCATAAGTGGAAGCCTGAGCGACTGTTGTGATTGCACAGAGGTTGCGAAGACAGTGCCATCGTGTTTGAGCAAAAAGTGTGAAGTCTGTGCTACTGTGTTTGCGTCAGATGTGGGAATACTGTGCTGTTGTGTTTTCATAGAAAAGCATAAATTGATCGAGTGCTAATGTGCTTGCGCAATCTGTGAAAATTTGGTTTCGACCAAGTGCAACTGTAACAAAAAATGACAAAGGAGGAGGACAGATTTGTGTTAGACCGAAGGACTGTGTTTAGTGCATTTTTGAGAACCAACTTTGCGGTGACAAAGTTGAGGATAGAGATCTCCAGCCAGAGTAGGGAAGACAGATGTCTTCTGTGGATAGAGTTCCACTTGCTAAGGGCAGAGGAGGTAGAGGTCTTCTAGAGGATCACCAGAAAAGCAAAATTAGGGGAAGGTATCTCCTTTGAGCTGAGGCTCATAAACATTGTAATCGAGAAGGATTCCCAGAGGACTTTGATATAACTTTTAGAGGAAAGTTTTATCCATGGAGTAGCCCACCTTGGGTGAACCACGTAAATTGTTGTGTCACTTTGTGGATGGTGTGTTGTGCATTTTTTTGTTACTGCTATTTTTTTTACTACTATCTATACACTGCATTATATTGTTTTGAAAGTTGATTTTAAAGTAGATTAAAAAAGTGGTCTTATACTGTTCACCCCCCCTCTCAGTATAAGCTTGTGTTCTTCATGAGGAAGGGTTGAGATTAAACTTGAGCATGTGACATGGACTAAGATGGATGGGTGGCTAATATTAAGTTGTGGTAGATGGCTAGGATTTATTCTACATATATATTTATTAAATCTATAAATATTAATATAAAATATTAATATTTATGTATATATTTAATAAGTACATATATGTGATTAAATAATGAATGGCTATGATTTGAGGATATAAATGGATGACAAGTGGCTAGATTTTGGTGTCTATAGTTACTTCTTGAGATGACAATATTTGTTGATCCATCCTTCAAATTGCACCTTTCAATATACTTGCTCAACAACTAATGGCCATGTTTGCAACCTATAATTCCTACATGTAAGGCTCAACAAAGACACAATTATTGGGCATATACTAAAATCATGTTTTAACCATAGACTTTCTCATAGCACGCAAAAATAGATAGAACAATATTGGTATTAACTTGACCTATTCAACATTTACATTTATAGAGTCATAGTAGACATCAATGTTTGCAAACCTAAAAATCCAACATACACAATTATTACTCTCTCTTGAGAACTCTCTATACTTCGTATACACCCAAACCTTCTCACACACAAGCCTCTCTCTCTTACTTAGCTAACTTATGTCTACCATCCTCCTTTATTTATTCTTCTATTTTTCTATATTTATTTTTCTTTTTTCTATATTTGTGTATTCTTGTTGGTCTCTCTCTTCCTATCGATTATTCCCTTCCTCTTCCTCTTCCTCTTCCTCTTCCTCTTCATCTTCTTCTTCATACATGTCTCTCTTCCTCTTTCCAATCCTCATTCACTCTTATATGAAGTGTTTTTATACACAATAGTGGTAGTTACAAGATAAGCAATTGTTACCTTACCAAGAACCATCTAGATGCTCCTACATTAGAAAATGTATCACTCCATGGCCTTAAATATAATGCATATTTTACCCTAAACAAAGGGTGTCCATCTATTATTTTATCCCCTATTTCTAAACTTGAGAAGAAAATGAGGAAAATCCTTTCTTAAAAAAAATATTGGAGTAATTTAAATTCAATCCTCACTTCCACTTGATCCAATTATGAATCTCAAATAAACCTACATAGTATACATAGAAATTACATATTAACCCTCTTTTTTTAAGAACCATTATATTATTCTCGATCATATCATCCTTGATAATCACTATTGGTTTAGTTATGCTACTTGGATAGGGTTTTCCACAAATTGACTCTTTCTCTTATTACTAACTAAGGCATCCTTACTTCCAATAAGGACTTTCAAAACTGACTTTCCTTCCATGCTATCCAGATTTTCTTCACATGAATCCTTTAAGTTTTGAGCTTCTCCTAGTATTTGAAATAATAATAAATGGCACTTGCTTCTTTCTCACACTTCGTTTCTTGCTTCTTTCTTACGCTCCCTACTTCCTACTCACGCCTTACCCTTGCTCACTTCCAACTCACACTTGCTCTAATCTTTCCTTGATTGGATCACTTTAAGCTTACATTTAAAATGTATTTGTTAGTAAATGTCTCATTAGGGTCAATAGAGGATTATGGACCACTATTCCTTTTTATATGTATATTACTATGTTATCATCCATAGTTATTAATAATTATTAGGCAAAAAGTAAACAAAATACTAGTATTTTTTATTTCTACATTAAAATATTATCATTTTGATTTCATTATACATGGACCTAGAAGACATAACCTAACATAGTATAATTTTATTTATGTTTGTCGATTAAAAATATAAATTTAAAAGTTATTAAGATAATATTTGATTGTGTATAAATTCCTTTAGTTTGTACTTATTGAATTTGTAGGTTCTATGGGCATAGTAGGAAAATTTTACTATAAGTTCATTCAATATCAAGTGTTCATTTCAAAAAAAAAAAAAGGACATTACTCCTTATTTTTGAACAATTTAATAACTTGTAACATTCTACCTGCTATATATGTATCAAATTATCAATAACATAAAAATGTAAATTTAAAATAAAGTCATTATAAGATCATATATTGTCTTCACATAAAATAATAATTATCATATATATTTCATTTCATCTTGAAATATTTATAGTTGTAGATGCATACGCAAAGAAGAAATTTTGAAATATAATCTCACTAGATTACCATGAAACAAAATGATCCAAATATTTATTTTTTTGAACAATATTAACTTAGATGTTATAAATAGTATATATGTTTCAGTTTATTAATGACTTACAAAATTAAATTCAAAATAAAATTGTTGTAGGATGCATGAATATTTCTTTTGTGTATGACAATGGCCATTTATTAATTTATTTTTCATGTATTTTTTGTAGTTATGGGTTACATACACACAATAGACAAATCAAAGTATAAATTATTTCCTCAATAAGTGTGTTTTATTAGAAAGAGCTAAAATATATCCCTTGCTTTGAACAATACTAACTTAGATGCTATAGTTGTTGTTTGTATATTAAAAATTTTATTTATCTTAATTCTATCACATTTCATAAAGAGTATATTTTATTTTTCATTGTGATAATTATAAATTATATTTTTGTAATAAATTTTAAAAATATATAACTTAATGAAGCAATTATATAGCTTGATTTGTTTACTTTTAATCTAAAATTTAAAAATATTTATTTTGAAATCATGGTATTTCCTTTTATTACAACATATTAAAAGGTGATTCCTCTTATGGGAGAAGCATAATTGGGATGCAGAATTAAAGGATGTCACTGATAAAGACCTTGTCAGAAGAGCTCGCTTAGGGATGCGACAGGATGAACTTCCTTTTCCTTGGGGGAATGTCCTCAAACCCATCATGGAATATGTTATCGTCGATGACCCAGATAAGCCTTTACATAGCTTTCATTTTTCCTTTTATAATCATTTTTGTGATGTTAAGGCTGTAAATATCCCTCAGTTTCTTTTTAATTCCATCAGTCACACTATTGAGGATGTCAAAGATAAAAAAGGGTCTGAGTTACCCTTACACCATGGGCTTTTCAAAGTTCTTTACAAGCACTGGCTGATTCATTGCCCTGATGGTGTTGTTTTAACCCCTCCCCCAAAGCCTAAGCCAAGTTCTTCGAAGCCCTGTTCTTCCCAAACCATGCCCTAATCTTCTTCTGCCCTAAAATTGTCTGCCAAAAATAGTTGAAAATGTTGCAAAATTAAGGAAAAGGACTAGAAGTGATTCCCCTGATATTGAAAGCGAGCATGAGACTAAACTTGAGTTTAAACCTGATCAAAAGTTGTTGCGTGCCTCTGTGCATTTGAAGAACAAAGCAAAGCAGAAGGAATCTCTGGTTATAGAGTCTGATGAGGAAACTAAGGATGACCCTAATCTATGTTTGCAGGAATATATCATCAAATCCATCTCAAATAACATTGCTCAAATGATTGATCTCCGCAATGCTTTTAATCTCTATTTTTTTAGGAAATATTTCACTGAAAATATCAATGGTGAGCCTACTACAAAGCCTAATAAGATGACTATCAAGTCTGAGGACATCCCTGCTAAAGATAATGGTGCTGAGTTGGATGTTTTTTCTAGGATAATTCATGATCTCTGTGCTAAGCCCACTTCTGAGGCTTGATTGCTCATTTGGGGCTTATGTTTGTGATTTTGTGGTGCTACTCTACCATTTTGGGGTTGTAATTTGATGACTCTATCTCTCTTGTTTCTTGTTGGCTAAGGGTAGCCTCTTGTTTGTATTTATGTCCTCTTGCGGGCTGAGGACTTCCTCTGTTACTTTGTTGTTTCAGTTCTATTTCCTTTCTGTTGCTCTTAGTCTTTTTTGGCTTGCATTGCCTTGATGTATTCAGGTTTTGGGACCCTATCAAAACCTGGCTATTATATATATTAATATCTTTAACCGATAAAAAAAATGTGATTCCTCTTATTTCTCCATTTAGTAGTGTTGTGACTATCGCACAACTCGCCCCAAAATTGGGGACCCACCTTTTGTTTTGGGTATTGGCATGTGTGTTTCGTGTTAAATGTCTAAGGCTTGGCTTTGTTGTGGGTTTGCAATTATCATTCATTTCTTTTTTTTTTTTTTTTTTAGCGAAAAACCCCTTGCGGGGCCACCTTGGTCTAAGAGACCTTGAACAGGGGGTTATACACTGTCAAAGTCACCCGGGGGTCGCACCCATCCCTGCCCACACCAACATTATCAATTGGATTTTGGGTACCCAATTCAGCTTTTTAGTAGGGTGGAGATTCGAACCTGGGACCTCCTTTGGAGGATTGCCATCTCCTCTCCAACTCACCTACAACACCTAGGTTTCATTTCTTTTTGATGATATTTTCTTATCGAAGATATTTTCTTGTCGATGATTTTTTTTGTCGATGATTTTTATTGTCAATTTATCGTCAACGATTTTTGTTGTCAATTTATCGTCGATTTTTGTCATCAATTTGTTGTTGACGATTTTTATCATCAATTTTGTTGTTAGCAATTGTTTAGTGTGCTTTGTTGTTTTGGTTTAGAATAGAGGTTTGGGATTTTAATTCTCAACTTTAAGGTGGTCTCTTTATTCCTTGTGAATTTCAATGGCTTGAACCTGAAAAACTGTTGTGTTCAATATTTAAAGTCAAAATAAAATAAAAAGTAAAAAGTAACGAATATATATATATGTTTATATATATAACAAAAAAAATGATAATAAATCATTGGCTTTAAGTTAATGTCAGTAAATAAATAATAAAATAAACTTATATATATATATATATATATATATTTTATATATATATATATATAAATAAGTTTTAAAGGAAATAAAAAGATATCATATATAAATGAAAAGAAATTAAAATAAAATAAATTATATATATAGCAATTTTTATATTCTCATATATGTGATTAAAGGTTTTATTTCATAGTTTAACATTTTGGTATGTGCGACAGATGAGAATCTCCAGGAGGTTTATGCTAGCTAGATGAGGAGGTGGACATTTTCTCGAACAAAGATGTCTATGTAGGCATATGCATAGTGAGCTACCATCCGGTTCAAAGCAAAAAGGGATTCAAAGACTCGGTGACAGGGAAGACTCTCGGGTTGGACGATGTAGTGGATTAGTGAGACCCCACCATACGACGTGGCATGACTTTGAAACCAGCATGGAGATCAAACTAGGGATACATCAACCTACACAACGCGGACTCATCGATGATTGAGTGGTAGATGTTGGTGGCGGATAGTGCAGTGTAGACGTTACATTGCCAACAATGATGGGATGTCACTAAGGTGGCAGTACAAAGCCAAAAGCGACTACACAGGTGATGAGTATGGACGAAGGACATGTTCAAGTAGCGAGGGAGGATGTGAACACCTTGGTATCAGTGGTTATCAATAATGGATGATGCACAGTAGCCACTACAACCATGAGTGGACTGAAGAGAAGTGTCATACGAGAGGGCGATAAGATATTTTAATCGAACAAGACTACATCAAATGTGGCAGTATCTAGGTAGGGATGAATCAATGAATTTAAGGGAAATGACACCATGGTAATTCCATGGTTATTCAATGTGGAAAAAAAAAATTCACCCCCTAAGCCATGTATAACAAAGGACATTGGGTGGGGCACATCAAAATTAAAAACCCAAAACCTTTAGTTTTATATAAGATGTCAAAGAAAATCAATTGGTCATACAACGCCAATTTCAATATGGTCAACGGGTACTATGGGAACATAATCTTAAAAAAAAAAAAAAAAAAGCCTATGCTGAATTCCTTATAAGGAAAATGACAAAGTTTTTTTGTGAAAGCCTCGGTTGTAATGATCATTAATCGTAAGTAAAGTGAAGCGTTGTTGAACGTTTTCAAAAGCTTTGGAGTATAAGTTACAAACTATGCCAAACATAAGGAAAAAAAGTAGGTGCAAGCGTTATGGAGATATAATGAAGGCCATTCGAAACTTTTGAAATATGCTATGGTCACAATTCCAAGGGGGAAATGAAAAGATGAAACGGAAATGAAAACCAAACAGAGAAAAGGAAATACTCCAATAAAGGGGAAACCAAGAGTCAAAGGAGAAAACAGGCTAGATCTTTTTGGCAAGGCCAAATGTTGCCAAAAATAATATGTAAACAAAGATATTTTTGTGATTTTTAATACAAATTTTGGCAGATTTTCAGCACCTTGTTAGCAAGAAAGGAGGAGTTTATTTATGCATGTTTACATTTAATGTTAATTTTTTCTCCTTTTCTATTTTTAGGCTTATAAGCAATGTTTAATGCATTTTCGGGTTGCATTGTTGAATACCTTGAAACATAAAATTATTATTTTTTCCTTAGAAGCTCGCACCTGGTTTATTCCGAGTTGTGTAAATGCAGGTTCTGATAAACTAGGTTGCATGTAGAGATTTCTCACATATTCAGTTTTACAAAATAGGGTAGTATGGAAACAACCTTTTCTGGATTTTCTGCATTTTATTTCCATTTCCAATTTTTATTTTTATTTTCTCACTTTTATTTTGCAGATTTTTTTATATTTAGGCATAAAAATAAAAAATGATTAAAAATAATTACATGGAGCCCTATAATGAACTTCAATATTTCATACGCAACAGATTCGGACTCATTCCGAGGCCATTTTGATTTTATAAATATTTTTGAAAACTGTTGTTTTTAAGGGTTTTTATAATTTCGGAAATTCATTTTTTTACATTTTCAAGGCAAATCAGATTTTTTAGTTTTATATTATTATTTGCAAGCATAAATAAGCTTTCCTTTATGAAAATTTTAATTTCATAAAGGGGGGTTAAATTTTAATGGCATTTCATAAGCCATCATTTTCGGAGCAATAAATGCACCTTTCTTTATGAAAATTCAGATTTCATCAAAGAGAGGTAATTTATAATTACATCAAAGGTCTTGGTTTTAAAAAATGAAATTATTTCTTCTTAATGAAAATTAATTTCATTAAAGAGGGATAATTCATCATGACATTATGAGGCTATTATTTTCAAGCAATAAATTGGTGTCTCTTTATGAAAATTAATTTCATCAAAGAGGAACAATTTATCAATTATATCAAAGGCTTTCTTCATCTTCATGATAGAAGCTACATTTAATGGATTTTTTTTAATTATTTTAAATTCACTTTCATAGATATATTTAATCTTCTATTTCATGCTTTAAAGTAGGATTTAATGCAAGATAAAAACTTGTTTAAAATCTACTTAATAAAAGAAGATAAAATCTACCTTAAAACATTTCAAGATAAAAATAATTAGGGCACTACATCGTGGTCATATGAGGGCCAATTCACATTTGATAATCATTAAAATGAATCAACACATACCCCTTGTTAACAGTTACTTGCAATCACTAAGGTGTTCCTAACATTTAATTGACATATCTTTATTGAGATTACTAATACACGTGCAAATGCTAATATAGCGGAGACCATGAAGAAGTTATTTTTGTTTAACGTCTTTGCAAGAGAGAGTTTTGGGATAAAAATCCTAAGGGAGAGTGTGATTTTGTAATTGGGTAAAATTACCACTCAACATTTTGGTGCTAGAAGGAGGACCTGAATTGGTATTCATTGATCTAACGCTTTTGGATTGTTCATACATGAATGATGTGATTTGGTATAACTTTTGAGAGTTCTAAATTGCTAAATATTTCAAGTTCATTTGATTAGCATCTTTGGCAATATTTTAGCACACAACACTTTGGGATCTAGGAGAGATTGAATTGATTTATTTTATTGCTAGTTAGATGCTAAATTGTTCATGTTACTTGAAATATTTATTCAAAGACATTGGTCTTGACTAATGAAATTTTTTTGATCACTTTCATTGATTCTAACATTCTCTATTTGATGATGTGTTAATACTAACCTTTTGGAAAACTTGAGAATGTTCTCTCATGTCATGGTTTAATTGATGGATATATTTTGGATGATACTAACATGATGATCTTTGTGGTTTACTCATTTGAAAATTGTTAGTCATTTTATGTTTATTTGCAAGATTTTTTATTTGACTAACAAATTTGATTCTAAGTTATTCTTTGAGTTTCACTAATGGTGACATTTGAGGAGCAAGTGGTATCTTTAAGAGAAAGCATGGTATCGGTGTTAGGGAAGTATTATGAGTGTTTTCCTATGTTTGGAATACCCTATCAAATTCCTGAAATGGTATTGGAGTTTCTACGATAGTTTAATCAAGATGAGACATTAGGATACATACAAAAATTGCATATCTACAAGAGCATATTATTTCAATGGCAAATTTACCATGAGGATATTGCTTGTAGATTATTCTCATACATTTTGGATGATAGATCATTATTTTGGTATGGCCAATTACCCATGGAGGTTAGGACTTCTTGGGTTCAAATAGAAGTAGCATATCTTTATCATTTTGGTAATCAGGTTGACTTAGATATGTTGCAAAATCAGTTTACCTCTATTTGTAAAGAGCCTAATGAGTCCATGAGTCAATTCAATGAGAGGTTTCAAGAGTTACACTCTCAAATGTGGGAAATTTTTGACATACCAGAAGAGGAAGCTATTAAAGTATACATGGGAGCCATACCCCCCGTACTTGCTACACTTATTGAGGAAAATATTGATGACCCATCTTTGCATAGAATCTATGAGGTCGCAATAATGGTAGAACAAGGGCAAGTGGAGGCACAACATGTTCCCATGAGATATTTTTCTTCTGGAGTTATTGATTCTAACCTACACCAACCATCTAATATAGCAACCTCCACTCCAATGATACCTAAGGTGAATTATAAAGGGGATGAATCTGAATTTTCAAATGTTATTACCACCTTAGATATTATCCAAGAGGAGGTGCAAGTTGCCAAGCCAACATCCACCAATGATGATTGTGTAGAGATGGGTTCATTTTTAGAAGTGCATGAGTATTCAGATAATGGATGTGTCCTAAATCTAATTAGTGTCGAGATATGTGATAGGACATAATCTACCATAGAATTGAATGAAGTGGTTGAAAGTGAAATTGGAAGAGAAGCAATAAATGAATTGGAAGACAATAAATTTTCACCATTGGTTCTCGAAAGATACTTTGGATGAGATTATTGAAACTGATCGTCAAGAAATCTCTCACCCTCCAAATTGTGATGAAATCGAATCATGGGTTACAAATGTGGATTGTGATAATCTTACAAACTTGAAAACAAATACTAGCCCACTTTTGGAAATCATTGAACCATCTAAGGAAGGTGAAGGTGAAATTGATGAGAAACACGTTGATGAATTGGAAGATGTTGAAGAAGTAGTTGAGCATCACCACTTTATTTTGGAAGATGATTACTATGATTCTTGGAAGAAGTGGGAAGAATACACTCACTCCAAATCTTCTAATGAAACTTTTGTATCAATTGATATGCAGGATAATACAATTGATTTCTCACATGAGGATATTACAAGTCTTGTACAATTTGAGAATTATTTGGAAGAAGGATTGGAATCTCATCAAGCGTTGGAAAATAACCATCATTCTATTACCATGGATAATGAAGAAAAATTAATTGATAGATGAATCAAAAGATCATGTCACAAATGCAATAGAGTTTCATCCCACGAATTTAGATGACAATTTTTACAATGGTTGGGGAAGATATGAAGAATCATCTACTTTTCACACCCCTATGGATGAGATTTCTATTGACATACAGGATGCTAAAATCACCATTCCACATGAGGATATTGTGTTTGCAAGAATCGAGAAAGTTCCCAAAATAGATCATGGTGAATATGAATTTATTGAAGATCTTTTTGAAATAGAAAGGGAAGAAATGGTAAATGTTTCTTATGACTCATCTATTTTGGATGAGGAAGAGGTAAAATTTGCTCTTTCATTTTGGGATATTGAAAATTTGGATACAAATTCACATGATTGTTTTGAGGATTCAAATGAAGAAATACCATTGGTGGTCATCAAGGAATTGGAACCAAATGACAAAGAGGTTGATCTATGTGAAGCAACTCAAATGATTGATCATGGTGATGTGTTATTTGACACCTCCCTAGATAGACAAGACTTATGGATTGAAAAGGATGGTCACACTTTTGATTGGGTACCTAACTTTGGTATGTTTGAACAAGTGTTTGATAATGACGAAGATCATAAAGAGGAAGAAAAGTCACAAACACTCATCAAGTTTTGGTAAATTCTAACCATGATGTGTTGAGTATGGATGACAAGGTGAAATATTTACCTCTGTTAGTGACTACAAAAATTTCAAGTAATGGATTACGTGATGTTTCTTTGGATGCTAATGCTATTTATGATGAAATGCCATTGGAGGTGAATGAAGAACTTGAGTTGATTTCTACTCACACCTCTAATAAGAATGCTTTGTTAAATGAAAAATAAGTTGATGTGTTTAAATTGCTAAATTAAATTCATCAACAATTAATAATGGAATCTAGGATAAAAACTTATAATGATTCTCATTTAGTAGATATCCTAGATGCTTGTAAAGTTTTGCATAAATTTTATTGACCTAAAAGCATAAATGATGAATTGGCTTCGATATTTTTTGAAATAGGCTTCTATTTAAAATATTTCATATTTGAAAAGGATAGCCTAATTCTAAATCAAAAAGCAAATTGTGAATTTGACATTTTAAAGAATAGACAAAAAATAATTGAAAATCAAATTTTGTTTAATCAATTTAATGATTTGAAGTTCACCTATGAAATCACTAATAGAACTAAATAAAATTGGTGGGGTGAGAGAGACAAGATGAAGATTGTTGTATTATTTGGCTTAATATTGTTTTCATTGGATTCCTATAAAACTTGGTATGCTTATCATGTTATATATCTTTTAAAATATGCTAGTCATGTTTGGGATCCAGGGAAGTAATAGTTCAAGCTTTGCACCATCATGTATTATATTGTACATTTTTATATAGTTTTGGTTTGTGATTTTGGTAGTTTTATGTTTTGTGTGGTCCCTTGTTTTGAGATCATGTTTTGTGGTCACTAACTTTTGATCTATGGCCCTTTTGAAGCTCCTTTATTTAATAGGTTAGAGTACCTAATCTAAAAACTGATGAACCCGAGAAAAGAGGGATGAGTTATTTGGTGATCATGCTCAGATTTTAGGACTAAAATGGTGGAAAGTGGAACAATGAAATATTAGCCAAAGCTCCACATAGGACTCACTCACATTAAATGGTGTTTTTGTAATTAGGAAGGATGAAGTTATCTTGACTTGCAAATCTAGGTAAAAATCTAAAATGCTTCACTTGTAGGCTGCCTAACCCCAATGATGCTTGAAGCTTTGCCCAGTTGTTCTTTGGCAAGAAAAAAAAAGAGTAAAAAAAAGAGAACGAGCATCGAAAAGCTTGATCAAATCAGTCACAAGATCTTGATAAACCCTACCGGGGCTATGGATGCCTGACCAAAAGTAGGGCACTGTCTAGATATAGCTCACGTAAAAGGAAAGGCTTTGCGAAGCATTGAGAAGACACAAGGGTGAGCTATATAAACCTCACTGGGGCTATAGATGCCTGATTCGTAGTGGGGCTCTATCTATAGCCATTTTTTATTAGTGATACTTCATAGCCTAATGCAAAAAGAGATGATGGAATCTAGAGGATTTTCAAAAATACAAGAAACAAATCACTTTTGCACACATTGAGCAAAGGCAGATGGATTAATTATTTCTATTTCGAAGATGTTTACTCCCCCACTTTCTTGAGATATTACTGAATAATTTATTCTCACTGATCTGGTGTGTGTTCTCATTTTAGGTTGGGTTCTTTACCTAAAATGCTCAAGAGCATTTTCCATCAGAGTCACAATTTGTTGTGACCGTCACACAACTCACCCTAAAATTGGGGACCCACCTTTTGTTTTGGGTATTGGCATGTGTGTTTCATGTTAAATTTCTAAGGCTTGGATTTGTTGTAGGTTTGTAGTTATCATTCGTTTCTTGTTGACGATATTTTCTTATCAAAGATATTTTCTTGTCAATGATTTTTTGTTGTTGATGATTTTTATTATCGATGATTTTTGTCTTCAATTTTATCATCAACGATTTTGTCGTCAATTTGTTGTTGACGATTGTTATTGTCAATTTTTTTGTTAGCAATTGTTTAGTGTGCTTTGTTATTTTGGTTTAGAATAGAGGTTTGGAATTTTAATTCTTGACTTTAAGGTGGTCTCTTTATTCCTTGTGAATTTCAATGGCTTGAACCTGAAAAACTGTTGTGTTCAATATTTAAAGTCAATAAAATAAAAAGTAAAAAAATAATATATATATATATATATATAAAAATATATATATAAATAAAAAAAAAAATATATATATATATATGTTTATAAATATATATAACAAAAAAATAATAATAAGTCATTGACTTTATTAGTCATTAATAAAGTTAATGCCAGTAAATAAAAAAATAAAAAAATATAATTAAACTTATATATATAAGTTTTGAATATATAAAATAAAATAAAATAAATTAAATATATAGCAATTTTTACATTCTCATATATGTGATTAAAGGTTTTATTTCATAGTTTAACATTTTGGTATGTGTGATAGGTGTGAATATCTAGGAGGTTTACGCTAGCTAGATGAGGAGGTAGACATTTTCTCAGACAGCGATATCTATATAGGCATACACATAGTGAGCTGCCATCTGGTTCAAAGCAAAATGAGAGTCGAAGACTCCGGTGATAGGGAAGACTCCCGGGTTGGATGATGCAGTGGATTAGTGAGACCCCACCATACGACATGGTATGACTTTGAAACCAGTGTGGATATCGAACCAGGGACACGTTAACCTACACAACACCAAGGATCGAGTGATAGATGTTGGTGGCAGACAGTGCAGTGTAAAGGTTACATTACCAACAAATATGGGATGTCATCAAGGTAGCAGCACAAACCTGAAAGGGACTACACAAACAATGAGTATGGATGAAGGATGTGGCCAAGTAGTGAGGGAGGACATGAACACCTTGGCAATAGTGATGATCAAGAATAGATGATGCACAACAGCCACTACGACCATGAGTGGACTGAAGAGAAGCGCCAAATGAGAGGGCAATAAGATATTCTAATCGAACATGACTGCATCAAATGTGGCAGCATCTAGACAGGAATGAATTGACGAATTCAAGGGCAATGACACCATGGTAATCCCATGGATGATGAGATGTTTAGGGGTTTTTTAAGGGTGTTGATGAAATCAACGTAGATAACAGGATACAACAAATAAAGAATTAGAAGGTTGAATTGCATGGATAGTGCATACATGATAGATGTCGGTGGGATAGAGCCAAATTAACTCCATAATGTTCCCTATAATGAGCTCTTGACATGGATATACCGAGTTATGATGATAACTCGATGATTTTGGCATAGTGGGCTGCAACACAATGTGCATAGGGAAAATGTGTAGAATACACTAAGACCCAAAAATGTAAACTGTCCCAGTGAAGTTGGAGAATACCGTTGGGAAGGATCATTGAAAATCATACAGCCAACATATAATTTACCTCTCTCACATGAATTGGTGGATGAATGTTGGTTCACAAAGCAAATCTAGGAACGAGTGATGAGCTAGATGAAAGGTGCACAGCATGATGATTTGCATGACTAATCAGCAACAAGAGTAGGTGTCACGAGTACACATGGAGGCACCAAAGAACCAGGTTCTTTATATTCAAAAACCAACAACACATGCTCCGATGAAGTTTTCCATGGCCAAACTAGTGATAGCTCGAAAGGACTGGCAATGACGTCGCAACGGACATACAGGTGCAATCGATGGGCTTGAAGGGCAACGTAGTATGGTTATGGCCACGAATGGGTGAAGGCATAACAGTAAAAATCTGATAGGGGGTTTCATGGTAAGATATTGAAGATTTTGGATAGTGTCTAGCCAAACTATAGTGAGGGTGAACACTTCGATGCCCAGCAACAACTATATTTGATAGTGAGTAGTAATATTTTTGGTATAAGAGATTCTTCCTCTACGTGAAGTAAGCAACGATATTGACAGAGCTTGTCTGACATGTAATGTATATACATAGATGAATCCATGGCAGCCTCACTAGCACTCACGATGAACAATCACGCTTTGCATAAGACAGGTACAGGTGGGGTATGTACTGTGGAAGGATTTCTATGGGTATCCCTCCACCATTATCCTCACTGAGAACAGTAGGGGTTGTTACTAGACTAAAGATTATGGTTATTCAATGTGGTAAAATTTTCATTCACCCCCTAAGTCATGTAAAACAAAGGACATTGGGTGGGGCACATCAAAGTTAAAAATCCAAAACCTTTAGTTTTATATAAGATGTCAAAGAAAATCAATTGGCCATACAATGCCAATTTCAATATGGTCAACGGGTACTATGGGAACATAATCTTCGAAACAAATAAAAAAAGAGCCTATGCCGAATTCCTTATAAGAAAAATGATAAAGTTTTTTTTGTGAAAGCCTCGGTTGTAATGATCATTAATCGTAAGTAAAGTGAAGCATTGTTGAACATTTTCAAAAGCTTCAAAGTATACGTTACAAACTATGCCAAACATAAGGAAAAAAAGGTAGGTGCAAGCGTTATGTAGAGATAATGAAGGCCATTCAAAACTTTTGAAACATGCTATGGTCATAGAACCAAGTGGGGAAATGAAAAGACGAAACAGAAATGGAAACCACACAAAGAAAAAGAAATACGCCAATAAAGGTACTAACAGTCAAAGGAGAAATGAAGAGGTTTTTAGTGAAATGAAAGGATTTTGAAGACTTTACAAACCAGATTGATGCATAGAAAACATGTTGGATCTTTTTGGCAAGGCCAAATGCTGTCGAAAATAAGATGTAAATAGAGACATTTTTGTGATTTTTAATGTAAATTTTGGCAGATTTTCAGCACCTTGTTAGCAAGAAAGGAGTTTATTTCTGCATGTCTAAATTTAATGCTTATATTTTTCTCCTTTTCTATTTTTAGGCTTATAAGCAATGTTTAATGCATTTTTGGGTTGCATTGTTGAATACCTTGAAACAGAAAATTATTTTTTTATCCTTAGAAGCTCGCACCTAGTTTATTCCGAGTTGTGCAAATGCAGGTTTTGATAAACTAGGTTGCATGTACAGATTTCTCACGTCTTCGGTTTTGTAGGATAGGGTAGTATGAAAACTGCCTTTTCTAGATTTTTTACATTTTATTTCCATTTCCAATTTTTTTTTTTTTTTCTCACTTTTATTTTGCAGATTTTTTTAATTTTTAGGCATAAAATAAAAATAAAAATGATAAAAATAATTACATGGAGTCCTAGAATGAACTTCAATCTTTCATACGCAGCAGATTCAAACTTATTCTGAGGCCATTTCGATTTTATAAATATTTTTGAAAACTGTTGATTTAAAGGGTTTTTATAATTTTAGAAATTCATTTTTTTACATTTTCAAGGTAAATCAGATTTTTTAGTTTTATATTATTATTTGCAAGCATAAATAAGGTTTCCTTTATGAAAATTTTAATTTCATAAGGGGGGTTAAATTTTAAGGGCAGTTCATAAGCCATCATTTTCGGAGCAATAAATGCACCTTTCTTTATGAAAATTCAAATTTCATCAAAGAGAGGTAATTTATCATTACATCAAAGGTCTTAGTTTTAAAGCATGAAATTATTTCTTCTTAATGAAAATTAATTTCAT
Organism: Wollemia nobilis; assembly: GCA_028583015.1. Classification (NCBI taxonomy): domain Eukaryota; kingdom Viridiplantae; phylum Streptophyta; class Pinopsida; order Araucariales; family Araucariaceae; genus Wollemia; species Wollemia nobilis. Next base: position 2,577,358 of record JAQPPZ010016967.1, on the reverse strand, counting down.
TAAAGAGGGATAATTCATCATGACATTATGAGGCTATTATTTTCAAGCAATAAATTGATCTCTTTATGAAAATTAATTTCATCAAATAGGAACAATTTATCAGTTATATCAAAGGTTTTCTTCATCTTCACGATAAAATCTACATTTAATGGATTTTTTTTCATAATTTTAAATTCACTTTCATAGATAGATTTAATCTTCTATTTCATGTTTTAAATTATGATTTAATGCAAGATAAAACTTGTTTAAAATCTACTTAATAAAGGAAGATAAAATCTACCTTAAAACATTTCAAGATAAAAATAATTAAGGCACTACATCATGGTCATATGAGGACCAATTCACATTTGTTTTTTGTTAAGTTTTATGAACAATAATTAACATAGCATGGTAAAATGAACCAACACATGCCCCTTGTTAACAGTTACTTGCAATCACTAATGTATTCCTAGCATTTAATTGACATATCTATATTGAGATTACTAATACACATGTACAAATGCTAATATAGCGGAGACCTTGAAGTTGTTTTTGTTTAACTTCTTTTCAAGAGAGGGTTTTGGGATCAAAATCCTAGGGGAGAGTGATTTTGCAATTGGGAAAAACTACCACTCAACAAGTAGGAGACGGACGCTATGGGAAAGTTGTCGCGATATCGCGACATGTTGCGCCGTTGCAGCTGCTGGAGGAAATTTGTCGCGATATCTCGACATGTTGCGACGTCATGGCTGCTGGAGAAAAGTTGTCACGATATTGCGACATGTTATGTCATCATGGCCACTGTGGGAAAGTTGTCGCGATATCGCGACATGTTGCACCATCGCGGCCAAGGGAGGAAAGTTGTCGCGATATCGCGACATGTTGCACCGTCGCGACCGCTGGAGGATTTGGTCGCGATATCGTGACATGTTGCGTCGTCGTGGCCAAGGGAGGAAAGTTGTCACGATATCATGACATATTGTTCCGTCGCGGCCGCTGGAGGAAAGTTGTTGCGATTTCACGACGTGTTGCGCCATTGCGGTCGTTGGAGGAAAGTTGTCGTGATATCGTGACATGTTGCTTCATCACGGCCAAGAGAGGAAAGTTGTCATGATTTCACGACATGTTGCTCCGTCGCGGCCAAAGGTGGAAAGGTGTCACGATTTCGTGACATGTTGCTCCGTCACGGCCAAGGGAGGATTGTTGTCGCAATTTCACGACATGTCATGATTTCGCAATAGGTTGACTTTTTGCGGTCAGAGTCTTGTGTCACGATTTTGCGACTTGTAGCTTTTTCGTAGCCAAAGGTGAAGTTGGTGTTTGCTGTGCGATTTCGCGACAAGTTGTTGTAACAGTCCAATCAACTCCCTCAACTAGCTTGGTATTGGTTCAAGAGATTTGGATCCATTGCAAATCTTCCTCTTCTCTTGTAATCATGTGCTTTCATTGTTTTTGGTTGGGATGTGTCTACTCCCAATTGTAACTGATCTTTGTTTTAATACAAGTTTTTTTCAATTTTTTCAAAAAAAAAAACAAGTAGGAGACATTATGTGTTGGTTGATTTTAGAATTTTTTATTTAGTGAATTGCAAATGAGTTAGTAACTTTAGTATACTTTTGATATAATGAATAAGCGTTTGATATTTTGCTTAAATTTATGCAATGATTTATTTAATTGATTTTTAGATATAATATCATCTAATTAAAATATATAAATTATTTAGTATTTTATTGAAATTTGCTTCAAAGGAAAGAAACAAAAGTATTTATTTAATTGGTTTTAAAATATTAATTTTAATTAACTACCTAAAGGAGTCAAGAATGTGAGCTAGGATCAATCCTCATTAGGTAGCATGGAAGGAAAACCATAATTGAAATCTTTAATTAGAAATCAAGATACCCTAGCTATAAGTATGGATGATCAAGTTAAAGGTAAGAGGAAGAGCAAATATATAGCAAGTTTGATCTAGGAAGCAAATAATATACAAAAAGTGGTTATAAAGGATGATATGATTGAGCATGATATAATGGTTCTTAAAAGCAAATGATTAATATATAAGTTCCATGGATACTAAAAAATATGTTCAAAGATTCAATATTAGATCAATTAAAAATAGGGATTGAATTCAAATTATTTTGTGACTTTTCTTCCTAAAGTTTTTCCTCATCATATTTTCTAATTTAAAAATTAGGGATAAAATAATGGGTGGTAACCCATGGTTTCGAGGGAGAGATGCCCTTTATTTAAGACTATAGAGTGAGAATTTTCTTATTAAGATAAGAACTCCCAGTATGGGTTAGACTTTTTGGACATATCACTTATCAATAAGGATGTTTTGAAGAATATTAGAAATCCCCCAATATTTTTCATCGAGGTAGCAACTACTAAGGAGAAAAGTATGCTATAGATACCTAGATATGTTTTACTATGGAGTTTTTAAAATATTTTCTATAATCCATTAAGATCAAATATAATCAAGAGAATGACATAAACAAGTGGATTATAGAAACATTGCATTTTCATACTATAAATATTTTGTTGTTGGACACATGGCAAGAGATTGCAAAATCAAAATAATGTAGAAAGAGAAAAAAATTGGTTATCATATAAACTTCAAGATGAATCAAGGAAATTATACTATAATGGAAGATAGACTAAATCAAGGATATTCCTTTCCAAAATAAGAGGTAAGGAAATTCTATCTATAGCACCAAATGGCCAAGGCCACTAGAGTTCATTAGGATCAACCATTAGAAGAAACAAATATGGATACAAGGGATGATAAATTACAATGTGCAAGTTTAAATATAGAAGAAGTTGAAGGTGCAAAGGAATATTTCAAGAAAAATATAAATAAAGGAGGGAAAAAATAAGGTTTAATATTTTTATTTTCAAAGAGAGGAGCAAAAAAAAAAAATGAATTTTATTGATTGTTGAAGCTTTACTTTTTTATTTGGGTTTTTAGGGTTTCTTTGTTATTTTTACTATGGTGCCCATACCTCATGGGCCAATGAATAGCATTGGTATCATGAAATGGATTGCATGCGATAATGACTCAAATAAAGCATCCAAGGAAAATTTCCTTGAAAGTAGTCCACGAGGTAACTCTTCCTCCCCTAATGTATTTCTTTCTTTGATTTCAATAATACCTGTAAATGGTTAGTCATTAACCTTGATTGGGTATTTTTTGGGGTATATCCCCAATGAATATTCTCTGTAGGCCTAGGTGAACACAACTTGGACTCCTCATGAATTCAAGTTAGATATTGTATAAAACCTTATGAAGGGCTTCTTTCTTGTTTGCTTTGCAGAATCTACTCATGCCAAAGTGATATGTGAGCATGGACCATGGTACATGCAAATCTCATTGCTCGATTTTTCACCATGGACCCATGAATTTTTTTTATCTAATAAAAGGATCACCAAGGTCTCTATATGGCTTGAATTCCCTAGTCTCCCCTTTCCCTTTGACTCTTCTTGAGCTGCATCATGGATCCTTTAGATCGTGTCATTCTTGTTGAGGTAGACAAGATTTTCCATGCATGCCTGCAAAAGCATGTATGTGTAGAGGTTGATATATCCCTGGATCTTTAGGAAATAATTGATATTAAATTTGGTGACTTTGTGATTTCACAATGGTTTTTGTACATCAACTTTCCCAACACATGCTTTTGTTGTCAATATTCAAAGCACAAAGTGAAATATTATCCCCTTATGCAACACAAAAAGGACAAGTAGAGCCCTAGTGCACTTGTCCTTTTGACCAAAGAATATGGTTGGACAATATTAAGTGGGAAAAATATGCATTCTACAATTTCTAAGGATGCATAGCCAAAGCCAATTTTGGCATCAACATCCAAGATTGTGGACAAGACAAAGGATAAATATGTAGTTGGCCCCCCACCAATAGAGAGTAATAGCAAAGAGACTCCTCAAAATTGATAGAACCATACCCTAAGGGTGGAAACCATGGTTTCTTCTCATCCTATAGCTAAATCCAACTATCCCACACACTCTCCCTTGATGAGCACTCAACGTTCCTACAACCCAAGAAGAGGAGAATTAGAAGAAGAGTCTACACTAGGTAAGAGAATGCATATATCCAACATTTAGTTGGGAAACTATATCTCATATTTCTTCAATAGCTATAGTGTATTGTAGTACCTTGATGGAAATTATATGTTGTTAGAATAAATCCCTCAATGAGCTTCCTTTCATGGAATTCTTGGTGTCTAATGAACTCAAAAATAGAGTTCGTTGTTCATAAGGTTCACCAAAATTTTATAGATCTAGGAATTCTATGTTTATAGGAAGTAAAATTTATATGTTTTTTATTTTCCTCAATGTAAGCCATTTGGCCAAATAGTCATTTTCTACATGGCCACCATGAACCAGGTCAAGGTGGCATCACCACCTTAGTGGCAGTGTGATGTAAACCCCATCTAGTGGACCATGGATGTGATCCCACCAACTGAGTGTTATGAACCACATTCAACATCAATAATCATGCTTTGGGAATAGTAAATATTTATGTTTCCAATGATACCATAGAAAGAGCCCACCCTTGGATTTGGATTATGGATTCATTACCCACTACCACATGTGTCTTATGTGGCAACTTTAATATGATTGAATTTACCTAAGATAAAAAAGGGGGTCATCACATGCATTGGAAAATTTTTGAAAGGGTTTCATGGTTCTATATGTGATAAAAATTAGGATTCTATGATCCTAATGTCGATCGATATCAACCACACCTCCCTTGGTCATGTGGTCCAACTTGTTGGACATTTTGAGATTATTTAGTTGTCATTGATGTCAAGGTAAATAGATGTCATTAATACCATGGAGCACACCATCAATAGCACCAATAACAATGCAAACAGTTGAAGAGAAAGTTGGCAAAATAATGTTTTATGAGGGTTTATGGTAAACCCCTGGTGGAAGATTAAATGATTTTATTAAAATCATTATGAGGATATAAAATTATCCTCACACATTGAGATCTCAGTTAATATTTTAAAAGTCCCATGGTGGAATATTAATTTATAAATTAAAGGTTTAAGTTTAAACCCAAGGAAGTCTTTAATCTCCTAGAGTTAAAGTTTATAAAAATAATTTATAAAATTTAAATTCCTTTGAATTCAAATAATTTATAAATTATAAAGGTTGGAAAGCGCCGACGTCATCAAAAAGGAGGGAGCATTGAATTCTAAGCAACAAATGGAATTCATGTATAAATTAATGCCAAAGAGGCATTCGAAACTTACCCCCTCAACATTTTTTTCATGCAACAAAGTGAAACATTTTTGTGCATTTGTTATTCATTGAGGAAGAAGACAAGAATTTTGCTTGTCTTTAGCACCAAGTGAAAGAGATAAGGGAGAGAGCAGATTTATTGAAATGTAAAGGACATGGTGGTCCATTGGTAGTGCATGTTTTGTGAAGGCATTGGGAGTTGAGAAGCCCACGATTGATTCGCATGGAGTGGTGTGTGTCTTGAGCACCAAAGGAAATATTTTGTATGTGCCTTGTTTTTGTGTGTCAACCGAGTACAAAAGAGACAAAGAGCATCTAAGCTCTTAACCATGTGTCTAGCACACGTGACAGTCAAAGCCATGACTAGAGCACTCACGAAGGCAGAGAGTGTGGGTTCGAAACCCACTAAGAGGCAAAGGTAATTTTTGATAATTAATTATTTTTTGCCTAAGGTTTTTCTAAAGGATATTGTGGAGTAATAAGGGTTTGTGAAAAGTTGTGTGTTTGATTAATATTATTTTGGAGTTATAAGGGTTTGAGAAACATTGTTGATTTGATAATTGGTTTATACTATTGTGGAGTATTAAGGTTTAATGAGAGGTTGTTTTATTGATGAGTGATTGGAATTATAAAGAAAGTTGATTTGATTTTTATCAAAGTTTATCTTGCCATTAAATTAAATTAAAGAGGTTTGAGTTATTTTTTTGTGGATGTTAAGTTTATTTTAGTTGGGAGTTTATAAGGTGTTATTGGATAAATATTTTATGTATGTTGATGGTTGTTTTTGAAAGGTAGAGTTATAAGGTGTAATTGAGTATTTACATTATATTGTGAGAAATATTTAGCTTCTAACCTCTTTGAGCTTGGCATAGAAGTGTTTGTGGTTGTGACAAATTTATGAGATCTCTTCATCATCAATAAAAAGGTATGAGTACATTCTTTCATAAGTTGAGTTGATTGATTGGTTTTTTGGAAAATAAGTTTGAAGTGAAAAGGACTTGATTAGGGTTTCCTTTTCGAGAGTGTTTGAGTAAATTCTTCAAGGTTTTCAGGAATAAAGAGTTGTTAAAACCTTGTTTGATTAGTGTTGTTGTTGAAGCCATTGGTTGTGTGAAGAACTTGTGTTAGGATTTTGCAAAGAACATGAGTATCATTGTTTTGTAAAGATTGTTTTATAAGCATTGTTGTTGAAGTGATTTGTTGTGTGAAGAACTTGAAATAGGGTTTGGAAAGAATATTAGTATCATTGTTATGTGAGATTAGTTGTTGAGCATTGTTGAAAATATTTTGAGTTGGTGTTTAAATGCTTGGACTAGGGTTTGTGAAAAATGAGTGTTTCATTAAGTGATTGGTTGAGTAGAGTTGGTTGAGCCTAGTCAAGTGGATGTGTGAAGTGATTGTTCAAGTTCCATAAAACAAACTATTATATATTATGTTTTGAGTTGAGAAAGTGATTGAGCATTGAGGTTAGAACATATTGAGTCTCTAAAAATTCTCTTTATGTTTCTATGATATTTGGACAAGTTATGTGTGGTCTTGTTAAGAAGATTTGAGACAAGTCTTTGAGAAGACTTGTGGATTGATTTTGTGTGAGATTTTTGTGGAAGATTACAATACATATTTGGACAAGTTCTGAGTGAGGTTGTTGAGCATATTTGGACAAGTTTTGAGTGAGTTTTTTGAGCATATTTGGATAAATTCTGAGTGAGCTTGTTGGGCATATTTGGACAAGTTCTAAGTGAGCTTGTTGAGTATATTTAGACAAGTTCTGAGTGAGCTTGTTAAGAATATTTAAGCAATTTTTGAGTGAGCTTATTGAGAAGATTTTAGCAAGTTCTGAGTGAGCTTGTTGAGCATATTTGAGCAAGTTATGAGTGGACCTGTTGAGCAGATTTGAGCATGTTTTGAGTGAGATTGTTGAGCATATTTGAGCAAGTCCTTAGTGGACTTGTTGAGCATATTTGTGCAAGTTCTGAGTGGACTTGTTGAGCATATTTGATCAAGTTCTGAGTGGACTTGTTGAGCATATTTGTGCTAGACCTAATGATTGAGTTTAGTGAAGATTTGAGACAAAGCTATGGAGGTGACAAAGTAAAGAGGATAGTGGTCTCCAATGGATAGAGATCCATCAGCCAAGGCAGTGAGGATAGGTCTTCTAAGTGGGGACAAGAGTCTTCAGTGGAGAGATATCCACAAGCTAGTGCAATGGAGGTAGTAGTCTTCTAAAGGTTCACCAATCAAAGTAAAGGAGAAGGAGTTCTCCTATGGATAAATATCCACAAACTTGATTTAGGGGATTGGTATCTCCTTTGGATAGAGGTCCATAAACATTATAATAGGGAAATAATTCTCAAGAGATTGGTTGAGAAATTTTTAGTGAAATATTTTCTTCATGGAGTAGCCCACATTGAGTGAACCACGTAAATTGTGGTGTCTCTAGTGTGTGTGGTGATTTGTGCATTACTTTAATTACTACTGATGATATTTTTATTTATACATTGCATAATATTGATTTGAAAGAAAAGTAAAAAGTGGTCTTATATTGTTCACCCCCCCTCTCAGTATAAGCTTGTGTTCTTCAATTGGTATCAGAGTGGGTTCCTCAATAACAGTTTAACAACTTGAAGGAAAATCTAACAAGAATATAATGGATCCTAAGGAGGTGTCCTAAAATAATTCAGCACTAGTATTTTATAAAAGAGACTATATATTGGAGTATGATGATGAATATCTACCTGATGGACTTGGAAATGAAGTTTGAGAAGCAATTGAATTTGGATACAATCAGTTAATTAATCCTAATACAAATAAGGAAGGTAAGCTTCTACAGAATTACAATTCAAAAGCAATGAATGCACTTGTGAGAGGTTTACATAGAACAGAGTCTATGAAAGTTATGCATTGTAAAACTGCAAAAGAAATATGGGATAAATTATAAAATATTTATGAAGGAGATAAAAGTGTCAAGAAAGCAAAGATGTGAAATCTCAAAGGATAATTTGAAGAATTAAGAATGAAGGATGAGAAAAATATTAGTTCTTACCTACTTTGAATTGATGAAGTTTTTAATGCTATGCAAGGACTTGGAATGAAGATTGATGAATCAAATGTTTGTGATAAAGTCTTAAGAACTCTTCCAAAGAGATTCAGTGAGAAGGTTTATGCTATAGAAGTGTCAATATATGGTGATACTTTGACAAGAGATATATTGCTAGGTATGCTCACAGTATTTGAGATAAGAAAAAATATCATATTCCTCAAAAGGAAGCAACCTTCAAAGTAATCAAGAAGACAAAGGGTAAGAAGTAAGAATCAAGCAATGAGTCATCTAGTGATGAAGAAGCTAATTATGGTAGAAGATATAGAGACTCCAGAAGATACAGAGATCTAAGATCTATTAAGTATTTCAATTGTGGAAAGTTTGGACATTTTGCAATAGATTGTCAAGAACCAAAGAACAACAATAGTGAAGAAAAATAGGATCACAGGAACAAGAAATCAAAAAGATATAGGAGCCAGAAAAAGCAAGGATGGACAAAGCAAAAAAGAAAAGAAGTTTATCCAAAGAAAAAGAGAAGCTACTAGCAAATGTTAGAATTAATGTAATGTGCACTATGTCTTCCTTGACACTTGTCAGTTTCACTTGACAAGTGTCATGCATTTCATATAGGCTTATGCCTATATATTGTAACCATGTTTCATTTGTAAAATATCTCATCTTGCTCATTCAAATCTAGTCCCAACATTTGGTATCAGAGCAGGCTTTCTCTACCCTGTGAAACCCCTTGAGGGGAAGGTAAGAATTTTAAAATTTGGAAAAAAATTTCAGAATTTCCTTTTAGTTTTTTTTTAGATCTGCAGAATGGTAAACCTTGACGGAGCTCTCAGATCTGGTCTTGTTGAAGTTCCACCATCACCCTGTGTGTATACGGCTTGCTTCAGATTTCACCATCTATTTTTTGGTATTTGGTATTGGTATTGAAAAAGAGGTCAGCATTCAGATTAATGCTTCTGTGAGCTGAAATGCGGTTGGATTTATGGTGGATTTTCACAAGCTGTAGTTTGCTCCTATCCAATAACTGGCCCAAGATTCAGAGAGGCAATTCATGGCAGGCTGCGTCTTGACGTCCAGCACGATAAATAAATAAATAAATAAATAAATCATGATCTGCGATCCCATTCTCTCGTCGATGACAGTGGGCTCCAGATCTAGGAACACAGCGCGGGGGACATGTTTTTCGGTGTTAGTCTTGCTAAAGAAGGACTGCAATCCCTGACGAATGAAGGAACCAATGCTGAGCTTGTCGTCGTCATTTTTGGTTGCTAATTGGAGGGCCTCCCTTGCAATCTATGCTTCGAGGGTTAAAGCAGCAAGTAGAGAAGATGAGACTTCTAGACTGTTGGTTGCAGTTATGATGAAGAGTGGCGATCAATCACTACTGCCATAGCAGATCGAGTGCACTAAGAACTCCTCCTTTTGCTCCCGTCGAAGCTTCAAGTGGTGGCTCAAGTGGCAAGGAAGACCCTCAGCACAGGTGTTAACGGAGAGCTTTTGCTCGACTGATTTTAGGTTGTGGATGCCATGCACATTTTTACTTTCATTGATGATCGCTGAGTATCCATTAATGAAGGAATTGAGGCAGTTTTTGGTGGCTCATGCTTTTAGGAATGGCTCCTGAAGCCCCTTGGAATGGACTGGCTCAAATCAGGTTCGAGACTGGATGAAGTGCTTGAGGGCCAGAAGCTCGATTTTGTATGAAGTTTTTTGGCCTGTAAATATTTTTTACTTTGCGTCCCTCCATGAGGATCGATCGTGGGCCACCCGGGAATCGAGCTGAGGATGGTAATTACGTCGGGATTTAGTTTCATTTAATTTTTTATCAACGCGTGACCATCGATTGCCTCTGCCTGGCGACTTGGCGTGCACTACCATGGAAGTTTGAGAGAGTTCTCAGAGAAGGCTCGTTTGCGAAGGTTAGGCTAGTGAAGAACACGGTAACTGGGCAAAATTTTACCGTCAAAGTGCTCAACAAGGAGAGAATATTGAACGATAAAATGGTTGAACAGATAAAGAGAGAAATCAACTGGGCGTCCAACATGTTGGAGTAGTCCAGTGACCCGTCTTTGACAGATTCCGAACACGGCATTGGTGGAGCACGCACTATTTTTTTATAGATCAACTTCATGATTCCCTTCTGCATAAAATCTCAAGCTTGAGTGGGAATAGTGAAATAGCTTGCGTTAATAGAAAATGGCTTCCTGGTCGACCTGGCGATAAAATAGTTGAGAGCGGCACTCTTCAATACTTGTGTTTTTGCAGCTGTGAGGAGACGTCCAAATCACAACGCCTCCTCTGTGTTCTCTGTGTTTAACACCTATTTTTTAACTTGGCCTACACACTACACGTACCGAAATGAGGGCATGTTACACGTCATTTAGTCTCCTCCAATTGGTGTGTTAGTGAAGCAAGTGGCTAAAATTAGCACTCATGACGCCCATGATTTTTGGATCTATGGTTCCATTTAACAACTCCAAATCTGGTGCTTAACATGTTGTTAATGGACAGGATGCTAAGTAGAGCTTCGATGACTCTCTACAAGACGTCCAGTGCTAGTTGGGTAATTTCAATTTTTTTGATAGAAAAACCATGCTTTCCCAGATCCATTGTTGTCGTCTATTTTTTAACTCTTGCTGCAGATAAAAGTAGTGAAGCATGAGCGGCGTTCAGGTATTTTTTCCAGCTGCTAGTTGAACATGAAGTGGCCGTACTACGGCCAGTTGATGAAGGAGAGCAAAAGCAAGGGTTCCAGAACCGTCTCGTGACACAAAGATCGTGGGTTGAAGTCAACGAAGGCGGCAATTGACGGAACCACCATGACCGGGATATCCGGCGTGGATTTCTGTCCCTTGTTGAACTTGAAGCTGCGCACCGTTTGCATTGATGAAGATGGCTGGAGATTGCTTTCGGTCAAGGGTTGTTTACTGCCAGTTTACAACAAGCCTTTAAAGATTTTTATTACCTCATTTTGCAGCATGGGTCTCATAATTTATTTCCACATGACAGAGAATATTTTTTAATATTCTCTTTCCAATTCAATTTGAGGGAATATTTATTAATGAAGCATTTTTTAATATATGGAGGACTATTTTTTAAAAGCATAGTGGAGACTATTTTTTATAAAGTGGCAGGGTCACTTTATTAAAGAACTTGAATGCTTTATTGAAAAAGTTGGCCCATGTAATTCCCCTACGAGGGAAACTGAGACTATTTTTATGCCGCTAGAGTGCGATGCCGGGAATTTTTTTCCTGAGGTCTATTTTGCTGCCTAGAGAGGCATGTTATTGTTTTTTCAGCAAGTTAAAGGCCCCATTCAAACCCAAGTATAGGGGTATTTATAGTCGTTGGAAACATTTTTTCGTGATGGACACAATGGTGGTGTCATATTGTAATTTTGAGGCTGTTTCAATTGACTTTTTTAGCCTCAATTTTTTTTTTCTACCTTGGAGTGCACTCTCGGTTGAACTTGACACTCCCAAGGCACTTGTAAGTGAACCTAGTATCTAGTAGTACCCTCTATCTACTTGGCGGATGCAGCGGCTGGTTACCCATGCATTAAATAAGATGAGGTGACTACCATAAGGACACTTATTCTAGGAACTACAGACATAGACACCCTAGACTCTATCCGAGGTTTTTTCGGATCTACTTCTAAAGACTACAGATGAAGACACTTCAAAAGATTCTCTTCTATTACTCTTTCTTCTTCTCCTCCATATTTGGATTCTATGGCTCATTTTATTGTATTGAGTGCATTTTCGGTAGAGACCGACACTCTTATATGGCTCGTTTTTCATTTGTATTAAGGTGCATTTTCGGCTGAGACCGACACCTTCTAGATTGAGTTCACCATGAGGAGGGATTTGATACTCATGGTGGGGCTAGTCAGTGACCTATGAGAGGCAACATCCTCTGAGGATGACCTGCAGAGGCAACAGACCAAGAAGTGGCTGACCTTGAGGCACCCATGATGACCCTGAGGCACTTAGACGGTTGACCCAGTGGCAACAGACCTATGGAAGTGGCTGATCCTGAGGCAAAAAATCGAGATGTATACATAGTGAATTTAGCATTATTCATATTTGGAGAGCCAAACGCAAAGAGCACAAGCCTATACCAAATCAGTAATAAAGGAGGATGTAGAATTGTTTTTAGAGAAGTCAACATTAAGGGGGAATGTTACCTAATGTTGACTTGTTTTTTTTTATTTAGTTAGGATAGTGCACATTAAGGGGGAATGTTAGAATTAATGTAATGTGCACTATGCCTTCCTTGACACTTGTTAGTTTCACTTGACAAGTGTCATGCATTTCATATAGGCTTATGCCTATATATTGTAACCCTGTTTCATTTGAAAATATCTCATCTTGCTCATTCAAATCTAGTCCCAACAGCAAATAAGGCAAGTAAGCACTCAAGTGATAGTGATGCTAGTTTTTAAGACAATGATAGAGATGAATTTATTTTTATGATTGAAGAAAAAGAGCAAGTTAAGAAAAGGACTCCAGTAATTCTCAAGTGTTTTAGATGTGGTAACTTTGGAAATCTTTAAGATGATTGTACAAGGGATGGTTATAGTTTTAGTGATGATGAATATGATAATGCACTTGAAGGACCAGATGAAAATATTCTAATGGCATTAGAAGAAGAAGTAAGTGATCCTATAGAAGACAAGCCCATAAAAAATAAATATGTGGACAAAGGTAAACAAATAGAGGAATATTTAGAAAAGGATGGTTATGATCTCAAGGGAGAACTTATTTATGCCCTTGACGCGATAAATAAGGTAATAAATCAACACTCTACCCTTGAAATTCAGTTTCAAGAATGTGATGAAGGGAGAAGATTGATTATAGAGGATTTAGAAAAATCAAAGGCTAAGACAAAAAGGTTCAAGGATAATTTAGAAGCAAAGATCTTAGAATGTGAGATGTTAGCACAAGAAGTGGCACTACTAAGAGAATATTTAGAATACTTCAAGGTCAAGATGAAAGGGTTTAAAAATAGCTCAAAGAACTTGGATAAGTTCATCAAGACACAAAAGTCTACATCAAACAAGACAGATCTTGGATTTGAACAAAATCAAAAGAAATGGGAAGGAGAGTCAACCTCAAGTTTTGGAGATGAAGAAACTTTAGATGAAGGTACTTTAGAAGAATACAGTGTAAAATAAAGTGAGACATCTAAGGATGAGTTGGACAATAGAGAGTTCAACAAAAATAGGAACAATGCACAAATAAGATACAGATGGAACAACAATCAGAATAGGTCAAAAGATACTAAGAGACCAATGAGGTCAAGACAAGGAAAATTCAATGGAAGATTTTTTTCATGTCATAATTTTGGGCACATGGCATCACAATGCAGGATACATAAAAGACAATAATATGGGAACAAATAGCTCTTCCATTGGTATTGCTACTCATATAATCAATGTGGTCACAAAGCAATGAATTACAGGGTTCATGATAGAAGAGGATATGGATTCACTAGGAGAAATCCTATGACATTTGCACCTCCAATAAATAATAACATTAAGTTTTATAAGTGCAACAATGATGGTCATACAACAAAGTGGTGTAGAGCAGACATTACAGAAATAGGTATGAACATAAATAGGAACAAGAATATGGATATGAACAGGAACAGGAACAGGAATATGGATATGAACAGGAACGAGAATATGGATATGAACAAGAACAAGAATAGGAACAGGAACATGGATATGAATGGGAACATGGACATGGGAAGAAAATAGTCAAAGGAATCAGAAGGATCATATAGGAAGGAAAGAGGATAAAGGTAAAGAACAGTATTTTTTGGGAGTAGAAATACTCCCACCCCAGAATTGACCACCTCAAGAGAAGGTGGGGGAGGGACTAAGCTAAGAAGCTCATTATTAGACCTGAGCACCAAAGGTGACCCTTTTCCATTGATTTAAAAGGGGGATATATTTGATATTTGAGAGAGCAATGTCCCAGGGGGAACAAAATAAAGGAAAGATAAAGTTTTCAGTAAAAGGAAATTGGGTTGCCATCAATGAAAAAGGGGGAGATTGTTGGAAATTTTGAGCTTATTTAGTTGTCATTGATGTCAAGGTGAAAATACATCATTAATACCATGGAGCACACCATCAATAGCACTAGGAACAACGCGAAGAGTTGAAGAGAAAGTTGAAAAAATAATGTTTTATGAGGGTTTATAGTAAACCCATGGTGGAAGACTAAATGGTTTTATTAAAATCATTATGAGGATATAAAAGTCTCCTCACACATTGAGATGGCAATTAATATTTTAAAATACCCATGGTGGTAGACTAATTTACAAATTAAATTTTTACGTTTAAACCCAAGGAAGGCTTTAATCTCCTAAAGTTAAAGTTTATAAAAATAATTTATAAAATTTAAATTCCTTTGAATTTAAATAATTTATAAATTATAAAGGTTGGAAAGCGTCGACATCATTAAAAAGGAGGGAGCACCAATGTCTAAGAAACAAAGGGAATTCGTGTATAAATTAATGCCAAAGAGGCATTTGAAACTTACCTCCTCGACATTTTTTTCATGCAACAAAGTGATTCGTTTTCGTGCATTTGTTATTCATTGTGGAAGAAGACAAGAATTTTGTTTGTATTTAGTGTCAGGTGAAATAGATAAGGGAGAGAGCAGATTTATTGAAATGTAAATGACACAGTGGTCCATTGGTAGTGCACATTTTGTGAAGGCATTGGGAGTTGAGAAGCCCATGATCGATTCACGTGGATTGGTGTATGTCTTGAGTGCCAAAGGAAATATTTTGCACGTGCCTTATTTTTGCGTGCTAGTCAAGGACAAAAGAGACAAAGAGCATCTAAGCTCTTAACCGTGTGTCTAGTGCACATGGTGGTCAAAGCTATGACTAGAGTGCTCGCAAAGGCAGAGAGTGTGGGTTCGAAACCCACTAAGAGGCAAAGGTAATTTTTGATAACTAATTATTTTTGCCTAAGGTTTTTCTAAAGGATATTGTGGAGTAATAAGGGCTTGTGAAAAGTTGTGTTTTGATTAATATTATTTTGGAGATATAAAGGTTTGAGAAATATTGTTGATTTGATAATTGATTTATACTATTTTGGAGTATTAAGAGTTAATGAGAGGTTGTTTTATTGATGAGTGATTGGAATTATAAAGAAAGTTGATTTGATTTTTATCAAAGTTTCTCTTGCCATTAAATTAAATTAAAGAGGTTTGAGTTAATTTTTGGTGGATGTTAAGTTTATTTTAGTTGGGAGTTTATAAGGTGTTATTGGATAAATATTTTATGTATGTTGATGGTAGTTTTTGAAAGGTGGAGTGATAATTTGTAATTGAGTATTTACATTATATTGTGAGAATTATTTTTCTGCTAACCTCTTTGAGATTGGCATAGAAGTGTTTGTGGTTGTGACAGATTTATGAAATCCCCTCATCATCAATAAAAAGGTATGAGGACATTCTTCCATAAGTTGAGTTGATTGATTGGTTTTTTGGAAAATAAGTTTGAAGTGAAAAGGACTTGATTAGGGTTTCATTTTTGAGAGTGTTTGAGTAAATGCTTCAAGGTTTTCTAGAATAAAGAGTTGTTAAAACCTTGTTTTATTAGCATTGTTGTTGAAGCCATTGGTTGTGTGAAGAACTTGAGTTAGGGTTTTGCAAAGAACATGAGTATCATTGTTATGTGAAGATTGTTTTATAATAATTGTTGGTGAAGTGAATTGTTGTGTGAAGAACTTGAACTAGGGTTTGGAAAGAACATGAGTATAATTGTTATGTGAGATTATTTGTTGAGCATTGTTGGAAATATTTTTATATGCTTGGACTATGGTTTGTGAGAAAGGAGTGTTTCATTAAGTGATTTTTTTAGTAGAGTTGGTTGAGCCTAGTCGAGTGGATGTGTGAAGTGATTGTTTAATTTCCATAAAAAAAACTATTCTATATTTTATTTTGAGTTGATAAAGTGATTGAGCATTGAGGTTAGAACATATTGAGTCTCTAACAATTATCTTTATGTTTCTATGAGATTTGGACAAGTTCTGTGTGGACTTGTTAAGCATATTTGAGACAAGTCTTTGAGAAGACTTGTGGCCTGATTTTATGTGAGCTTTTTATGGAAGCTAACAATATAGATTTGGACAAGTTTTGAATGAGGTTGTTGAGCAGATTTGGACAAGTTCTGAGTGAGCTTGTTGAGAATATTTGGACAAGTTTTGAGTGAGCTTGTTAAGCATATTTGGACAAGTTATGATTGAGCTTGTTGAGCAGATTTGAGCAAGTTCTGAGTGATCTTATTGAGAAAATTTGAGCAAGTTCTGAGTGGACTTGTTGAGTAGATTTGAGCAAGTTCTGAGTGAGCTTGTTGAGCAGATTTGAGCAAGTTCTTAGTGGACTTGTTGAGCATATTTGAGCAAGTTTTGAGTGGACTTTTTGAGCATATTTGAGCAAGTTTTGAGTGGACTTGTTGAGCATATTTGTGCTAGATCGAAGGACTAAGTTTAGTGCAGATTTGAGATAGAGCTTTCAAGGTGACATAGCAAAGAGGATAGTGGTATCCATTGGATAGAGATCCACCAACTAGGGTGGTGATGATAGGTCTTCTGAGTGGGGACAAGAGTCTTCAGTGGAGAGAGATCCACAAGCCAGTGTAGTGGAGGTAGTAGTCTTCTAGAGGTTCACCAACCAGAGAAGAGGAGAAGGAGTTCTCCTATGGATAAAGATCCACAAACTTGATTTAGGAGATTGGTATCTCCTTTGTACAAAGGTCCATAAATATTGTAATAGGGAAAATATTACCAAGAGATTGATTGAGAAACTTTTAGTGAAATATTTTCTCCGTGGAGTAGCCCACATTGGGTGAACCACGTAAATTGTAGTGTATCTATTGTGTGTGGTGATTTGTGCATTGCTTTAATTACTACTAATGATATTTATATCTATACATTGCATAATATTGATTTGAAAGAAAAGTAAAAAGTCATGTTATACTATTCTCCCTCTCTCAGTATAAGCTTGTGTTCATCACAACTTGCAAATTGGCACTGATATGATCTTCAAATGGCTCAATAGGATGAGGTTGATAGGGCAACCTACATTTAATTTTGATGACTGTTATGGACTATATGTTAAACTTATGCCTAATGTTATCCTCTTGGACCACTCCCCCATACACTTTTGCATTGAATGACAAAGTAGTGGGAGAACCTCTTTTAGTAGCCAATTATTTTTTCATCAACCTTATCTAGCCCACATTCACCATATTTGGAATTTAGCAACATGTTACCACATGATAGAAGGCTATATTTATTGGTGGACTAGTACGGTTGAGAGAAACATGCATTTTCTATGCACTTGTGGGCACCAACTAGCATGTTTTCATCATCAATATTATGAAGTAACCTCCTCCAATTTAAGATAAGCCTCCCTAGATCTAGAAGGTCAATTATGTTCCACTTCTCTCTAGCTACAGGTGGCCAAGATAAAACATCAAAAACAAATTATTGATGTATATGCAACTCGTGTAGTGCAACTCAAATCCAAACTCCACTAGGTCACTTAGGAGGACATGCTTTCCAAGGAATTATTTCAATATATCAAAGGTTGTGAACTAGCTCAAAGAATCAAGACCATTTAGGAGAGATATATTATGTAGTATTTTGTATGAAATTATCAATAAGTGTTTACAACATAAGACCCTTAACCTACATGGGATCTTGCTATATAGCAATGCATAACTATTGCTCAAAGTTAGTTATCATCCTCGTAAAGGACTCTCTATGACCATATTTTATCTCTTTATAAGCTTAAGGAGGTTGTTTTATCTATGGCCAATGACAAAGATCTTGGTATGGATGGGTTTCCTTGTGAAATTTACAAAGCCCTTTGAGATATAGTGGGTTCAGATCTTCACCAAGTCTACTTGGAGGTCCTCCAATATAATTCCCTAGGCCAATTTATCAATAGAGGTAATATCAAGCTCATTCCCAAAGTTGGGGATCTTAAGGACCAATTAATTTGCTCAATGCCTCTAATAAGACCATTTCCAAAGCTCTTATGCTTAGATTGCAAAATATTCTACCCGTCATTATCCAGCTAGAGAAAATTGGATTCATTAATAGGTGTTACATTTTGGACAACATCATTGTTGTTTGGGAAGGGATGCAGTGGGCTAAAAAGTCTCAGCAAAAAGCCTTGTTCCTCAAAATTAATTTTGCTAAATCATATGATAGAACCAAATGACCCTTAATCTTGGCCATGTTACAAGCACTAAGGTTTGACCCTACTTTCTTAAGCACTATCAAAATGTTGTTTACAAATGTTTTATCTTGCATTACTATTAATGACCAATAATCATATTCTTTTAGGATTTTTAGATCCATCAGGTAAATTTTCCCTCTAGCCCCTACATTATATGTGATAGCAACTAAAGGATTCAACTATCTTCTTGCATATGCTATTTCCAAATATCAGGTGAAATACATAGCACTACCCAACACTTCTCAATAGTTAGTTAATGGTCATTTTGTTGATGACTCTTTTCTTACCCTTACTGAAGGCAAGGATAATGTGGAGTAGACCCATGGTGGAAAGACTAGAAGTGGTATCTAAACACTCCATTCAGGATTTACAAACCCTATAAAGTATACTCTTGGATTTCCCCTCACTTTCCAATGATTCCAAAGCTGAAGGAGTAATGGAAAATCTAAACAACTAGTAAGAATGGCAAAATGTTTTCTCACCATTTGGGATGTAGTGCTCAAGACTAAAGTGGCTCACTTCCTATGGTGCCTCCTTTATCAGTTTCTACCAATGGTATAATGTCTTGTGTATTTTGGAATAACCTTTCCCAAATATCCTTTTTGTTAGCATAAGGAGTCCATTAAGCTTTTTTCTAGTATTGTTCTAGATCACATGTGGTCTAGACTTGGACACATGACTTTTTTTTAACCTTTTTGACATAAAAAATTCTCATGGTAGATGATATTTTTTGGGGACAAGACCAATATGCCAAAAAAAATTGAGCAAATATGACATTTTTAGAGCAAAAATTCTCTTTGATATTTGGAAAAATTGCAATTCTACTATTTTTTCTACATAGCAAATCTCTACAGATTTTTTGGTTTCTTTCAAAGCTTTAATATGCTATAATTTTCTACTTTAGATCCAAGCTTAGGATAAAAATATTAGCCTTGAAGTCCAACACTTGTTTACTATTGGTCTATAAATATACTTTAGGTGAGTTTGTGCACCCACAGACTTAGACCAATATTGAATGACCTAGAATTCATGAGGCTTCAGTGGTCAATCTCCAGAGGAGGTCAGTTCCTTTGAATTTCAAGCTAATTGTTCCTAAAAAATGGAGGAAAAAGGATATTGAAAGAAGCAAAAGAAGTTTAAACTAGAACTTATAATGGTGCATATTAAGCCACATCAAAGTACATGAGACCTAAAAACTTATACAATTAAGATAATAAGCAAACTACCTAACAAACCAATATTTTTTATCAAATTATAGAACATTCCTTCATATATTATATATCTTTTAGATTACAAATTCTAGAACTAGAGAATAAACCATGAATAAAAATCTAGAAAGCAGAATTAATATTTGAGCATTCAACAATTCATGATTAAAATAAGCAAGCCATTCATACATGTCCTGCAACAAGGTGAACCAAAGGTCAAACAACTATCTTCTTGTATTCCTCAAAGTGCAAAATGTTTCATACATGCAAATTGTAAAATCCTAAGAGTCGATCATTTTACACTCTACATTATAGTATTTAGCTTTTTACAATACATTTAGTTATTAGAGCATCATTTCTTGGGGAGTGGATTGTTGTTGTGTTAGAAGATTCACTAGTCTGTTGAGCTACTTGAAGTATGCTTGTTCTCACCACCAGTTTGTGGCTTGCTAACTTGGCCTAATATGATTTATCTCGAGATGTATTGCTCTTACCTTTTGCATCTAGTTCATTGATTCTTTTTTGACATTTTAGTTAAGCCACCCTAAACATCTACACAATTATGTTGGTTTTTAAGGTTTTTTGACAATCAGGTTTACCCTGTTGATGAAGTGATATGGTGACTACCCATGGATTGATAAATAGTTGTTGGATATCCATTTGTATTTGTCATAGCTAACTCATGGTTTTTGGGTGTACAACAAGAGTACCCATAGATGATGAACCTTTGGTAGCACAACCTACCCAATCTAGGTACATAAGTTCTGGTAGCTTCAAGACTTAGCCATTTTTCATGTCTGGTTACTGGATGAACATTTGGTACCTCTCCATACTTCATTTAGGTATAAATATTTTGACAAGCTGAGGACATATCCATATTCTATATTCTTACTCTTTGGTTGCATGCTAGACATTTGGTACCTCTCCATGATCCGTTCAGGTATAGAAGTTCTAATTATTCCATGACTTAGCCATTTTCATTCAATTCTACCTTTAGATATCATGAGGAACTTTTTGCATCCCTCCATGCTCCATCTAGGTACAAATGTTCTGACGGTTGAGGACTCAGCAAAATTCTACATTCTTGCTCTTTAATTGCATTCCAAACATTTGGTACCTCTCAATGCTCCATTTGGGTACAAAAATTTTTATCCTTCCATGACTTAGCCATTTTTGATCAACTTTACCTTTTGGCAATGCAAAAAATATTTTGTACCCCTCTAGGCTCTGTTCAGGTACAAAATTTCCAGCCCTTCCATGACAGTCATTTTCATTCAATTCTACCTTTTGACAAAGCAATGAGCATTTGGCACCCCTTTGAGCTACGTCTAGGGATAAATGTTCTAGTGGGCTAAGTATTTAGCCACATTTTATACTCTTTCTCTTCAACTATGCATCAAATATTTGGAACCCCTCTAGGCTCTATTTGGGTATAGGAATTTTGACCCTTTTGTGATTTAGTCAATTTCTACTCATTGTTATATTTAGGTAATGCATTGGATGTTTGGTGCTACTCTAAGATCCATATGTGCACTTATACCTTTCAACAGGTTCACTTAGAAGGGGATTTTTGTATTTTTAGTCAGCCAAGACTGGTTTCCTTTTACTATTCACCAAACAACCAAACACAGGGACCAAACACAAAACATCTAATAATTTTTTATTTTGGCCTAATATTGTTATTCTTAGTTATAAAAATAAATTTTTAGTGGTCTCACATGGGTAGATACAAAAAATACCCACATTTAATCTTTTGGATCATTATATGAATGCTCCCTACATGGTGGCTCATATTCCACCTTCTTCCCATGAAGTCAGTCCTCATCTCAATTGAGGATGCTCCTAAAAAATAGGGTGATGGATCTGGTTGGGAGCCTTTGATAGCAATAGAACGTAAATCTCATAGTGGTTGGGGAAATCCCTTGGATAAGGCCCCCCCCCTTTTTTTGGAAGCACCTTTATGGTAAATCTAAGTGTTAGCACATTTTTGCTTTTCTCTTCTTTTGTTGAATTGTTAATTGTCTTGTAGTTTTCCCATAACCAAGTGGTTCTGGAAATATATTATTGCATAGGCTTTATGGGATCTGCTTCCATACCACCCACTTTTTTTTAATATTGTACTCTTATTATTTGATTTAATAATATCAATTAACTTTAAAAAAAAAAGGTTTATTCTAGCTAAGTTGTCTTCATTTTTCTTTAGTATAAAATCTTATCCTTACAATAGAAATGAAATTAAAGTAGAGGTTATCCCTTGCACTTTAGGGTTTCAAAATAAAAATAATAAATAAATGATGGGTGTAGAATATACATAGCAATTTAGAGTTTTTAGGACAATATAAGAACCTAATTGTTATGGGGTAGTGTCCTTGCACTTTAGAATTTTTAAAGCATCATAAAGAAGAAAGTGTTTTAAAGGTTATTTTTAGAACTTCATATTCTTTAGAACAAGAAAACCTACAAATGATAAATATTATATGAACAATGTGAAAAAATCAAAGATATTGATGAAAATGAAAGTGTCACATAAATTTAAAAAAAAATAGGACCCTAGAAGAAAAAACAAAGAGAAAAGAAAACTTTGAAGAATCTAGCGAGTGTTAAACAAAAATGGGAGTATGCTCCTATATAAAGACAAAAGGTAACCATAGAAGTGATATATTGCAATATTAGCACCCAATGGCTAGGTGGATTGGTAAGTGCTTGTCTGGCCAGGAATTTACAAAGAATACACCTAGGTTCAAACCTCGGGGGTAGCCTTTGCAAAGGTAGTAGTCTGATATAAATCCTCTAAGTGTGTGCCAAACTGACAATGATGATACGAATCTTGAGTGATCGGTAATCCCTTTTACACTGGGTCAACAATAACAAAGTGGAATAGATTTGGTGGAGCAGCCCCTATGGTTTGAACCCTACACTTGTCAATTACTAAAAATAGTATGGAATATATTGGAATATTAGAGGCATGAACAATACCACAAGAAAAAAGATAATAGGGAATTGACCAATTGTTATGGATATAAAAATTAGGCATCAAATATTTTGATCATTTATAATGTTGATTTCATCCAAAAAAAATCAAATTTTAAAAAACAATGAAATTTTGTTATTAATAAAACAAAAGACATCAAGAAAATGATTTTAATTTGAAGAAGATGAACAATATAAAAACCAAATAAATACAAGCTGAAAATTATTTATTTAACCTAGTAAAATTGTAATTTATTCAGCCCCTTAAAAATGGAGAGTCGGGTACTCACCATGAATCCATGTAAAATCTGAGCCTCAAATATTGGAATATCTAAGATGCTTAAAAAAGCTAGTAATCATGTGTGAACGACTGTATTTTAGAGGTCCCAAAATTAGTATTACAAATGAATGAAATGACCTTCATATAAAGCCCATGGTAAATCCTTTGTGTTGGACATAGTCTTACCCATGTAGGATTTTGATAAAGCCTACAACTGGCTTGAGAGTCAAACTATCGTTGGTTATTTTCTAGGGAGGATTCCCAGTGACTCGCTAATTTATTAATGGATAATTCTAGCATCCATATCGTATAAAATTTGAACACTTTCAAAAACTTACTAAATGCTTCTTTCATTTCTAGTTTGTCAAACTACAGCATGTCATTACGGTTATGAGCAAAAATCCTTGGTATATTAGAAATATGCTTTTAATTATTTAGCTCTGGCAGTAAAATTTTATAATCTCTGCTGATGTTTCCCTTTGCATCCCTATTTGGGTGGAATTCCCAAGTCTTCCCTTGCCCCTTTGGTCATTTTTTTCATAGCTTTTCATTCCCATTGGCAAGTATGTGTGCATGGAGCCATAAAAATTCTATGTTTTATGACCTTACAAATGCATCTGCATTGAAATTTATCTCTCAAAGGACCTCATGCACTCTTGATATTCAAGTTGGTGAGACCATTTTTCAGCAAAAGATGGTCTATATAAATCTTCCCAAAACCTGTTAGCTTTGACAGTCTACAACTCACAAGATAAAAGACTACCCTTTTATGGAGGGTCCATCCAAAAATTGAGCTCCAATAGAAGCGTTAGCTAATGGATGGGAGGAATGAATATTTGTCAAAAGAAAAAATTATAAATGCAACCAACCACAACCTTATATGAGAGTTGATAAAAAGGAGTCTCAACCAGGCTCTCATCTTGGGAGGTCTAATGCAATTACTACAAAAGGAACATTTGTTTCTCCTTGTGTTGGTACTTGTAATGGTAGTACCCAACAAGTCTTCCCAACCCCTCAAGGCTCCCAAAAAACTCAGTCATCAGGTATGCTAGAATCTATCCCCACAAGTGAACACCCTGTCTCTCTTCCTATTTTGTTTAGTGAAGTTCCTTCATGGAACACTCATTGCTCTCATAGTCCATCTAGGGAGTCCTTAGGTGTCCCTATGGAATAGTGAACACAGATATTTTTTTTGACAAAATCATAATAGGTTTTTTCAAAGAAATTTGAATCTTTGGCAGATTTTGAAGACTCTAAGGTCATTAAATGAAATATGCTCCTCAATCATGTCTCATGAAGTGCATGTCCTATAATTTCATGGGTTTGACAGATCCTATGCACAAGTATATTACACATCAAGGTCTGGATGGCTTCAACATTATATTTGGTAGTATTGATATTTTATGCCTTCAAGAAGTCAAAGTCACTAACTTCCTTCTATCAAGTACTTGCTCCTTTCTCTAGCCTCGAGGCCACACCTTTCATACTATGCATGACATAGGTAAAGGAGGGGTAGTCATCTACCTTTTAGAAACCTACCATTCCAAGTTGATATCTTGGGGATGTGACCCTTCCAATCATGTTGTCTAGGTTGTGATGGATATTGATGGCCATCTCCTTGGTGTGCTCAACATCTATGTGCCTAATGATGCTAATTATTATTGTGTGCTTTGGTGATGGGTGGAACTCTCTCTCTCCCCCTTGATGTTTGATTGCTTTGTGGGGACTTTAATATGATTAAATTCTTGCATGACAAGGTCGATGGGCTGCTATAGAAAGAGAAGCATGGATTTTCATGAAATAAAATTTGGGGCTCTCTAATCCCAATAGTTACTTCTTATCATCTTTGTTCCCTGCTAATGCCTGGTTCACTTGGTTTAACAACTAGCAGGGCAAGATTCATGTGCTAAAAATATTGGATAGAGCCATGCTCTCAAATTTTGATATTTTCTCCTTTGAGTGGCCCTCATCATCTTCCCCTTTATATTTGTACATATTGAGCTCTTTTTTTCTAACCATTCTCCTATTTCCTTATCCATATTGGTTTCTTGCACCCCCTCCTCTTTCTTAGATGCAATTCTACCTTAATGCTTCTATTCTACACCACCCTATGTTGAGAGCCTATGTCATTAGAATTTGGAACCTAGTTCCTAAATTGAATGGGACTTCTAGATGGATTGAATGGTGGAACACTACTATCCAATGCACTACCAACTTCTTGCACTTGCTAGGACACAATATTGTCAAGCTTCATCATTATTCCAACATTGTTCTCAAGCAAGAGTTATAGGTTGGCTCAACTTATTTGTAATCCAATCCTTTCAATGAGGACCTTCAAAGGCACCTCATGACTATCAATCGCTAGTTTTTGATGGTAGAGCACTATTATGCTAGAGGAGCACATATCAAGATGAGGTTGCACTAGCTTAAAATTGGTGATAGAGTAACCAAGAATTTCTTTCAATATATGCATCCTCACAATCCATTTTTGGGCATTAAATCCCTTGACATTAATAGAGAGTGTGTTTCTGAGCTTCCTCATATTCTCTCTGCTTTTGAAGAACATTACTAGATCATGTTTACGGCTCAATCCTGCTCCCCTCAACGTGACCAGGCTCTTAAATCCTATCACTTTGTTGTCCTGGTGCAACTTTTTGAGTCTCAAAGAGATACCTGTGAAAATATCCTCTCTTTGAAATATATGGAGGAAGATCTTTCTCAGATGGCCTACAATAAATTCCTTGGTCTTGATGGCTTCCCCTATGAGTTATATAAGTCCCTTTAGGACACTGTCAGGCCTAATATTCTCAAATTTTATTAGGAGGCATTCTCTAGGGATTCTCTAGGCCTTATTATTAATCAAGGGATTATTAAATTTATCTCTAAATATAGTGATCTATAAATCATCAATAATTTGAGGTCTATTACTCTCCTTAATATTTCATTGTCTTTCCATCATCATGTACCCAGAGTAAACTGGCTTCATTCAAGGTAGGTTCATCCTTGACAACATTATTGTTGTTTGGAAAGGCATGGAGTGGGCTCACAATTCCAAAAATTCCTATTCATAAAAATTGACTTTGAGAAAGCCTATGATAGGATCGATTGGTTGTTCATTCTGGCCATGCTTAAAGCTCTTGGTTTTAGGCCCTCCTTCATTAGCTTTGTGGAGATGTTTTTTGCTAAGGCTTCAGTTGTTTTATCCATTAATAGGTATAAGTCCTCAACCATTGTATTCTTTCATTCCATTTGACAAGGATGTCCATTGTCACCATATTTGTATGTCCTTGTTGCTAAGGGGTTTGGCTATTTATTAGCTCACCACACTACTCAAGTCTTTATTCAAGAAATTTTTCTCCTTGAAGATGAGTCTCAATTGATCAATGATCATTTTGTTGATGATTCTTTCCTCACACTTATTGAGGATGAAGGTGTTATTCAACAGGTGCTTGCTCACTTAGAGACTTTTTGTCTAGCTTATAGTTCCTCCATTCAATGGATAAAAACTCAATGTTATAGGTAATATCTCAACCTAATACCCCATTGGCTTAGTCAATATTAGTGGAGGATCATCTAGGAGGGAGAAATATTTTGTTTTTTAAGCATTACTTTTTCCTTAAACAACTCAACGATAAAGTTGTGGAAGTATGGCATTAATAGGGTGGAACTAAAACTTACCTACTGGTCCACCAAGAAGCTTTCCCTTGTGGATAAATTCCAAATTTTATCAAGAGTCCTTGTGGACATGGACCACCCATGTTTACTATTATTTTTTCTGGGTCTCATCCAAAAACTACTATAAGAATATTGATAATCTTCTGTAGGATATTTTATGGTCCTCTTCCAGTAATTGTTTAGGATTCCACCATGTTTCCTGGGAGTATTGCTATCTCCCCAAAAGCCATGGTGGGCTTGGAATTTTTAATAACCAGCATCAAGTTTGGGCCCTTTGTGTTAAGTGGATCATTAAAACCTTATGGGCAATGAGGCTTGGAATATTCTCATCCATCACTGTATTTGCAAAGGTTTCCCTTTTGGCCATAAGATTTGGAGGGACATGGGTTTCCCTTCCTTTCTTGTTACTCCTATGTCTATCAAAGTGACAGGATATTTCATCATTAGGAGCATTTGGAAATTTTGGGATAGTGTTAAGCCTTGGCTGATATGGAATGGTTAGATATTTTAGTATGGCCTCTCCATCAACCAAATAAATTTCTAGTGGTCACCTATCATCACCTACCAGGGTTCTCCGCTTGAATAGGTTCTTTGAGTTCATATGCTACATTTTTTGCAAAGATGTGTGGTGTATTCTTTTCTTATCCTACTAGGTATTGGATCCCTTGGGATGACTTTAGAGTTAAATTTGGGCTCAAGCACTCTAACAAGGACATGTTTGAGGCCATCAAGGTTGCTCTCCCTGACTCCATGTTTCACAAATTTTTTGTGTTTTTACAATGATATTGGTGGAAGGACTAGAAGTGGTATTCAAAAAATCCTCTACAAAATTACAAGGCATTTTTGGGGTATGTATGGCTCTCTCCTTGCCTCCCCATGATTGATAAGCTCAATTAGCAATGTAATGTCTCTTCCCCTCGGCCTGTTTGGATGTGCAGGTTCTATATCACCTAGGCTCCTTTCTTGGAGCGCAAACTTTCCTATTTTTCTTAGTCTTCTTCACCAAGGGATTCCTATTAGAGATATTATTTGGAAATTAGGCATCCCCAACCCTTATTTCCCTTTTTGTCTTGATTCTAAGGAATTTATCCATATTTTTTGGTTTTGTGCTTGTGCTCATTCCCTTTGGGAGTGGCTTTTTCCTTTTTAAGACTTTATTCCTATGCCATGCTTGATTAGAAGCATATCATTCTAGGAGACCCCCACCCTTGTCGACTATTTTCTTTTAAGTATGGTACTTATTTCATATGGTGGTCCTATATAGCACATGCAAAGCTAGAAATAACTGTATCTTTGGTAAGTGTTCTTCCTCTCTTCACATCTCTACTTTTGAGAAATCTAATATTATTTCATCTATGTATTTTTAGATTGTAGTTCAGGCCAATAAGGTGACTATGGAGCTCTCTCATCTTCAAGATCTTATTGATCATTGGGGGAATGCTTTATGCATAGTCAATCTGGTTCCTCTTAAGCAAGATTATCCTCGAAGCTAATCTAGGTCTAGGCAACATTATCACTTAGCCCTAGATTGCACTCCTATCTTAGGTCAACGTCACCCTCCTTACAAAGCTAGTCCTACTCCTCTCTCCTCTCACTTCTCAACTCGATGTTTGGATCAATTTGGGTGCTCCAATGTTTACTACCAATGAGGATTTGTTTATCCACAACTAGGAATATGTTCCTAACACTTCTTCTAGGTAGGTATGGAGTTCATCCAAGTCTCTTGATGATAATTTTGGGTGGGATTCGATCCCAATGGTGGCTAAACTCATGTAATGGTTCTTCACCATTGTGGGGATTCCTCCCATTTTTTACTTTTGCTCTTTTGGCATGCACTCAGTTGTCTTTTTTAGTATGTAATTATTTTGTTAGATAGTTGATAGTATTTGCCCATCAGTTTTGTAAGGTGGTTTTGATTAGCTATTAGTTGATTTCTTGGTTTCCCACATTGTTTTAAGATGATGGTTTTTTGGTTGATGGTGTTGATCACGTGGCATGTTTATCTGTCTATTATTTTTTTATTGTAAAAATATATTCTATTACTTATTTAATATAATTTTTGTTATATCAAATATATATATATAAGTATTGGTTATGTGATTTTTTGGTTTGGCATGATGTTATGCGGTTTCATTAAAGGTCAATATAAAGAAGCGTATTCACTTGGTGTCACTTATGTTCTTGATGTTTTTTCTTCTTTAGTTTTAAGAATTAATTAAACATGGGCAATGATCTATAGAATAGTTTTAATAAAATCATTCAAACCAATTAAGATTTGAAACTATTAATTGTGACAGTTTAAATTATATTGTTAATATTAAATTTTATTATTTTAATTAAAATTATACTTTAAATAATTGTAACTAACAAAATTTATTTATTTTTGAAACAGTACGTTTAAGAGGTATCATTTTCTATAAGAATATATTTCTCCCTTATTTCATCCCCCATTGAGCTTAGGTAACATTGGAAAGTAGTCCCTTTGGATTTGTGTCTTAGATAGGACAAATGGTCCTCTTTAGCTATGTGAATGCATGTGTTGGTAGTGATGATACGACCCACATGGATAGTGTAAAGTATGTGGAAACAAAATTTAAGTGTTCTCTTATAGCATTAAAGATTGATTCCTATTAATATATAAAAACTAACAATTCCTCCCCCTCCTACCAATGGCCTTGCTTCTCTTGCTTTGGTTCCTATTGAGTATGTTAGATCTCTCTACAGATTGTAACTTATATAGGTTTTTTGGTTGGTCTCTTGTACATGCAAAGTGGACCAATGGCTGGTCAAGAAGCTATTTTACATCTAACTATGTTGGTACTATTTTTTATTGTGAAATTAATATTCATTTGTTGGTTTGTTATTTTTATCCTCGTCTAGTATTCTATAAAAATAATATTAGTAATAATTCTTTTGTAGATATCTATGTTCTTGCAAAATGTTGGGTCTTTTGGATAAACATTATCATTCTCTCAAGTAACATCTAAGTCAATCTTCTCTTAGGTTTTCTAGGTATGAAAATGTTAGGTCTAGGGGTGGGTTTGTCTTGATATGTTAATTATATTATCCTCAAGTTTTTTGTTATATAGTGAAGAATTGTTAGCACCTCATTCTTCAACCCTAATGAGGCACAAAAAGGAGTTTCTTCAAGGAAAAAGGGATATTCTAGTGGTTATCATCTAGTGACATCTAAAGGACAAAATAAAAGAAGTATTTTGCATAATGGTGAAACAAATGTTGGCAACAATGGTAGGAATGGAATCAAAGACTATTAGCATGGAGAAGAATTCAACCGATATGTTGCTCAAAGCCACATTCAAGTAGGTAAATCCCTATAATATTACCTACCTAGTGAGATTGTTGTCAAGATTAATAAATATCAAAAAATAACTATTAAACTGTTTATTTAGGCATTCCTATAGAAAGCAATTTTAAAAATGGAAGGGAATCAATTGTGAGTCTAATGTTTGGCTAGTCAAACAAATTAGGGATTTAGGGAAACCTTATATATTCTAACATTAAATTCTTAGGATATTGTGCAAGTAGTTCTTAAGTTTGGTACATGGATAATTTATAGTCAAGTCTATTATATATAGGTTTGATTGTTTGATTTTCACCCTAAAGGACCCTCTCATGCAAAATGCTCCCTCTAGGTCAAATTTCCATACTTGAATTTGGTGTTAAAATAATTCTTGAGAGACATTATTGGATATTTGGGTGGGTGAGATGGTGCAAGAACTACTAGGAAGAATTATTGAGCTTCAAGTTCCATCTACACCTTTGCATGAAAATACACCTTGATGGTTAGCTCCCACAATCCATCCAACTCATTGTTCTAGGATTTCAATGTGAATGAAGAGTAATTTATTTTAATATACTTAATATTTATTTCAAATGTTGTGCAGTGGGCCATTTGGCTCATGATTACTCTAATAAAAATAATGGCTTTAAAAATACTTCCTTCGTTCTAAGACAAAATTAAATTATCAATGCCAATGTTGTTTCCTCTAGGAATATGGTTTCATGGTATGTTTTGCATAATTCTAAATTTCTTAGGAGTCAAGTTTTAGGGGAACATTCATTGAGTGAGTTGTCGCATCAAATTAAAAAAGAATTAATTTCTATGTTGAGTAATGAAAATCCTAATGGTAAGGGTGAAAAATATGGGCCTTAGACTATGATAGTGTACAATTATTATCTTCATAAAATTTTTGGTGCTTTCTCTTCAAATGAACTTAGGCCTAGTGTTATGTTTGGTTTGATATATCGTTGTATGCCTAGTCTAGATGCTAAGAGTTTTCTTGTGATAAGTATAATTCTTAATGTCTAAAATTTCACCTAATGCTTGATATTTCACCATATTAACTAAGAAAAGTTCCAAATGTCTTGCATAATAGCAAAAACTATTAGCCATAGAAGTTCCAAAATAAGGAGCAAAATTCTTACCTTTTAAAGACTATTCAAATAATTAAAATAATAATATTCTTAAATAGATGAGATTGCATATAAGGATATCCAAAATCAGATTGTTTTTAGACTCATTTTGTTTTGGGCATTAAACTTATAAATAAATTTTTCTTGTATCATATTTGTAATGCAATGAATCAATGAAAAAAATTATATTTTTGTCACAACAATTAGTAACTCCTCCTTTCTGTTAAGATTTATTCTAAATTTTCTTCTTCTCTATGAACCAACATTTGGTATCAGAGCTTATTCAATTTGTGAAAGGTCATGCTTTGTATACGTTTAGAGCCTAGATTATGAAGAACACATAATCTAGTAACACATTATTTGTCCTACTTTTGGAAGATCTATGAGTTTGGCTGAAGAACAACTCAGAGCAACTAGGAACTATAAAGAGATATAGGTATATTATCTTTCTTTACTCTTTGATATCAAATATAAAATTATAAATATTTTTATAATATGACCACTAGCAGCAATAGTTTAAACCTTACTCAGCCTCAAACTCATTTATTTAAGGGGGATAATAATAATTTTTAGAACATAATATGAAGACACTAATTATTTATCAAGATTTATGAGATTTGATTGACAATAGTTACACAGAATCTATAGATGCACAAAATCGTACTGCTTGGACTCAAGCACAATGAGATCAGTTAAAGGAGAACATAAAGGACTCAAAAGCCCTTTCTTTATTCAACAAGTAGCAAATAATTTATTTTTTCAAGAATTGATATAGAAATAAAATAAAAATAGGCATGGGATCTACTATAGAATGCATATCAAGGAATAAAAAATGTAAAAATCATCAAACTTCAAACACTTAGAAGAGATTTTGAAAATATTTTTATGAAAGACTCTAAATCTATGCAAGATTTTTTTACTTGAGTGATGGGCTTAGTAAATCAAATTAGATCTTATGGAGAGAATTTATTAGATCAAAAAATTGTAGAATTTTTTTTAGAAGCCTCCCTCCAAGTTTTGAACCCATTGTGGTTTCTATTGAAGAATATAAGGATCTAACTTTATTATCAATAAATAAGCTTATGTGATCTCTTAAAACTCATGAGCATAGAATGAATAGATCCTTTGAAAAATCTATTTAACAATATTTTCAAACAAAGCTTGATATTTCAAAAAATGAGGAAAAAGAATCTATAGAATCATCTTATAAGGGAATAGAAATATTTAGAGGAAGAGGAAGTGTAAGCAGAGGAAATAGTAGTGGATTGGGAAGAGGTAACAACAATAGAAATATAGGAAGAGGTAGTAGCCACAACGAAAGAGGTAATTAAAACCCTAAGAAATCATAATTTCAATGTTATAATCACAAAAAATTTGATCTTTATGAATATAATTGTTAGAAAAAGCATAAGTAAAGTGCTATATTTTTTAAGAAAAAGGAATAATAAAGTAGTTTATATTATGCTTGTGATTTTACAAAAGAAATCTCCAAAGATGTATGGATATTGAATAGCATTTGCAACAATCACATGATAGGCAACAAAAACATCTTTGTAAAGATGGATGAATCTATCAAATCTCAAGTATAGGTTAGAGATGACACAAAATTTTAGGTCATGGAAAAAGGTACCATTGTAGTTAATAAAAGATAAGGTGAGATAAATTTTATTCATGATGTTTTATATGTGTCTAGATTAGCTCATAATTTTTTGAGTATAGAATAACTTGTTGAAAAAGGATCTTCTGCTATTTTTTAAAACAATGAATGTCTTATCTAAGGTAAAAATGGTAGCAATCAAATTATAACAGAAGTTGGTATACTATAAAATAAAACAAATCCTCTTAGACTTGCATATAGAGAAATGCAAGCCCTGAAAATTGTCTTAGATGGTAAATCTTGGTAATAGCACATGACGGATGGACACCTAAACTTTTGAGTGCCAAAACTACTATGTCAAATTCAA
Organism: Wollemia nobilis; assembly: GCA_028583015.1. Lineage (NCBI taxonomy): Eukaryota > Viridiplantae > Streptophyta > Pinopsida > Araucariales > Araucariaceae > Wollemia > Wollemia nobilis. The sequence goes on along the minus strand of JAQPPZ010016967.1, from coordinate 2,544,266 downwards.
ATGGTGAAAGGGTTATCATTTATTGAATAAATTAATCAAGTTTGTAAAGGTTGTATTTTTGGTAAGCAACATTGAGATTAATATCCAAGAAGAAAGACATGGAGGGCAAATGCACCACTTGAATTAGTGAATGTTGATGTTTGTAGTCTTTTCATGACCCGTTACCCCTCGAACCCTATCAATGGAACATTAATTGGTTTTGTGATCAATTAATGTTCCACAGAAAGAGGTCATAGACCCTAAGGAATTCTACAAAATTCCAATTTAGGAATTTTGAAGGGGTTTAGGAGGAAAATAATAAAAATATAATTAGGCATGTATAATGTTTAATGACTAGGATAATTGCATCTAATTTATAAATTAAAATTCCAATTTTTATTGGACCAAATTAGGCACTAGTATTATTTAATACTAAAAGCCTATCTTATTTTCCCTCATGGCATAATCTTATTGGTAGAGAGAAAAGTGAGATTATCTCCTCTATTTTTTAATTAGAGGTGTCTTGGAGGGATGTGAACCATAAGGGACACAAAACAAAAATAAGGACACTCACCTTATCTCTAGTGGACCCTTTTTCTACTTTTGGTTATACTATACAAGACATGATAAGTCATAATGGGTCCAAGGCATCTTTTTAATATTATTATAATGTTGTCACTATTTGGCCCATGAGTGGAGAAGTACCCTATAAATAGAGGACATCTTGTGAAGAAAGGGAGCTAAGGAAGTATGTATGGTCTAGGGAGTATGTTCTCCACCTTAGGTGGACCAAAAACTAGAAGACCATAAAAATTTCCTAGCTATGGTAATGAGCAATCTTGGGAAAACTTTGGAGGATTAGAGGGACCCAAGGAGCTGGAGGAGACCAACCTCGCAGGATTTTAGGTTGGTGGGTTTTTTTTAGGATGTTTCATTTCTTGTTTAATTAAGTGCTTCCTTTTTAAATCCTCGTAGAAGTTCTACTAGATTGCATTCCATATTAATAGGAATTGAAATTCTTGTCTTCTTTCATTATCTTTCTCTTACTAGAAAATTATTTGCAAATTCTCATAGAAGTTCTACTAGATTGCATTCCATATTAATAGGAATTGAAATTCTTATCTTCTTTCATTAAAATGGAATTGAAATTATTGTCTTCTTTCTCTTAATATGGAATTGAAATTCTTGTCTTCTTTCATTATATTTCTCTTACTAGAAAAGTCTTTGCAAATCCTCATAGAAGTTCTACTAGATTGCATTCCATATTAATAAGAATTGAAATTCTTGTCTTCTTTCATTATCTTTCTCTTACTAAAAAATTCTTTGCAAATCCTCATAGAAGTTCTATTAGATTGCATTCCATATTAATAGGAATTGAAATTCTTATCTTCTTTAATTATCTTTCTCTTACTAGAAAATTCTTTGCAACTCTGTAATGTACATTACAGAGTTTATTAAAGGCTATATAGCCTATAAGGCCATAGTAAATCCAATTTGGAAAACACAGGCCTCAATCTAATCTTATTAATAGGAATTGAAATTCTTGTATTCTTTAATTATCTTTCTCTTACTAGAAAATTCTTAGGCCATAGTAAATCCAATTTGGAAAACACAGGCCTCAATATAATCTTATTAAGAGGAATTGAAATTCTTGTCTTCTTTAATTATCTTTCTCTTACTAGAAAATTCTTTGCAACTCTATAATGTACATTACAGAGTTTATTAAAGGTTGTATAGCCTAAAAGGCCATAGTAAATCCAATTTGGAAAACACAGGCCTCAATCTAATCTAGATCTAAGATCAGCCACTAAACCTACACCTAATATCAACTACTAAACTCTTCGTTGACTGAAGACGACCACCACTTGGTGGTTACTCCATTCATAGTGTGCAAAATTTCTTAAAGTGTCGAATGCCCATGACAAAATATATGTGGGATTCATATCTCTAATACCTAGATCTACTCTATTTGGGTCTGATGATACAGTCATGCCTGTATTTAATTTGTTGATAATCTGAACTTCTTTGTTTACATCTCTTCTCATCTAATATTATGCATTGAAAAGGCTCTCATTTGGGTGTTTATCTGAGGATAGAGGTTAGAGTTAGGAAAATCTTAGCATTTTTGGGGCTATGTAGCCATAAATCTATACTCCATGCGTAATAAGCATAGAATACCTCAAACCCAAGAACCACCATGAGTCGACCCATTATCACATTCAGTATAGGATGTGCTCAATCTAGCCTTGATCCATCATTTGCTTCTGGGGGAGCCACCAAGTATACACATGATTATACCTCTATAATTAATACTTACACAAAAATTTAAGCTCAAATTCCTGATTTGGGATAGCTAGACGATGCATGTGGTCTCACTGTGATTCTGCAGATGCTATGAATACTTTGTTTCAGGGCAGAATCATTAGGTGAATCTGTAGAAGCACTTTATACTCATGTTTCACCCAAATAGAGTTATGGTTAGTGACTTAGAATCCTTGATTGCTTACATAAATTGGGGGTAAATTTCCTGCTGATGGAAGATGAAAGAATCATCTATCCCATTCACCCTCAATGGAATTCATGGATTTTTGCCTTGGCCCTATTAACCTAATCTAGTGCGGATGAAGAAAAAAAATTGTTAATTTAGAACGATAATGTGTGAAGTCATGGATGAACCATTTGGACCAGATTGATGAAACAGATGGTCGATTCCATATTGTCATGAGAAGCAAGGTATCAAAGGATGGGTGAGAACCTTCAGATAAATTGAGAAATTGAGTCTACCAATGACTTTGGAAGTACAATTAAACTAAATTGGGTAAATCCAACCCTGGTAGCTACTATATTACATATTGCGTCGCATATGATATAATCATTGTCTCATATACTAATCACCTTGCCCATATCAACGAAGCCAGCACATTATACAATAGATGGATGTTGGAAGAAACAACCACGTCTAGGTCGAAGGACTCTTGGTGAAACCACAACCACAACCCAACCATATTTACACTTGTGTAAGACCTCTTGATTCACGTACCTATTGAGACATGTGTCTGTTAGTATTCTTTCGATAATTTTCGTAGTTTGGCAATCGAAAAGGTCTTCAGGGAATTATGATGGATATACATTCACATATATGTAACATATTAGAATGCAAGCATCGAACCTGAGAAAATTCCCAAAATCCTTGTCTTGAGCCCTTTGGAGTAATTGTTAAATGAATCTAATTAAGCATAGTGAAGATACGGTCATTGGAAAGGGTTCACCTAACCATAAAATTAACTTTATTTATAAGAGGAATCTATCTAGTTGTAATATAAATGATATATATATATATAGAATTGTTCCAAATAAATATATATATATATTCCAATTAAACGTATAATTGATATTTACCATAAGTTGTAATATAAATTGCATTATAGTATGAATTTTTAAGATATGAAAAGGTATTTTACGAATTAAAGGTATGGGACTTTAGTTCGTTAAACTAAGGATTGATTATGTATCAATATGAGAGAATGAATTGGGAATTCATCCTTGAGGGAATTTATAGGATTCCCTCTAAAATCGATACGATTTCTCTAAAATATAAATTCCAATGAATATCATAAACACTTGTGAGATGTTATAAATCCTTAGGATGGTTTAGAGAAAGGAATCAATAGATTCCTTAATGTTATATTGAATTTTAAAGGAACATTTGGGTTCCTTATGGGTACAAAAATTACTTTCATGTTATAAATGATGGCTTAGAGAAAGGAATTGGGAAATTCCTTAATTTCATTGTGAATTTTATAAATGGGTAGTTGCATCCATTGGTTTGTATCTTCATTTAAAAGGGATCCAAATATGCCCATCTTTATTTGTAACATTTTACATCTCAAGTTAATGAATATGAGGAAAGAATATATTTTGGAGGTTGGATTTATTCCCCATGAGGGTTCCTAGGATAAACAATGTGTCAATTATTTATGGTTTGCTTTACTATTTCTTGTGGGTGTTGCATTTATTTCCAAAATGAAAATAATATAAGTTAAATTCTTTGATGAAATGTTATGTATATCTTAGATGATAAAAATGTGTTCATTTGGTAAACATGATGTAAAGGATGTATGATTTCTCAAATGCATTGATGAATTAATGGGATTTGATTATGTCATTTACTTTCTATAATGTTGTGGGATAACTATTTATGAATGATGTACCTTTCAACATATAGCATTGATTATATTCATGTTGGTTATTTCATGTAGATTCCAAGAACTATTATGTAACAAAAGTTAATTCTTAAAGAGATAACTAGATTTATGTTGATATAAACATTACACAAACATTCTTGGATGAAATAACCTGAAACAAAATGATTACAAATTATGGATAATCCAAGTAGGAACTCAGAGTGGGTGAAACCCATAAAAAGACAAACAAGACTTGAGTTGTGGACCAAATGCATTCCTTACATTCTGAAATGAAAAATAAATTCATGAACCTGAGGCATATTGACTAAATAATACCCTTTTGTAATCACTTAATTGTCTCATATGTTAAACATAAGGGATGCCTAAAATAAGGGTGGTCAAATAAGCATTGATATGTTTCAAGCAGTATAGTCATGCTTAAGGGGACATTCCAAGGATTATGTAAGTGATTTTATTGTCTTAGTGACCCCATCGAAAATATGTGGGTGGGATCTAAGATTCATGATTGACCTTTGTTGAGGTTATATCATGTAATATGGGTTACCATCTTCAAGGCATTCACCTACATACTGATCTTGGTGGACAATATGGTTGATGGTGATTTCCCTATTATGAGGGATGAAACCTAACGCTTGGCCAGCGTATCCATACCCGAGAGGTATGAGGGTTTCGTAGAAACTGATCACTTCTACTCAAGAGTGACTCTGATCAAGTCTTAATATCTCTTGATGTTGTTTTCCTTGATAACCTACAATCCAGTTGGAATGGTTCTACCTTAAATCATGATTATGTTCCTTGCCTCATGAAAGATATATGAATATAAAAAAAAAAAGAGTGGTTGAGTAGTGACAATTGAGGTTGTTACAGGTCCAATGCAGACTTTATCACTCAACAAAAGCAAGTATTTTATTATTTCTATTTATGACTACAATAGATTAACTTGGGTATATTTCATCAAAGAAAAGTCAAAAGCTTTTATATCTTTCAGTAGTTTAAAGGTAATGTAGAAAAGTAAAATGGGTATCTCTTGAAGACTGTGTATAAATAAATAGATAGTATTTACATCTAATGAAACTGAATATTTTTATAAAAAATATGGTATTAAAAGGTAACTAACTCCAAGAAGTACTCCTCAAAAAAATGAGGTAGCTGAATGTAAAAAATTGTACAATCATGGATATGGAAAGAAGCATGCTCAAGGCCAAGGATCTTCCAAATAATTTTTAGGTTGAAGTAGTAGCCACATATGTCTACTTGCTAAATAGATGTTCAAAAAAAGTGTAGATAATATGACTCCTTATGAATATTAGAGTGGAAGAAAGCATGGTTTGGATCATATTACGATGTTTGGTTGCATTGTTTGTGCTTATATTGTTTAATATAAAAGATAAAAACATCATGATGAAAGTGAAAAATACATATTTATTGTCTATAGTGGGTAGACAAAGGGTTACAAGCTATATAATCTAGTGACAGAGAATTTGATAGTCATTCATGATGAAATTAATAGAAGAAAAAATTACAAGAAGAAAAACTAGTAATTGTGGATACAAAAGAAGATGCTTCAACTTATTCTATTAGCCCAAGCAACAACTCAAGTTCTATTCCACTCTTTTATTTAGTTGTAATGGTCTCAATATAGCCATGTTGGCTAATTATTTTTATTATTATCTTGGGCCATAGATTTAGTTAGTCGACCCTTGAGCATTAGGGTTAGGTTATTATTGATTTCATCTATAAATAGGAAGAATATTTTATTAGTTTGTATCATCGGATAATTTGGATTTAAGTCACCTTAGTGTGCATATGAGACTTTACACTCTCAAAGTGGATATAATACATTGCCCTCTCTAAGTGGTTGTGGATTTGCTATTGCATTGATTTAGTTTTGGATTTGATATTTGCATATTGTTTGTGGCAATTAAGTTCATATTGTTGTTAGGACCCCATCCAAACACTATTTTTGTAATTATCATATTATTATGTAATGACCCCTTTCCAGCATGGGGATCCTTTTATAATGATATTTTGTAATGGTATGTGGCAAATGAGGCACCTAGACAAGTGGGGTCATTTCATTTAACCATTATCAAGAATTTAACTATTTTTTGGTAGAAGATTCTAGCTTGAGTTGCAATTTGAAAGTAAGTCAACTCTTGAGCATTAGGTTAGGGTTGCATGAAGTGTATCTTTAAAATACAAGGGTCCATAAATAAATATATATTTGTAAATTAATAAAATTATTGAAGGAGGATGCCCTCTTGAAGATGCCTATGATTTTGTGTTGCTTTGTGAGATTGTTACAATTTTGAATCTACATTTTGTATTGCAATATTATATTCTCTCATGAATTTCTATTTTTATTGCAATATTTATGTGAATGAGTTTATTTTTATTAGAATATTTCTAACAAATGGTATTGGAGCACTTTCTAGGGATGAGTTCACTATGACTACAATAGGTCTTATCTTTTCATTTTGACTACTAGGTATAAATTTCTCGTGTTTTTATTTTTTTGCATGTTTCCTTATTTTATAAAAAATAGAAACCTTTTTTCTTGAATTATTTTATTAGCTTAGAAACTCTATGTCAAGGGTTTTAAAATATCATGAATAATCTATCAGTATTGGCTAAGCTAGATTGATTGTAAAGTGTCTAGTGAAGTGAGGGGGATCAAGTTCCAATACCTAGGTCTTAGATAACACTCATCTATGAAATTGAGCTCTAACATATCTTTGGGTATATCAATATCCCCATAGGATTAGAAGAAGCATTTAGCCCTATGAATAGTTTTTTCCTTCTATTATCCATAGTACACTAGACACAACATCCAAAAACATCACATTCCTATACTGTCAAAGATATAGGTAGTGTGCTTAAGGGTATGCATGGAATCCTCCTTGACTAGTGTCTTGAAATATTGGTCTAAGAACTACCATTCATTATTATGGTATAGCATAGGGCCTATGGGTAGTACATACACCCTGGCTTAGAGTGCCCTATTCAGTTGAATGTTAAACTTACAACTTAAAATAAAAATCATATTCTATTGAATGTTAAACCTATTAGCTTTCTAAATAGGTTAACTCACACAAATATTCAACCAAGATCTAAAACAAATTTAAATAAATTCTACTAACAATGAAGCTTAATAACAACAAAATATTACAAGTAATATCTTACAAAATATAACATAAATAAACACAATATACCAGAATTACATTAATGATGCAATATTGTTACAATGCATGCAGCTTTACCTCCAATATATCTTTTTCTATGACTTTACAATTCTCTAACTATTGCTCTTCTCTTTCATCTAGGATATGCGTCCTTTCATATTCCTATAATAAAGACAAATCTTTCAACTTACCATATATCATGTGAATCTTCATACTCTCATGACACTTTGCACTCTTTCTCATATTGCCACATACATTATATATAAAATATAAATCATCTACCAAACTAATATTGCACGGGGACCAAATAATGTAATATCTCCAAAACCCCTCGGTATTACATTATTTTGTAGGAAGGCTTTTTTCCTTGAATCTATGGTTCTTCTTTCTCTTTAATATTCAGCTCTAACTTTTTCATGGTTGGATAAATAATCGATGTCTACCTCTGGATCAATGTATCTGAGTTACCTCTAGGTCTCTATCTCTAGGTCACTGCCTTTGGGTCACTACCATTGGTTCTACCTCTGGGTCACTACCTTTGGGTATCTACCTTTGGTTCACTACATTTTGCTCATTTCCACTAGATCATTGCCTTGGGGTCACTACCTCTAGAACTTTACCTCTAGGTCACCTCTATAAAATCATTGTCTTTGGGTCATTCACTATAATATTCATAATGCTATTGTCTCTATAGGATCATCACTACAAATTATTTCACTACTTTCATTGATTTCACTATAGGTTATCTTCCAAGCTATGCTTGGATCATAATCATTTATTTTATATTTCTTCATGATAAGATTAATATCATTATTTTCATTCAATAAACTTTGATTTTTCACTACACTTGGTTTTCTTTTGTAGAAACCATACAACATTTATTTCATCTTATTCCATTCATTCATACTTATCCATCCACAATCCATTTTCAATTTTTGACTTTCCTTCTTTTTATATAAACAATATTTTTTAGAATGATTATGTCCACAAGTTTCACAACTATAAATATTCCAACATCTCTCTATCTTATGTCCATATCTACCACAATGAATATATCTATTTTCTGTTATAAAATTCATTTTACCATTTTGTTCTTTATTGCAATTAATTCTATAAATTCCTATCATAGATTTCATATTGTTATTTCCTATCACAAGCTTAGTTCCTTGATCATTACTTCTAGTCTAACTAGTATATCCAAGACCTTCACCCTTTGGTCTTATTTCTTATACAATTGGCTCTTTTATTCCTTGTTCATATTTTCCTAAACCTATACCTTTGAACCAAATTCTTTTAGTATGATTTTAAAAATGACCAAACATATAATTAGACTGATCCCTATCAATATCAACACAACTCTGAGCATCACTATTTCTATCATTATTTGAATCTATGTCATCATAAATTCTGACAGCATAAGCTTTTTCTAACCAATCACGAACTATACTCAAATCATCTGAACTATAATCTATATATTTATATTTTATGTCACAACAAGTATTTACTATCATCAATTCTAAATCATTATTGTATTTCTCAATACTTTATAACAAAAATATGTGATTTACAAAAAAAAATCTATGTATAGATTTTGATTGAGCAAAATACCCTAGTTGATTACTCTGATTTCTTTGATTATTTTTAGGAGATTATTTTTTTTGACCCTTCCTTGTCAATGCATTATACTTATAAGATTTTGTGTTATGTCCTTTCTCATAAATATGACTATACTTCTTTTGTTTTTGTTTTTGTGATGAAGTACAAAATTATTTTCCCAATACAAGAGCCTTATTGGATAACTCACTTCTCAACTAATTTTAAAGTTCATATTGTTGAAGAATATTTATTAATTCCTTAAATGATACCTTTTGGTTTGATACTAGAAGAGGTGTGACCAATATTTTAAAATATTTAGGAAGTTCTCTAAGTACCACTGAGACTAGAAATTGGTCTTGAACCTATTCTCCTAAGGTGTGTAATTTTGATGATCTAAAATGATTCTAATAATTCAGAGCTCTGCTAGGGTTTTATGAGAAAAAACTACTCTGCTAGGGTTTGATGAAGAAAAACTACTCCGTAGGGATGGCAGCAGCTTTCGGAGGAGGTCTAAAAAATTGGAGGAATGTCGTGATGGATTTAGGTCTGACACAGAGAGTGCATGCTCATGATGTTTTTTCATCTAAAAATGACTGGAAGGAATAGGATTTTCCAGTGCATGTCGGGAACCGCTTGTTAAATAACAATGGATGTTTGGAACGATGTGAAGCCAGGGCAATTCTAGTGGTTCAACCAAACTCGATGGCGTAATATGTGGAGTATCTAACCAAACATGCCCTTATTGGCAAATTTTTGGGCATCCAAATTTCTCTCCCTTTGTGGAGGCTTGGGTCAAGAAAACTTGGAATCTTGAAGGCGATGTGGAGGTGATGTTGAGTGTGAACAGTTATTTTATGGTGGTTTTCTCTTGTATTGTATATCATAACAAAGCATTTTAAGGGGGTCCTTATTTCTATAACCAAGTGGGACTCTTTCTTAAACCTTGGCATGTGGGTTTCAACCCATCAGAGGAGTGGCCATCGCGGGTTCCAGTATAGGTGCAACTTCCATGGCTCCCATTGGAATTCTAGAGAACTGATATCTTGCATAAGATTGCCCTTCTTCTTGGGAATTCGGTTGGACTGTCACAACAGACAATGGATAAAAAGGTAATATTTGTTGCTTGTATTTGTGTTGAAATTGACTTAAATAATCCTATTTCATATTCTATTGAAATACAATTTGGATCAACTACATGAGTTCAAAAACTTGACTATGAAGCTCTTCCATTTTGTTGTCAGATTTACAATGAATATGTCCACCTACAAAGAAAATGCCCTAATTTTATCTCGCCTATGGATTCAAATCCTAGGCTATCTCGGTTTGGACAAATTATGGATAAAGGAAAAGCCCCGATAAAGGAAGGGGAACGAGATAAGGAAGGTTTTGTTTCGATAAAATCCTGAAACAGAGGACGGGTAAACAAAGACCTTAAGGATAGCCAGCCAGATGCTCTACTCAACCATTTTTAAATATTAGATGATCTTTATTAGTGCATGGAGATACCTGAAACGTCGCTACCTGATGCAAATATAACAAGGCCGAATTAGATGTCTTTTCTTGATGGGGAACTTAAGGAATCAGATCTAGGGGGTTTAAATGAAGAACAAAGGGCTTTGGATCTAAGTATAGGGGACATGGATGGGTCTAGCCCTATAAGGAAAAATATTTTGGAAAGTTGTATATATTTAATTACACCCTCTCCTACTCAGGCATTGATGCAGTCATCCTTGGATTGTAAAACTCCTACGATGTTGGGATTGCAGCAGAAAATAATTAAAAAGAGTTTTTTGTATAAGAATATGAAGGTGGGTCGGAATAAGGACCAGGATAAAATTAAGTTAATGGGGAATACTTTGGTGGATTCAGGCTTGGTGAGAACATTGGACTCCCATTTTTATAACCCCCAAAAATGATTATCCTCTCATGGAATGTAAGGGGGTTGAACATCATCCCCAAACAAAAATTTGTTCGTGATTTGGTTCATGTGCATTCTCTAGATGTGGTGTTTATTCAGGAGACTAAATTGGCTATTGATAGTATGTTCAATATTAATCCCAAGTTGTGGATAAGGGGGCAATTCCAATTTATTGGTGCATGTGGATATGCTAGTGGTGTCGCTTGTTTATGGGATCTGGTTAAGATATCCCCTCTTACTTGGATTTCCAACAGATGGTCTATTTCGATGGTCGAGCATGATAATGAATTTGGTGAAACCATCCTACTTAAAAATGTGTATGCTCTTATTGATTACAATGGTAAAGTGAATTTGTGGAAGCACATTTGCTTTGTGAGAAGTTTTGTTCCCCTATACCCATGGATTTTGGTTGGAGACTTCAACTCTATCACTTTTTTGGAGGAGAAACATGGTGGGGTGGACCGTCTCAAGCCTTTTTCTTCTATCTTTAGTGCTCATATCTAGGCCCTAAACTTGGTTGACATCAATCTAGATAATGGGATATTTACTTGGCACAATAGAAGGTGTGGGGAATATTCCATCTTAGAGAGACTGGATAGGTTTTTGATATCCAGTTATTGGATGGGTAATAATAGAAGTGCTAGTTCTATGATTTTGGAGGGTAGAGGATCTTATCATTGGCCTATAAAACTATTTGCTTTGGAGTTAGGGCTAAAAAATAATCTCTCCTTTAAGTTTCAACTTATGTGGCTTCGTGATACTAAGCTTTATGATTTCATGCGAGGCTGGTGGACCACTGGCAAACCTCCTCATGGCACCGCTATGTATTCCTTTATGAAGTGACTACAATTTGTAAAACATAAATTGAAGATATGGAATAGACTAAATTTTGGGAGCCTTTCCTAGGCTAAGCTGGTAGCTCTTAGGAGGATGGAAGAAGCTTCAAGGAAGATTATAGATCAGGGATTCACGAAGGAGCTTCTTGTTGAGGAATTTGAGGCTATGAAAGACCTTGCTGAATGGGAACTGAGGGAAGATTTTTTTTGTAAACAAAAAGCTCGAGTAGATTGGCTTCAGGAAGGGGATAGGAACACAACCTTCTTTTACAACTCATTTAAGGCTCGTCGTAATGATAACCTAATTACCTCTCTTATGAATTCTCAGGGTGCCCTGCTCTCTTCTTTTAGGGATATTTTAGAAGAGACTAAGAGGTATTTTTCCTCTCTCTTCAAGGAGGACTCCCTATTAGATGATGAGAATGAAAAGCTTATTCTAAATTGTATTCCAGCGATTATTTCTAGAGAGATGAATGAGCACTTTATGGGTCCAATTTCCCTTGAGGAGTTGGAAAATGTTGTATTCAATATGAAAAAATGAAAAGCCCCAGGCCTAGATGGATTCCCTATTGAGTTTTATCAAGAGTTTTGGGATTTAATCAAATTTAATCTTTTGGAGGTGTTCCATGAGTCCCAAAATAACAAACAGATGCTAAGGGCCCTAAATGCTACCTTTGTGGTGCTTATATCCAAAAAAGAGGGAGAAAATTCCTTGGATATGTTCAGGCCTATTGCTCTCTGCAATGTTGTGTATAAGATCATCATAAAAATTATTTTTGGGAGGCTGAAGATATGGTTGAGCAAAATCATCTCTGAGGAGCAAGGAGGGTTTGTTTCTGGTTGAAAAATATTATATGGGGTTGTTATTGCTACAGAAGCTATTCACTCGATGGAAACTTCTAAGGAGAAAACTATGTTCATTAAGTTGGACATGGCCAAAGCCTATGATCGGGTCAGATGGTCCTTTCTTCAAAAAGTTCTTGTTGCTTTTGGATTTGAGGAGGAATGGATTAGATAGGTTATGAGCTATGTTTCTTCTTTCTCATTCTCTATTCTTGTTAATAATGAGCCATAAGATATTTTTGAGGCCTCAAGGGGATTGAGGCAAGGAGATATTTTATCTCCTTATTTGTTTATCATTATGGCGAAAGGGTTGGGAACACCAAAATTTCCTGCAATATTAGAAGTATGGGCTTCTCTAATGATTTATACTCTTTCTAATTTTGGTATACAAATCTTATCTACTTTGTATAGCAACCCATATTTGAGATGAAAATCTATTGTCTTCTCCAAATTAGTATATGGAGTGTTTGATAGCCTTTTGTACACCTCTTTGAATTTTAGGTCTTATGGGTACTCTTTCTTGTAATATTTATGCACACAAGTTTGGAATTCTATTATTTCTCTAATGGCTACCACCTTGGATAGAGATGGCCTTGAAAGCATGTTGGCAATCCTATTGGTGACACCTTTCTTGTATTTTATGATGAGATGGAATTGTTGTATAAATTCCATCCACCTAAGTGTCTTGCTTACTATAATTTATTTGGTATTGTAAGTACTATAGGGGTTGATGATCGATGTTAATTATTGTCTCTTTCTCAAGAGATAATATCTCCATTTATTCAAAAATTGAACCTACGCATAAATTTCTTTGTCATAGGTTGGATAATTCAAGACTTATCCATTGAATAATTTTGAGTGATAATAGAAAAATCTCGACCCTTGCATTAGGACTACCCCCATAGCATATTAATTTGCATCTGTTTCACTTTTAAAATGGACTTTTTAAGTTTGATGAAGCTAACATTGATGCACTACTGATATTATTTGTCATAGGATCAAATACCCCCTATTATGTTTTTACCCAATGAAAGTATTTTCTTGTAGTAATGATAGAGTGCAATGGAGTTTCTATTGATGAGAATACTACAATGAACTTCCTTATATATTGAACAATACCTATAAAAATCCTTGTTCTAGTTACTGTGGACAATCTCAGCCAAGTGCAAATTGCCTCAACATTAATCAATTTTGAACTCTCTTCCTCTAATCACATGTCCCACACAGGGTAGAGAGGTTTTGAAAAATTTATAATTTTGAATTTCCAACAAGTTATTCTCCTTTAAAGTTTACATTATTTGTTGCAGATGTCTCATATGCTCCTCCATGTTTGGTTGAATATGAGTATGTCATCCCAGTATACAATGATAAAACTATTCAAAAAGGGGTAAATTACATCATTCATTAATCTAATTAATGTGGTTGGTTCATTACACAATCTAAATGGAAGTAATAGCCACTCATAAAGCCCTTGCTTCCTTTTGAATGCAATCTTCCATATATCTTCTTTCATTCTTACTTGGTGATATCCACTCCTCAAATCCAACTTTGTGAAATACTTGGCATTTTTAAGATGATCAATTAGATCATTGATCTTGGGCAATGGATTACTATTCTTGAAGATGCTTTTATTAAGTTCTCAGTAGTCAATACACATTCTCCAAGTCTAATCCTTCTTTGGAATGATGGTAATTGGTTATGCATATGGATAAGTACTTGGTCTAATGACTTCTTCTAACAAAGCATAAATTTACTTCTTTACCTCATTGTTTTCCATGATGGAATACTTATATATTTCAATATTTGGTACTGGTGCATCAACTAGTAGATGAATTTCATCCTCAACTTCTCTCTTTGGTAGCAATTTCTTTGGTTCTCGGAACACTTCCTTGAAATATTGGATGGGATTTATCAACTTTTCTTTTTGATTACCTATACTCCCTTTAAAAGCAAGTTTAACTTCTATTGGTTCATCCTTTTGTGGTTTTATAAGTAGCATCATAAACTTCTTATGGCATTGATCAATCTCTTTGCTTGGTTGGTAGTTACTATGAAAATTTGACTTTTCTCCTTGTGAGAATGAATGATGTAGGATTATCCTCCTTTGATCAACCTATATATGTTCTCTTATATATAGAAAATGAAATTTCTATCATACATATATGGACTTCCTAATATAATGCTATAGATACCCAAAGGTACTACATCTAACTCCACCTCATCAATGTAGGTAACATTAATAGCAAACTTGACTTTACATTGTTTAGTAACCTTTAATTCCACATCTTTATGCACCCAACCAAGTGGATATGGATGAGGATGCTTGTATGTTTCCATCCCAAGTTTCTTCACTAAGTCTTCTATGATTAGGTTTGCTTGAGATCTTGAATTGAACAAGGCATCGATCTTGGTCTTCTTAATCTAAATTTTCACTCGAAAAAGTTTAGTTCTTTCTTCCTCAAGTATTTTACTTGAGCTTGCTACACCTACAATATTTTGTATTATGGAAAAAATTATTTTCTCATCACCATTCAAGATATATTCAAATTCTTTGCCCTCAATAGAAGTTGATCCATTCTTCTTTCCTTTTCCCTTCTTCCTATTTTGGGGGTGTAATTTTGGATGAAGTTTCCATAATTTATCCTTTTTATGCCTAAATAAATCATAGTGGTCACAATAGTTCTTGAATTATATCTCCTTTTCCTCCTACATTGAAGTGGCAACCTTCTTGTCTTTCTTGTTATCTTTAACTTTCTTCTATCCCTACAAATATCCTACTACTTTTAATTGGATAAATCTCCTTCTTTCCTTTTTCTTCCATTTTACTCTATGTATTGAGCTTATACACTGACTTGGTCAATGCTGGTTGGAGAAAAAATAAGAGCTTATATTTTGATATAACTATGTAATCCTCCAATACATTTCATCAAAACTTATGGACCTTTCAATGAAACTCATAAAATAATGACTTACCTCTAGAACTCCTTGGTGCACTCTTGGACACTTTGGCCTTTTACTTGCTAGTAAAATTGCTATCTCATGATTTGTTTCACTTCATGCCCAAGAGGATAGAACTATTCTCAAAGTAGCTTCTTGAAATCTTCCCATCTCTAAATTGGGGTTCATTTCCTAATCTCAAGGATTCGATGTGGGCTTCCCACCAAACTAGTGCATGACCACCCATATTCAATATAGCAAATGAGATCTATTCATCAGTAGTTACTTCTTGCACATTGTAGTAGACTTCAAGTTGTTGTAGTCAGTGGTTCAATGTTTTGTCATTTATATCTCCTTCAAAATAAGGGATCTCAATATTTACCTCCACCTTGAATAGTGTTGGGACCAGAACTCTCTCCTCATTCAAATTAACCCTTTGGAACTTGAGATTTCCTCTTGGTTTTGCTTTCCATCACTTTTTGGGGGTTTTTGGCATTTGTTTCATATCAAAAATTTTAGCCATCATGTCAATTCATTGGTTCATGGTGTTCTGTAAAATCCTAATGTCTTCAACCAATTTTGCTACATGTTCCTCTAGTTGTGTGAATCTAGTTTTTAGGTCTCTTTAAATAGCCTTTTTTTATCTGAATTATTTTTTCCACCTTCAAGTACCAATCTCTAGTTGATATTATTCTAACTCTCCTCCTTTCTCTGTATGGGATCGAACTAGTGACATGTAACTATAGAAAAATACAAGTCCAAAAGTTTGGAATGATTTTCTCCTTGTACTTGAAAAATAATAGTTCTCCTTATGCTTGAAAAAAGTACAAAAAACAATGACTATTTTCATTCTTGGAAAAGAAGGAAAAAAATAAAATGTGGCTAGAAAACATATCTTGGTACAAATAGTAAGGTAAGGAAACCACTACGGAATAAAAAATATGATGCTTTGATACCAAAATATGATCTGTAATACCCCATTAACTATGTTACTTGGGATCCTCAAACATATTTATATTATTTTTTTGTTAAAAGGAACTAATTGTTGTAGAATAAAATTGTAAATACTAAAACAAATAGGAAAATACATGCACAAATTTTCTCCTAGAGAAACTTTCAATGATGTAAAAATCCTATAGGGAAAATAGTGTGCTACCTCATTTATTCAGTTTTACAATAGTATAGAAAAAATATGCTTCTTAGATCTATTCTAAGATATTCACTTTTATTACCACAATATCTTATCTAACTGTGCTTTTTCTATTTTGGCTTCCAAATCTGACCTCCTGAGCCTTTTGCTCCCCTCTGGTTGTTAGATTTTTGGCTCTTGAAAATCTTATTTTATTATTTCACATGCAATATTTTTATAGGCACATCCAATGCCTTTATATGGTAAGGTGATATTTAATATTGTACATCTGCATGTTTGTACATGATAAGGTGGTATTTAATATTGGATGTCCTATGTGCTAATATGGTGGTCTAAAACCATGGTTCATAAACCTAGGTTCTATTACCATGTGCTAATTTATTTCATGTGCAACATGTGTGTAATTACAACATGTGCTAGCTTCTAAGACTAATCTTTGATAAGAAAAAATATATATAGACACACACACACACACACACATATTTATAGACACACACACACATATGTTTGATAATATTTGAACCTAGGTCTTCACCTTAAAAGTTGAGTTATTATAGATAAATGGCTTTTCATTTGTTGATTATTCAAAATAAGTATGAAAGCAAAAATGAACTCCTGTTTTTATGCTAATACAAATATTTAAAAAAAAAAAAGAATTAGAAAACATATCCTTGCTTTTAATCTATTTATCTACTTTAGTTCTATATTGGAAATTCATTCTATATAAAAAAAAAATTCTTTTATTGAGGTTTGGTACATCAACATATAGAATCATGACAAGATATTTATAATTTTATATTCCTTAATTTGAAATATTAACCACAAATTTATAAAAAATATTTTTCCTTAAATATATTTTTGTAGAAGACTATTAGAATGTTTGGTAAAAATCCTTATACTATATGAGATTTTGAGGGAACAATATTTAATTTATCTTTATAAAATTAAAAATAAGTATAATATCTACTAAAATACATTTTTTAGTATATTTATCCAAGTATTTTTAATAAAAAAATATATTTTTGTTCTACACATTGTTCACATCAAAAGTTACACCTTCCTTTAATCCTCAACCAAAGAACCAATTATACCTTATAAAGTTGGGCATACTATATTTTTAATGAAATTGTTAGCATAAAATAGGCTAAAATGGTGTCATAACTCCATGCTTTTACCCATTAATAGACGATACATTTATCATACGTTGTTCCTTTGCTTAAAAACTACTCTTGATTTAAGAGAAAAATATACCTTGTAGTAAATTTACAATTATCGATCGATCTACATTGGTGTCTCCATTAGAAAATATTTGGTAGAAAATTCTAGAGTCAAGTTTTCCTTTGATATATCAAAGAACTTGTTTTGTAACTTGCCAATATTTTCTTTGTGGTTTTAATGTCAATAAGGAAATATAGCTTTACTCCAAACATAGATCCACTCAAGTAGTTATAATATAAATCAAACTATCCCTAGGCATATATGCAAAATTATAATCAACCATAGAATTTCATTTTAGAAATGTTTTGACATACTTGGTTTGTGATATAGAAATGATGTAATAAAGTTTCTATAATTCTATACCTACATAATAATGTCTATGTCTGAGTCCTAGGTCTAACTAAACCCAAAATAAAATTATATTTTACCTTTTGAATCAAATAAAACAATATATTAATAATAGCAAGATCATCAACGTATATAATTTCAAAATATCATCATCGTTGTTTTTGACATAAAGATTACTACAATAATTTTTTTGAATCTTTGAATTTCTAAGATGCGGAAATTTTTATTCAAGTTCAAGGAGCCTGCTTAACTCCATAGAAAGACACAATCAATGTGCAAACCAAATGATATTTAATAGGAACTTAAAAGTCTCATGGTTGAAAAACATAGACCTCTTCTTCCAAGTATCATTCAAAAATATACTTTTAACACCCATTTGCTATATATTCCATTCAAATTGATCTAAAATTAGGAGAACTAATTGAAAGGTTTCTAACTTTATAATATTTATACTCTATTCCTTCTACTTGTGACGTTGGGCAATAATACAAGATTTGAATTTGTCTAAAGAACCCATTATAATCAATGGGTTTCTTCCATTAGGTAACTCATACAATTCCCATATTTTATTTAGAATCATTAAAATAAAATTTTTATTCATGGAAACATTCCACTTAGGTTTACCTTTCATCTCTTCATACATGCTAGGTTTATATATCCACAAAACAACATAAGTTAGAGAAAATTTTATTTTCTCAAAACTTTACATAATTTCTTTACTTAGTCATTTAGACTAGCTAACAACTATATTTTCATTCTCTTAGACATTCTTTATAATAACATAATAAAATTTTGATCTCCATAATTATTGCTCTTAACTTGAGATAACCTCTATTCAATTTGAATCCTTGAGAAAATATTTATCTTGGTTTAGATAATAATGTGACCTCTATTTAGAATAGGAATACTATTATATTATTAATCAAAATCCCTCTTATAACTTGATGCTTCTGATATTCTTGGCTTTTGGCCTTGTTTGTATTTAACACTAGAACCTATTCCAACACTATCAATAGTACTAGGCCATACAAGACTATCCCTAATTTCTTTGTCTCCTCAGGCAAGGGATTCTCATCCCTATTTTTTTGTGTCTTTAATATGAGCCTCACTTAAGTATATATTTTTTATCTAATTGGTCAACTACTTGAATTGTGTTCACTCTTTATTTATGACATCTAAGGATTCGATCAAAGTTTTTTACATTTGTTAAGATTTATAATTTCATTGAATCACTTCCTATTAAGTCAAATCTTATATGCATTACTTTATAACCAATTTATCTCATGTCATTTGATAGTTGAACATTAAAATACTATATTGAAAGAATATATATATATATATATATATATTTATTTATTTTTTTTTTTTTTTTATTTATTTATTTATTTATTTATTTATTTATTTATTTATTTATTTATTTATTTATTGATGTTACTATATAATATTTGAACATTATGAAAAATTAATTCATATAGTTATTTGCCTTTCATAGGTTTAATAACCAGTAATGACACAAGATCAAATGACATTAGCTCAACTAGTTATATTCCTCAACAGGAGGAAACCTAGGTTTAAATATTTCCAAGCAATACATGCATGATTGTCAAATTGTTATAGTACCACTATATGGTCATGATGTAATAAATGTGGGGCTTGTTTCGATTCCATATAAACAAATAAAAAACATAGCAATGACACAAAGTCACCATATATTTTGAAGTCATTATTCATTAGTTACTTATTTATTACATGTAGGGGACATGACCTTTACCATGTCATCCTAAACACACCAAATATAAATATTGAAGAACACAAGCTTATACTGAGAGGGGGGTGAACAATATAAGAGCACTTTTTACTTTTTCTCTCAAACCAATATATGCAATGTAAAGATAGCAATATCAACAACAGTAATCAAAGCAATGTACACAACACCACACACAATAGAGACACAACAATTTACGTGGTTCACCCAAATATGGCTACTTCCACGGAGAAAATATTTCACTAAATTTTCTCAATCAATCTCTTGGGAATCCTTCCCAATTACAATGTTTATGGACCTCTGTCCAAAGGAGATGTTGATCCCCTAAATCTGGTTTGTGGATCTCTATCCACAGGAGAACTCTTTCTCCTCTACTCTGGTTGGTGATCCTCTAGAAGACTCTGCCTCCACTACACTGATTGGTGGATCTCTCTCCACTTGAAGACTCTTGTCCTCACTCAGAAGACCTATCCTCAATGTCCTGGTTGATGGATCTCTATCCACTGGAGACTCTATCCTCTTTACTCTGTCACCTCCAAAGCTCTATCTCAATTCTATACTAAACACAGTCCAGTCGGTCTAGCACAACTCTACTCAATCTCTTGCACTAAACATAGTCCAATCGGTCTAGCACAAGTCCACTCAAATCTACACTAAACATAGTCCAGTCGGTCTAGCACAAATCTTCTCAATAGGTCCACTTAGAACCTACTCAAATCTTCTCAATAGGTCCACATAAAACCTACACAACTCTGCTCAATAGGTCCACTTAAAACCTACTCAAATCTGCTCAATAGGTCCACATAAAACCTGCACAACTCTTCTCAATAGGTCCACATAGAACCTACTCAAATCTGCTCAACAGGTCCACATAGAACCTGCTCAAATCTTCTCAACATGTCCACATAGAACCTGTCCAAATCTGCTCAACAGGTCCACATAGAACCTGCTCAAATCTGCTCAATAAGTCCACACATAACTTGTCCAAATCTGCTCAACAAGCTCACATAGAACTTGTCCAAATCTTCTCAACAAGCTCACACAAAACTTGTCCAAATATGCTCAATCACTTTCTCAACTCAAATCAATCTCATAGAAGCATAAAGAGAATTGTTAGAGACTCAATATGTTCTATACTCAAAACTCAATCTCTTTCTCAACTCAATATCATAGAAGCATAAAGAGAATTGTTAGAGACTCAATATGTTCTATACTCAAAACTCAATCTCTTTCTCAACTCAATCTCAACTCAAATCAGAATATAGAATAGTTTGTTTTATGGAACTTGAACAACCACTTCATACATCCACTTGACTAGGCCCAATCAACTCTACTCAACCAATCACTCAAGAAACAACTCTTGCTCACAAACCCTAGTCCAAGCATGTATCATCCAACTCAAAATGTTTCCAACAATGCTCAACAACAAATCTCACATAACAATGATACTCATGATCTTTTCAAACCCTAGTTCAACTCACTTCAACAACAATGCTCATAAATCAATCTTCACATAACAATGATACTCATGTTCTTTCCTAACTCAAGTTCAAGTTCTTTGCACAATCCAATGGCTTCAACAACAATGCTAATAAAACAAGGTTTTAATCACAACACTTAATTCTAGAAAACCTTGAAGCATTAACTCAAACACTTCACTCAACCAATGGTCTCAACAACAATGCTTATCAAACAAGGTTTAATCACAACTCTCAATTCAGAAAACCTTGAAGCATCAACTCAAAAACTTTTGAAAAGGAAACCCTAATTAAATCCTTTTCTCTCCAAATATGTTTTCATAAATCAACCAACCAATCAAATTATCAAAGGAGAATATTGCCCATACCTTTTTGTTGCCAAGGAGTTGTTCACAAAATCTGCCACACTTAAAAATTTCTTTTCCAATCTCAATAAGGGTTAGAGGACTTCAATAAAAATCACAATACAAAAATAATAACTCAATCACACCTTATTACTCCAACTTAATTTTAACATCCACCAAAGTCTTTTTAGAAGAAAACCCTTATCAAAAATAATAGCCAACAAGTCTTAAAATAAATCTCAATTAAGACTTTATTATAACTCCTTATACCTCCTAAAACATAACTCTCAAAACAACAATTTCCAGATTATAAAACTCAAATAATCATCAACACTTCACCTTCAAAAATCAATCACCACAACCTTTATTTAATAAATTTTATTAAAAATTAATAAACTCTAAAACAACCTTATCACTCCAACCTTAGGGCATAAACCATAAAATTTTAATTAAAAATTCGTACCTGCCTCAAGGGGTTTTGATCCCATGACTTGCCCTCATTATGAGTGCCTTAGCCATGGCTAAGGTTGCCACATGAGCTACACGCTCGTTCACAAAGGGGAAGCACCATGTGCTTCCTCTTTGCGCTTCTCCTTGCCCATGTTTAATAAAAATGTGCACCTTGGGCGCTTCCACAACACTGCCACCAAAAACCACTTTACGAGAATCGAACGCATGACCTCCATGCTCTCAACGCCTTTGCACTCTCCAAGCTGCCACTAGGCCACACTACCCAATGCGAATTGGGGGTGGTCTCACTCCATCTTATCCTCTGCTTCCTTTTCCAATCATTTTAAACCACATGAGCTCATTTTCGCATATGCCACACAACAATCATTTGAGCAAGGATAATTAATGAATGACTTTGGGCATGTATTTATATTGCCCTCCTCCTTTGTCTAATACATTGGTGCTTTGATTTGAATGCATCACATCGGTGCTCTAAGGCTTCGAAAGCCTTAGTAAAACCCAACCTTTGGGTTTTTAATTATTAAAAACTTTGCGCTCGAATATATTTTATTTCTCTAAAACCCAACCTTAGGGTTTTAATCAAATGAACTTTATCCTTTAAAATCTAATTATATTATAATTAAAAATTATAATATTTAATTAGATTTTTACCACTTTGGTAAATATTATAATAACAATTATAATATTTTTAACCTTCCAATGCTTCGGATGAATTGCTTCCATGGAGAAGTAAAAACCTCTTTCTAACCCAATATTTTTGGGTGTAAAATAAAATATTTTAACCCATTATAAACTTCCATTAAACTTTGCACTCAAACTGAAGAAGAACTATCACTCGCATCTTGACATCAATGACAACTTTGGCTTAGGGACTCAAAATGTCCAACAATCTCCCCCTTTGTCATTGATGGCAACCCACATTCTTTTTACTAAAACTTGACCTTTCTTTTTCCTTCTGCTCCCCCTGGGACATTGCTCCCCCTAGCTCAATGCTCTCTCAAATATCAAATCTCTCCCCCTTTGACATCAATGGCAAAGGGTCACCTTTGGGGCTCGGGGCTAAGAATGAGCCTCTTAGCTTAGCCCCTCCCCCACCTCCTCATGAGGTGATTAATTTTGGGGTGGGAGTATTTCTACTCCCTAAAAACATTATTCTTTACCTTTATTATTTTCCCTTATTTTTTGAGTTTCTTGAATCCTCTGACTATTTCTATCCAAGTCATCATCCCTGTTCCTATCATCATTCCTGTTCCTGTTCCTATTCTTGTTCACATCTAGGTTCCTGTTCTTGTTCATGTTCTCATCCATGTTCTTTCTTTCTTTCATGTTCTTATTTCATCTGTTCCTATTCTGTTCCTGTTCATGTTCCTATTCCTTTCAGTTCCTTTCATGTTCCTGTTCTTGTTCATACCTATTTTTGGAATGTCTGCTCTACACCACTTTGTTGTGTGACCATCATTATTGCACTTATAACACTTAATGATATTATTCCTTGGAGGTGCAAATATCTTAGGATTTCTCCTAGTGAAGTCATATCCTCTTCTTTCATGAACCCTGCAATTCATTGCCTTGTGACCAAACTGATTACATGAGTAGCAATACCCATGGAAAAATTGTCCATTCCCATATTCCTATCTTTCATGTGTCCTGCATTGTGAAGCCATGTGCCCAAACCTGTGACATGAAAAACATCTTCCGTTGAAGCTTCCTTGTTTTGACCTCATCGGTCTCCTATTCTGATTGTTGTTCCATCTATATCTTCTCTGTGCATTGTTCCTATATTTTTTGAACTCTTTATTGTCCAATTCTTCCTCTGATGTCTGACTTTCTCTTACACTATCTTCTTCTGAAGTATCTTCATCTGAAGTTTCCTCTTCAGAACTTGAAGTTAACTCTCCTTCCTATTTCTTTTGAGTTTGTTCAAAACCAAGACCTATTTTGTTTGTTGACCTTCTTTGAACCTTGACTATCTTATCCATAATATTTGAGCTATTCTTGAATCCTTTCATCTTGATCTTGGAGTCCTCTAAATATTCTTTTAGTAGTGCCACTTCTTGTGCTAACTTCTCACATTCCAAGATCTTTGCTTCTAACTTATCTTTGAATCTTTTTGCCTTAGCCTTTGATTTTTCTAAATCCTCTATGAGCAATCTTCTCTCTTCATCACATTCTTGAAACTGAATTTCAAGTTTAGAGTGTTGCTTTCTTACCTTCTTTACCATGTCAAGGGCATAGATAAGTTCTCCCTTGAGATCATAACCATTCTCTACTGAATAATCCTCTATTTGTTTACCTTTGTCCACATCATTACTTTCTTTTGGCTTATCTTCTATAGGATCACTTACTTCTTCTTCTAAATCCATTAGAAGATTTTCATCTGGTCCTTCAAGTGCATTCTCATATTCATCATCACTGAAACTATAACCATCCCTTGTACAATCATCTTCAAGATGTCCAAATTTACCACATCTAAAACACTTGAGAATAATTGGAGTCTTTTTCTTAACTAGTTCTTTTTCTTCAACCATAAATAGGACTTCATCTCTATCATTATCTGAAGAACTAGCATCACTATCATTTGAGTACTTACTTGCATTATCCGCATAGTAGCTCCTCTTTTGTCTTCGAAAGAACTTCCTTCCTTGTCCATATTTGCTTTTCTTTTGGTGCCTGTGTCTTTTTGATTCCCTATACCTGTGATCCTATTTTTCTTCACCATTGTTGTTCTTTGGCTCTTTACAATCTGTTGCAAAATATCCATACTTTCCACAATTGAAACACTTAATAGATCTTAGATCTATGGGTCTTCTGGAACCTTTATCTCTTCTACCATAATTTGCTTCTTCATCACTGGATGACTCACTACTTGATTCTGACTTCTTACCCTTTATCTTCTTGTTCACTTTGAAAGCAGCCTCTTTCGGAGGGATAGGATCTTTTGTTCTTATCTCAAAAGTTGTAAGCATGCCAAGTAAAGAATTTCTTGTCAAACTATCACTATCAATTGATGTTTCTATAGCAGAGACTTTTTCACTGTACCTTTTTGGAAGAGTTCTCAAGATCTTATCACAAGCATCAGATTCATCAACCTTCATTCCAAGACCTCTCATCTCATGTACAAGTTCATCAATCTTATTGAGATAGTCACGAATGTTTTCATCATCCCGCATTCTTAGATTTTCAAATTCTCCTTTGAGATTTTTGATCTTAGCTTTCCTGACACCTTTATCTCCTTCATATATGTTATGCAGTAGTTCCCACATTTCTTTTGTTGTTTTACAATCCATAACCTTCATAGATTTTGATCTATGCAACCCTTTTATAATTGCATTCATAGCTCTTGAATTTGCATGCATTAGAAGCTTACCTTCCTTATCTGTAGGAGGATTGACTGTTGAATCATATCCAAGTTCCACTGCATCCCAAACTTCATTGCCAAGTGCCATCAAGTGAAACCTCATCAGCATACACCAATACAAGAAGTCACTTCCATCAAATATTGGTACTTGTATTATTGATGGACCCATCCCTTTGATCCTTTTGATCCATTGTGTTCTTGACCACTTTTCCTTCAAGCTATCAAACTCTTCTAAAGGAACCCACTCTGATACCAATTGAAGAACACAAGCTTATACTGAGAGGGGGGTGAATAGTATAAGAGCACTTTTTACTTTTTCTCTCAAACCAATATATGCAATGTAAATATAGCAATATCAATAATAGTAATCAAATCAATGTACACAACACCACACACAATAGAGACACAACAATTTACGTGGTTCACCCAAATATGGCTACTTCCATGGAGAAAATATTTCACTAAATTTTCTCAATCAATCTCTTGGGAATCCTTCCCAATTACAATGTTTATGGACCTCTGTCCAAAGGAGATGTTGATCCCCTAAATCTAGTTTGTGGATCTCTATCCATAGGAGAACTCTTTCTCCTCTACTCTAGTTGGTGATCCTCTAGAAGACTCTACCTCCACTACATTAATTGGTGGATCTCTCTCCACTTGAAGACTCTTGTCCTCACTCAGAAGACCTATCCTCAATGTCTTGGCTGATGGATCTCTATCCACTGGAGACTCTATCCTCTTTACTCTATCACCTCCAAAGCTCTATCTCAATGCTATACTAAACATAGTCCAGTCGATCTAGCACAACTCTACTCAATATCTTACACTAAACATAGTCCAATCGGTCTAGCACAAGTCCACTCAAATCTACACTAAACATAGTCCAGTCGATCTAGCATAAATCTTCTCAATAGGTCCACTCAAAACCTACTCAAATATGCTCAATAGGTCCACATAGAACCTGCACAACTCTACTCAATAGGTCCACTCAGAACCTACTCAAATCTACTCAATAGGTCCACATAGAACCTGCACAACTCTACTCAATAGGTCCACACAGAACCTGTTCAAATTTGTTGAACAGGTCCACATAAAACCTACTCAAATCTGCTCAATAGGTCCACATAGAACCTACTCAACTCTACTCAATAGGTCCACATAGAACCTGTCCAAATCTGCTCAACAAGCTCACATAGAACTTGTCCAAATCTGCTCAACAAGCTCACATAGAACTTGTCCAAATCTGCTCAACAAGCTCACACAAAACTTGTCCAAATCTGCTCAATCACTTTCTCAACTCAAATCAATCTCATAGAAGCATAAAGAGAATTTTTAGAGACTCAATATGTTCTATACTCAAAACTCAATCTCTTTCTCAACTCAATCTCAAAAAAAAAAAAATTAAAATATATTTATATTTAAAACTCAACTCAAATCAGAATATAGAATAGTTTGTTTTATGGAACTTGAACAACCACTTCATACATCCACTTGACTAGGCCCAATCAACTCTACTCAACCAATCACTCAAGAAACAACTCTTTCTCACAAACCCTAGTCCAAGCATGTATCATCCAACTCAAAATATTTCCAACAATGCTCAACAACAAATCTCACATAACAATGATACTCATGATCTTTTCAAACCCTAGTTCAACTCACTTCAACAACAATGCTCATAAATCAATCTTCACATAACAATGATACTCATGTTCTTTCCTAACTCAAGTTCAAGTTCTTTGCACAATCCAATGGCTTCAACAACAATGCTAATAAAACAAGGTTTTAATCACAACACTTAATTCCAGAAAACCTTGAAGCATTAACTCAAACACTTCACTCAACCAATGGTCTCAACAACAATGCTTATCAAACAAGGTTTAATCACAACTCTCAATTCAGAAAACCTTGAAGCATCAACTCAAAAACTTTCAAAAAGGAAACCCTAATTAAATCCTTTTCTCTCCAAATATGTTTTCATAAATCAACCAACCAATCAAATTATCAAAGGATAATATTGCCCATACCTTTTTGTTTCCAAGGAGTTGTTCACAAAATCTGCCACACTTAAAAATTTCTTTTCCAATCTCAATAAGGGTTAGAGGACTTCAATAAAAATCACAATACAAAAATAATAACTCAATAACACCTTATTACTCCAACTTAATTTTAACATCCACCAAAGTCTTTTTAGAAGAAAACCCTTATCAAAAATAATAGCCAACAAGTCTTAAAATAAATCTCAATTAAGACTTTATTATAACTCCTTATACCTCCTAAAACATAACTCTCAAAACAACAATTTCCAGATTATAAAACTCAAATAATCATCAACACTTCACCTTCAAAAATCAATCACCACAACCTTTATTTAATAAATTTTATTAAAAATTAATAAACTCTAAAACAACCTTATCACTCCAACCTTAGGGCATAAACCATAAAATTTTAATTAAAAAATTGTACCTGCCTCAAGGGGTTTCGATCCCATGACTTGCCCTCATCGTGAGCGCCTTAGCCATGGCTAAGGTTGCCACATGAGCTACACGCTCGTTCACAAAGGGGGAAGCACCACGTGCTTCCTCTTTGCGCTTCTCCTTGCCCACGTTTAATAAAAATGTGCACCTTGGGCGCTTCCACAACACTGCCACCAAAAACCACTCCGTGAGAATCGAACGCACGACCTCCGTGCTCTCAACGCCTTTGCGCTCTCCAAGCTGCCACTAGGCCACACTGCCCAATGCGAATTGGGGGGTGGTCTCACTCCGTCTTATCCTCTGCTTCCTTTGCCAATCGTTTTAAACCACACGAGCTCGTTTTCGCATATGCCACACAACATTCATTCGAGCAAGGATAATTAATGAATGACTTTGGGCATGTATTTATATTGCCCTCCTCCTTTGTCTAAGACGTCGACGCTTTGATTTGAATGCATCACGTCGGCGCTCTAAGGCTTCGAAAGCCTTAGTAAAACCCAACCTTTGGGTTTTTAATTATTAAAAACTTTGCGCTCGAATATATTTTATTTCTCTAAAACCCAACCTTAGGGTTTTAATCAAATGAACTTTATCCTTTAAAATCTAATTATATTATAATTAAAAATTATAATATTTAATTAGATTTTTACCACTTTGGTAAATATTATAATAACAATTATAATATTTTTAACCTTCCAATGCTTCGGATGAATTGCTTCCATGGAGAAGTAAAAACCTCTTTCTGACCCAATATTTTTGGGTGTAAAATAAAATATTTTAACCCATTATAAACTTCCATTAAACTTTGCACTCGAACTGAAGAAGAACTCTCACTGGCATCTTGACATCAATGACAACTTTGGCTTAGGGACTCAAAATGTCCAAAAAATATCTATATATCTATATCTCTATCTATATAAAAGGTATCCTTCTAGTTTTATCTGATTTCATTTTTTGAAAAATAATTTTATTATGTTTTTTAATTTTGGTATTCATATTAATTTGAAACATTAAATTATTTTGACAAACTAAATTATTATTTTAAAAACTGATAATAAAACAATTAATTGTATACTTTAATAAAAATAAAATAAATAAGAATTTCTAAATTTATGATTAAAAACTATCTACAAGAGAAAAATACAAAGGTAAAGTCAAATGCAAAACTCCAAATCCAAATAAGTAGGATTTTTCCCTTCTTGATTAATGGTTCTTAAGAAAGGTCAAGCAGTCCTTGAGGTACAAAATTTTATTTGGTCCCTTAGGATCTCCTTCCTTTGACCAAGACATAGGGATAGAAACCATCATTTCTTTCATCTAGGACCACCTTCAGATCTCCTTCCTTTGACAAAATATTTAGAATTATTAGAAGATCCACAAGAATTTTTGTGTAATTCATTTTTATTAAAATTGTTCATTCTATTGATATGGTGGTCTCTGGAGGAGTGTGTCAATCAAGAGCACTTTTTAAATCGTCAATGTTGTCAATCCCAAAATGAGTTCACATCTAAATCACCTTTTTGGATTAAATGTATTTTAAATTTTACTTGTACAATCCTATATAGGTCTATCCTTAGCTAATTAGATAATTTAAAAAATGAGTTGATGAGATCTCTTGACATCAATTGGTATTCTTGAAATTTTAATTCCAAATAGTAAATCGGTATGATTATCACATATTTTTGGTCATTTTAACAATAATTCTAACATTAGATTTGATATGAAGTGCTAGAAGACTTGTAATAAGTGAAATAGTATCTTCCTCCATAATGTTATCCTTATTAACATCTATCATCTTCTCAATATCTTGACAATACTCATTCTAGGATACTGTAGTGAAATTTCACTATATAAAGCAAATCCAACCTGAAAAGGAAATTTTGAGCACAATAGCTATTTAAATCTAAATAGAATAAGGGAACCAAAAATTCCTTTCCTAATAAAATGCTAATAATATTGATAAAAAATCTTACGTCAAAAATTGTTAGCTAGTTCTTAGCTTCTTGCACCAAAAGATGAAGTTAACCACCCTCAACCTACA
The DNA here is from genome assembly GCA_028583015.1 of Wollemia nobilis. Taxonomy (NCBI): domain Eukaryota; kingdom Viridiplantae; phylum Streptophyta; class Pinopsida; order Araucariales; family Araucariaceae; genus Wollemia; species Wollemia nobilis. The sequence goes on along the minus strand of JAQPPZ010016967.1, from coordinate 2,514,120 downwards.
AAGAAAGGACTATAGCCTTTCTAGTGGTATCTAATCCTAGGATTACCTTAGTTAGGGCCCTTTAAGCCTTCCCATTGATAATTAATAAGGATCCACTATTAGCAAAAATTATATCTACACAACATAAATGAACCTATCCCTCAAAACGAGGGATAGATTTGAGAGAAGAGTCACCCTGTTTTGGTAGTTGGGTTTTGGAGCAATTACTGCAAAATGATATCAAAAATATTCTTACAAAATGAAACCCAATGAAATCTCAAAATGAGGGTAGATACAATGCTTATAATAGAAAGTTTTGTAAGCTTGTCAAGTAGGCTAGATCATATGAAGGTCCCTTTTGAATGATCATAGCAAAAAATATATACACTTGCAAGGAAAATACAATGAAAAAACTTTATGAGGTAAATTCAATGGGATATTAAGTGGTGGATGTGCATGGGCAAAGGTTTCAACCAATAATTCCAAATATCTATGGATGAAGAAGGTACAAAAGGCAAGAATTTTCAGATAATGAAAGTTTTAACAAAAGTTGATGACACCTTATAAAGTTACAATGAAATAAAAAGTTCTAATAATAGAAAATATTTATAACACGAAGGTAAAATAAATTCCTAGAATATCTCAAAAGGAGTGAAGAATATGAAAATTAATATGGAAGAAAAGATAAACAAGTTTTGAGGAATATGAAGCCCCAATATTCGAACTATCTAAAATATATGATGAAGGCCACAACATCAAGGCACACCTCCCAAAAGTAGTAGTAAAGATGATAAAGATAGAAGAATTTCAATTTCACCTACCTACCCACTTGAAATAAGTCTATAGAAATAATTGAAATATTAAAAGCAACAAGATGAGAAGCTACAATTAGACCAACCTCAAATTTGGATCATTGATTATAGAGATTTTATACATCTAGACTTCAAATATCCCTAAAAGGAATAGATGGAAGTACTAGGAGTAGTTGTGTATCCAAAGACTTGAAGTCATCTAGCATTAATGGTATCAAATCCAAATATCATGAAGGAACTAGCATATTAAATGCAGATATGACTTGGAACATAGAAGAGCAATAATCCTTGAAGTCTCTACATATTTTGGAGGGAAAATATCCTCTTATGTATTTATAAATAGTATTATTGTAGGCATTGTAAAGGATAAGTGAGTTGTATAACTTTCCCTTCATTTCCTTTGTATAGCAGTAACTACATCTTTGGGTGGTCTTGCGAGCAACGCAAATCCCAACTTTTGGTATTATCTTTGTAATACTTTTACTTGAATATATATTCTAGAGTTCTATGCATCTATTTGGTTTCATTTTTTGGTTCTCAAGCCTTCACTCATCTCCTTTGTGTGTGTATGCTTGTATTTGATTATGTGCTTATATATGTCAAGGAAAGGAAGTGTTCATGCTAAAGCATTACGATAAGAGCTACTATGAGAGGGAATCTTATTTGATATTTTATGTATTACCTCTTGTTAGCTTAGGTTTCTTTCTTTTTGCTATATTTTATTTTTCTTTCTCTAACCTTTTTACCCAAGCTTTTAGATTAGGAACTATGTGCTCAAGATCACATCTCATAATGGAGTATGCCTTTGCAAAAAATCTCAAAGGCCTCTGATTAAACCAAACACTATGCTATTAGGACTGACCCTACTGTATCACTCCATGCAAGATGCAATATCCTCAACTGCCTAGTCCATACCATGTCTGATGACCGAGACAATAAGAGAGGACAATCGATACTAAGGGAGGCTATAAAATACCTAGGACTATTATTTCTTGTAAAATCAAGGGAGAAATTACTCTTTTTTCACCCTTGTATAGTATTCCTTCAAAAGGATTACCCACTTCAAGGTCATTATTAGGAAGCATTAATTAATAAAGGACTTAAGCTTTCAAGGACAAGGATCTATAAGAATGGTATGTTTAAGGGCTCCTCAACCAATTTGAGAATTTTAAATACCTTCTCTTACCACAATGTGTTAAAAAGGGTGTGATGTATGTTATAAAGAAATCCTAGACTATTTTTTGTATGTAAATTTGTAAAAACCTATGTTATAAAAGGAAAGTAATGTTTTCCTTCTAAGGTTCTATGCCTAAGACTTAATAGCCTAATATAAAATTAAATATGCAATGCAAATAAAGTAATGCAGATTAGCAAAGACCTACTCTATGTGCTCTTTTCAATTCAATGATGCAAGAAAACATATTCAAGTTGAAATAAAATTTAAGAATGCAATGCAAGCAATGATGCAAGAAACAAAATCCTTCCTCTATGAATTTTAGAATTGAATGTTGTGATAAAAACATAAATCTATTTATTTTTGAGATAAAGTCATACAAGAAGGGGATGCAGTCAAATGGTTCTCGCTTAGGTTTAGCCTATATACTTTTTAGATTGATGCCTAATAAGAACAAATACGCTATTCTTTAAAGACTATTAACTAACTTTAGTGTTTGCTTTTGCTTGAACCAATGATAAAATAGTATTAGGTCAAATGACAATAATCAACGAACAAGTTATATCAAACTAAATTTGAACAAGAGATAAGGCTTAGACTACTAAAACAACAAGGCAAGGGATAAATTAACAAGCCTAAACTATGACAAAACAAGCAAATTTCCCTACAGTAGTAGAAAGTAAATAATTTTGAAATGAAAGTACTTGATTCATAGCAATAGTAGGTATTGAGGTTTGTATTCAATATTGATGTGAATCCTGCAAAAATAGACAATGAAATTGAGATGAGTATAGAGGGGTTGCTTGATCTAAGGAAATATAAGAGGCTTCTTGGGCCAATTGGACAAACCTCTATTCTCATTAAGATAGTGCAAAAAAATTGAATATAACATGAAATAGGTACATAGATGAGATCTATGTTATCTACTTATATGTTTCTAACACCAAAAAAAGAGGTTAGCAGTAAAATAAGCACAGTGGTAGGGTAAAACAAATAAAATGGTAGTGCAATACTTATAACAACTATTATGTGAATGTAGAAAAGAAATAAGAAATGATAATGGTAGGATGAAAAAAATATATAATATTATCTAATGAACTAGAATGAGAACATAAAAATGTAGAGATATTAACTAAGAGAAAAATAAAATGATTTCCAATAAATGAAGGTAGCATAAAAATGAAGCATAATGTTAATCAAGAGCAACAAAACAACATAAGAAAACAATTAAGAATGGTTACGAATAATTGCACATGATAAAACAATAGTTCTCAACCTTAATTAAGAACAACAAAATAACAACAAATTAAAATACCTAAGAATAGTGTTGTGACGTCCTTCACAAAGACCCCAAAATTGGGGACCCACTTGAATTTTAAAAATTATTTTAATCTGTGCTTTTGCTCATTGTTGATTGTCTTCATCATTTGGTGTTGAAAAAATCAATCTCTAGGAATGTTGTATTATGGTTGGTTTCAGTGGCGGATTTTATTTCATGTTAAAATGGTGATTTTCTTGTTTGGTGTTGTTATATTGTGTTTTGTCAAGTTTTATTTTATGTTGTGTTCTATTTGTTTATAGGTGTCTTTATGTTATTCTTTATTTTGTTATTCTTTTAGGTTGTATAAATTTTGTTTGTGTGTTATTTTTATTATTTTAAAAGTTTACTGTTATAATATTTTTTATGGTTTTATTTTAGATTATTCTTTTATGTTATAATGTGTGTTTTTTTTTGTAGTTGTTTTATGTTATGTTGTTTTAGTTTTATGTTGTCTTTAAATTATATGTTTGTTATTTAGTATATATTTTTGATATTATTTTAATATATTTTCGTTTATTATAGTGGTGGTCATATAGGTTGCATGTTTGTATGTTATGTTTAGTTATGTCTTGTTTTAAATTAATTAAATTATAAAGTTTTATAACTTTATAATTTAATATATTTAAAATTGTTATTTTATAAACTTGTTTTAAATTAATTAAATTATAAAGTTTTATAACTTTGTAATTTAATTATATTTAAAAAGTATCCCCGTGAGTGTGGTCTATCGACAAGGATACCACTTGCATTATCGGTGATGTGACCCGGGTTCAATCCCCATGATGGATGTGTATACGAAGTATTTACTCAATAAAAAAAAATTATATTTAAAAAGGTTATTTTATAAAAATTTTATATTCTAATTAATATTTGTTTTGTTGGTAGGATTATTAAAATATGTTGAATAGAGGATGTGTTCGTTGATTTCATGGGCATGTCTTAACTTTAATTTTTGAATGTCAATGAGGAGAAATATTAATCCTTTGAAAAGGCTTTATTGATATTAGGGTTTCAAGAATTCATTTTTAAAATTGACGAAATAGAGCAAACTAATCAAGAGGAATGAATTTCTTAAGTTATAAATGGAGAATTAGAAACCAAAGAGAAGGGTCGGATAAGTTGGAGAAAAAGAGGAAAGATTGAAAGAAGTCAAATAGAAGACCAAGTTGCAGAAGAAGCTACATTTGCACATGAATACAAAGACTTTGTTGGATTCATTGTAAGATCTAATATTTTGTATCAAATTTAATTTTTATTAAAAGCAAGCACTATTGTGGTGTTTTTAATTTATAAGTTGATTGATATAAATTTTTCATTAAAATTTTCATAGAAGATAGCACCAAAGTTATGGTAGGATTGTGTAAAATCTAGTCCGCCTGAGTTTGATTTTCAAAGTTGTATTTTTCTGTGTTGTAGCAAGTTTGTCCGAACGTTTTATTCAAATTTATTTCTTTACCCTAAGACCTTTTTAATTTATTTGAGGTATTAATATTTAAGATAAAACCTAGTTTATTTTATAAAAGATTTAAATTTTACAACTAGGTTAAAGTTTGAAATTATCACTCAAATATTTAATTCTATAAATATTTCAAGTGAATAAATTTCACAGGGGAATCAATGAGATTTTGATTTTAAATTTCATAAAGTTTATAAAGTTCATTGAATTTATTTTATTAAAACCCTAAGTTGAATTTCAAAGATTCAGATTTATAGAAAGGGTTGCAAAATTTATTTAGGTCAAATATTTAAGTTAATAAATATTTGACAAATAAATTTTAGGAAAGATTATATGAATTATTGATTTTAATATCACAAAATTTTAAAATCCATAATTTGAGATTTATTTATGTTTCTAAAGTTTGATTTATTATAATTTTCAATCTCAAATAATAAAGTCCAAAGTATACTATTAAAAGGATTAAATTTATTTACTTCAAATATTTAGTTTAATAAATATTTGAAAATAAATAAACATCACATTAAGGAAGATTACGTGAATTCTAATTTTTATATTATAAAGTACAAAACTTTATAATTAGAATTCATACATATTAATTATTTATATTTATTTATTTCAAATATTTGAATAAATAAATATTTGGTTTAAAAGGTTATATGAATTCTAATTTTTATATTATAAAGTACAAAAATTTGTAATTAGAATTCATACACATTAATTATTCATATTCTATGAAAAGAAGAAGGATTATAAAGCTTAAAATATTCTAAAATCCCAAACATAGGGATTATAAAGTGTTTCACATTTTATAATTAGGGTTTTTATTTTATTCATCATTTATTCTGATTTTAAGCTTCATTCATGAAATAAATGTAAGTTTTGAATTAAAATGCTTTAAAACATTCATGCAAGTTTAATATAAGGTTAAAAGCATTATTAATCAAACTTTATCTTTTAAAATAGATTTGCATTCTCAAATATTAGCTTTAAAAGGCAAGTTTATTCATTTTGAGGAAGTAAATTATACTTATGAAAATGCAAGTAATGATTTCAAGATCAAAATATTTGTTATACTAGGCCCCTTGTTAATAGTTGATTGTTAATCCCTGAGATGTTCTGTGTACTTAATTGACATAAATTCATAACGTGTTACGTAAAAGAACCTTGGAGAAACATATTTTCTTTGCAAGAGAGGATTACGATCCTAATTGTTGGGTGATATTTGTAATCGGATAAAATCGCACCTCAACAAATAGTTAACAACTTTAGGTCATAAAATAGCAAAGAAATAGTAGTATATTAAAACAACTAAGAATAGTTAACAACAAAATAAAATAGTAGAGGGCAACTACGAGTAGGAATAACAACAAGATGAAGTATAAGACTGTTAGCATAAAAGTGCAACCATAGTGATTAGTAGTGGGTTGAGATAGATGAGATAAGCAATTGAATAAAATGTTAGAGGGAAACTGATAACCAAGAATGGTAGTAGGGTAAATTATAGAGATATTGACTATGAGCTAAGTAAAATGACTTAAAATTGATGCAACTATTGTAACAGCTAGGTACAATGTCTACCGTGAATGATAAAATGATAGCAAGTTAATAATATTAACCCAAAATAGAATTAGATATAAAAAAATAAAAGGATGAGGGAGAGGTATAACCCAAAAGTGGAAAAGAGCTCCCTTTGTTTGTACCTTGAGAATCCGCTCGGTAATTGAAGGGCTAGCTAGATGTGCTTGAATGCTATCTAGACTATTTACAATGCTTGGGTATAGTAGAATAAGAAGTCTAGGCAATAAAAGAAAAAGAAAAGGGAATGAAGAGATTGGGTGAATGACTTAGTAGGAATATAGGCATGAACTAAAAATGGTTGCAAGGAAATTTTAGCAAAACTTTGTGATTGCAAGAAATCCTTTTAGAAGCTTCTTTAGATAAAATTTTGATACTATTTTGGTGCATGTAGCAACTTGTTAAAATGCCCACCTCAAGGGCTTTATTTCTAGTTTTTTGCATGGTTGTTTATGAGGGAAATAAGGGATTCAAGTGAGACCTAGGCGTGATTTATGGATCAATAGGTGTTTTATTTTCATGTATTCAAATTTATAGCCATGAACACATAAGGGGGTTGATGACTGATTTGAGGCATACCTGAGAGGCATGTCCATACATTTTTGTGCATGATAGGGGTATGCCTAGCTTACGAAATATTGTCATGTAGATTTCTAGACATGGTGATTGATTATGACTCTACATTTTCTCTCTTTTTTTAGTCAAAACTAAGCATGACTAAGGGATTTTATTTATTTATAATTAAAATAATTAAAATTTACATTATTAACAATACCTCAAAGAATACTTAACACTTTAGAGCCAACATGCTTTATCATTTTATTGTTAGATATTATTATGCAAGTTATTCTCATGGTGGTGCTTAATGGAATACGTTATCAATAATAATGAATAATGGTGTAAAGACAAACTACAAGTCCACCTTCTAGAAGAGGATCTTAATTTTTCTTTTTTTTTAATCAAATTGTTTATTTATTATTATTATTTTATTATATTTATTTATTAGTTGATAGTGTTATGAGTGCTACAGGTCTAGACCTACAATACCTAATGTTGGTGGGGGTGCTATAAGGTATTATGAGTTGAACTTGTAGTGTCTAGGCTCACTACAAGGCATCATGAGCATTGTGGTTTAGACTTACTCCATCCAAGCTCGTTACAAGGCATTGTGAGGTGCAAGGCTGGACATGTGGCACTCAATTTTACTACAAGGTGCTACGAGACATTGGGTTGGACTTGTAGCACTCAATTTTGATGCAAGGCACTACAAGACATTGCAAGACATTGAGAGCAATACTTATAACACTTGATTTTAAGCAAGTTTAGGGATATGATTATTATCAAAGTATAGAAATATATACTCATTGGAAATATATTTTCAAGCCCATTATATTGGAAGTATTTTGGTAAATTTTTATGAAGATTTATAATGGAAACTAATTCCCTAAATATGACATTCCAAATTTGGGCATGAGGAAGGTGTATTTAGTTTCGTTGATTAGAAGGTTGGTGGATGAGGATTAAGGTGCAAAATTGGGCATCTACATTTTAACACCTTTTGATGTGTTTATTGTATAAATGGATGTATCAAAAATTAATTTAGATACCCAAATTTTAGGATATGAAGTAGATGAAAGGTATTGGTTTAGATGACATCAAATGCAAAAAAAATAGTATCTATATTTTACCCCTTTTTGATACATTTATTGTATAAATGAATGCATAAAAAAATGACATAGATGCCCTTGGGACAAGAAGAATATGAGAGGTACTAAGTTGGACAACATCAAATGCTACTGTACCCCCTCAAGTTTTTGAGGGAGAACCAAGTTGAACTGATAAAACTTAATTTATCTATGATATGAGTGGTTATGAAATATGAGGAATGGAGAGGATGGAAGAATTTGATTAAGATAAGCAAGAAAGACAAGTTAGATGAGCTAAAAGATTCAATTTGTTAGATGTGATATTATATTAAGTGTTGATGATAGATGGTTAATGTTAGAAAAGAGTGAATTAAAAGAAAAAATAAGTTTGAATGAAGATGGAAACAAGGAGAGATGGGTGTTGCCAAAAACTATGTAAAAGTTTTTATGATTGATAATTAAATGATTAAAATTAGATGATTAAAAATTGGGTGATAAGATTTAATAATTTTTTTTTTTTTAATGATGAAAATTAGATGCTTAAAATGAAATGATGGAATTTATGTAATTGAAAATCAAATAAAATGATTGAAATTAGAAGATTGAAAATTAATAATTTAAAATAAAATGATCAAGATTAGATGATTGAGAATTAAGTAATAAACTGATTAGATGTTAAAATTAATGATAGACCTAGCCAAAATTGAGGGACCATCCTAAGGTGAATGTTCTTTTAGTGAGGTGCTTAAGGTATATTTTAACTCGATTATCCTTAAGAAAAGGGACTAAAGGATACATTTTTACTCTCTTGATTGGTCTATTTAAAGACGCATAATTAATTGACTTATTTAAAGCATGCAAGTGATTTGATAGGTTCCTAAAACCTATCTTGTGTATGCAATGAAATAATTAGACTTTAATGCTTAAAATATGCAGAAGAAATATTGAATCATCATTTAAATGAATCATTGTTGCACTGGTAAGGAGACCCTTCCAATGGATTAAATAAATTATATTCTTTATATTTTGATCGATGACTTCCTACAATATTATCTACCCTATTTTATATCTATCTAGGGTTATGATGAAAGGACATGATGGTCCATTTGTGATGATAAAACATAGTTAATTAGATAAATAAGTGATAAATAGGTTAGGATATGGAATCCTAACATGCCACCCTCCTTAAAAGGAGCTTTGTCCTCAAAGCTGAGATTAAGAAAATTATTGTTGAAATTGATGATACGCTTTCCAAGTAGTATTTGCACAAGTTATTGCGTAAATTTAATGTCACTTTTCTAGGGGCAGGGATATCTTGAAGGTCAAAGCATTAGTGGGGGGTTTCCAGGAAGAATAGTAGGATTGTGATGATGATGGGGGAAAACCCTTGGGGTTCCTAAAACACTGGAAGGATGCATAAAAAATGGTGGTAACACTCCCACATATTTTGGTTGTTCCCTAGGAGAGTCAACAAAAATTGAGTGTGCAGTCACCTTTCTATCTTGTTTTTGGATAGGTTTTACCATGTGGTGAGAACTCACTATTTGTGAGGAACTTGTGGGTAGTATTTTTAGAGTGTATGTCTATCCCTAATTGGTCACTTCTTGTATCTCTACCTTATATTTTCTTGGGGTATCGATCACTTCTTGTACATCAAATTTATTACCTTTATTGTTGTGAACAGGTGCTTTGGTCACTTATTGCACATCGACCTTATTGTTGTCATGGTTGTGATCAGGTTTTTTGGTTATTTCTTGCTCATCTTCCTCATATTCATCCTTTATGGATTGATAAGGATCATCTACCTTCAATAAATACAATGTTTGTGTAGCACATTTACGGTGGGGTCCAAATTGCTCATCATAAGTATCATAGAGATCTTTCACTCATCGTTCCTTCATATCCTCAAAGCTAAGATGTTTAATTGGTAAATTTTGGTTAGGTTTGGGGGTGGTGTAAGTGGTTTGTGATTTCCCCATAGGTGGTTTTCCTAATCGATATTGAACATTGAGTTTATCTTCGACTAATAAAGCTAATCCAAAGGTCTACATTAGGGTGCAGGGATTGAATATTTCCACCTCCTTCCTAATCTCATCCTTTAATCCACTGACAAAGCAATTTATGAGAAATGATTCATCTAACCTTGAGATGTGATTGACGAGATCCTAGAACTGATTTTGATACATACGCATGAGAGTGATTTTATGAAGGGTGGTGAGAATAATCAATGAAAGTATGTTGGGGTCATGAGATTTTCTGTAGTCTACCATTTATGTAGTCATATTTGGAAGTTGTCACTAATTTTGTAGAAAATCATCACAAAAACCGTTGCGAAAAATCATCGACAAAAGTTGCTAAAAATTATCGTCAAAATTTTGCAACAAAAAGTTATCGATAAAATTTATCACAATTTATCATCGGCAAAATTTGGAAAAGTTGTCATTGAAATTTGTTGTTGTCAATTTTAGTAATTTTTGGCAGAAATTTATATATATATATATATATAATTTTTTATTTTATTATATAGAAATTAACCAAAAATTGTGTTTTGACAACTTTGTTTTACCTTCCCAATTGTCACAAATAATGTGACAATAGATAGGGAAATGACTACGATAACTGATAGTACGAGGATGGGGTAATTGCGATTGACTAACATCATGGAGGACTGCACGAGTCAATGTACAGGGACTACGGTTGACTGATAGCACGAAGGACAACACGAGTTAGTGTATAAGGCAACACGTGGTAGACATCAGACACTAGGTAGACAAGGTGATAGTGTGAGGAGATGTGTAAGGCAACGAGGATACAAGGTAGATACGAGGGCATGATGGATGAGGGTGGACAATATATGATTGTATTGTAGTGAACACGAGACGACATGATATACGAATGTGGACAAGATTGGATACGGGGGCATGATAGATGAGAGTAGACAAGGCACGTACGCACGAGGAGGGATGGAGGATGTGAACACCAAAGTGGTCAATAAACTTACTATGAATTAACATTAATAAACTGATATATATCCCCCGAGAAAACAATGTGGGACTAAAAAAGAAATTTCCAATTTAAATGAACATATGGGTAGAAATCAGAATGATTAACCTCTTAAAATTTAAATTTTTGAGTGGCGCACTGTTATTGGTGATTGTGATTAGGGTTTTATGGAGAATATTTGCTACAATCGTATGCAATTTTTTTATGTTGGCTATGTTCCGTTTTATCGATTCCTTAATTTATAATATGTTTTGTATTGATGGAAGTATTATTTTTTTACGATTCATTAATTTATAATAATCATCTTTGTCTAAGAGAAATATCATTTATGTCATACATGGAAGTGTATGGTTTGGTGGGGAGGAAATTTTTAGTTGATGATCGTCCTTGCATCCTTGATTCTCTAAAATATTTGCCACTCTTATGTCAGAGACCACTTGATTTTATCCAGCCAAAAATTATTTGTTCGAAGTAGTTTAAAAGCTATACCAATGTTTATTCAACTTCAATTTCCTTTTTTGTTTTCAAGATTTCCATGTTAACAGTTCTCGTTAGACACCAATATGTTTAAGCCACGTGTGTTGCAGTAGTGCTATGAAACTACTACAATCAACTATTTTTTTACTATCCTTATCTGCACCGACTGAATGCCCACTGACCTAAAAAAATCGCAATGAACTCAAGATGGTGAATGACTGGTAGTCTTTGAGAGCTTAGGGCACCCAAAATTTTCCTTCCAAAATCTTGCTCGATACCAAATGATAGGTTCCTAAAACCTATCTTGTGTATGCAATGAAATAATTGGATTTTAATGCTTAAAATATGCAAAAGAAATATTGAATCACTGTTTAAATGAATCACTATTGCACTAATAAGGAGACCCTTCCAATGGATTAAATAAATTATATTATTTATATTTTGATTGATGATTTCCTACAATATTATCTGCCCTATTTTATATCTAGCTAGGGTTATGATGAAAGGACACTATGGTCCATTTGTGATGATAAAATATAGTTAATTAGATAAATAAGTGATAAATAGGTTAGGATATGGAATTCAAACATGATTGACCTATTTAAAGGCACATAGTTGATTCATCCTTAAGCAATGACCTCTTATCCTGATTATTGAACACATGCTTAAGTTATGTGAGATGTGTGCAAGGGGATAAGATATGTTAGATTCACCCCTAAGTTGTGGCCTCTTAGCCTAATTATTGGACAAGTGCTTAGACAAATTCAAGATGTGCCCAAGGGGACATGATATGTATAAATTTTATTTACCTCTAAGCAATGGCCTCTTAGCCTAATTATTGGACAAGTGCTTAGGTGACTTCAAGATGTGTTCAAGGGGATAATATATGTTTGATTCACCCCTAAGTGGTGGCCTTTTAGCTTGATTATTGGGCAAGAACTTATGCAACTTCAATATGTGTCCAAAGGGACATATAGATTTGATTTACCCCTAAGTAGTGGCCTCTTAGCCTGATTATTGGACAAGTGCTTAGGTGGCTTCAAGATGATTAACCTTTATAAAATGGCCTAAAGGGTACTTTTTATTATTGATATTTATCCAAAGAACTTGATTTGCTTTGTCCAAATGACTTAGCTTGATATAATACAAAATAATACCTATAAGGACTTTCGTTAGCTTGTTAAGGGGAATTTCAATAGCTTACCTAGGAGGATTTTTGTTTGATATGATACAAATACAAATATCTATCTATCTATATATTCATGCTTTTTGAATGATCTTTAAGAAAATATTTATGCTTAAAGAGCTTGTAATTATTGAATTCATTGCTCTTGCTAAAGGAATTATAATTTGATTGGTCTAGTTAAGGATACACTTAATTTGTTTGATTATTTAGCCATAGGACATCTTGATTAATGAGGATTTTTGATTGATTAACTTGTTACCCTTAGGGAGCTTTGATTGAAAGGTATCCCTTAGCCTTGGAGAATTTTGATTTAAATTTTCCCCTTAGCCTTAGAGCATTTTGATTAAAAGGATTCCCTTAGCCTTAGGGCATTGTGATTTATATTTTTACCTTAGCCTTAGGATATTTTGATTTGATTTACCTCATAGAAATCATACTAGATAAATTCCATAATGAATAATACCTTTGATTGAGAGGACATTTGTTGTAAATTAATTTCCCCCACACATAAGATGATGAGTGGGAGGGCAAGTGATAAGATTGATGAGGCTATCATCATTGTGGGTTATCATAGTGTAAATTACATAGCCTATGATGAGATAAAATAAAGAGATATGGATAGGACTATCATTATCATGGACTATCATGATGTCAATCATGTAGCCTATGATGAAATAGAAGAAATTGATTTGATCAATTTTTATCATCAACATCAATGAACTTTATAGTATTCATCATATGGAAATGATGATTGTAGTTTGAAATAATTGATAAATATGATTATGAGATAAATCTAATTTGTGCTATAAATTTGCTTGAAATGATTGCTTAGATTGGTAGGAACCAAGGGTTCCTAGCAATATGTTGGATAGAGATGGAATAATTATAATGGAATTAAATTAAAGTAAGAATCACCTTTATGGAATGAAGATGAAGGAATACCATATCATATGGTTGAAGATGAAGGAATACCATATCTCCTTCTTGAAAAACTCGCTCGATTCGATGTTGGTCCGCTTGTTGCTTCATACGATGTTGTGCGATGTGTAAATTATCCTTGAGGAGGTTAAGAATATCATATCGAGTAGAAAGTTCCATCTCCACTGCTGGTACATTTTTACTTCCCAAAATATAAGAGGTAAGTGATGGTGGTGTTTGGCCATATAAAGCTTCATATGGATTCATCTTAATGGCAGTGTGATATGAGGTGTTATACCACCATTCGGCTAAGGGAATCCATTTAACCCATTGAAGGGGTTGAGTAGAAATAAAACAATGAAGGTAGGTTTCCAAACATTTATTAACAACTTCAGTTTGACCATCTATTTGGGGATGGTAAGTAGAAATAATACAAATTTGAGTACCTTCGAGTTTAAAAAATTCTCTCCAAAAATTGCTAGTTTAGGTGGGATCACGATCACTAAAAATAGTGGAAGCCATGCCAAGGGTTCCTAGCAATCTGTTGGATAAAGATGGAATAAATATAATGCAATTAAATGGAAATAAGAATCACCTTTATGGAATGAATCACTATTTAAACTAGAGGATATAACCAACCAATGGATAATAAATATTTAATTGTTCTTCTATGGATGCTTTGGAGACACCCACAGAATGCATATATAAATCTACCTAGAGTTGTGATTGTGAAAGGACACGTTGGTCCATAATTACATTAATGGATTAAATAATGTGAAGAGTTAGGATTAGAGTCCTAACATATATCAATAGAGTTAGATGATTGCATTGATAGAGAAATATAATAAAATTGAATATTTAAATCAATAGAGATATATTACATCAATAAAGATGGATAGATTTAGCTAATAGAGGTAGATCATAGGTATATGATTAGATTGAGAGAAACTGATGTTGGAGATAAATAAAAATATATAATTGGATTGCTAGAGAGATATGGCTAGATGGATCCATACTAATAAATATAGATTGATAAGGATGGATTGATTGCACAAACCTTGATTTGATTGACAAAGGTGGTGATTGGGAGGATTCACTTGCATTAGTCACTTAGTGCTAGTGTAATGTAAGAAATGAACTATTTTGACTAGCATCATCATTTGTGTTACATGGGTCCTTGATTCAACATGTAATAAGTTGATGTAGGAGCATTTGGGTGTATGGAAAATCTTGCTTTACCCTCCCAAAAAAAGAAAGGAAGAAGAAAAAATATAAAAAAAGAGAAAAAAAAAACACTTAGTCTTTTTTAGCATTTTTTGAGCTTAAATTGATGGAGTAATTTGTGGTTGTGGAAATACCTGTATTATGAGGGTCGCATTTCAGCTTGATGCATCTTATTGAAAAGAATTGGACAAGGGATTGACATGAAACCAAAAAAAGGACTAGACAAGGTCAACAAGGGATTGACAAGGACTAGTAAGGGATCGAAAAGGGATTGACAAGTGACTAGTAAGGGAGATGGAATGGATCTAGGATGATTGAAAAGAAGTTTGCAAGGGCCAACAAGGGGTTGGCAAGGGAATGCCAAGAGGGCCACCAAGAAAACTCAAATTGCTGCTATAATTTTTTTAACAAAGAAATGCAAGAAATTTTTGTTTATTTTATGGCATTTTCATGTGTTTGTGTGTGAGTTATTTTGGTTTTCTAGAAAAATTAGTCTTTCAATAGATCCCCTCCTCTATATTTCATCAGATGGTATCAGAGCAAGGTGTACATGGAGAATTTTTAGAAATTTTAGTATGAGTTGTTCCATATTTTCGAAGACAAAGGTGTACATTGATAATCTTGAGGAGTTCTAAAGGATTAAAGGCTAATAAGGAGATTCAGGAGCTGTAAAGGTTGTAGAGGTGGTAGAGATGCATATTTTGAGCCTTAAATATTTTTGCATGTGTTTAATAAAAATGGAGCAGTATTTTTTTGTAGTAGCTTGGTTGCAGTAGTTTAGTTAAAAATAAGTCATGACCCAAAGCTCATGAAGATTTTTCTCTTACCTGATGTGTCTAATGTAGGAGCATTCAAGTGTATGATAAATATTACATCACCCAAAAAAATAAAGAAGGGAAAAAAAGAGAAAAACTAAAAAAACAAGACAAAAAAAGAAGAAAATTTGACTTTTTTAGCATTATTTTGAGCTTAAATTGATGGTGAAGCTAGTGAGGTAATTGGTGGAGGTGACACATCTATGTGATTACAGTCACATTTTATATTGAGGTATATTTCCAAAAAGGATTCAACAAGGATATATAAGGAGTCAACATGAAACTGGAAAAATATTAGAGAAGGTCGAAAAGGAGTTGGTAAGGGGTCGACAAGGACTAGTAAGGGGTCAACAATGGACCAAGAAGAGACCACTAAGGGAGTCAATGAGGATTTTGAAAGGGCCAAAAATGTATTGGAAAAGGAATTCCAAGAGGATTGTCAAGAAAGCTCAAATTGGTACTATAATTTTTTTAAACAATAAAATGCAAGAAATTATTGTTTATTTTATGGCATTTACATGTGTTTGTTGTGAGTTGTTTGGGTGTACTAGAAGATATAGTCTTTCATATACCCCATACTCTAGACTACATCATAGGTAGTTCATGTGGTAAGATGCATGTGCATATAAGTAGGTATGAAGGCAAGCAAAATACAAATAGATAACATGCATACAAATAATTGACTGAGTAGGCAGTCAATGTAGACTCATATGCACTTTAATTGTAATATATACTAAGGGGCATTATGTTTGGGAAATCTTGAGTTTAGGAGTTTTATACTTATTAAAATATGTGAATTGAAAGGATCTAGTACTAAGTAGGAGCAAGGGCTTCTCATATATCTCATCCCATTCTGATCCATTTATAGAAATAGTATCTTCATGTGACTCTCAAAATAAAATATTGGCTTTGTCATCACTATCAGATGAAATGAAGTGAGAATAAGCTAACTATGGTTGGGGATATACCTTTTCCTAAAACATATTGAAAATGCTTTAGCCTCCAAATGCTCTTTAATACATTGTTCATGAATACCTTATCCTTTTTCTTGATATCCCATCTACTTCAGGATGGGATACAAGTCATACTATCCTTTGACTAGGTAAGGGTTACAACCATGAATTTGATCGTTGTTAGTAGTACTAGAATAAATAAAGAAATAAATTCCTATTCATATTTTTTTACCCTTCCTAGAAGGCAAGCCCATAATTTGAGGAGATAGAGGAAGTTTGTCTAGGCCCAAGAAATATTTAACTTTAACCTGATCATTACTCTTAAGGTGGATTTTTTTAGTAATATCAAATACATTATTTATGTTTATTTGATCATGAATTTTATTTTTAGACTGATTATTAGACTAATTAGATTGATCATTTAGAGTTAAAAGGCCTTAATGCATTGTTGATTTGAGAAGAAGATGAGTTATATCTGTAGAGAGAGAGGTGAAGAATAGCCTTAATATTCCCAACCTCAATCACCTTCCAATGAGCAAAGAACTCAAGATGATTAGAAGAATATATCATTCCTACCATGTTTTGATTTGGTATAGGAAATTGTCGCATTGAATATTATTATTTATCTTTTGGTCATGGTTTACTCGTAGATCTTGAAAGATCCCAAATATTGGTTTGAGGAAGGCTGAGAATTGGAGTTGTTGAAAACAACTTGACCATTTTCTATTAGGCCTTGAATGAGGTTCCTGAGATTCTTACACATATATGTTGAATGGCCATTAACATGATGGAAATCATAATGCTCTTTGGGTTGGAACTAATGAGCTTTCTCATTTTTTTAAATGATAGGATTAATAGGTAGGAGCTCTACTATCTTGATTTCAAGAAGTTGTTTTCGGATAGTTGAAGGGCATTGGTCTAATTTAGTAGACTATATATTGAGTTTTTTTTTTTTGACTACAAGAAAATTTTAAAGAGATTCTAAAATATTCATATTTTTGGTCTGGCATGAATCATAAATCTATTGTCTATAATGTGCTTATTCTTATTTCACACCTTTAGGTGTGTGGTAAATTTATCCTATTAAGGTACCTAGGAATATATATTTGGAGATATATTATTATAGTGTATAAGGGTTAGCATGGGCCACACATAACCCAAGGTTGTATTATAATATTATATTATATTATAATATAATATTATATTAGTAGTAGGCTCCCCAAAGTATAATTAGAATATGGATATATAAAGAAGATATATTGTCATTATAATCATCATGGAGATCAATCATATGTAATTGTCTTTTCCCACAAAGTGGCTTATGGGAATTTACCCTCCTTAAGTGGCACTCTCATCTTGGAAGATCTTGTGGAGTTATTCATTACTTAAGGATTATTATTGGTGTTTTCCTACCTTAATGGTATTATCTATCTCTATATCATTGTATGGATTGTTACTATGGATAATTATTTGTGGATGAATGATTTGATATTTTTGCATATTGGTAAATAATTTCTATTAATAAGAATAAAGTTTTTGTAACAACTTGTTACAAAAATTTATTATCATAACCAAAAATCATTCACCAATATGCAGAAAAATCAAATCATTCATCCACAAATAATTATCCATAATAACAATTCATAAATGAGAGAGATAGATAATACCCTTAAGGTAGGGAAACACCAATAATAATCCTTAAGGAAGGAATAACTCCACAAGATCTCCCAAGATTAGAGAGCCACTTAAGTAGGGCAAAGTCCCATAAGCCACTTTGTGGTCAAATATGATTACATATGATTGTTATCCATGATGATTACAATGAAAAATATCTCTTCTTTATATACCCATCTTCTAATTCTACTTTGGGGAGCCTACTACTAATATAATATTATATTATAATATAATATAAAATTGTATTACAATCAACCTTGGGTTATGTGTGGTCCATGCCAACCCTTATACAATATAATAATATATTCCAAAATATCTATTCCTAGGTACCCTAACATATCCTCCTCCTTAGGTATTTGAGTTTTCAATTGCCCCCTCTTACATAGGGTGATTTCTACTCTCTTGACCATTTCTATGGCATTTAGAAAGGAAGATAAATTCAATGTCTCTAGGTAGAAGGATGGTTGCTCATTAATATTTTCTATAAAAATATATAAAAGGTATTTTGGTGGGGGTACATATTGGAGTCTCCCTACCAAGGCTCACCACCTTGCTAGGAAGTCAAAATAATTCTTATCTTTTGCTTGTTTGAGCTTACAAAGGTCATTAATTGTGGCATTTTCTTTGACGTAGATAGAGAGTTGTTTGAAAAACATTTCAATAAAATATTTGAAGCTTTTGAGGAAATACCTTGGTATTTGGTAATACCACTCCAAGGCAAGACTGCGAGGGATTTCAGAAAAGGTGAGTAACAACATTTGATCATAAGCAATGCCACTACAAGCTATCCTAAATAGACTAAGGTGGCTCCTAAGGTCCTATTTTATGTTATACATTGGAAACTCAAGGGTTTTAGAGTTAGGGAGAAAGAGACAACTAACTATAATGAAAAATAGAGGTTGATTTCACGTCCTTAAAGGATTACTTGAGGCTAGATGAGGATCCTTGAATAGATGTCATTTGTTGTTTCATCTACTCCTATTGAGAGTTAAGGTTTGAAGTTTAGAAGAAACATGGTTAGATGGCACATGAGGTATGTGCAATAGGATAAGAATACCTTGGTATTGACATAAGAAAAATATTGATATATTGGGGCATATCCCTATTGAAGGTGATACTTTGTGGATCACCCCTAAGTTGTTTAGACTATAAGGATAAATATATATGACAAGTGATGGAAGGGATAGAGTTTTTATCAAAACTCATATTTGTGTTAATGGGATTAGAAGAAGTGTTGAAATAAGGATGGAGATGAGAAAACATGGTGGTACACCCAATTTAGGGATGTAATTCATGCTTGCTTTTTGATACCTTAAAAAATATTAAAGTGGAGGTATAGATGCATGATATCCCAAAGATGATAGACCATTCAATGTCCCACCACCTATGGATGTGGTGATAATGAGAGGGGTATAATTAGTTGTTGATACATTAAGGTATGTGTTTAGATGAGGGATTGGGGTTAGGTTGTAGGGGAGTATATAGGAGGGACTCTTCCCCTAATGAAGCACTTGTCTATGGCAAAACTACATAATTATTTTAATATCTATAGCAACAATTAAAAATTGAATTATTTTTTACAACATGAAAACAATAATAATTTGATTCAAATAATTTGAAAATATGTAAATATCAAATCCAATATAGACAACAAGCAAATAGTAAATTTGATCAAATCAATGCCAAAACAAATCCACAACCAATAAAAGATGGTAAAGTCTCATAGTCACTTTGAGAGGACGAAGTATTTTAGGCATAGAATACGTGAATTAGATCCAATTTCTTTGATGATAAAAACTCGTAAAATATTCTTCTTATTTATAGATGAAATCAATAATAACCTAAACCTAATTATCAAGGGTTGACTAACTGAATCAATGGCCTAAGATAAAAAATAATTAGCTGACATGGCTATATTTGGACCATTACATGACTTCCTCCCTCAAAATGCTTTATCCTCAAAGATGGGAAAGATTGAAAAATGTTCTCAGGCTCCCACATAGCATCTTCTTCTAGAAGGTCATGCCACTTTATGAGAAACTCCTGAATTTTTTGAGATTAAATATGATGTAGTTTGTATCACAATATTGTTTTCGGTTGAATAGTTATTCAACCTTATTCATTGATTAATAGAAGCTCTATCTAGGACTACACCTTTTGGCCAATAACTTTTTTGAGATAAGATAAATGCAAAACTGGATGGATGGGGAAGAAGGTGGAAGCTCTAATTGATATGCTACTTCACCAATACGATGAACCACCTTTTAGGGCCCATAAAATCAAGGAGCCAAATTTTGATTAGACTTGGTATTCAAGGATAATTGTTTATAATGTTGTAGGTGCAAAAATATCATATGTCCTACATCGAATTATCGTTCAGAACAATATGAATTCTATTGTTGCTTCATACGGTTATGGGCCTAGGTAAAATTATCTTTAAGAAGTTGAAGCACAATTTGACATTGTTGTAACAAATCATCTACCTGGGCCACTTTAGAAGATCCTAGAACATAATCTATGCTTGATGGAGGCTTTTGACCATACAAATCTTCAAAGAAAGACATATTTAATGAAAAATGGTAGAAAGTATTTTTTTCTTATTAAGGTAGGAGAAGGGGTTTTGAAACGGATCCCAAACCTTTTACAATAAAAATCAAATAATAATATTTACGCTCCAAAAATGGTTCTAGACCTTAAACAAGAAGATCAAACAACATATATACTATCTAAAAATTTTGACTTTAGGATCATTTAAGATTACAAAAAAAGTAACAAACAATGAACAATCAACAAACTTGGACAAATATTAAACCAACAGAGACCAAAAACTATATTTTGAATAAACCATCCCTTCATTATGTAATCTTCCTTTCTAGGCCTTAAGCATCAAGATATTCCTTTTCAAGTCCTCCAAGTGTTCTTTTGCTTCTTCCATATTTTACAAGATCATTTGGAGCAAACATTTTGATGAGTCATTAAGTTATTTTAGTCTGCAATCCTTGAAAAGAGCCTCAAGGACCTGCTTTAGTGGGGGATCCAACCAGAGTATTGCTAGCCTCTATCTTCATCCCTTATTCAAGGCTCCAGTCATAGACTGTCACCCTCCATAATTCTTCCAAACTCATAATAAAACTTTCGAACCATTATGTCACCTCTATCCTTTCCACAAAAAATAGAAGATCATCGGTAGGTATGAGACTCTTGTGGAAACTTATTGCTCAATAGGATCAAGCATGATATACTTCCTTTTGATGCTATGATTTTTGGTACAAATAATGACTGATGTTTTCTAAATGGACTCTGAATCATGAGTATTGAGACTTAGAGAAGCTCCCATATCAACTCTAGTCCCATTGAGAATACTAAATACAATATGTAGCTTAAAAAATAATAATTAGTAAAAAACCAAGGATAGAGTAGATCAAACCATAGAGTGGACTTCATCGGAGGTAAGATCATGTTCGTCCATTAACACTCATTCCAGATCCAAATTAAAGGATCCATCACTATTGGATACTCACTATCAAGCCCTATTTTATTTCCTTCATACTTGAATTGATACTTGTAGCTATTGGGTTTGTTCAAATGCCTCTCTCCAGATGAACGATAAAGCTTCACCACAAAATTTTTAAGATACCCTAACAAATTTAATCTCTTATATCATTTTGGTCATCATCCTTGGCTTCACTCTTTATAATTTCCTGAATACTATGAGGGAAGGTTAACTCCCAACACTGCAATTCATCCAAAGGTACACCCATGTTCACCAAAAAGTCAACCACCCATTAGCATTTCTATAGACATGGATAATATGCACTTCCTCAGGGATCCCTAGTTTAGATTTAATCTCATTTATCATATTTACTATATTTCAACTTGGTGGATGTTTTCCATTCAAAACGTTAATGATGTTAGCTTTTGAAGCTATAAACTTAAAGGAAATGCAACCACGAGTATGGAAATAAGCATGCAATGTTATAACTATGATAATGACTAACTAATACACATGAAAATATGATAAGAAACTTAAAAAATAACTCAATAAATAACCATTAATGAAATCTTATGAAAATATACAATGTTATTCAATGGATGTCACAACCTCTCCATATTTGCAAAAAATGGATCTATATTGTATCGACTACTACACTATCTATGCACTCTAAAATCCTCTCCTATTTCTACTCTATGAAGGCCTATTTATAATGATATGCAACTCTTTACCTTCAATATTCCTATGACACCTCACTATTCTATTCTAAGGACTTATGTACATGTGGACTACATGCACATTTACATCATTGCACATTCTAACACTTGTGCATTTATTATATCGCTTTAATAAAATACTTAAGTCCTAATAAACTCCTAATTTAAATATGTACCCATGATGGTACATTAGTAAAGTACCAAATAATGTAATATATTCCAACACCCCTTGTATTACATTATTTGGGTATTGAAGACTTTAGTATTCAATAAGGATCTTTATCTCTTGTATAATCTTCATCTTGATCAGGTCCTTTGTATTATTTTTAAATCATATTGCACTGTATACCTCCTTGATCTGGTTTCTCTTCTTTTCTTCTTCTTATTCATTCTTGTCTTTGGAGTCAGTTATTGCACTTTCATAGGTGGATGTACTATCACCTGATTCTTGCAAAAGTATCTTCTCTTTGCCTTTGTCCTTTTTATCATTTTTCAAGTTTTGTATAGAAGCTTCTAAACAAACACTTAAGGCATCATGATAAGATTTTGTGTTAGTAGAGCTTCAAGTAACAATACTACATGAGGATTGAGTAACCTTCTCTTAGAAGGATTCATCTATATTTGTTTTCTTTTTAAGTAATTCAACTAATTATTTCTACTTTGCATTCTCTTCTTTGTAATTATGAACAATAAGAAAATCCATATATAGAATGCTCCCAAAGTCTAGAGGAACTAAAATATCTTTCTTTCCATTATCAATAGCTTCAATTATTCTAGCATGAAGATAAAATTCCAAGGTTGTAAAGTTTTCTTCACTTGAGGCAAGATCTAGATTTTTAGTTTTGGCAAGTAGATTCTTGATTCCAAATTTTATAACACTTGCCTTTTCCTTTCTAATGGTGTTGTTCATATCATTGTTTGATGTATTATTTGAGGTTGACATCTTTCTTCCTCTTTTAGTTTGAGTAGACTATGTTACTTTGTAGATTTTGTATCTTTCTATCTAAATTCTAGACTGAATCAATTCTTGAAGTGTATGATTGATCAATGGAACTTTGGTTCTTTTGAGAATATTTTTGATAGATCCTGAGGAGTAGTCTACCTTATATCTCCCAAGTGATTTAGTATAAATATATAATCCTTTAATCTTGCAGCTAATTTGAGTGGACAAGAAATTTGATAGTATGCTTAGCTTTCTAGTTTTGAGTTGAATTCCTTTTGTCTCCCTAGTAATGAGATGACAAGATCAATATAATGTTCAACTCTTTAAAAAAATTGTTTTCCTTGTAGAAATCTCAATGATGCAATTAGATAGAAATTCTCAATATCTTCAAGATAGTTAAGTTGGATTCTCTATGTCTCTTCAATCTAAGTATGAGACTAATAAAATCAATCTTCCAAATTTTAAATAAATCTAGAGTTTGACTTACCTCTACCTTTGTATAATGAAGTTTCTAAATTTCTACAATTTCAATTTAGAGTAGGATTCCTTGTATCTCCCAAGTTAGAAATTTAGAAAGACTAGATATTTGCAAAATAGATTTCACTAACCTTATATCTCCTTGTTAAAGATTTGCAAATAGTTGAAGCAATAATAATAAATATTTTAAGGCTTCTATTTTCTACTTCCTTCTCAAGATTATAAAAATTATTTCTAGAGATTAACACCTTATTACTCCTATCATTCAATATCTCTAGAGTATACATTTTAGTTGATGTCAACCTTAATAAAATTGCAATATAACTCTTGCATTTAATTTAGACTTGCAAGCTCTCTATAATAAACTTTGATCTCCTGTAACTTAATTGCAGTTGACTCCTTGTCAACTTTGAGGTGCTACATGAATTTTTCACTCTCTTTCTTCATCGAATTGTGTGCTTCTTCAACATTGATATTTTGGCCTATGCACTTCTATATCACCTAGTGAACGTCCTCTTATACTAATTTGATTTATTGGTCTGTACACTTCTATTCAATCTGGTGAATGTGCTCTTCTTCAACATGGTTATGTTGGCATGTGTAATTCTATTCAATTGGTAAGCTTACTGAGTTATATTCCTTGATATTTGCACTGCTTTCACTCTTAAATGGTGTCTTAAGTTCACTCCTCTTTACCTCTTATTCACATCACCTTTATGAGCGCTAGTGCTATTAAGAAAAGAAATCATAGAAACATAAGGAAAAAAGACCAAGACTAAGAAAATAAGCACAAAGCAAAGAGTCAAAGGAAGAAGACCAGAATCAGATATTGAAGGCTACAAGTTTTCACACCAAATAATGTAATATAGGGGGATGTTGGCAGTATTATATTATTTGGTACATCGAGTACCATGGAGTACTATTGTAAATATTTAGATTAGGAAGTGTGTGTGTCTAAATTATGTGTCAAAGTGTAAAGAGTGTTATGTATTATGTAATAAAATGTGAAATATGTTAAGAGTGCAAGTGAAGAGTCATAAGTGTCAAGTGTGGAAGTGAAGAGTCATGTAAGATGTGCCTAGATGTGAACTAGGAGGTTATGTAATCATAAGAGTCTTTCTCATAATGAGAGGCATGTGAAAGGTTACATCTTCCATGTGTTTGACAAGAGCAATAGTCAAGAGTATTGAAGAGTTTATTATATAAAGTTATATGTTGGAGACAGAGCTTCATACTATGTAACTGGGTAATCAAATGATTTGAATGAGTTTGAATATTTTAGAGAAGTATTTTGTTGTGCAATAATTATGTTACCATATGAATGTGATGTTAGTATTTTGTTCTTGGGAATATTAACCTATGATATCTCTAGGTCCATTTGCCAACAAAACTTCCTTTCTCCTCTCCTTTAGATGTCACTAGATGAGTGCCACTAGAATCCACCTTTGTCCTTGAAGAATCTCCTTTTTGTGCTTCATTTAGGGCTGAATATTGAGGTGCTAAAAATAGTTGACCATGTAACAACAAATTTAGAGAAAACATGATAAGGATGTCAAGAGAAGCCCACCCCTAGACCCAACATTTTCATACCCAAAAAACCTAGAAGAGGATTGACTTAGACATGACTTGAGGGAATGAGAATGGTTGTCCAAAAGACCACAATTTTGCAAGAACATAGATCTCTACAATAGAATTGTTAGCAATATTATTTTGGCAACCTACTAAATGAGGGTAAAAACAGCAAACTAGCAGATGAATATTGATTTGCACAAGTAGGAGTACTAATGGAATTAGATGCAAAATAATTCTATGACCAATCATTATCGCATTGTGTATGCACAAGAGACCAACCAAATGACCTATTGAAGTTATAATTTGCATTGATTGACTAAAGAGGGAGTTAATATACTTAATAGGATTCAAAGTAGAAGAAGCAGGACCATTAGTAAGGGAAGCAAAAATTGTTAGTTTTATTCTCTCTATTAACAAGAATTAAATCAACAATACTATAAAAGACCACTTCATTTTTGTTCCCACGTACTTTACACTAGCCATGTGAGTGGTATCATCACTACCAACACATGCATTAACAGAGACAAAAAGGGCCCTTTGTCCTCTCTAAGATACACATCCAAGAGACTACTTCCCAATGTTATCTAAGATCAATGGAGAATGAAACGAGGGAACAATCTATTCTTGTAGCAAATAAGACCTCCTAAACATACTATTGTTTGTTATAAAAAAAAATCAATAACAATTATTGATATTACAATTTTAACACTTCAGTTTTGTTTGGTTTGAATGACTTTCTTAAAACTATCTTATAGGTCATTGGCCCGTGTTTAATTCTTAAATCTAAAGGAACAAAAAGCATCTAGAGCAGAAGCGACATCAAGTGATCACGCTTCATTATGTCGACCATTATCGGAACCGCACAACACCACCTTTTTCGCCGATCGCGGGGCAAAACAAACAATCACATAGCCATAACTTTTATATTTTATACAATCTCATCGAATTATAAAACTACTAACGGTACAGCTGACTGGACGACCATTGTTTCTATTAATGAGGTAGGGAGATTGTCTCTACCTAGTTTCTATTTGACAAGTCAGTTTCGAAAATTGTTATAATCTCTGATTCGTCAAATACGTTTCTACGAACTAGATTCTGCTGGAAGAAGTTTCTTCCATCTTTCTTCTTTGCAATTAATCAATCAACCTGCCTAGAAGTTTCACCGCATGTGACTATCTGACAGTTCAAAAATATATATACGGCTATGCACTCTACCATTCCATAGACGATTCCATGTATTATATACACACTGCTCAAGGTTAAACTATTGCCGGTAATTTCTCTAAGCCTGACAATGCCAACCTGAAAATCAAGCGTAACCCCGAAAATACAACCTTGTCCTATATTTTGTTTGAAAGTGTATAATTTTACTTTAACTAAGAGCCTGGCCACAAAGTTGCCGTTTGAGTTGGGGCGCTTACCGAGAGGAGACCTAGGTTCCAATCCCACAGGCTTGCCCATGCACAGACAGTAGCCCAGATTCGATTCCTCTGAGTGGTGCGCCAGATTGATGACGACGGTGCAACCCCTGTGCGTCCGGCAGTCCCCATCTCACGCCGGGTTACCATGTACCGGTGGAAGTCCTGGGAGCCTTCGTAAATAATTTGAACCCTACCGGCTGTGCTGGTAGTTACTAAAAATCGTGATTGTAACCATTACTTTTATATATCAAAAAAAATAAAAATAAAAAAATAATAATCTTAGACATGTATAGTAGATTGAATAATCAGATAGGAAAGATGCCTTTCTTTTTCATCTCTTATTTTTCTTATATTATGTGAAGGTCGTTTCATTCATCCGTAATACTGCTTTTGGGGCCTCTAAAATACAGTCGTTCCCACAATGAGTACCAGCTTCTTCGAGCATTTGAACTATTACAATCTTGAGGCTCGAATTTTACATGGATTCATGGCGAGTACTTGCCTCTTGATTTTCAAGGATGAGAATAGAATAATTGTTTTTTTTTTCCTTTTTTTATAAGTTATATGTGGTTTTTATTGGAGCCACTTCTATCACAATACTAAAATATTATATTTGCTGCTGTATATATTTTTATCACAATTTTTTCATTTTTTTTCTTTTAAATATATTTTTCAACTTCCTAAATTGATTCTACAATCAACTCCTTCACATTATTTTGATTAAGACATAAAATCTCACTTGGCCAGTTGTCTTTTAAAATTTGAATTTCACCGCAATAAAGATGAACGACCAGTTGTCTTCTAAAATTTGAATTTCACCATGATGAAAATCAACACCATAATTTGTTAATTTATGTGTTACTCGATTTCCTTTTATATATATATATATATATATATATATGCTCAAACTGCTAGGGGATTGCCTTTAATAATAGACAATGAACATCAACAATAATACTATTTTTTATTGAGTCTCCACATCCATTTTTGTTAATAGCATTGATGATAATGTGTGAGTCCCCCTCAATTGAAATATTTTTTTCCGTTGCAATTTCAATCCTTGTAAGAAGTGCCCTAGCTTGTGCAAAGTTGTTAATTGAAGTTCTATGATTCTGAATAAGTGAGGAGAATTTTGCCTTCACTATTTCTAAAAACACCACCTCCACCAATTTTTCCTCGATTTATTTTAGAAGCACCATCAAAATTAATTTTGATAAACTCAATTTGACATTTTCATTTTACCATAGATTGAAGTAGATCCTTTGTTTTAATTCCATTGTCGTAGATGACTCTTCCATGTCTATTCAAATTGTATAGCCAAGTTATTAACACCTCTTTTTCCTTTTTCTGCAATTAGGACTTCCCATGATGAGCACCATATTTTTAGACATTGTGCAAGCATTGATACGGTTCCAAAATTGGGCATGATTTTGATATTTATTTTAAAATATTCTATTATTCTTTTCAAGCCATAAATTACAACAAATAATGGGAGGGCCAATCCTCCAAAAAATACATAATGCTTTAATTTTATTATACTCTTTTAATTTTGATGGAGCTACCCAATATGATTTTATATTTTCCAAAAAAAAACTCAAATGGTATGAGAAAAAGGACAATGAAGAAGTAAATGGTCTTACATTGCTAAATCCTTCTCACATAAGGCACATCTGAAGGGTCCATAATATCCTCTTCTTTTTAGACTCTCTCTAGTAAGAATCTTATATTTAACTACTAACCAAAGAAATGTTGAGGACTTAGGGAGAGCCTCTAATGACCAAACATTCTTCCAAAAAAATCATTAGGAGAAGGAAAATTTGATTGTTCTAAATTCCAAACCAATCATCCTTTGATAAATTTCAAACCATCTCATCCTTTTGTGCCTTTAACTAGGTTACTAAATGAAATCCATGTTCTAGAGATTTTGCTCCTAATAATATAATCTTTGACCTTTGGACCTTTACATGCTATGCATGCCTCATAGGCCAACTTAATGAGTATCACCATCCTTTGATAAATTTCAAACCAACTCATCCTTTTGTGCCTTTAACTAGGTTACTAAATTAAATCCATGTTCTAGATATTTTGCTCCTAATAATATAATCTTTGACCTTTGGACCTTTACATGCTATGCATGCTTGAGCCAATGGTTTCCATTTTGAGTCAGAGATAAGAGGATAAGGCTTCAACCAAGCATAATATCAAAAATTTGCATAACTCCCCTCATTTATTGACCATCAAATATGTTTCTTTATCAAATGCAAACTCTCTAATATAAAGTTTCATGTTGACGATCCTTTGGGTAGAGTTCTTTTCCTAAAAAAAATTATTGCATCAAGAGAACTTATATATTTTTGAAGTATTATTTTTGCCCAATTCTTTCTTTGATCTCTGAATAGTCTCCACACAAGATTTTCTCCTAATGCCAAATTTATAAGTTTATAATTTTGCAAGCTTGCTCCTCCAATATTCTTTCCTTTACAAACCCTATCCCACTTACAAAGAGGAAATCTAAATTTTTCCTCAACCTTTCCATAGAAAGTCTCTTTGAATTTTATCCATTTTTTATGCAATACCTGTTGGCATTCTTAAAAGTGACATCATATAAATAGGAATGGATTGCAAAGTAGTATTTATGAGTTGTAGCCTTCCTGCCATGGTTAAGAACTTACCTTTCCAACCTACCAAGCAAGATTTCATTCTATCCAAAAAAGAGATCCAAAGCTTCTTTTTATTCCCTTTATCATACAAAGGAATACCCAAGTAGGTTGATGGAAATTTTTAAATTTTGAACCCTAAAATATTCACAATAATTTTTTGTAAATCTAGGGCAGTAATAAATAAAAAGATCCTAGATTTGGATTTTGAAGTATTTACCAAATATCCAGTAGCCTTATCATAACATTATAATATTGATATGAACTCCATGGCCTCATTGACTGAGGGATGGCCCAAAACAAAAGGATCATCAACAAATTGGATATGATATTTGAAGGGATCATTTTTTGCAACTTGAATACCTTTGATTTTTCCTTCCATTTTTGCCTTTGAAAAGACTCTTCCTAATGCTTCCGCCATAATAATGAATAGATAAGGAGAAAGAGGATCACCTTGACGAAGTCCACAAGATGACTTGAAGTACCCATCAGGAGAACCATTGATCAAAATATAAAATTTTGCAATGCTATAACAACATTTAATCCACTTGCACCAACTATAATCAAAGCCAAACTTTCTAAGAATAACATGTAGAAAATTCTAGGAAACCCTATCATATGCTTTGTTCATATCTAATTTCAAAAGCATACTTAGTTTTTCCATAGAATTAAAAGAATATATGGCCTCTTGTGCAATAATTATACCATCAATAATGTGTACAAAGCCACCTTGTTCCTCTGAGATAAGACAACCTAGAATGTTGTTTAACCTTGTTTGCCATAATTTTTAAAATGATCTTATAAATCATATTACAAAAGCTTATTGGATAAAAGTTATCAAAATATTTTGTGTCATATTTCTTGGGAACCAAAGTAATAAAAGTAGCATTTATCTAACTTATTATAGCCTTCCTTTTTTGAGCCTCTTCAATTGCTTCTAACATATCACTCTTTAATAAATCCTAAAAATATTGAAAGAAAATTGCAGGAAATCTATAAGGGCTAGGTGCCTTGTTAGGATGGAAAGAGAAAATTGCTTCATGGAGCGCCTCCATAGAAATATTCTTCATCAAGCTTTAATTTTTTCCTTGAGTGATAAGTGATGGAATATTTTGCAAAAATTTTCCTTGTGCCTCCTTATCTTGCCTAGAATCTGACAAAATATTTTTATTGTAGCATGAATTTTTTTTCTATTTCTATCTCCTTCCTTAAGCCATTTCTCTCTAGATTTTTAGACCAATACGACTCCTCCTTCTTCAATACATTATGATAATTAGAAAGTAAATATTTTTCTTTCACATAAGAATCGTGGTCCATTCCATTAATTTTTACTATCTCTTGTAATTTTTTTTTTGTAGGTTAAAATTATATTAAAAGCGGGTTTTTAAAGGACCCCAAAACCTTTTTATAGTAGGTAAACCAACCAAACCAAAGGTCAAGAACAATCAATTTGAAAAATCCCGCCTAGCGAAAAATAAATAGTTTGGAAAAACCCGCCTAGTGGGAACATATAAATTTGAAAAATCCTGCCCAGCGAGAAACCACCAATTTTGAAAAATCCTGCCTAATGGGAAAACATACAAGATGAAACATAGAGTTTGAACATCCCACCCAACGGGAAACCACCAATTTGAAAATATCATCCAACAAAAAACCAGTAGGAAGACGAATTTTAAAAACCTCGCCCAGAGGGGAAACCAGCAGGATGATGAATTTAAAAATCCTGCCCAACGAGAAGCAGTCAAAAACCACCAAATTAAAAATCTTGCCCAGTGGGAAAACCAACAAGTTTAGAAAATCCCACCCAATGGGAAAACCAGCAGAAAAAATGAATTTGAAAAACCCCGCCCAGCGGGAAAACCAACAGGTTTGGAGAGTCCCGCCCAGTGGGAAAACTAGTAGAAAATTGGATTTGAAAAATCCCGCCCAGTGGAAAAACCAGTAGGTTTAGAAACCCCTGCCCAATAGGAAAACCAATAGAAGAACAAATTTTAAAAACCGCAGTACTAATATCCTGCCAATAGGAGTACGAGGAAGCCAGAAGGAGTCAAGGACAACAACAAGAAGCACAAAGAAAGGATCCTTGGAAGCCAAAATTGAAGGAGGAAGGAGTGACCACAACTGCAAGCGCACCAGACTCCACCCCAAGACCAAAAAATGTAGAAGAAACCCCAAGCATTCCAACAGAAAGGACCAGTAACCCACCATCCTTGCTCATGAATAGTTCTAGGGAACTAGAATTGGGACTAGGAACAACTCAGGAACAATAAGAGGCCCCTCCCAAGGCCAAGAACAAGCTTTGAGAGTCCATCGAGAAGTAGGACCAAAAATGAGAAGCCCTCGAACAGGAAACTGAAATGAAAAACCTACGAAGCCCAGACAAAAAGCAACAACAGACATAAATATGGGATCCTTGGAATCCTAAAATAAGGGATCCAGGTGTCTACATACATTTATCATAGGGCCCCTCCCCAAGATCGAGACATGCAGTAGAAAACCTTAATCACCCCAACAAAAAGGACCAGGAACCCCCATCCTTGCACATGAACAACTTTAGGGAACTAGGAATGGGGTTGGGAATAACTCAAGCATAATAAAAGGGCTCCCCCGAGGCCATGTAAATGCTCTAAGCATCTACCAAACAACATATCCAATAAGAAGAAGCCTTCAAACAAGAAACCAAACATGGCCCCACCCAAAGGGATGGGACCACCAGTAACCAAAGGCATCCCAGAGAGGAGTCACAAGCAAAGAGTAAAATGACCCCCCTAGACCAACCTCAATGAAGTTAGTACCTCACAAGACACACCAAGAAGCAATAGAAAACCCAACCTACAACCACCACAGATCGAGAAAGCCCTAGGAACTGGATCCAAGTAAAAAACTTGCAAAAAAACCCTAGGGGAAAGCCTAAGGGAGATCAGGGAAAGGATCCCGGGAACATGTAGGAAACCCTAGAAGATACCTGGGAAGCACCAGGCCTAGGACTCAAGCAAGGAAACCCCAAAACTACTGGGAAAGGAGTAGAAAGTGGGTAAGGATCTCCTCCCAAGGAGATCATCTGCTACAAACCATTCCCAAAGTGGGATGACCTGGGATGAATCAAGGACTGGGCAAGAACCAGGGGAGGGAGAGCGAGGAGAGGGAGCAGGTACCTCCCCCTCTCTAGCATAGAATCTATCTCTAATAAATTTTTGAGCTTGGATACAATTTCTTTTTTTTTCTTTAAAAATGTTACCAAAATATTTGACATTCCATATCTTCATTTGCTCCTTTAAATATTTCAACTTTTGAATAAACTTGTACATACATGATACTTCAATTTTTTACTCATCCCACCATAACATAACCATATGACAAAAATCAGGATCTTGGAGCCACGTATATTGGAAGAAAAATGGCTTTGGATGCCCATTGTTAGGTGACTCACAAGTAAAAAAAATAGGTTTATGATTTGATCCTGCTCACAATAAAATATCTTAAGAGATTGTATAATTTATTTGCAACTATTTATTGGATAACAAAAATCTATCTAGTATTTTTGCTATATGATTTTTCCCAATGCGTCTATTATCCCATGTGTATTGAAATCTTGAGGGACTAACATCCCAAAGATCATTTGAATTGACAAATGAAGCAAAATATTGCATTGATTTCAACCATCCTAGAATGCCACCCTTCTTTTTCAAAGGAGATATAACAGTATTAAAATCATCCCCAAGAATTAATTAGATCACAATGAATCATCATTGTATTTGATAAAAATATAAAAAGTTCCTTCCAACATCTTTCATGAGGAGTAACTATAGTTGGAGCATATACATTTATAACCCCAAATTTGATGTTTTCCTCTTTCCTCCAAAATAATCCAACAACCCAATTACTTTTTGCTTCTAATAGTTGTCCATCCCATTTGCATTTGTCCCATTTTATTGCAATACTGCCTGAAGCTCCTTTAGAAGACTAAACAATCATCTGTATTCCAAATATTATTAAAAGCATCCTTACATTCCTCACTACTTAATTTTATTTATTTTATTAAAATAAACTTAGGGCTATAACAACCTATTAATTCCTTAATAAAAAAAATTAGGGGTTTTATTCATACCCCTAATATTCCATGATATTATTTTCATCATCAACACTTTTTATTTTTATTAGTGGGGTTATATTTTTATTTGGCTTCCCAAATCATAATCCTTTTGAGTTTATTTTTCTTTTTTTTATTTCTATGATAACCTTCTTCTCCTTCCATTCTTGCCACCACTCTCATCTTCATCAATCTCTTCCATTTTTTCATATTGTTCAAAATGGGACTTATCTTCTAAAGATTTATGTTGTCCTAAAGATTCAAAAGTGCAAGGAATAACAACAATGATATTTTCTTATTTATGTTGCCCTGAAAACTCTAAACTGCATAGATGATCCTCCATAGTCATCACTTTCTTATGTTGTACTGAAATACCTAAATTTCCTTGGATATCCTCTACAATATTTTCTTTACTATACTACTCTTGAAATCCTAAAGTGCAAGGAATACACTTCGTACTACTTTTATTTTTTTTGAAGGAGAATATTTTAAGCTACTTGAGGATAATAAAGGTGATTTAACAGGATTATGCTTGACCTCCTTCACCTCATTTGCTTTAAAATTTGTCTCCCCATCTTCCTTTATATTGAAATTTGTCTTCCCCTCTTCCTTCGCACCTTTAGCTCCCTTTCTATTTGAAATTGCACATTGTACTTCCTCATCTCCCATATCATTTTTTCCTTCTAATGATTGATTCAAGTGAACTATAATGGCCTTCACCGTCTAATGATGTAGAGGAATTTTTCTAGCCACTTTATTAGGAATGGAAAATATTTGATTTGACCTAGCTTCTCCTATGATATGGTCTCCTTGTTTCAAATTGAAACTACTCTCATGCCCAAAAAATTCCATCTCTTCCTCCATTTTCACTTTGCATTCTCTTGCCATGTGCCTAGTTTCATGATATTTACGACATCGAAATGCAATATTTTCATAATCCACTTGATGATCTCATTATCTTGATTTAGATTTAATCCTAATCGACTACGGTAAAGGATTAAAAATATCCATGGAAAAACATATTCAAGTGTATACAACATGCCTTCTCTCCTTAATATTTGGTCCCTCCTGGATGAATTCACCTAGGGTATTACCAATATTCTTCAAAACCTCCTTATTTATGAGTTGATAAGGAAGTCCAAAAAGCCTAATCCATACTAGAAGTCTTTTAATAGTTTTTTTGTCCACAAAAAAATTTTCACTCCAAGGTCTTAAATATAATGCATCTTTACCCCTAAACCATGGCTTTCCATCCATAATTTTATCCCTTATTTCTGAACTAGAGAAAATAGTGAGAAAAAATTCTTTTGGAAGAAAAGTCATGGAATAATTTGAATTGAATCCCCATTTCCACTTAATCCAATTTTGAATCTCAGAAAAACATGGCCAATATCCATGAAACTTACAAATTAACCCTCTAGTTTTAATAATAATTATATCATGCTCAATCATCTCATCCTTGACAATCACTTTTGGAGTAGAATCTGCTACCTAGACTAGGTTTTCCATAGATTCTCTCTTCTTTTTATTGGTAGGTAGGGCATCCAAACTTGGCCATTCACACTTTCAGTAAGAACTTGCACAAATGACTTTATTTCCATGTTACCAAAATTTTTTGCACTCACTACCGACTACACTCACTCTTGGCTTGTGCTTGCACTTGCTATCGGTTGCACTCGCTTCCATCTCACGTTTGCAGTCGCTACTCACCACACTCATTCTCAGTTGGCTCGCTACCAGATGCACTCACTCCCGGCTAGCTCGTAGAATAGATTACATTGTTATTAGGGTAAATAAATTAAATTTATTTATTTTTATTTGTTGTTTGATATTTGTAATTTTCTATTGTTTGTTTATATTAAAATATAAAATCTTACTCAAGTAATTGTCTTTCAAAATTTAAATTTTACATAGGTGTTTTCATTCACTACATTTTATTGGATTCTATTTTGCAATTTAGAATGATCCTAATCACCATGTTTTTATCCAATCATAGTTATCAACATTGACATTATTTCTTTGATGAGATGTTGAAGTCCTCTAGGTTGAAGAAGAGGAATCATTGCACTTACTTTAAACCAACTTCCAAAAATTTGATAAGACAACATCCTTAAAGGTGAGAATATTATAAGGATTTTGGTTTACCTGGAAGAAAAAATTTAGAAAAAATTTTAATACAAATGAGAAGGTATAAATTGTAGTGGTAAAATACATAATTTTATTCATTGATTCATTGCATTATAACAAGAACAATTATTTATAAGATTAATGCTTAAACCAAGAAGCTTCTAGAAGTGATCTAATTTTGGATATTCTTACATACAATCTTTTTTTTTTTTAAATATTATGATTTTGATTATTTCAATAAATTCTTTAAAAAGCAAATATTTCACTCTTTATTTTGGAACTTCTATGACTAGTAATTTTTTATATTGCATGATATTCGACGTTTTCCTTAGTTCATGCAGTGAAATCTCAGAAATTAAGCATTATCCTTATCATTCTCCTCCTTAATGCTTAATGTAGTAACACCTAACATTTGTCTCATCTTAATAAATGTGTTTTGTTGATGCTTTAGTAAATAAATTAGCAAGTTGGTCGCTAGTTTTAAAAAACTTTAGTTCAATCAGACCTTCTACCACAAGATTTCTAATAAAGAAATATTTGATATCAATATGTTTAGTAATATTATGGAAGATTGGATTCTTTGCTATGACAATTGTGGAGTTATTATCATTATAAAAAATTGTTACCACATTTTTTTCATGCCTCATATATGCTAAAATCCTCTTTAACCAAAGTGCTTGACATGAAGTTGATGTTGCTCCAATATATTTTGTTTATGTTGATGATAATGCAATAATTGACCACTTCTTTGATGACCAATGATACCAAGTTGAATACATATCTTGAAGTACTTTTTCGATGAACAATGGATTCTACCCAATCACTGTCTATATATATCTAACCAATCCAAAGTTATCAATTGATGTATACAAAATACCAAAATTGCTTACACCACAAACATACCTGAGTATTATTTTTGTTGTATGAAAATGAATCTCACTTGGATCTTGCATAAATATTGAAACCAAATTTACAACATGCATTATGTTTGGTCTAATGACAATAAGATACATAAGATTGCCAACTAAACTCATGTATGGTGTACCATATATCTTTTTACTACCATTATTCTTTACTAACTTCTCACTCACATTCTAAAAATTTTCAGGTAAATTAATTGCTTACTTTTCTTGTGAGATAAAAATGCTTTCATTCAACTATCTTACTTCTAGATCAAGTAATGCATTAAACCCAAATATGTCATTTCAAATTCATTCTTCATGCAATTTTTGATGTAAAAAAGCATTATATTAAAAAATTAACAGAATACATTTTTACAAACAAAAAAAAGAGGGAGATAAACACGCCATGTGGCTAATGGCATCAACTGAAAAACCATCCCCATAAAAACAGAGTAGGAACTCAAGCAAACAATTTTACAACTAATTAGCACTGCCTTATAGAATTTATGGTCAACAAAACTAACTGATTACACAATGATGAGGGTCCGTTATATGGGTTTATCCACCCCTAGGATTGATTTCCACCCAATAGTATCATCAAGAGACTTTAGAACTGAGTCCCTCCCCCATCCAGAATTGCTAGAAACATCCTCCCAGTTATAAAACAATAGCTTTTGGTTGGCAATAATCATCAAAGATCCTAAATTTTCCTAAGCATTAAGTCAAGGAGTCTAGGGGGAGAAAGGAATAGTCAATAATCCATGACCATCTTCGTAAGGACCTTGATCTAGGATATGAGTGTAGTTCAGGAGCAAGCAACACTGATGTCTAGATTTGGACCAGCTTTGAGGAGTATCTTGCTCAAGAGGAACCTGATTGACTATGCACGATGCATTCTCCCAATGATCAATAAACTCCTGAAGATGAGTGAGCTCCATGGCCACGTTATTGGATTGAACTATAATCTCAAAATATACTAAAGATATAATATTAGACTTCTCAAAAGCAGAGTTGTGCAAAGAGGAAGAACACTTACCAAAGATGTAATCATTTCTAGATATCCATATACTGAACATGGTCACCATACAAAACAAGTGCCAAACTTCAAATAAAATAGCCAACAAGGGTAGGGGGTCTTCCAAAATGATATGCTTCCACTCAAATGTGGTGAAGGAATAGGGTGTAAAAAGGGAAAAAATCCACTTCCAAAGGAAATGAGCACAAGCACAAACCCAAAAAATATGGACAAAGTCTTTATATTGAAGATAAAAATGGCAATAAGTGTTAGGTATGCCTAAATGTTAGAGACGCTCCCCAACAGGAATCCCTTGGTGCAAAAGACTCCAAAAAAAATAGGAAATTTTGGGCTCCATAAAAGGAGCCCAAGCAATCTAGAACTTGCGCATCCAAATAGGTCGAGGGGAGGAGACTTACCATCATTGATTGAGCCTATCAATCATGGGAAGGAAAGGAGATAGTCATCCATACCCCAATAGCCTTATAGTTTTGTATTGGAGTTTCTAGATACCACTTCCAGTACTTCTACTAAGGTTATTACGAAAGCATAAGAATCTTATGTAACATGGAGTTCGGGAGAGCAGCCTTGACAACCTCAAAAGTATCCCTATCAAAGTGACTAATCCCAAATTTATCTCTAAATTCATCCCAAGGAATCCAATACCTAGTAGGACAAGAAAAGAAACTAGTGATGCATCACACACATTTGTGAAAGAATCTAAGTGCATGAACCTAAGGAACCTACGCAAGTTAGGAATCCTAGTAGGTGATAATAGGTGACCACCAAAAATTCATCTGGTTGATGGAAAGGCCATGCAAAAAGCTCTATCCATTCCATATAAGCCAAGTCTTAACACTCTACCAAGATTTCCAAATACTCCTAATGATGAAGGATCCTGACACTTTGATAGACACAGGGGCAACAAGGAGGGAAGGGAACCCCATTACCCTCCAACTATTACTACCAAAAGGAAAACCTTCACTGATATAGTATCAAATGAGAATATTTTAGGACTCAGTATCTATTAGGGCTTTGATGACCCACTTAACATAGAGGACCCAACCTTGATGTTGGGTATTGAGAATGCCAAGCCCACCATGGCTTCTAGGAAGACAATAATACTCCCAAGCAACATAGTGGAATCTCAAACTATTATTGGAAGAGGACCATAAAAAGTCTCGCTGAAGCTTATCAAGATTATTATAGTAGTTTTTGTATGGGATCCATTAGGAAGAATTATAAACATGGGTGGACGTAAGGACTTTGGTGCAATTTTAAAATTTACCAGCAAGGGAAAGCTTATTGGTGGACTAGTAGGTAAGTTTTTGTTCCACACTGTCAATAACATACTTCCACAGCTCTGTCAATGAAATTTTAAAGGCAAAATGAATTCCTAAAAAATGAAATACTTCCTCCTCTTGGATGATATTCCACTGATATTTACTAAGAAAGTGGGACATCGGGTCAAGATACTACCTATAACACTTAGTCTTTCTCTATTGAATGGAGGATCCAGAAGCTAGACAAAAAGTGTCCAGGAAGGCAAGAACCTGATGAATGACACCTTCCTCAATAAGAGTGAGAAAAGATTCATTAGCAAAATGACCATTGATCAAATGAGTCTCACCTCTGGAGAGCGAAATTCCTCAAATAGACCCCTAAGCAACATGGTGAACTAGTAAATAGCCAAACCCTTCAGCAATGAGGAAATAAAGGGATGACACCAATGTACAACCTTGTATAATGGATTGAAAGAGCCTAATGGTTGAGGACTTATGTTTTGTAATGGATAAAACAATTGAAATCTTAGCAAACAACAATTCCATAGAACTAATGATACATGGCCCAAAACCAAGAGCTTTAAGCATGGCAAGAATGAATGCCCAGTTGATCCTATCATAGGATTTCTCAAAGTCAAATTTGATGAACAGAGATTGTTGGTTGAAATTTTGAGCCCATTCCATGACTTCCCAAACAATAATAATATTGTCAAGGATGAACCTGCCTCGAATGAAGCTAATTTGCTCTAGGCACATGAAATAGGAAGGATATGGCAAATACATAAAGCTAGGGCTTTGGTAATGATCTTATAGAAAATATTAAGAAGAGTAATAGGCCTCCAATTGGTGATGATTTTAGGATCACCAGCCTTGGAGATAAATTTAATAATACCTTGATTAATACTAGGGCCCAAATAACCCTTAAACAAGACCTCCTAATAAACTTTGAGAATATTAGGCCCAACCGTGTCCCAAAGGGACTTGTAAAACTCATAGGGAAAACCATCAAGACCAAGGGACTTATCATTGGACATATAAGAAAGAGCTTCCTCTAGTTCCTTTAAAGAGAAGGTATTTTCATAGGTAGCTCTTTAATACTCAGAAAGCCAATCTGGGACAATAGAAAGGTAGGATTTAAGAGCCTGATCACATTACGATAAATGGGCCTGAGCCGCAAACATAGTTTGCTAGTTTTCTTCAAAAGTAGAGAGAATACTAGGAATATTATAAACATGCTCTCCATTAATATTAAGGGCTTTAATACCCAAAAATTGATTACAAGGATGTAAGAGATGAAAGAAGTCCTTGGACATTCTATGTCCAAATTTGAGCCAGTGCAACCTCTCCTTGATTTGTGCCCCTTTGGTATCATAGTGCTCTACCATCAGAAGTTGGTATTTAACCATAGAAAGGTACCTTTGAAGATCCTTATTGAAAAGATTGGACTGAAGCTGAGTTGAGGCCACAAACAATTCCCACTTAAGAGAAATGTTGGAGCAATGATGAAACTTAGCAATCTTACACCCAAGTGAGCATAGGAATTTGGTGGTGTGTTAGGTAGTAGTATTCCATCAATCAATCCAACCTGAGGCCCCTTTTGGTCTAGGGACTAGGTTCTAAATTTTGATAACATAGGCCCTTAACATGGGATGGTGTAGAATAGAGGCTTTAACGTAAAATTGTGATCGAGAAAGAGGAGTGAGGACATAATAAACCATAATGGAAAAGGAAATGGGAGAATGGTTAGAAAAGTGAAGCTTGGGGTGGATAGAGACAAAGGTAGAATAATATGAGGGTCATTCAAAGGAGAACATATCAGAATCTAAGAGCATAGCTCTATCCAATATTTTTAGAACATAACTCTCACCATGTTGGTTGTTAGACCACATGAGCTAGGCGCTAGCAGGGAATGATGAGGATAAAAAGTAGCTATTGGGATTAGAGAGACCCAAATTTTCTTTCATGACAAACCATACTTCTTTTTCCCTTACAACCCACCTCATGGGAAGAACAACCACCTTATCATGTAGGAATTTGATCATATTGAAGTCTCCATAGAGCAACTAGATAGGAGAAGGGAGAGAAAGCACCAAAGTGCACAACATTCATTGGTATCGTTAGGTGCATAGATGTTGAGCACACCAAGAAGATGGCCATAAATATCCATAACAACCTAGACAACATGATTAGAAGGGTCACAATCCCAAGAGAACAATCTATAATTATAAGGTTTCAAAAGGTAGATGATTTCCCCTCCTTTACCTATGTCATGCATAGTATGAAAGGTGTGGCCTTGAGTCTAGATAAAGGGGCAAGTACTAGACAAAATAAAGTTATTGACTTTGAATTCTTGAAGGTAAAGAATATCAATACTACCAAATTTGGTCTTGAATTCATCCAAACCCTGATGCACTATGTACTTGCACATTGGATCTATCAAACCCTTGAAATTCCAAGATATGCACTTCATGAGACATGATCGAGGAGCATATTTCCTTTGATGACCTCAAAGTCCTCAAAATATACCAAAGATTCAAAGGTGTTTGTGAGAAACCTATTATGGTTTTCATGAAAAAAATTATCTATCATTGCTTCTCCAAAGGGATGCCTAAGGCCTCCCTAAGTGGACTATGATAGTGACAAGGGTTTCATGAGGGAAATTCACTAGGCATATTAGGTGGAGATACAGGACATCCACTTGAGGGGATGGACTCTGGCATAGCTGATGGCTTAGCTAACTGGGAGGCTTGAAGAGTTGGATAAACATTTTTATTATTACCACTAGAGGTACCTACAGGAAGAGAAATAGAAGTTCCTTCTATAGAGGTTTCATGAGATCTCCCTGACTGAGATATCAGTTGAGGTTCCTTTTTACTAGCTCCCATAGAAGGTTGCAGTTAGTTTTATTTACCATTCTTCCTAATGATGGATGTCCATTCCTACACTCCATTAGCAAGAGGGGCAGATTTAAGTGTATTTGAAGGTACTGACATCTCTACTGGAGCTCAATTTTTGAATTGACCCTCCATAATATGGTAATATTTCATCTTGTGAGCTAAATATTGATATTGACAAAAGGTGTTGGGAATATTGATATAAACCACTCATTTTTGGAAATGGGTCTCACCAACCTAAATATCAATAGAATCCTTAAGGTCCTTTGAGAGATCAATCTCAACGCAGATGTGTTTGTATGGCTGCACACCATAGAATTTTTGTGGCTCCATGGACACACAATAGATGCTATAAGTTATGGCAAGAATGGCCAAAGGGGTAAAGGGAGACTTGGGAATTCCACCCAAACTGGTACATGCATGGAAACATCAACAAAACTATAAAATTATGGTACCAGGGCTAAATAATTTAAAAGGTTATTTCTAACATACCAAGGATCTTTGCTCATAATTGCAACCACATACTAAGGATCGATAAACTAAAAATGAAAAACCTTTAGTAAGATTTTTAATATGGTCAACTTTTATGCCATATGGATGCCATACTTATTGAATCCATTAATGGATTGACATATCACTAGGAATCCTCCCCATAAAGTACCTAACAAGGGTGTGACTCTCAATCCAATTGTAGGCTTTATCAAAATCCCACATGGGTAGGACTATGTCTAGCATAGAGGAACTAACTTCAATATAAACTTCCTAGGTTGTTTTACTAGTTCCATGGCTCTTCGTAGTTGCAACTTCACTAACTAGTGAAATGGAAGCCTGAGAGGCATCCATAAAAATGGAAGGAGCCCCCCACCTGAGGTGGAGTAGTTACACAAAATGGAATAGTGTTTGTATATCCTGTAAGGGAACTAGTGATATGGTGGCCTATGAAAGAGAAAACAGGTAACAACAACATGTGAGCGAAAAACCCTCTTTCATGGTATTTTTGAATTCCTCTATTAACACTTTGCTAGTGCTAGTGTAAATAAGATCATCAACATACATGAAGATACTAAGTAAATCATTAGTACATTTGGATTTGAC
Source organism: Wollemia nobilis (assembly GCA_028583015.1). Taxonomy (NCBI): domain Eukaryota; kingdom Viridiplantae; phylum Streptophyta; class Pinopsida; order Araucariales; family Araucariaceae; genus Wollemia; species Wollemia nobilis. Next base: position 2,471,216 of record JAQPPZ010016967.1, on the reverse strand, counting down.
ATGGAGTGTGGATTCACTTTCACTCTTGCTAAATCTATTTTTTTGAAAATACCCATCTACTCTACTATACCAAGCTCTTGGTGCTTACTTAAGCCTGTAAATAGTTTTCTTCTCATAGTTTTAGAAGTATCACTTTGTATTACAAAGAATGAAGTGTTACAATCAAGAATGGAGCTTAGAGTCCATTATATAGGAAGATAGTTTCCTTGGCCCTTACTCTACCTAGAACTTATGTACATGTGGACTACATGCACATTTACAACTTGCACATTGACACTTGTGAATTTATTACTTCTTTCCCAAGTAACCACTTAACATAAGATATAATAATATAACATATATCAAATAATGTAATATACTCTAACACCCCCATGTATTACATTATTTGGTATGAAATTCCTTTGAATTGCACAACTAATCTCTGAAAGTCTGAAACTTGTTTCTTCCAAGAGCTTTTGTAAAGATATTTGCTAGTTGTTCTTCTATAGGAATGTATTTCAAGATGATATGATGATTTTGGAAGTGTTCTCTGATGAGATGGCATTGAGCTTCAATATGCTTAGTTCGTTCATGTACAATTGGATTTTTAACCAAATTGAGTACTCCTTGATTATCACAATGAATCAAGGTTGGAGTTCGTTTAATGCCCATGTCAGATAGTATATATTGTAGCCATAATGCTTCACATGTTGTATCTCTTACTGCATGATATTTTGCTTTAGTAGATGATTGTGCCACTATATGTTGTTTCTTACTATACCAAGATATAGGTCCTAAACCAAGATAAAATACATACCCTAAAGTAGACTTTTTGTCATCAATAGAACCGACATAGTCTGAATCTAAGTAACCCTATAGAAAAAAATCCTTAACATTCTTCATATAGGTTAGGCCATAATCAATAGTCTTCTTAATGTATTGCAATATTCTCTTTGTAGCTTTCCAATGACTTTCCCTTGGTTCTTGCATGAATCGGGAAAGATAATTTACAACAAAGACTAAGTCAGGTTGGCTATTTGTTAAGTATAGAAGACTTCCAATTAATTGGTGATACATGGTTGCTGAAACCAAAGGTGTTTCATCATTCTTGGATAATTGAATCCCCTATTCCATAGGAGTATCTTTTGTCTTACAATTCTTCATTTTGTATCTATCGAGTAAAGCTTCAGCATATTTTGATTGAGTAATTGTAATGTTATCTTTATTTTGATGAATTTCTAGGCCAAGGTAATAATTCATCAATCCTAAATCTATCATCTCAAATGCCTTTTCAAGATCTCTTTTAATATCACTTATTAGTTTTTCTGAGCTTCCAGTGATCACTATATCATCAACATATACTATTAGAATTAGTACATCATTTCCAATTCTTTTTGTATATAGACTAGGATCAAAAGTACTTCGTTTGAAGTTATGTTGTAATAAGTGATTATTGATTTTTATATTCCATGCTCTAGGTGCTTGCTTCAGACCATATAAATATTTGTTTAATTTGCATACCTTATTTTCTTGTCCTTTAGCAACAAATCCTTCTAGTTGTGACATGTAAACTTCTTCTTCTAAGTCACCATTAAGAAAGGCACTTTTAACATCCATTTGATGAAGTTTCCAACCATGATGTGTTGCTAGAGCGCAAACTATTTTGATAGTAGTCATTCTAGCTGTTGGTGCAAAGTTTTCTTCATAATAAATTCCCTTAGTCTGAGTATATCCTTTGGCTACTAATCGAGCTTTGTATTTGTCAAGAGTTCCATCTACTTTATACTTGATTTTGTAAATCCATTTGCAACCCACTATTTTCTTACCTGGAGGTAACTCTACTAGATCCCATGTTTTATTCTTTTGTAGTGATGCATATTCAGATTCCATAGCTACCTTCCAATGTGATTGCCTTAGGGCTTGAGGTGTTGATGTTGGTTCTTCTGATGTACTCAGTAATCCTCTGTTCATTCTAGTTTGGCTGAGTTTGAGGTCTAGTGGTAGTAAGATCTGGCATTTGTTCTAAGTTTACTCCTCTGAGTGTATCTCTATACCATATAGGATCCCTCTTTTGGGAAATTATGGATGGTTCTATATGTTCACTTTCATCACGTGATTCTGATTGTGTTTCTATTTTGTCTGATTCTTCTTCTGGAAAAGTTAATATGACCTCTGTATCTTCACTTTGTTTTTCATCATCGACCTTGTATTTTTCATCAAAAATCACATCTCTACTTATATATACCTTCTTTGTACTTGGATCTAGTATTTTGTACCCTATGGATTCATCATCATACCCAACAAATATTCCTGCCATAGTTTTATCATCTAATTTAGTCCTTTTTTGTTTTGGAATATGCATATAAGCTTTGCAACCAAAAATTCTTAATTTTTCTATATTTGGTTTTTGTCCTGACCATGCTTCTTCTGGTGTAACATGTCTGAGTATTCTTGTAGGTAGTCTATTCTGCAAATATACTATTATTTTAACTACTTCTACCCAATATTGATGGTTGAGAAGAGATTCTTTTAACATACACCTGACCATTTCCATTATAGATCTATTTCTTCTTTTTGCAATTCCATTTTGTTGTGGTGAATATGCTGTAGTAAGTTATCTTTTAATTCCATTTTCTCTCAGAAAGGAATCAAATTATTTTGAGATAAATTCACCTCCTCTATCAGACCGAAGAGATTTGATAGTGTTTCTTGATTCTTTCTCTACTTGTAGTTTGAATTGTTTAAAATAATTGAATGCTTCTGATTTATACTTCATGAAGAATACCCACATTTTTTTGGTGTGATCATCAATAAATAATTGAAAGTACTTATGTCCTCCAATGCTAGTGATATTCATTGGACCACATAGATCTATATATATTAGTTCTAATGGTTGTTGAGTCCTATGTTGATGAAGTTCAAAGGGAATTCTGTGTTGTTTTCCAGCTAAGCATTCTGGACAAATAGTGGATTCTAGAGATAGATTTGGTATTCCTTCAACCATTTGATATTTGAACATTTCATTTAAAGAAGATACATTGGTATGTCCTAGATGTTTGTGCCATAGATCTGAAGTCTTGATTGAAAAATTTGAATGTGTAGTAATATCTAAAGCAAATAGACCATTTATATAGGTACCTGATGCTACCTTTTTCCCATGTTTAAGAATATGATATTGTTTTCTTCCATTGGAAACCTTAAACTCAATAGTCATATTTTGATCCATAAGTTGAGAAACTGAGAGGAGATTATTAGTCAATCCCGGGACATATAAAAAATTTTTAATTATCCCTTTTCCATTTATTAGATCAACTAGAATATTTCCTATCCCCTCTACTTCATAAGTCTTACTATCTGCTATAGTAACTGGTTTCTCATTTTTCTTTTGTAGTGAATCAAATAGATGTCTACTTCCAGTCATGTGTTTGCTTGCTCCTGAATCTATGTACCAATGTTCCATGGTGATCTAGTATGATCAATCTTGCTCAAATTTCTTGGATTTAGTAGAATCCCATTTGACTCCTTAATGTTCAACCTTTTGAGTTGATTTTGTAATATTTTATAAATCATAACTTCTATTTCACCTTATCTCTCCTAATGAACTATGCACTTAATTTTGAAGTTCTCTATAGTTGGATTTCTTTTGTCTCTTTAGTATGAGTATGAGATAAGTTTAAGTATATAATTCCAACTTCTTTAAGTAAATGATGAACTTCTTTTTATAGCCCTTGATATTCAATAGTTTAATGTTTCTAAATTTCAATAATCTATTTTTGGTGTAGTATACCTTATAACTCCCTAATTTGGAATATTAGAAAATAATAATATTTGCAATAATAGAATTTAATTTTCCAAGTAGAAACCCTTATAACTCCTATGGTTTTTTAATTGCAAATATTAAACTATTAAGTATATAAATCTCCTTTAATTTTGCTTTCAAATGTATGGTTGATTTTGCTATTATTTCCAAGGTAAATAATAGAATAGTTTCAACCTTATATTATACTCCTTATACCTCCTTAATGAAAGCAATTTGATTACGGTATTCTCCTATTAACTATGTATGGACACTCTCTTCTATTCCTTTTTAACTATGTATGGACACTCCCTTCTACTCGCTATGAATACGCTATTCTCCTCCTTGAGTTTAGGTGCTTTAAATAGCACATATGTCTCTTGATGTTGGACAAGTGTCGCTTGGGAGTTACATTAGGTTTCTTCAATGCTTAATCCTCCTTGTAATACGTTGATGCTCTTGATACTTGGTGTATTTGTTTCTATGTGAGGATGGTAGATAGACGTTATAGTCTCTTAAAATATTGGTCAATGAGTCTTCAACACTCTCGATTGGTTGAAATGATTATTACACCTTTCACTCCTTTGAAATATACCTTTAACGCTTCCAAGATGAGTGTTATGACTATTTGGATGCTCTCCCCCTACACAGGCATTATGTAACACTCTATTTTGATCCACCAAGTGGCACTTGCATGTGAGGACATCTTCAACATCTCCTTTCCTTTAGTATTTCTTCTCCAGTGGGTGCAAGTTGTGCAATCTTGGCTTCAATGCTTTTCTCCTTCTTGCTAGTGAGTGCAAGCTTGTGCATTTTCTAGTAAATAATGATTGTATTCTCCTCAAGGTTAGCTCCAGCTATGGTATTTCTAGGATGCTCCAACACTGCCCTCTTGGTAGATGATATGGCTTCAATCGATGGTTGCTTTGATCACTTCTTTCCTAGTTGGTGATTCATCTCCAATCGATGATAGCTTTCGATAGCTTTTAGTAGTTTGTCCATGTGATCAATTGGGTAATGTATTCCTTATCCACCTCTTGATTTTATGTAATTTATGCTTGGTTAACCTTAGAGCTATCTACCTTACACTGAGTGTTATGCCTCCCTTTATGTGTTGCAGGCTCTTATTACATAGGCATTGATCTAGTGCTTCTATACACCTTCGAACACCAACTTATGAGCCTTTGATGGCTTGATTTCTCTACCTTGATATCTTCCCCCCTTGACGTCGATGTTGTGGCTGCTTGATGGCTATGTAATGTTGGTCGATGTAATACCTTTGAATGGCAATAACTTTTATCCTTCTATTGTTGTTTAAAGGATAAGAATGGTGCTCCTTTCTCACTGTAAATATTAGCTATAATAGTTAAGATAATGTACCTTAACTTGCACCAAGTTTTGGACTAAAAGTCTCTTTTTTAAGCTCTCTAAATTCTCTAATAAGGTAACTTCTTGAGAGTAAATTATGTTGCCTTCCTTACTAGACAACACTAACCTCTAATTTTTGTACTTGGATAACTTAGTAAGAATGAATCCAAGTTCTCAATCATGCAACTAATGTGCAATTCAAGAGGTTTAATTTTGCACTAATAATATCTTCAAGCTTGATGCTCTTAAGAATAATAGTGATCTCACCTTATTGCTCCTATAAATGGATTCACTCCTTGCAACTTTTAATTTTAATATGGTGCTTAATGAATCTCTAATAAACCATAATTTTAGAGTTCAACTAATGAACCTTTTGCACCCAAGTTGCTTACCTTTTAGAATGTCTGAATATGGTGGTAGTCTTGGTGATTTGATTCACTAAGTTGCTGCCCTTGACTGGATGAACTTGTAGCTCTACTTGGCTATCTGAAATAATTCTCTATATCTCCTTCTTTTGGGCTTGTTTTTGGATGGTGATAATTATCCCAAATTTTTCTCTATCAAGAACTCCTCCTTCAGTCTGCAATGGAGTTCCACTCTTCTCTCAGACTCTTTTCTTCAGGTCCCTTTGTAGCTCTGATACCAATGATAGTTTTAGAACTATTATGACTGAAGAAAAGAAGTATCACTTTGTATTACAAAGAATGAAGTGTTACAATCAAGAATGGAGCTTAGAGTCCATTATATAGGAAGATAGTTTCCTTGGCCCTTACTCTACCTAGAACTTATGTACATGTGGACTACATGCACATTTACAACTTGCACATTGACACTTGTGCATTTATTACTTCTTCCCCAAGTAACCACTTAACATAAGATATAATAATCTAACATGTATCAAATAATGTAATATACTCTAACATCTTCAATTTGTAAACCTTTTGTTCTTGTCCTATAACTTTATAACCTAGTGGTTGTTCTACAAATACTTTTTCATCCAAGAAACCATTCAAAAAAGTTGATTTAACATCAAATTGATATATTAACCACTTAAATTGTGTTGCAAATGCCAAAATATTTCTTATGGTATCCAATATTGCAACAAGAGCATAGGTTTCATTGTAATATATACCTGATTGTTGTGAGAAGCCTTTAGCTACTAATATTATTTTACAACTTTCAATGGATCCATCAACTTTATATTTTGTTTTGTAGACCCACTTTAGTCCAATGACATCCTTTTCTAGTGGAGAATCTACTAACTCTAATATTTCATTCCTTTCTATGGCAATAATCTCCTCATTTATGGATTTATAGTAGATATCATGTTCCATTGCATCTTCAAAATATATTGGTTCTACATGAATATGAGATAATAAAGCAAATTTCACAATTGAATTAAGACTAGTAATTCATAGATTTCTTTGAGATTTTTTACCTTCCTTTAAGGACTCAAACTTAATGATGAAACCATAAGTCCTTCCATTTTAGCCAACCATAATCAAGGGTTGACACCTTCAAAGGTGGAAATATTGATGTGAGGAACCTTGATATCATGAGGCCTGTTGAGAAGTAACACACCCCACTAAAAATAAAACTTTGAGCTTTTGATAATTGATTTAATTTTCGAGGGGGCCCTCCTGAAGTCTGCAATCATTAAGCTTTTGCTAATTTTATCTCTCGCTTATTATTAAATAAAATTGATTGTCAAGTTTTGGCAGATCATCTTTTGTTTGCAAGCCTTTAAATGTGCCCCCCAAAAAAAGCTTTGATGAATTTCTTAATGAAATATTTTTGGTCTTAATTCCAATTTTTCTTTGACATCATCATTTGTCAAAATTGCTTGCATGGAACATTGATCTTAATTAATTTTTTTTGAATATTTGCATAACAATGATATTATTTCAGATTAAGTGTTTCAAAAAATTTAAGGTCTGAAATATTAAAATTAATTTTTAGGGTTCTTTAAAAATTTATCTTGTCGACAAATTTACTTCAGTAAAAAATGAAGTTTCGAGAGAACTTCTTAAGCTCCTTTGTAAATGGAGCGCAAACAAGAATGTGCTAAAAAATGAGAGAAAACAAGAAAGCACTGAAAAATGAAGTTTTGAGAGAAATTTTTAAGCTCCTTTGTAAATGGAGCGCAAACAATAATGCACTGAAAAATGAGTGAAAACAAGAAATCACTAAAAAATGAAGTTTTGGGAGAAATACTTAAGCTTCTTTGTAAATGGAGCGAAAAAAAATAATGCCCTCAAAAATGAGAGAAAAAAAGAAAGCATTGAAAAATGAAGTTTTGGGAGAAATTCTTAAGCTTCTTTGTAAATGGAGTGCAAACAAGGATGCGATAAAAAATGAGTGAAAACAAGAATGCGTGGATTTGAGATTTCATTGTATTTGATAAATAGCACACATTTGTGTTTTTTTCTCCATTTGAGAGTGTGGATTTGAGATTTCATTTCGGATTTTTTTTGCATGAGCGCATATTTGATGAAAGGAAAGGCATTGGAATTGAATATTAAATATAATATTTTTCCCTAATATTAAAATCTCAAACCTTAGGGATATTTTAAAATTGAAATAATTAATTAATTCAAATTAATTAATAATTGAAAAATCAAAGGTTTAAACTATAGAATAATTAATTAATTTAATAATTGAAAAATCAAAGGTCTACACCTTAAGAAAATTAATTAATTCAAATTAATTATAATGTTCTAACCTTTGCTTTTTTTCAAATTTTGTAAAAAAATTACTGGTAGTCACAGTAATTGCGGATGTGACACCAAGCATTGAATTTCAAAGAGAACCAAGCAAGAGCATGACTTTGCAGGATGGAAGACACGTAAAATTATTGATCAACCCAACTTGTAGAGTGCTAAGATTTAATAAAACATGGTATTTCTAAGATCCCTAAGCATTGTGCAAGTTGAAAGCCAATAAAATGTGGTCATTACTGAACTAGTTGTAGACGAATATTTTATGAGGCATGACCAAAGTAGTGCGCTCTAAATAAACGCATCTGCACCTGGCTAGAAAGCAAAGAAAAATATTTGCACACGATCATCCTTTTAACAAAGATAAGATCAAATTGTATCTTCATCATTTATGGCAAGATACTCAGATGGATATTTAGGAGCAGTGGGATTTATATATTATGGTTCAATTCCATGGGAGCAAGATATTTTTTAAAATATCATGGCATATCCCGAGTCTATATATACTCCCATTGAATGTAATCAAAATATTTCTGAAAAACTACTTTTTTGGAAAACCTCTATGTTGTCCACATAGGATCTTTTATGGTGTTGTTACTTTGAAGTGACATAGACAGGTACTGAATCCACTTATCAAGTTTAAACAGTGCTCATTTCCTTATTATTGCTCTCATCAAAATATATGTGATAACAATTGTTATGAGTTTGATTTATTTCAACATGTTGTTGATGTTATGTGGAGAGCTTCATTGAGGTTTACTTATTCTAAAATTTAGTTCTTTTCCTGCTGGATCTAGTATTTCTACGTGTGCTATGCTACTGTAAAATTCATCCCAGTAAGACTGAATATTTTGAATAATTAAAACTATCCTAAGGGAGTTTTAAAATCCATAGTTTAAGGATTTGGAATTGATAGCTATGGTCTGTGTGCATGAGCATTTGCTATCCACAGATATATCTTGTTAGTTACAAGGAAAATTATGATTTAAATAGATTGGTCTATTCTATAAACTTGTTTCACCCCTTGCTAGATAATAAATTGATCTTAGAAAGTTGGACAATTTATTATTCTATTGGTTACGATTGGAAAACATAACATTATGCCAAGTTGAAAGAATAATTAACAATTAAAATTATAGGATTTCATCCTTCTTTTCTGCCTTACCTTACCCTCTCTATTTTTACTTTAAAGATGATCCATTTTTATGTTCTTTAAAAAAATTTATTCATTTAATCTGCTAAAATTTGAATAGCTATATCAATTCATAAATACAAATCTGATTGATGAACCAAACAACGGATGAAAGTTGAACCCCCTTGTAGGTACACAAACAACCCACTGAAAACTATTCTAGAAGTGGAAAAAAGCAAAAAGGTAAGACCCAACTCTGTAACTCACACCTTGGATATCTAGAAAGATCCTAAAGTGAGAGGGAATTTATTCCCATTAAATGTTACTTGTGTTTTATGTTTGCTCTTCACAGGGTGTGCATGAAAGCCGAGCCAACAAGGCCATTCTAAAAAAATTGGAAGCACTACTTGCTGATGAGTCTAGATCATAGGCAAAGCCTAGGTCATAAGATCCAAAATCTAGAGAATTATGACTAGGTGGTTTTCGTGGAAGAAAATTAGTTATTGGTTCTTGATGGATGATTAAAGGTTGGATCTCAATATTTTATTGTGAGCCTTGGACAAGAGGAGGCACAGTAGTGGATGGAACTACGATTCTTTAGATTTTTTAAGATGTTGACCATGGAAGCAACCATTTGTTGTTGTCATAAAATATATTGGTGCAAATTAGGGTCAATATTACTAGGAAGAGGAATATGACTTGGAGAGGCAGGATCAGTGGGAGGAGGAGAATAAGAACTAGATTTGTTGGGTGGGGGAGAAACAATGGTGTTTAAGAAATAAATAAGATACTATTGATTTTAAAGGGAGTATTGTGATGCTTACCAATATTTCTAGGTTGGTGTTTCTTTTTGCTCATACAAACATCTTCTTAATCAATAGTATGTTGTAATTAACTGTTTACTTGCACCCAACCAATATTATTAGCAAGTTCATTCATGCACTCACAACTTGAAGAAATGAACACCAAAAATTATGTTTCTTACAAGGATCTGATGACACAGGTTACTCTCGTCTTTCTCCTCTTTTTATTTATTTAATTTTTCAACTGGTTATATGGGATTTAAATGGGCCCCACACGTGTTACATCATCACCACATAGTGGTATGACAATAAAGCTTGGATATTATCCATGTATCACTTGGCAAGATTTGAATCTTGGTATCCTATTTAAATATGAAGGAATCTAACCAGTTGAGCTAATGCCACTTGATATTTATTTATTTTTTTACACACATATTGTATATATATATATAATTTATTTTTTTATTAGTATTTTTTAATTAAAATTTATTTTTTTCCCTTTCCTTCTTTCTATTTGTAGACACAAAAATTGACCCATCCAAGCAGATAATTTTCTTGAGTCCTTCAGAGAGACCCCTTAGACTTGCCTAGGGCAAGGGCTAGGTCTCTCTTCCCTTATTTTTGCCTTTTTCTCTCTTTATGCAAAATCGTGGTCGCCCTTGATGGGGTGTGATTTCACATAATGTGAAATCACGGTTGGCTCTTATTTATTTTACACACGTATATGCATATATATATATATATAATTTATTTATTTTTATTAGTATTTTTATAATTAATTTTTTTTTCCCTTTCCTTCTTTCTATTTGTGGACACGAAAAATTGACCCAACCAAGTAGGTAATTTTTCTTGAGTCCTTTAGAGAGACCCCTTAGACTTGCCTAGGGCAAGGGCTAGGTCTCTCTTCCCTTATTTTTGCCTTTTTCTCTCTTTATGCAAAATCGTGTTTGCCCTTGACGAGGTATGATTTTGCATAATGTAAAATTGTGGTTGGCCTTTATGGGGCATGATTTCGTATTTTAGGTTTTTCTCGCAAGGAAACCCTAATTCACAAAGTTGGCATGTTTGGCATCAAATCTCCTTGGTTTTTCCCACCCATTTGTCTTTCAAATCCCCTATATAAGGAGGGTTTGAAATATTCTTTCCAACAAGTAAATTTGGAATACCAATATCATGCAAGCTCTTTTCTTCAAGTAATTTCTAAAGTTCTCTCTAAGTGATTTACATTCTTCTTATCATTCTACAAGTAAGCTAACTCACAATTGTGGAGCGCGATTTGTTTTCTACTGCATTGGATTATATGTTGATATCATTCACTTTGGTGTATTTGTATTGGATCCCTAAGGAGAGATCGGCTATTCAGGAGGTCTTAACCCTTCTATTTGCTTTTGTGCTATCTACCAAGTTTTTTCATATTTTTTCATGCATGCATTGATTTTTTGTATGATGTAATTGAGTTCTCGTATCATTACTTTATTTTTTACAAAGCTTCTACAAAATTGCACTCGTTCTCTATGGGGAATGATTTCATCAGTATACGAAATCACAATCGCCTGTTACAAGGTGTGATTTCATCTAGACCGCATCTGGAGGTAAGTTGTTGTCTCCAGACCTTAGATCTACATTCTAGGCTGCATATAGGACATATTTTTGTACTCTGTGTTGAGATTTACCATTCTGTTTTTCTATATTATATTATGCTTGTTCATCTTCCAAAGGTCAACTTTCGCTTCTATTTCAAGGTCAGCTAAAAGGACCTAGGGGGCTTGACTGATGCGCCTCTAAGTATTATCATAAAATAGCCTAAGTAGAACCCCTAACTCTAATCACATTTTTCAAGTTTTTCTCCAAGTTATCTTGTAGGAACAAGAATTGTTGAATATCACTAGACAAAATGATAAAAGAAAGAGTCAACCGCCGGATAAGATAAGTGCCCTAATTTAGCCTCCAGGTTGTTTGTTGGGTATCTTCTATTTTTATTAAGACCCTAGATCTGATTTTAAAAGGATATATTTAATTTATTTCCCAAGACATTAAAAGGAAAACAACATATAGTGTGCACTTAAGGTTTAATATTGTTTGTGCATCTCCTCTTGAGCCCTTGATTAAAGGTTTTCTATCTTAAAACCATAGGGTTAGAAAGAATTAAAAGAAGAATCATTATAGGGTTAGCTCTTGTTTTGTTTATCTTTCATAGCATAAATATAGAAAGGCCAAACATAGGTGATTGTCTTGAATCGAATACATCAAACATTCCTGAAAACTAGAGGACTTGGAGTGAGTTCTTAAACCATTCCTAGTGAACCATTCCCCATATTTTATACTAAGTGTAGAGAACAACGCACCTCCATGGTTTACCTCAAGGATTTATTGTGGATCCAACCTTGAGAATCGTACACGGTAGGGTAGTTTTTCCCCTCTACATATTTGGTGAACCTGACATGAACACCTCCTTTTATTTGAAAACCTTAAATAAGATCATTAATTTAATTGTTTGGTTGTATATCATTAATACCATATTTTAGAATATTTATTTGTGTACGTGTTGTTATTATTCTCTTATTTCCTTTCACTTCTTCTAATGACTCCCTTCCTTATTATTTAATGAAAGTACCTCGAATATGATTATGTTCCCTTGAAAGATGATTAGATTGATAGAGAGGATCCTAACATAGATCCAAAAGAACAAGATAATGTTGAAGTTGAGATGAGTTTTGATACTTATGAAGGACCTAATGGTGGTTTTGTCTTTTCATTATTTGAACATATTTAGGGTTTCATGAAAGTTGATAAAGACAAGATATTGGAGGGTATGGAACAGGAGGCTCATATTGAAAGAGGTGAGACTCCCCTAGTTCCTCTTCTAGTAAGCTCTCCTATACTTGGTCAAAATAACCCCTTTTCCAAATAATTGCATATTTATAATTTGAGAAACCAAGAAATTGATGCCACTAATATAACCACCAACAATAGTAGAAATCTGCAAGTTCCTCCAATTAGTAGTGTCACTCAAAATTGTTTTCAATTTCCTCCTCAATCTTCTAATCTCAACACTTGTGCTTCTATCCCACCAAATATTTGCTATCCCTTTTCACAAGTTAACGCATATAATAATAGTATCCATGCATCTAACCTAAGAAAAACACTCGCTCCCCAACACACCTATATCCCTCCTTTAGGAAATTTGGGGACGTTAAAAATAGTAATTCAAAAGTACAAAATTTAACAAATGTGGTAAAATAGTTGGTTTCAAAAGTTGAGATGATTCAGCCTTCAAGTTTCACTTATAGTTATAAGGAAATGTGTAATCATCCATTGGATCCTATTGTTGTTGCAGGACCTTATCCTAAGTACTTTCCTATGTTAGTTCTACCTATCTATAAGCAAACAAAATATCCAATAAAGCATTTAAGAATATTTAGGACAACATGCCATGATCTTGTATATGATGACACATTACAAAAAACATTCCCCAAAAGTCTTGGTGGCATGGAATTAGAGTGGTACTATCAATTACCTAATTACTCCTTGAGGAAATTTGAAGAAACAACAAAATTATTTTTTCAATAGTTTGGTGCCTATATTGAGAAAGAAGTAACAATGAAAGACGTCTATAGCTTGAAACAAGGTAAAGAAGAAAATTTTCAGAATTTTTGGCTCATTGGAGAAGTCTAGTTGGACGTTTGAGGTATACTTTACCTTCAAAATATATGCTTGAGATATTTATTGGTAATTTACAATAACAATTATATTATGGACTAGAAACTACTACTATTACATCCTTTGATCAAGTAATTGATTTAGCTAGAAAGGTGGAAAAAGCTCTTATTAGAAGAGGTCAACTCAAGGTTAAAGAGGATAAACCTACTAAGTCTCAACATAAGAATTGGCATACAAGAGATGATGGTGCAATAGATAGTAGGCATATTAATAATGTTGTTAGCAGACTACAAAAGATAATACTTTAGAAACCTTCACAAAGAAATTTTACAAAGCTTAATATGTCTATGGAAGCAGTTTTGAAATAACTTATAGAAGCCAATGCAATTGAGTTACCTCCTATAAGGCAACCAAATATTACAACTAATTGGTACAATGCAGGTCAACATTTCACATGTCACCGAGTAGAAGGGCATTGGACAAATTCTTGTAAAAAGTTGAAACATGTGGTTCAAGATTTGGTCGATGTAGGACGTATTGATATAGGGATTTACCACTCATCAAATAATTAAGCTCTTCCTTAGTAAGCTTCAACCACAAATTAAGATATGGGAATATTAAAGGATCCATTACCAAAATATAATCAACAAGCAGCTAATTAGGTGGCCCATCAGAATGAGCCTCCTCCATATGGTAATATGGTTGGCATGGTTGAGGTAACTACAAGAAGACAAGATCAAACTCAGCCTACTCAACATTCTCAAAAAGGATAAAATTTTGCATTGCAACCCAATTTGATCCCAAAGAATAATCAGAGAAAGATTTCAAATATAACGACTCCACCTTTAGTGTTGAAACCACAACCTAGAGTTTTATTTGATCTCCAAAAATAGTTGGCCAATACTTTAGCTAAAAGTTCTATTTTATAACTTTTGCAAACTTCTCCTAACCATAGAGATGCTTTGATGAAATTTTTAAGGCAACAATCTATTCCCTCATATATTTATCCTAGTTCCATAGTGGATGCCATAGGATATTTTGAGATACATCACATCTCATTCTCGGATGATGATAAGCCTTCCTCAAACTTACAAGAAGATTATTCACTTTACATCATCGCACTTATTGGGGATACCTTTATTAAGTGAATCCTGATTGATAATGGTTCTTCCCTTAATTTGTGCACATATCAATTCTTTCAAAAATTTGGATTAAAAGAGGAATATTTAACTAAATTCGATATAATCATAAAAGCTTTCAAAAATGAGTCCCAAGAGGCTTATGGTACCATATCTCTTCCTCTTAAGGTTGGGCCTAAAATATTGGATACTTTTTTTATGTGGTACATTGTCCTACATATTTTAATCTTCTTCTTGGATGACCTTGGATTCATGCAATGAATTTCATCCCTTCTACTCTCATCAATGCTTGAAATTTGAATTTAAATAACAAGTTATCACCATTTTGGGTGACCCTAAACCATTTGAATTTTGATCAAATTTAGAGTTAGCTCAATCTGATTTCAGCCTCTTTCCTTCTATTTATTCAATGGTTTCTCCACATTCCTCATTTCAGATATCAGAGCAATTTCAAAATTTAAATATGAGTGAGAAATGTATCATAAATTTCTCATATGAGGATCATGATAATTAATTTCTTCAAGAGAATCTTTTGGATCTTACCAAGCTACCACATTCACCTAGAGCCATGGGTTTACCCCATAAGAAAGGTAATGTTATACACATTGGCACATGTACCTTTATCTTCTTAGGGTAGTTTTATCTTTGCAGGGACTGCCTTCGAAGAAAAGATATATGGTAGCAACCCCTCTCCCGTTGAGAATTCTTGTAATCATTGTTACCTTTCCAATTACTACCCACTTTCTAAACAAATCCTATCTAGTATGGGATATGTAATTAAAGGTATGGGACCACAATAGAAAGTCATTCAAGAGCCCTTGGATGTTGAAATCTAGTGTGGGAGATGTGGCATAGGTTGTATACCTATAAAATACCAACCTTTACCATTTTATGATAATGATCATCTTATGACTTATGCTAAATACATGGATTATCAAAAGTCGGGAGTGGGTGACGAGGATGATGGTCCCCCCTTATTATTTTGAGAAATTATTTTATAATATGATTGGTTTTTTTTGCAACAAAGTTAAGCTTTCTATTTTAGAAAAGGATCCTACTTCACTGTCCTATAGTGATCTTGCAAAGTTAGGAATTGCTCCTCCTTATGTTAAGAATAATGGTTGTGTTTGAGAATGCATTGATTATCATGCTATGGCTATCAAAGAAAAGCTATGAAGGAGCCTCTTCGTGATTCTAGTTATTGATATGGCTTACCTTTTAGAGATTTCTTTGATGAAACAGTTCATGGTAAACCTATTCTTTTTGTCAAGATAGGAGACACATTCAGACTTTGTGTCAACTATCATCCTACTTGCTTAATTTAAATATAAAAATAAAAAAAGAGATACAAATCATCAAATCAATCAATTATCATATAGCTATGCATTTGCATTCCCATTGCATCCATCTACTTGTTCATATTGCATTATTCCATGTGATTTTTGCATCAGTTGCCTAACATTTAACACAACCTGTATGATTGAGTGTCATTTTTTGCATGATTACTTATTCATGATTGCTTGTGAAACCAAACAAAAGAGACATTTACACTACAATCCTTCATTCAAAAACCATAGTGATCCATTGGTTTGATATTAATATAAAAAAAGAGAGGTTACATAGTGAAATCTTCTTTACAATCCTTGCTTTGAAGGCTACAATGGGGTCTTCATGAAGGAAACCCACTTAGAAGTGCTCCAAAGATAGCAAGATCTTTCTTTTGGATGTTCTTCAGTGTAGATGGGCTTCTTGCACGTGGGCCACCACTAGTTTGATGTATTCTTTGTACCTGTTAGACCTACAAAATATCATTACTGCATTAGGGGTCTTGCATTAGTCAAACCTTGTGTTTATGAAGACAAAAAGACTCTTAAATAAACTTAAAATATGTAATAACTTGCTAAAAACAACATGAAACACTAACTAAGCCATATTTACCTATTCTGGTGATTTTGTCTTATTGTAGCAGATATTTGCATGGGGGGTGCAAACTTGGTTTGAACTGGGAAGTTTGCATAGGGGCATGTGAACCTATATTTTTTTGGTCAAACTTGCAAGATGTGATTTTTGGGCTTTTTTGATGTGATTGCTCCTTGATGAATTCGACAGGTCACCTTCAGATTTTATCTTTTGATGATGATAACCTATCTAGACCACAAGGAATGTTATGAAAGTGACTAAACTACTATTACAATATGAGTGTGATGGATGTATAATGGATGCTAAGTGTCTGGAGTGATTTTTGTAGAGTTTTTGTAAGCTAAAGTTTATCTATCTAAAATGGTAAAAATGACCTTCTATTTATAGACTTGGCCAAGGTTAGGGGAGGGGCTGAGGTGTCCCATGAGGTGTCCCCTATGAGGTGTGCATTGTGAGGTGTCCACTATGAGGTGTCCATTGAGGTATCCTACCTCATAAATGGAATTGGGTGAGAGAATCTCTCACCCATCCACATGTCATGATGACCTGGAGGAAAGTCTCCAAATAGCATTAATTGGATTTGAATTGGAAATATCTTTGAATTTGATATTCCTTTTTATGTGCAAAAGTCTCCAATTCTCATTTATTGCCCAAGAGAGTGAGATGGAGTAAATATCTGGATGAGAGATGGTAAGGCTAGGCTAGGCTAGTCAAAGTAGACTAGAGGTGACAGGATTAGATTAAATCATGATAAGATCTAATTAAGCATGTGATTTAGCCATAAAGCAAGTTTTGACCAAAAAGGTTTACTTTTGACCATAAAGTGATTTTTGACCATGGTGGAAAATTCAACCTTGGTTGAGTTATGAATGAGGTCACATGAGGACCTATAGTTAAGCGTAGGAAGGAGCTTAGCTAGCCCAAGGGGGCTAAGGATGATGAATAGTGATTTTGATGAATGAATAGTGGAATAAAGCCAATTTATGCAATTTTTGAGGGTTTTGCAAATTGATTGGCTATGAATATGAGAAAAGGGTCAATGTGTGACTTTTGTGTATCTACATTTTACCCCTTTTTGTACTGTGTTGTGTGAAAATATAATTTAGTACAAAAACATATGATATGAATTGATGGATGAATTGGAAGGCAAAAAATTTATGATCAATGACTTGTGGATGATTGTGAGAGAGATGCATTGATAAAAAAATGATTTGTGATTGAGTACAACACTTTACAACATCATAATAATTTATTTTGAGGGAAGGTGTAATATTACCTTACTTTGTGATCAATGTGAGATGTTCCAATTGTGGAAGGAACAAATACCTTTGTCCATTTTTGCTTTCAATTGATTGATGAGTTCTTTTAACAACATTTGATAAACTACTAGAGTTGTAGGGTAGAACTTTTAGGAGCTTCATTCAAGAGTGGTATTACAACTTCCAAAATGAAGAGATGAATCCATGAGTTTTCTACAGTTAGAGGTATTTTGAGGTCTATCAAAAATTGTTTTGCTTTGGATTGGAATTTTGGTCTTGATACAATCGTTAGAAAAATATTTCTTCGGTATATGTTGAATCCATGATTGGATGTTTGTTTATTTGATCATGTTCAAGGCAAATTTTTATTGTTGAATGACTACCCCCTCAAGCGATGAATTGGCAATGGAGGAGATGAAAATGAGTCGATTAAAAATAATCAAAATGAGAGATGATAAATGATGAAAAATGCCAAAGATGATGTACCAAGGTAAAACCAAGCACAACAAGCAATATGGATGCAAAAAATGGAGGTGCAAAAATATTCGCAAGGGGGGGTGTGAACCAAAATATTCGCACGGGTCCGTGCAAATTTTTTTGGTTGATCCATGTGCAGTGTTTTAGGATTTTGGAGGACCAAACGATGTCAGAATTGGATAAAAATTATACCATTGGAAAGCTCTTTTCGAGAAAAATCTAGAGGTAGTAGTTTTGGAAAATTTAGAAGTGATTTGATAGATGAAAATTTGGGTCAAAGATTAACCTTATTTTGAAGGTGGAGAATGTGTAATTTCAAGCCTTTTAAAAGGGAAACCGACATGAATTTTTAGAGGGAGTGCATGGATCATAGAGAAATCAACAATGGAAGTAGAACATGTGAATTTATGGATGAAAGTATGGAATGAGAGATTTCAACCTCAGTATGGATGGTGGAATATAGATTCTCTACTATAAGAGATATGGATTGAGAGTGAAGAGAGATGCTAAAGAGCAGAGAGGGAAATATTGGAGGAGAGGCTAGAGGTAGCCTTAGAGGAGGTGAAGTGATTTGTAGATGAGAGAAATGTACTAGCATTAGATTATAGAATGGATGAGAGAGATAAGCTCATAGGGGAGGCTTCTTGTTTGCACAAGGAGGTGGATGATGTGAGTATTATGGGTGATCAAGCCCCAATGGCTCAAGAGAGGAGTGGGGAGACTCTCGATGAGTAACATGTTTATTGATGTTCTTGTTGGTGGTAAAATGACCATCATTTTATGTATGAGGAGTATATATACACACTATGTACATGTTTTGATGTACCCAAAAAGGGTACATTTTTTGTTATATGTCATTCTGCTTTTTTGTATGTGTAGAAGAATGATGTGAATGTATGAATATAGCATGGATGTGGGAATTGATAGAAGTATATGTGTGTGATATGAATGATAATATGTATGTAGATGAATGTATGAATATGTAAGAAATGTGGTATCATTTAGATTAGAATAATTATAAATGATATAATGAGGATGAGAATGAATGATCGAGGAACATATAAGGCATGCAAGACAAGCAAACATGTAGTGGATGATATGAATATGGAGTGTGAATGAATATGCAATGTATGCATGTATTGGGGTAGTATGCATCAGATGAAACATGATAATGTAAGTATACTATGAATGATTGTGTAGGTGGATGCAAACAATACTGAATGATTGTGTAGGGGGATGTCGCCCTATGGAGGAGGACTGTATATACCATAGGGGCAACTGCAACCACCTAATATGGGGTTGTGGGGACCACCAACTTGAATGAACATACCTCCAAGAGATGGGTTTCCCAATTAGCAACCATGGATGCCATATCAAAACTTTGGGCAACAATGGAGGAACCATGGTCCATGGAACTTTGCTCCATAAAACATGGTGCAGGCTCCACCACAACAAAACTTTTTGGCCCTTCCTATGATGAGACCTACATAGTTACCAGCATAGCCAATGGTGAACCCAAATAATAAGGTAAATCAGCCAGCATACCAAGTAGAGGGAGATATGTATTCGATGTATAATATTATCTGTAATCCCATTCAACTTAGATTAGGTAGACAACTAGGAGTAGAAGCACCTCCCCTGGTATAAGAGGAGTAAAACATAGAGGACCCCCATCTTATAGAAGACATGGAGTAAGAAAAAGCTGATGAGAAAATAGAGGCCCCATTCCCTAAACGGTTGTAGGAACAAAGGAATCTGACACAACCAGAGTTCAATATCCTTTCTAACTTGAGGAATATGATAGTTACTATTCCACTCTTCCAAGCTATCTAAGATGTTTCAATATACACCAAGGTATTAAAGGGACTTTTTTTGAAGAAACCTAGATGGAAAGTAGACCAGAACATCAATGCATTAAAAAGTTGACCTACTTTATGATGGGGAATGCGTGCCATCCCAAGTACGCAAATCTAGGTAGTCCGGTTTTGACTATAAAAATAGGAGGGCATTTATTGAATAACACATTAGTCAATCTTGGTATAACCATCAATGTGATGCTACAGACCATGCAGAAGCTAAAACTCTCCAATATGAAGCCCACTAAGATGGTGCTACAACTGGTCGATAGATCAACAATAGCACCGAAAGGAATGGTCAAGGACATCATTGTGACAGTCAAAGCCTGGGAGTATTCAATGGAATTCTTGGTTCTACAGTCAAAATTGAGACTTGGGGGTTACCCACTCATCTTAGGGATGATGTGGCTAGCAACAGCCAATGCATACATCAGTTGAAATGATGGACTGATGACCATCCCAAATGGTCAAAATGTCAAAATATTGACAATATCTCCCCTTGTGCAGTTTGTGGATACATTGGGTGAACCCACGTGGGACAATTAGGAGGACAGGTAATTGTCCATGCTCCAAATAGTAATGGTATTGAAAGAGTTGGAGGAGGAAGCCGATGAATACGATGCTATTATAGGATTACTCTAGGTAAAGTCCTCCCCTATAATCCTTGAATCACCCTTGGTCAATTCTCGGGATCATCATACCAGGTAAATCAAAATTGAACCAGGTAGAACATTGAACATCGGTAGTGAGTTGACACCCACATAGCTGACAGAGCTAAAATAAATTTTAACCAGGCATCAACAAGCATTTTCTTGGGATTACTTAGATATGAAAGGAATCAACCCAAAAATTTGCACCCATCGAATCTACCTCGAAGAGCATGTGACTCCAGTCAAATAGTCATAGAGGAGGATGAACCCTACCATGAAGGAAATTGTCAAAGCTGAGCTATAGAAGCTCTTGTTAGTAGGGTTCATCTATCCAATTTTTTATAGTGAATGGGTATCACCACTTGTGGTGGTCTCCAATAAAAACAAGAAATGGTGAATCTGTGTTGAATATAGATCGTCGAATAAGGCAACCAAGAAGGATTACTTTTTGCTCTCCTTCGTTGATCAGGTATTGGATACGCTTCTACTTTTTGGATGGATTCAGTGGATACAACCAAATTTAGATCAAAAAGGAGGACCAAGAAAAGATAACATTTACATGTCTATGGAAAATGTTTACCTACAAAGTGTTGCCCTTCGGTTTATGCAATGCACCAGCAACATTTTAGAGGGTGGTGTTAAGCATATTCTCGGATATGATGGGGGAAGCAGTTGAAGTGTATATGGACAAGTTCACCGTTTATAGTGAAAACTTTAAAGAGGTGATGATGAACTTGGAACGAGTGCTCCAGAGATGTGAGGAGAACAACTTATCCCTCAATAATGAAAAGTGTTTTATGATGATGCGCAAGGGCATATTGCTGGGACACCACCTCTCGACAGAGGGAATTAAAGTTGATAAAAAGAAAATAGAAGTCATCATGGACCTACCCAACCCCAAAACACAGAGGGAAATAAGAATTTTTCTTGGCTCTACCAGGTACTACAGGAAATTTATCATCAAATTTAGCAAAATCACCAAACCACTACACACCGTGCTTTTGAAAGATGTGGAATTTATCTAGATGGAAGACTACGAATAAGCCTTTCAAACACTCAAGGAGAAGCTATATTTTTCCCCAGTCCTACGAGGCCCATATTAGGCAGTTCTATTTCATATTTACTGTGACGTGTCCAATAATGCAATTGGAGCGGTCCTTGGGAATAAATATGGTGAGGAATTCTATGCCATATACTATGTCAACAAGAACTTAGTAGGGACTGAGATCAACTACATAGTGATAGAAAAGGAATTCCTCGTAGTTGTACTTGTCATTAATAAATTCTACCACTATATCACTAGTTATAAGGTATTCATCCATATGGACCATGTAGACATTCAGTACTTAATGAGTAAGCTAGCGATCAGTGGTAGGATTATCAGATGGCTCTTGCTGCTATAGGAGTTCGACATCACAATCATAGACTTACCTGGGAAAGATAACATCATCACATAATTCCTATCCAAACTGATACCAGCAGATCATGTAGTGGTGGAAGACTAGTTTTTGAATGAACACTTGTTTATCATCAATAAATAGACGTTGTGGTACGTAGACATCACCAACTATCTAGCCATCGGTATAACATCCCCTACTCTTTCATCATGAGAGAAGCAGACAGTAATAAAAAAAGCACCACTTTTCAGTGGGTTGATGGCCTCCTATTTAAAACAAGGCCTGATCAAATCGTAAGGAGGTGCGTAACAGAGCATGAGTTTTTAGAGATACTTAAAGTTTGTCATAGTGATCCATGTAGAGGACACTTTACAAGGAGGACTATGTAAAAATTTCTACAGACTGGGTATTTTTTATCCACATTGTTCAAAGATGCAACCACAAATACTAACAAGTGTGATGAGTGCCAGAGAATGGGTAGGCCAACCCATAAATACGAGATACCCCTTCAACCTCACATGCACATAGATCCCTTTAACAAATAGGGTATGGATTTTTTGAGACCAATCAACCCACCTTCAGTCGAAAAGATATGCATTCTAGTTTGCACAGACTACATAACTAAGTGGGTCGAGGTCTAGGAACTAAGAGACTCTAAGGAGGGAATGGTGGCAGAATTCCTATTCACCCACATTTTCATGAGGTTTGGTGTGCTAGGGAAATCATAATAGACCAAGGACCCCAGTTTACCTCCAAATTAATTGGGGAATTGATGAAGCAATACAGGGTCCAGCATAACAAGACCACCCCCTACCATCCGTAGGCAAATGGAAATGTGGAAGTAACCAACAGGGAGATAGATAATATTATAATGAAAATCATGCAACAACACCAAAAGTACTACATTGCAAGGTTACTGAAGGCAATATGGGCATACAATACGTGGAAATCAACCACTAGCTTTACACCATTCTGACTGGTATATAGGAAGGATGTGATGATGCCCATTAAAATCAATATTAAAACATTCAAAATGATGGTGGAACTGGACCTAAGCCTAGATGAAGCACAAAAGGAACAAATTCGATAACTAAATTAGTTGGACGAATGCCGAATGGATTCCCTATAGATAATAAAAATCATCCAAAGGCAAAGGAAACAATGGCATGACCACCCATATTAAGACACAATAGTTCAAGGAAGGATATTGGACATTATTGTATGATTCCAGGTTCCATTAATAGAAAGGGAAGTTGATGAAGAGGTGTATGGGACAATACGAGGTGGTGGAGCTAATCAAAAATAGTGTTGTGCATGTTAAAACAATTGATGGGAGCAATATCGTTCTCATAGTTAATAGCCACCGATTATGCCCATACCACACATCCAAGAATTTAATTGTGGAACCCATAACAGACATGGGAAAAATCCTATCAAATTAAAATTACCAACTTCTTAGTAACACGGTGGACACAAAGGCATCCACCAAAAATTTAGTCTTAGTTTATTGTTTTTGTGTGTCGTAGGTATGGTGCACACATGCAAGCTGGAGGAATACTGAAAGCTAGGGCCTAACAGGCATGGATTACCAAATTGGTATACTCCACAAAGCATGAAATGACCAATCAGGTATGCGCATGATTTTTTAAATATATATGTAATTTTTCATACGATATGCTTCTCTAAAAATAATGCCAGTGCAAGAATTGAATTGGCCCATCATGCCTAATACATCGTGCTAAAAATCAATTCGGGTGGCGTACCCTATCAACCCTAACATAGAAGAAATTTTCAAGGTTAGGTGCCTGAATCTATAATAAGGCACCTTACTATAAATAAGACATCAAACCAGTTGAAATAAATAGAGAATTTTCCATGGGAGGATGATTGAAGAACCATGCCCTCAAAAAGGGGATTAGAGGAGAATTTTTTTACCGGTTTGAGGCAACCAAGTATATGAATTACTATCGCCTGGTTAGAAAAAACTAGGACATAGAGGCAACAAAAGAGTTTGTTGTCGTTGTGAGAGGATAGGTCACTCAACTGTGCAGACTAGAGATTCCAGCCACCCCAGAGCACATTGCTCATTTCACTGACCTCCCCCTCATTGGAGAGTGCACATACAAGGATGATGTGACAATGCAATGCGTAGATTTGTTACTCAGACAGAGGAATGTCTGACTCGACCATGGAGGTCTCCCAAAGTAGGGACTTCTGATGCACTTGAGTAAGCTCTTAAAATAGGTTGCAAGATACTTCACATGCATAGGGAAGTACTCGCACCTAAACGTTAACCACATGCAGTTCCTGAACCACTTGGTGCATGGACGAGAAATTAATGTGTCATTCTATCTATAAAATACCCTGTAGGATGAGGCATCATGGTAGCAGAGAGGGGCAGTCTCTACCCTAGCCCATCATGGGCTAATTACATCCCTAATATGCCATGCTGAGGAACACGTGGGAAGCTTATTGGTAGCAGGGGCTGAAAATTCTAATACATAGGAGCAAGTTGCGGTCGAAGCAGAGCAGGAGGTCGAATTATGATAAGTGGTCGAAGAAGTAGGGGTTGAACATTTCGATGCATAGGAGCAGGCGACAGTCAAATCAGGGAACACGGCTGAATTAGGGGGAATGACCGAAGAGGAACAACCCCAAACTTTATTGGATGGTACGGTAGAAGGGTAGATTTCTCTGCCCGATTATATAGAGGATAGGCCGAAGTCCTCTAGCCCCAAACTGACAACTCGTTAGACAGAGTGCATATATGGTCAAAGATGCCTATGGTGAGAAATTCTATTGAGCAAGGAAGAAGAGGAAGACATGGACGCTAGATTCATGGCCTGAACCTTGTAGAATTTGGACATCCATAGTCCACAAGACTCGTAGTCTTCAATAGGCCTGCAACAGCAGCCCGAGGTGTCGATGGAAGAGGACCGTACTAGCTAGAGCAAGAACTTCATGATGCAGGTACTATTTGATGAATTCAAAGAGATGACTGTAAGAAAATTTTAGAGGTAGAAGGCCATTGTTGCCCAACTACAACAATTGGTTCAGTAACTTGAGCATAAAATCAGTAGTTGTAGGCTAGGGCGATCGAGAGACGAGACACCTCTACCCAAATAGATCAAGAAATTGAGGTGCCCATGAACTCTCCAACATCACTAAAGAGGGTAGTCTCATCTGGGGTAGTTAGGTTGGACACCTAAAATTAAGAAGTAGAAGCAAGAGAGGGTTCATTTTCCTTTGACAAAGTAACTATAGAGGAACAGGGGAATTCTATTTTTCAAACATAAACCCCTGTAATCGACATTGACAATAATGAGGAGCATTCAGGGTAGAGCCAAGGGTAATACCTTGAACCTGATGCCAAGAAGGACTCTCAGGAGCACCAGGCACTCAAAATTGATGTACCAATACCTTAAGAACCTAAGGAGTAGTCACCGGGAGACCATGAAACATGGGAGAAAACTACGACAAAATTAAGACCAGAAGGGTAGATTCTTGGATCCTCTAACAGGGAAGCATCTCCCGTGGGAAAGGAATATATCCCCACATACTATCACAATACAAGAAATGCAAAAATGGAAGCACCTCAGACATCACAAAAGAGGGCCAAGAGGAAGGCTAGAGTTATGTTCATTGAACCGAACCCCCAGTTAGACAAATAATAGGAAGAAGGCATGCAGGCTTTTGAGTGAAAAGAAATTTTTGAAAAGCTCTGTGAATAGTTTGAGGTGGCAAAGGTAGCCAGAAAAGCTTCCAAGAAGGTCAAAATATGGCCTAGCATCTGTGTGGACCCTTCTACGGATGACTAATTATGGGAGATATATGGTTCGTCATAGGGTCAACCCTCCAAAATGAAGAAATGGTTGGAAATATGGGGGATATTCAGACCAGAGGTAGAGGTGGTAGCAATTGCAAAAGAAAATGTTGGCCTCACCCCTGAATAAATTTAGCTATACAAGACCAACATGGTCATTTGAAAGAGGGACAACTCTAATATTCCTCTCGGAGAATTATGCCCTCAACACACTGGCCTATGGCAGGAAGCAAAGATGGCATTCTAGAGAGGAGAAATGACTATGGCCGCAATTCCCAGTACAAGTGCTGGGTCGATCAGGATAGGGAGGCATAGCCAGCATAATAGGAAGCTGATGCAGAACGAAGGCCAACCCAGCATAGCCAGAAGCTAATGTAGCTAGAGGTCAATGTAGCCCAAAAATGCCTCGCAACAAACCAGTGCCCCTCAGAAGAAACAGAAGCCTCAAAATGAAGAGAAAGCCAAGCCCACCAGTAAGAAAATAAAATAGGAAGATGTGGCCTACGAGAAGGAGGCGATTATTGGTTTTATGTGCCACGAGGGTGTGGCACATAATAGGCATGGGGGGATGATGAGCATCAGATATGCTAATATTTTTTTATGAATACCAATGGTTTTTTATGTGGCAATATAATATGAGTTGTGTATTTTTATGAATCATTATGTATTTATTTAATGAAATTATGTGCATTATCTAATTTATGTGTGAAGTGTGTTTTGTGTATTTATCTGCTAATTTTGTTGTCTTTTGCTCAATCGAAGTCCTACATGGACCTGGCACGCTTCTGCTTCATCGGTCTAAGGCATAACAATAAGGTACCTTACTCAAGTAGGCGTTAGGTAGGCACCTTACTCAAGTAGGCACCAGGTAGACACCTTACTCAAGTAGGAACCAAGTCGACACCTTACTCAAGTAGGTGCCAAGCAGGCACCTTACTCAAGTAGGTTCCAAGCAGGTGCCTTATGCAATGACTATGCACATTGACCAGACGACTGTAGAAGGACCCCGTTGACCATAGTTCCATGTTACATAGGATATTTGTGGGAAATTGTTGAATGAATGAGCTATCCTAGCTAGAATGGACGAACACATAACCACTCAATGAATTAGAACCTGAACAACACATAGCTCATCCTATCACTAGGAAAAATATGAAAAGCTATTTATCATGCACTTGCTATAGTAACTAAACTATCCCATTTTAGACTATAACTAGGACACTTGTTGTAACATAACTGTAATAGGAAGACATGTGTGTGTTATATAAACACATGAACTTCTCTGAAAAAAATAAGATAAGATTTTTAGAGAACATTATTACATGTAACATTGCATTTCTCTATCAATAAAAGTTCCAGAGTTCTTCAGTAGCGTATTGTCTTCGGGCAAGATCTTTTGGAGCTCGAGCCCACTCCAAGCCAGTATTCCTCCCTTGCTTCTTAGTTATTTTATTAGATTTAAATATGCATTGTAGTGTGTTTATTTCCTAGATTAATTTACTTGCTTTAGTGTGGTGTGCCTTTTAATTACGCAAGTGTGCTTACCACTTTCAGTGTGGTGTGTTTAATTTCATGTATTTTATTTATGCATAAGTTTTATTGGTGCGGATGAATCAATTGCTATTTTATAAACATCCCTCAATGATATTTTAGCGGACTCATCTTAGAAGTGGTAGTGTGAGCAGTCTTAATCGTGGCACTTCAAAATTCTATGAGCTCCTTGGTTTGACAAATTAAATGTGAGGGTTGTGACATATATATAGGACAAAAATCAACCAGTGTTTTACCCCCAAAAAGATGTACCTTGTGGTGATAGGTACATCAAATATAAGCTTGGTAAACATGTGTGTTTAATAATATAAATGTGGTGTTCATCCAAGAGTGTTAACTGATATAATTTTATTGGATGAGCAGTATCATCATTGATAAATTCTAATATTGATAGGTGTAAATGATGAGAATCTCAAGCTCTATGGGTAGTAGATTTAGAAAATTTTATTGCCCCATTTTTAGTTTAAATGTGATGACTCTATAATGGTTTTGTATGAATAATAACACGTATGGTTTTATAGGTAAGTGCGGTTGAATTTCTCACATAGTGCACAAATATTCTTGGTTTGGAAAAGCATACCATTATTAGATGACCATGGAAAAGATGTCAAAGCGACAAGTGATATGTAAAGTAATGAATTTAATGATTGTAAGACCTATCATTTGAACAAGAATAATGTCTTGAACCCAATGTGTAAAATACTTTTTAGTATTGCTATATGGGGTGGGGAGGATTTTGTCAATAAAATGCAAACCCCATGGAGAAAAGAACCACATATATTGAACTAACTAGAGTACTTGAGATGATTAAAAGTGTAATATTAACATGGTGTTTCCATGTGATATATGGCTAAATGTATTTACAAAAACCATGCTCCAGTGTAGGCCAATACTAACCCATGTGTAAGATGATTCTTAATGAAGTGTTGTATTTGTGTATAGTTCAAGATAATGCCAAAGGATGCCATCATGGTTGCATTGAGAAAGAATATCTCCTAGAAATGAATAATGGATTTTCCTTTGTTTGGATGCTCATTGAGAAGTGTGGGGCAAATCCAAAATAAAATGCCTTATTTTATAGAATCTTTGACATGGATAAAAATAAAATATTGTGAGGCTCAACCATAGATGTGGTCGGTATGAAAATATGGTGAAATATGTTGTGGAAGAAGGATGAACTCTCTTAGTTGAGAATGTTATGAGAAAAAAGAACTCTCTCAGTTGTTGAAGTGGATTGAAGTGGAAACGTAATCTCCTAATTATGAAAATGAGTAGATGAGGGGAAGAAAATCCCCCCCTAGTGATGAAGAATTGGTGGAAATGGATGAGCCATGATGATGGTATTGAAGAAGTAGATGCCAAACGGTCTTGTGATCATGATCAATATAAGATGCCCCAAATTTGAAAGGGACAAATGTCTTTGGAACTTTACCTTGAAAATTCTTTGAAGCTTGGTTTCATTTGGTCAGCTAGTCAACCATAGATGGGTCCTACTCATGATAATGCACATACATGAGCCCCTAGCATCCTATGGCATGTAACTCACCACATTGTGAATGGAGTGGAATTTTGTGTAGAAGATACAATTTGTTGCGTGTATGCCCCAACAAATAAGGGCTAATGATAGTCTTAGGCAAAGTCCTTGGACAAACGTTAGTTCCAATATTGAGTGTGTGATGATTGATCATGCGCATGATAGCGTTTATGTATGGAATATCTACCCATTCAAGAAATGAAAGGGTGATGGAGAAGATAAGAAATGATGATAAGAAGATTTAAAATGAGTAAAAATACCCCCAATGAGAGGAGATAGATTGTAAGGAGGAGAAATCCCACAGTGTTAGAAGGATGGCAAGAGGGAGAAGTCCCCCAATTATAGTAAATGGATGGTGAGGATAGGTCCCCTTGTTGAAATAAATGAGTGGTAAGGAGGAGAAAACTCTCACAAATGCTATGGTGGGCTATGTCTATGCTAGCCTAGACTATATGAATTGGTATACCTATGTGTTAGAACATTCTAGGACTTGCCTTGGTCAAGCCCCTTATTTAGAAAGATAAATACTCTAAAATTTAAGCTAGAATGCATCCTCACAAAATCAAATCTATTCTAATGATTTTGAAATGAAGACTGAATTGAAATGCTTTTGGAAATAAATGTAAGCTAGAATGCTTCCTCATGAAATCAAATCTATTCTAATTATTTTGAAATGAATACTGAATTGAAATGATTTTGAAAATAAATCTAAGCTATAATGCTTCCTCATGAAATCAAATATAACCTAATTCTTTTGGAGATAAATTATAGGAATTAAAATGACATGAATTGAAATGAAAAGAATTGAAATAACAGGAATTGAAATGATAGGAATTGAAATGACAAGAATTGAAATGACAGGAATTGAAATAACAAGAATTGAAATGACAAGAATTGAAATGATAGGAATTGAAATGACAAGAATTGAAATGACAAGAATTAAAATGACATGAATTGAAATGACAAAAATTGAAACTAGGCTAAGAAACTTCCTCATGAAACCAAATCTATTCTAATGCATTGAAATCAAGACTGAATAGAAGTATATTTTGAAATAAATCTAACTAGGTGCCACACAAAAATACAAGGAATGATCTCACCTTACATACACCATGGCGAGAGGTGGTTTGGGATCTAGGTATGGGGGAATGCAATCCCTAGGAACATGAGGCTCTTAACCTTCCCTGACTTACCTTGCCAATTTTTGGGATATCTAAAACTGATGCATGTGCTTCAGGGACCAATTTTGAGGTAGATTGGAAAGTTCACACGTCCAAGTGTGTACTCTCAAACCTCTGAAGCTCGTTGGTGCACCAATAAACTTTGTGATAGGGTGAGGCAAAGGTTGCAACCTTTGACAAAAGGATGCAACCTTTTGAACCTAGCCATTGATTTTTGTAGGCCATATGCTTTGAGGTTCATGGTAAAACCTTGAATGCAAGGCAAAGGGTGTAACCTTTTTAACCTAATGATAGATTGATGAGGGCAAGGCAAAGGGTAAAACCTTGTCAACCTCACACATGTTGTTATTGCATGAGTGGTTGTTACGGAACCAGCATTGGTTGAAACGATCAAGCTAGAGGTACAGAAAAATATGTGCTTGGATCCAAAACAAGACAAACCAAGAAAGCAGTCCATCATTATACATTCTCATCAATATTAAATCCCCTTGTAATTGACACTTCTATGTTTTCCCTTGAGGGTGAGAATAAAAGCTAACATTTTATGAATGAAATCATGTGTAAGTACTCTTTATTTATACTGTATGGTTTATTTTAACTTTAATGGGGGCATATTTGTCAGAGTTCCAAATCATTAATGCCTTGGAATGATGTGGTGGAGGACCAGTGTGTGTTCTTGTTTCACTAGTGCTTGATGAATGGAATGAGTTACAGGTTGTGGAACCAGTATGGGTGGTGATTGTATTGGTACCTACTAATATGGATGATATGATGGAGGAACAGTGCATGCTATTTTTGCACTGATGCATGATGAATGGAATGAGTTGCAGGTTGTGGAACCAATACTTGTGGTGGTAGTACTAGAACCTATAGATGTTGAATGAGTGGGTGTTGGGGAACTAGCATTGGATTTTTATGGCCTAGTACCCACTGATTGTGTAATAATGTGGTGGAGGACTAGTGCATGTTCTTGTTGCACTGGTGCTTGATGAATGGAATGAGTTGCAATTTTTGGAACCAGTACGGGTGGTTATTGTACTGGTACCTATTGATATAGAATGAGTGGGGGTTGGGAAACCAACATTGGATTTTTATGGCCCTAGTACTCATTGATTGTGGAATGATTTGGTGGAGGACCAGTACTTGTGGTGGTAGTACTAGAACCTACTATGGATGAATGGAATTGTGGTGGGACTGGCATTGATGATGGATGCCCCGATACCTGATGAATGAAATAAGTGGAAGGTTGTGAGTCTAATGCATGTTGTTGTTGCACTAGAACCTACCAATGATGAGTATGGTGTGGATAGAATGAGAGGTAAATGTAAGGCAAAGGATGAAACCTTGTGAAGTGCCTAGTGATGGAGGTGTTGAGTGAAATATTTTGGAAGAAGGTGATACATTGTGAGATGTGGTAGATGAGTGGGAAGGAGAGAAAATAAATGCTCCCTCAATTTTGGAAGATGTGGTGGAATAAGATGAAACTCCTCCAAGGGTGGAATATGTGTTAGATGGAGATGAACCTTGATATATATAAAAGTTTTGGAGGTATATAAACTCTCCTCAAGTGTGAAAGAAGTGGTAGGAGAAAGTGAATCTCCGCAAAATTTGGAAGAATGTAGTGAAGGAAGATGAAACTCCTCCAATGATGAAAGAAGTGATAGGATAATGTAAATGTCCACTAAGTATAGAAGAGGTGTTGTAGTAATAGAGAACTCCCCTCAAGTGTGAAAGAAGTGGTTAGAGAAAGTGAATCTTCGCTAAATGTAGAATAATGTGGTGAAGTAATATGAAACTACTTCATGATGAAAGAAGTGGTAGGAGAATGTGAATCTCCGCTAAGTATGGAAGAGGTGTTGGAGGAAGATGAAACTCCTCCAATGATGAAATAAGTGGTAGGAGAATGTGAATCTCCTCTAAGTATAGAATACGTGTTGGAATAAGAGAGAACTCCCCAGAAGTGAGAAAGAAGTGGTCAGAAAAAGTGAATATCTGCTAAATATGGAAGAATGTGGTGAAGGAATATGAAATTCCTTCAATGATGAAAGAAGTGGTAGTAGAATGTGAATCTCTACTAAGTATGGAAGAGGTGTTGGAGGAATATGAAACTCCTTAAATGATGAAAGAAGTGGTAGGAGAATGTGAATCTCCACTAAGTATGAAAGAGGTGTTGGACGAAGATGAAACTCCTCCAATGATGAAAGAAGTGGTGAGAGAATGTGAATCTCCACTAAGTATAGAAGAGGAGTTAGAGGAAGAGAAAACTCCTTCCAAGTGTGAAATATGGCTTGGAGAGAGATGAAACTCCTCTGGATATGATAAATGAGTTAGAAGGAAGATAACTTACTCAATTAGAAAATATGATTTGGTAGGGGAGAAGCTCCCCCAATTGTAGAAGGTGAATGATAAGGAGTCCTCCTAGTTGAAGAAGATGGATGGGAAGGAGGAGAAATCCCCCAGTTATGCAGATGAGGAAAAATATGAAAAATGAGAGGTGAAAATATGTAGAAAATGTGAAATGTGAGTACAAATAACAAGATCCATGCATAAAATGGTGAATTCCATTGGAAAAATTAGGTTCGCACGGGGGGTGCGAACCTAAATATTCGCATGGGTTCATACAAAAAAAAATGGGTGATCTAGTTACAATGTTTTAGCAGTTTTGAGGACCAAATTATGTCAGAATTGGATAAAACTTATACCATTGGAAATATCTTTTTGAGCTTTATCCAATGATGGTAGTTTTGGGAAATTTGGTTATGATTTGGTAGGTGAAAAGTGAGGTTAAATATGACCCTTCATCTAGAAGTGATGAATGCATAATTTCAAGCCTTCTGAAAGGTAAAAATTGGCATTATTGATGAAAGAGATGGGATGATGATAATGGAGTAGAAGAAAAGATGTTGAGGTGATTAAAAGAAGGAAAATACCCCCAATTGTAGAATATGGTTGGTAAGGATGACGAGTCTCATAATTGTAGAAGACATATTGGAAGGAGAGAAAAACCCCTAAGTATGAGAGATGAGGTGGAAGGAGGAGAATCTCCTCAATTGGAGAAGATAAATGGGTAGGGGAGAAGCTCCCCCAATTGTAGAATATGATTGATGAGGAGGAAAATTCCCCCTTGTGGAACAATATGGGTGATGAAGAGGGGAGGAAAGAAAGAATTGAAGAAGTAAGGAAGATAGAATATGTGCAAGGAAAGAAGGGGTGGTTAGTGAAACCAAAAGAAATGCTATGTTGTTGGAAGATAGTACCTCAGAGGATGGGAAATGCTAGTTGCGATATTGGGATGACTAACACCATGATAAGAAGTGTGGCCATGGACAGGATAAACTTGTTGATGTAGGGGAATAGATGTGGAAGTATGAACATGTGGTGGTGGTGGTATTGTATGGGGCAATGGATTTGGAGTTGTGACCCCATTATTATGTGAGGAAGTAGTGTGATTGGTTTTTTGTGTTGTGTCCTCATCCCTTATGTTGTGGACCAGATGTGTGAAAGTATGACAAGTGTTAATATCACACCCTTTTTTGTGATGATAAACATAAAATTGGTGCTCATTGTACCCTTTGTATTTTGGATAATTTGGATTGAACAATTTTGTCTTAGGTATAATTAAGTAGCCTATGCAATGTAGCTATTGGAAGGTTTGAGATAAAGTCTCGAAAGAAGTGGTGGGAGAATGAGTAGAATGTGGAGGATGTTGTGTTTGAATGGAATTTGGACTAGGTAGCGATGAATTGAATGCTTTACTTGGTTGGAAAGAACCCATTTGTTGAGGATGAGGGGTTTGTTGAGGATGAGAATTTATGGGACCCATTATGATTGGATTATGGATAGATGTATGACATTGACAACAACTCATGTGCAACTCAAGTGCATCGAGACATACCAAGATGTGTTGCATGTCAATGGATGGAGGAGATGGAGGTATGGAAATGGAACAAGAATAAATGCTAGTTGTGGAGTGTGATGATTGATATGAAGAATAATATGGAGGTGGATGATATGAATAATGCAAGAATGAGGATCGATAATGTTGGGAAATACCAACCTATTGGGTGATGTGAAATGGAAGTTGAGGTGGAGAAAAAATAGGTGGAAGATGTGATCCTAAATGAGGAGAAGCATGATAGGAAGCATGATGATGCAAATAGGGGAAAGTGGAAGTAGTATCCATGGGAGGAGAAGGAGGAATAGTGTGATGTATCACATCATGATCATAGGATGAAATCCTAGAAAACGATGTGGGATGTGGAGAGGAATTATGTGAGGAAGCAGAAAGAGTATGAGAATGGGTAGAGGTGGCTTCCTCTAAGTGCTTTGATGAAGTGGTTGGAGAAGAAGGGAGAATATGAGAGTCTTGCATGATGATGTGTGCAACTGTGAAGAGACTACCAAATATTTTGAATTTTAGACTTTTGGGTGCTCTGTGGCTGGTTCTAGACAATTTTGTTTTGAAAAACATAGATTCGCATGGTGGGGTGTGAACCTCTCCTGCAATAAAAAATTTGTACGGGGGGTGCAAACCTTAGAAAAATAGGAATAGATGATATATATGTGTTTTTTAATGTGTCTCTGTATTGTGTGTCTATTTTTGGAACTTTATGAATCCTGGAAGCTAGGTTCGTACAGGGGGGTGCAAACCAAAAGATTTGCATGGGTCTATGTAAAATTTTTTGGTCGACCTAGATGTAGTGTTTTGGCAGTTTGGAGGACCAAACAATGTCAAAATTGGGAAAAAATTATACCGTTGGAAATATTTTTTAGATGTTGATCCAATGGTGGTAGTTTTATGAAATTTGGATATTATTTGATAGGTGAAAAGTTAGTTCAAAGATTATCCTTTTTTTAGATGCGATGAATGTGTAATTTCAAGCCTTTTGAAAGGATAAATTACCATAAATGATTATAAGGTCAATGAATGATGATGATGGAGTAGAAGAAAAGGAAGAATTAAATAAGGGGGGTGCAAAATTCAAGAAAGCATATAGAGTGAAATGCACTGTGGTGTTACAGACTGTGGAAAACTAGCAAGTGAGTTGTGAGCAATTTTTATATGCTATTGTAACCACTTTTTCGAGACTCAACAATAAACAAATATTTTTATTTTTATTTTTGTGTGTTTTTATGGGATTACTATATCTATCCTAATAAAAAACCATATGAATGGATGAATTCTACTTGAAATGGGTATGTCGTAGCATATAACCTCCTACAACACCCAAAGGCACGCAGAATAGAACTATATTTCCAACAGGTGAATGACAACCTAAATGGAATCTGATACAATAAAATGGTATCCAAAGGGAGGATACTCAAGATGCTCAAATGATTCAATATACTCTCATGAAGAGAGGTCATGTTGTCAATGTGCTGCTATCGGCCTTAATCAAGGCTTTCACTTAATCCTCATGTTTAAGGCATGCACAGAAACGATCAGTTGTGCCCACTAATAATTTTTAAAAGCCTTATGGTAAAGGGGATTTCTAGAACTAGCCCACTTTGAAGGTACCTTCTAGTGATTAAATCTAGATAACCAACACTTTAAAGTGGAGGATCAACCAGGGATTAAGGTCATATCGATCACTCCTAGGGGGCTACTATGGTGACTAGACGGGTAGTGAATTGGTGGAGGGTAGAACTCTGACCTCACCAAAATCTGGTGGGGAATTGGTGTTGAGATCCAACCCTTCCACTATTTTTTTTGTACATGAGTGTGTGGTGTTTGTTTTACGTAACTATTTTAGATGCAAAGCTACCCTAAGTGCCTTTTCAAAAGAAATTCTACTTAGCCTAAGTGTTGTTGAAAATGAATCTAGGCTAGGGTGCTTTTAAAAATAAATCTTAAGCTAGGTCCGAGATGTAGACCAATTGGTTCATCCAAACCCCATAAGGGAGGTAGAGGTCCAAGGTTCAAATCTCGAGCCTCATCGAACTGAATGCTTGTCCCTTTCCTGGTGCTTTCAGCGACGTAAAAGGTTTTAAATGATTGTGGCATGGTGGTTATAGGGGCGGACTGTGCGAAGATATGTGTGGTGGCTTCTGGGGTGGACAGCGCAGAATACTGTGGTGGACATAAAATTTGGACAGCCTACTCGGATTCATGGTAGCTACTGATTCCACCATGTAAATTCAAAAAAAAAAAATAAATAAATAAATCTTAAGCTAAAATTTGTCTTCATGAAACTCAATTTGCCCTATTTCTTTGAACCAACCTTGAAAAGATATAAATAATGCATTCTAAAGTAAAATACATGCATCCTAGTAGTTGTAGAGGCCCCTGGCTATCTCTGTGCATTCAAATTTTGTAGTTTTGAAAATTTTGCATGAGTTGGTACGAACTTGTCTATGTTGAGAAGTTTTCACAGGGGGTGCGAACCTGGAGTTGGGGCCTGTAATCTTGCAGGGTTGGGCCTAAAGTATTTATCAAGGCTTTGGTGGCATCCATTATGGGTTTCAACACCTGAAATACAGAAAAACAACCCACAAGATTTGTTAGTTAGCAATTAAGCTAAGCTTGGTGGGGGTCCCACCGGGCATGCCAAAATAAAACCAAACAAAAGAGACATATACACTATAATCCTTAATTCAAAAACCATAGTGATCCACTAATTTTATGTTAAGATAAAAATGAGAGGTTACAAAGTGAAATCACCTTTACAATCCTTGCCCTAAAGGCTACAATGGGGTCTTCCTGAAGGAAACCCACTTAGAAGTGCTCCAAAGACAACAAGATCTCTCTTTTGGATGTTCTTCAGTGCATATGGGCCTCTTGATCGTGGGCCACCACTGGTTTGATGTATTCTTTGTATTTATTAGACCTGCAAAATCTTATTAGTGTGTTAGGGGGCTTGCCTCAGTCAAACCCCATGTTTATGAAGACAAAAAGACTCTTAAATCAACTTAAAACATGAAATAACTTGCTAAAAACAACATGAAACACCAAACTAAGCCATATTTACGTATCCAGGTGATTTTGCCTCATTGTAGCAGAGATTTGCACAGGGGGGGTGTAAACTTGGTTTGAATCGAGAAGTTCGTACGAGGACGTACAAACCTATATTTTTCTGACCAAACTTGCAAGATGTAATTTTTGGGCTTTTTTGATGTGATTGCTTCTTGATGAATTCAAAGGGTCACCTTCAAATTTTGTCTTTTGATGATGATAACCTATCTAGACTAGAAGGAATGTTATGAAAGTGACTATACTATTGCAATATGAGTGTGATGGATGTGTAATGGGTGCTATGTGTCTGGAGTGGTTTCTGTAGAGTTTTTGTAAGCTACAGCCGATCTAAAATGGTGAAAATAGCCTTCTATTTATAGACTTGGACAAGGTTAGGGGAGGGGCTGAGGTGTCCCATGAGGTGTCCCCTATGAGGTGTGCATTGTGAGGTGTCCATTGAGGTATCCTACCTCATAAATGGAATTGGGTGAGATAATATCTCACCCATCCACATGTCATGATGACCTGGATAAGTCTCCAAATAGCATTAATTGGATTTGAATTGGAAATATCTTTGAATTTGATATTCCTTTTTATGTGCAAAAGTCTCCAATTCTCATTTATTGCCCAGGAGAGTGTGAGATGGAGGAAATATCTAGATGAGAGGTGGCAAGGCTAGGCTAGTCAAAGTAGACTAGGTGAGGTGGCAGGATTAGATTAAATCATGATTAGATCTAATTAAGCATGTGATTTAGCCATAAAGAAAGTTTTGGCCAAAAAGGTTGACTTTTGATCATAAAGTGTTTTTTGACCATGGTGGAGAATTCAACCTTGGTTGAGTTGTGAATGAGGTCACATGAGGACCTATAGTTAAGCGTAGGAAGGATCTTAGCTAGCCCAAGGGGGCTAAGGATGATGAATAATTATTTTAATGAATGAATAATGGAATAAAGCTAATTTATGCAATTTTTGAGGGTTTTGCAAATTGATTAGCCGTGAACATGAGAAGAGGGTCAATGTGCGACTTTTGGGTTTCTACATATTGATCGTATAATTTTTGAGGATCTTGCAATAATGGCATGTGATGATACCTAGTTAGATCATAGCTCACATGCATTGCACTTTTACTAGGGTTTTGATGCCTAGCAAAATCCCCACCTAGAGATTCTTCTCCAACTTCTTTCTTACTTTGATCTTTTCCTCTTCCTTGATCTTGGAAGTATCATTTTCTTAGTTCAAGGATGATAGTTTGTCAATATGTCCTTTTCACCCTTTTGTTCTTGATCTTTTCTATCTTTTTGATTAGACAAGGATATATATTTCTCTTTCTCTTTCAATTGTTTTCTTCTTCTGAGCATTTGTAGACACTCGCAAAGTGTTTTTCATGGTTGTATCTTTCACACCTCTATCAAAGGTAGCACTCACATGCTAATTCTTATTTAAATATTGCACCCCACATGGGATAATGTACATCCTAGCGGGTATCTTATCGGATATGATTCCTTATCGAGTTATACTCCTTTTGAATCAATAGGATCAATACACCATTACAAGATAAGCTCCTTGGCCATTTTAGTAGGCCCCAACAAACATCCTAGTGGATAATTACCCCATACCAATCAATTAGCAAGCAACCATCCATAGAGGGTCAGATTCTAACACTTCATCACTTATGGTGAGTACTACATCCATAGTGGGTTTAGCTCCCTATTTATGATTTGATTCGTAGTGTTTGGTCACAGTAATCTACCACGATCTATGTTGATTCAAATACTATATTTTGCTTGTTCTTCTCTGCTCTCGATGGTTGACCTTTGGTTATTTTTTTTCTTCTTCTTCCTTCTTTTTCTTCCCTTCTTTCTTGTGTTTCTTCTTCTTCCATTTTCACATCCATCTCATCCATGCATTTCATATAGTTTTGCATTAGGTAGTTTTCATGCATAAAATATCATAAATATAAATAAAAAAGAACATATAACATTTAATCAAATTATATCACATGCACAAACTTTAAAACATAAAAGAAAAGAACTTAGTATTACTCGATAAAAGAGAGATATATAAGTATCTGGTTGGTGTACCATAATATAGTCCTAGTACAATCAACCAATCCTAGGGATGCATACCACAATCAAAACCGGTATGTCATCCCGATCCCTAGCCCTAGCTCTAAGAGCCCATCTCCTCTGCTCTACCCGAAGGAGGTGGTCTAGGCAGCTGCATACCCACATAAGGTGAGGTTCAGACTATTTGTGACTGAGACTGTGACCTTCTAGCTGACTATAGGGATGGAGGGAGTACCACCCTTTGCCCCTCTAGCACCACCTAACAATACATGGCCTCATAAAAGGTATCCTATTGAATAGCCACCTCCAACCTCTCCCTCGTCCTTCATAGTTCTACCTGTAGAATGCAAATCCTATCGCCAGTCTTGCTGCTCCCAATGATAGCCATCCCCTCTACCTGAGCCCTCTGATGCTCTATGTCTAGATGGCTCACCTCCCCTAAAATATGACCAACCTCTACTCAAGTTGCCTATCTCTCCATATGTGTGGTACTCAAAGTACTCGGCAATCCCTCAATCCTCTTGGACCTATCCTTTTGGAGCAAGTCCACCTATCTCTATAGAGTCACCACTTGTGCTCATAGCACCTCTACTTCCTCCCTCTAGTCCCCTTGACTTGAAGCCTAGCCTCGATTAAATGTTATTGATATAGAGGCCTATCCTAATCCTCTATGTGGTAACACCCCAACCTCTATGGGGGCAACTCCAAATGGCCCTACCTCCTCAGTCCCTACAGTTCTGGTGGCCTCCATCACCAACACAATTTGGACATGTACCTATCTCTATATTGGGGTTGCATGGCCCTACTGCTCCCAATTTGTGGCCCTGTGAGTTACCTCTCAAATCATTCACTGCATGCTTGGGTCCATCACCTAGAACCTCTATATTGATACTAATGGGGAGACTCATTCGGGACATGACTCCTCTATACCACCTCCAGTATATGAAGGCCACTCCCGCATCGTCCACACTCAAGATCCATGTAAGGAGAATCATCCAAGTAATCCTATGTCCACCTCACCAAGTCAAGATCATCCCTAATCCTTACGGGGTCTTTGTATATCCTACGATACTAGTAGTCCCCCAGGTTTGGGATTCCCTACAAAATCCTAAACTATCTCAGGACTCTATCAAATCAAAATATCTTAGGCTCCCCTCTCTCTGTGGTCATCCATCTGATCCTTCTGACCCTATCCAGATTCTCCTTATCCTCAGCCCATCCTAGGTGTAGACACCAAGGTCACCATATAATCTGAGCCTCCCTCAGCTCATCTATTACATGCCTCACTAGTGGTATATTCCTAGCATATGTTCTCGTGACTCACTCGAAGGATCTGGACCATCTATATGCAACTGGTCATTTTGAGCTAGGTAATGGTCCTCGTAGTGCATCTGGTCTCCACACTGCTATGTGCTTCTAGCTCCATACTTGGAGCAATGTTGTACATGACATCCTAGTATACTGCTTGTACATGATGTTGTACAATTACTTGTACAAGCGGGGCAATGCATATGGGCCCCATGCAAACCACACTCTCTAGTCTCGCATGTTTGCTACTACACTCACCATCATCCATGGCAGATATCGCGTGTTGGTATGGCACATTAGCATACCCACCATGACCCCACAGAGCATGATCATCAAGGGGTCTACCCCATATTTTCCCACCAGGTCATCTATAACTATCGTACTCTCTTACACCTGGTGGTTCTAGCCTCCTAATAGTCTCTATAAGATCATTGGTCGCCCTCGCGCTCTATAAACTACTCTCTCCCTGATGGTGTTGTTTGTGGAGCCCGATTCTAATTTGGAAGCCCTATTTTATCTGCATTTGGACCCACTCTACGAAAGTATATGGGCGTTATGTAATTGTGTCAAATTGCATGTCAATTCGAGTTTTTTAGTGAATTACTATTTTCGAAAAAAAATTAACGAAAAATAATTTTCCAAAAATAGCAATTACTAAAAAAGAAAATTTTTTGACGAAAATTAATTTACCATAAATAGTAATTACTAAAAATAATTTTTTTAACTAAAAAAATTTCCAAAAATAGTAAATACTAAAAATGGAAATTTTTGATAGAAAAGATAATTTGCCGAAAATAGTAATTTATTATTATTATTTTAGGGTCTTAATGATTTGCTCTAAAATTGCAACCCTCGTTTTATAAGATGATGTTGTATAACATTAGAGATGTGAGAAGAAAGAGAGATTGTAATTGTGAGATCGAAGAGGAAGTACAATAGATTTGTTGTAGGTTGTATCCCTTCGAGATTTGTTGGATAGAATAATAAATCTTGGTTATTTTCTCCATGTGTCTCTTATGTGCTTTATTTTTTGCATTAATAATTCCATGTTTTTTATTGCTCATGATTTTATATTCGTAACAGATGGGAAGCACAATATGCACCACACGTCTTCTAGTGTGACGAGCATCTCCCATGGACAACTGAAAGTCCGACGACTTTGGGTACCTCCTCTCTGCTAGAGTTGTCAATAGTGCCCTGTCTACCTCTACTCGAGGTATCTTGGCCAGGTGGTGTAGCCCCACCGCTCCTAGTGTGTCTCTCTGCTTGCTTGAGCTCGTGCAACTCCACATCTAAGGAGCTTGTTCACCACTTGCGGCTCTCGAGTACCCAAAGCTGCATTCACAAACATAAAAAAATATCTCATCAGTTTCGTTAATCAATAATCCAAATTGGTTGCTAAATAACATTTGCATTTTGAGTTATAGATTTGCTTGCTTACTTTCCATCTTCTCTCTCTTTCTTTCTTTCCCTTCATTTTTTTCTTTCTTTTTCTTTCTTTCCTTCTACGAAATCATGCTTCATTTTTTAGGATCATGATTTTGCCTCTCATACACCATCTATGTGAGGCACAATTTTACAAAATCATGCCTGGTTGTTTTCATCGAGTGTGATTTTCGCTACAAACCAAGGTAAAAATACGATCGGGCCACGAAATCACGCCCGGGTCGTACACGACAAACCCACCAGATTTGGTAAAAAATCATCCAAAATTTACAAAAATATGAAAATTTTAAAGAATTTTAGAAGGGTTTTCGATCTTACCTCTACTCGCTCCACCTCCATGTTGGCCTCACCTCTCGTGATTGTTGATCGATGCATCGGTAGTGCCATATCCTATTTTTCTCTAGAGATCTTTCTTCTCTTCTCACATGGTAAAAATAAATTAGGGTTTACCCATTTTTCACTTGTATCTCCATTTTTGTTGTCTTTCTTTTGTTTTCATTTCTTTTTATCATTTTCTTCTTCTGCATTTGGCATTTCGAGTTTCCTCAAGGAGAGGTCCTCCATTAAGAAAATTGAGGGGACACCCTGGCCTAAGAGGTATTAATGTCCCTAATGCCTCGATTCGTATGCAAAATAAGAAAGTGTTTAGAATAAAATCGCTTTTGCACCACTCCTTTCTTCTAAATAAACCACCCATTTTTCTCTTGATGGTTTTTTTTTGTAAGTATTTACATCTTCCTTTGACACATTTATTAGGCCATAAATGTGTCAAACAAGGGGTAAAGTATAGACATGGAAAATTGACCCACCCAAGTAGGTAATTTTTTCCAAGTCCTTCAGAGAGACCCCTTAGACTTGCCTAGGGAAAGGGCTAGGTCTTTCTTCCCTTATTTTTGCCTTTTTCTCTCTTTATGTGAAATCATAGTCACCCTTGACGAGGCATGATTTCACATAATGTGAAATCATGATCGGCCCTTATGGGGCATGATTTCATATTTTAGGGTTTTCTTGCAAGGAAACCCTAATTTTCAAAGTTGGCATGTTTGGTGTTGACTCTCCTTGGTTTTTCCCACCCATTTTGCTTTCAAATCTGCGATATAAGGAGGGTTTGAAATCTTCTTTCCAACAAGTGACTTTGGAATACCAATCTCACGCAAGCTCTTTTCTTCAAGTGATTTCTAAAGTGCTCTCTAAATGATTTACATTCTTCTCCTTCTACAAGCAAGCTAATTCAAAATTGTGGAGTGTGATCTATTTTCTACTGCATTGGATTACCTATTGCTATCATTCACTTTGGTGGATTTGTGTTGGAACCCTAAGGAGAGATCGACTATTTGGGAGGTCTTAACCCTTCTGACTACTTCTACGCTATCTACTAGGTGTTTTTATATTTTTTCATGTATGCATTGATTTTTTGTATGACGTAAATGAGTTCTCATATCATTACTTTATTTTTTTGCATAGCTTCTACGAAATCGTACACAGTCTCTATGGGGTGCAATTTCGCCAGTCTACGAAATCGCAGTCGCCTATTACGGGGTGTAATTTCACCCAGACCACATTTGATGGCAAGTTGCTATCCCCAAGCCTTAGATCTGCATTCTAGGCTAAATAT
Organism: Wollemia nobilis; assembly: GCA_028583015.1. Classification (NCBI taxonomy): domain Eukaryota; kingdom Viridiplantae; phylum Streptophyta; class Pinopsida; order Araucariales; family Araucariaceae; genus Wollemia; species Wollemia nobilis. The sequence goes on along the minus strand of JAQPPZ010016967.1, from coordinate 2,427,587 downwards.
ATGATATACTATTGTACTATGTGTTGAGATTTACCATTCTATTTTGCTATATTTTTTTATGCTTGTTTATCTTCCAAAGGTCAACTTTTACTTCTATTTTCAAGGTTAGCTAAAAGGACCTAAGCAACTTGACTAATGCACCTCCAAGTATTATCATACAACAGCCTAAGTAGACCTCGTAATGCTAATCATATTTTTAAGTGTTTGCCAAGTTATCTTGCAGGAACATGAATTGTTGATATCACTGGACAAAAGGATAAAAGCAAGGATCAACCACCGGATAAGATAAGTACCCTAATTTAGTCTCTAGGCTATTTTTTGGGTGTCTTCTATTTTTATTAAGACCCTAGATCTGATTGTAAAAGGATATATTTAATTGATTTCCCTAGGCATTAAAAATAAAACAACATATAGTATGCTCTTAAGGTTTAATATTGTTTGTGCATCTCCTTTAAGCCTTTGCTTAAAGGTTTTGTCTTAAAACCCTAGGGTTAGAAAGCATTCAAAGAAGAATCATCCTAGGGTTATCTCTTGTTTTCTTGCATACTATATTTTTACATTGTCATTTATCTTTCACAACATAAATCTAGAAATGCCAAACATAGCTGATTGTCTTGAATCGAATATATCAAACATTCCTAAAAACCAGAGGACTTGCAGTGAGTCTTTAAATCATCCTGGTGATCTCTTCCCCCTCTTTTACATTGGGTGTAGAGAAAAATGTGACCCCGCAGTTCACCTCAAGGATTTCCTACGGATTCAACCTTGAGAATCGTAAGTGGTAGGGCATTTTTCTCCCTCTACACTATTTTTTTTAAATAAAAAAATTCTTTAAATAATTTTATTAACTAGGGAGAATATGTTTCAAAAATGAGAAAGAGTGGGTTTAACTAATAAGAGCATGGGGGAAGAGGGGGCACATGTTAATCAATATGAAATGGGGACATGTGGAAAGTGGTGGAGGGAGTGGGGTTTAATAATTAAAATATATATATATATATATATATATATATATGAAAATAGGGGGGTTAATAATTAAAAAAAAAAAAGGTGAAATTGTAGAGACATGGACAGAACAAAAAGACAAATGAAAATATGATGCTTGCTCTTTCTATTTTTTTTCTTTTTAATTCAGTTTAATTTTCCAAAAAATATTTCAAGTTAACTTAACTTACTTATTAATATAAAGTAGGGAGGGAAGTTGCACCAAATAATAATAAAAAAAACTAATTAATTATGGGAAATCAAATATACCTTTTTGGAAGAGATATTTTGAAAACCTTTGTTTCTTTGCAAAAAATTGAAAACTTTATTTTTCAGGGCACCAAATATCTTTGTTAATTTCCATTGGTTCTAGAATTGTGCTTTGATACCACTTGTTATGATATCGCATAAATATTTAATATCTGAAACAACATTGCAATATTAAACTATTATTAACAATATGAAAACAATAATATTTCAGATTCAAATGCCATGAACAATTGTTAATAAAAATAAATCCATTCACATAAATATTGCAATAAAAATAGAATTTCATGAGAGAACAAAATATTGCAATACAAAATGTAAATGTAGAATTATAACAATATCACAAAAAAACATGGAATCGTAGGCCTATTTGAGGGGCAAGCTCCTTCAATATTTTCATTTTTTGTAAAAAGATACATTAATTTATGGATCCTTATCTTTTAAAGATACACTTTATGCAACCCTAACCTAATGTTAAAGAGTTGGCTTAATGCAAAGTGCCACTCGAGGTAGAATCTTCTGCCAAATAACAATTACATTATTAATAACAGTTACATGAAATGACCCCACTTGTCTAGGCACCTTACTTGCCACATAACATTATAAAATATTACAAAATATCATTATTAAGGGGTTCCCATATTAGAAAGGTGTCATTACATAACAATATGAGAATTACAAAAATAGTATTAGGATGAGGTCCTAACATGCCTTTCTCCTTCAAAAATATTTTTCCTCAAAGTTGTAGATAAGGAAACTGATGTTGTAGTTGTTGGAGAGACTCCCAAGTGGCATATTCTAGTTGTAGTCTATGCCATTGAATAAGAACCTTAGTGGCAACACAATTCTAAAGAGTGTGTGATATGCGGTCCAAAATTTGTTCCAATTTGAGCAAGATAGAACCCTCTTTATCCAATTTTGGTAAAATAGATTGAACATGTACTTTATTACCCATGACCTTCTTGAGAGAGGAGATATGAAATATAGGATGGAGCTTTGATGTAGCTGGGAGGGCCAATTTGTAGGCCATTGCACCAATCCACTATAAGACCTAGTAGGGTCCATAGTATTTGGTAGCTAGTTTTTGGCATCTATGAAGCTGGAGTGAGGATTGTTTATATGGATGTAAGCAAAGAAAAACCATATCTCCTACTTAAAATCTATGCTTAGAATGGTGATGATCAACTTGTTGGTGCATAAGGTTTTGGGTGAATTCTAAATTCATATTTAGTTGACGAAGGGTTGTGACATGTTGGTTGAGTGTACCATCAACAACATGAACCCTAAAGCTCCCTAGAATGTAGGAGGATGATGTTGATGGAGAACGACCATAAACTACTTCAAAAGGGGTAACCTTGGTCATAGTGTGATATAAAGTGTTATACTGGCCAAGGAAAGCCACTTTACCCACTGTGTAGGATGTTTAGAGGTAAAGCAACAAAGGTATATCTCCAAGCATTTATTGATAGTATTTGTTTGACCATCTATTTATATATGATAGGATAAATTCATTTTGAGTTGATTCCCCTGCAACTTAAACAATTCTTACCATAAAATGACTAGTGAAGGTAGGATCTCGATTGGACACAATAGATGCATGCATGCTATGAAGGCAAAAAATGGAGTCTAAAAAAATTTGGGCTACTATGGAGGCTGTGTAGGGATGGGAGAGGGAAAAAAAATGAGCATACTTCATGAAACGATCCACTACCACAAAATAACTAATTTGCCTCTTGACTTAGGTAACCCTTCAATAAATTCCATGGAAATATCTATCCATACTTGTTCTAGAATAGCTAAGGGCTTAAGAGTTCTACGAGAATGCATCATTTCTCCTTTCATTTTTTGGCATATGTCACATTCTACCATAAATTCTTGAATATCCTTCTTCATACCCTTCTATAATAAAGTATGCTTAATCCTTTCATAAGTCTTGAGGAACCCAAAATGGCTCGTAGTTGGTGAGGCATGCATTTCCTTTAAGATGAGTCCCTGTAGTTGAGAAGTTTGGGAAAGAACAAGGCAATCAAGGTATCTCAAATCTTGTCCATCCTAAGTGTATCTTGGATATGAGGTAGGTTCTATTTATAGTGTGGTAATAAAATTTTATAATATGAAGACCTTGACCATATCCTTTTTAAGAGAATTTATCCAATGAGATATGAGTGAAGAGATAGCACATAAAAAACTTTGATCCTAAAATTGTTCAGAGAGGGCATCAACGACAATGTTCTCCTTTTCTTTTTATATGTAATCTCATAATAATAACACATTAGTTTAGAGATCCACTTTTATTGTTCGATGGTGGCTACCTATTGATCCAAAAAGTTTTTAAGACTTTAGTGGTCTAGTTTTATGGAAAAATAATGCCCAATGATATAAGGTTGCCAATGATTAACTACATGTAGAATAGTGAGCATCTCTTTTGCATAAGTAGATTTGTCCATATTTGGGCTTGAAAGTGCTTTTCTAGTGAAGGCCAAAGGTCTTCCATCCTGCATCAACATTGGTCCTATGCCATTACTTGTTAAGATCCTGCTATAAAATAAACTCAAATAACACACTCTCACACAATTGCTTGGAAATAACTCACATAAACATCACATTAATATAACAAAAATTTGCATAAAGAACAATCTCACAATAGGACTGAATCGCAGGCCTCTTCGAGGGGGCAACCTCCTTCAATACTTCATTAATTTTGCAAAAGATGGTTACATTGGTGCCCTTTCGGGTATTTAAGGAGTTTCCTTCCAAGGTTGGCTTACATGCAAAATGCCACCTGGATTACATGCATAATGCCACCCGAATTACATGCATAGTGCCACTTTGAATTACATGCACAATGCCACCCGAATTACATGCACAATGCCACTCGAATTACATGCACAATGCCACATGAATTACATGCACAATGCCACCTATCTACCATGTGTTACATAAAAAGGGTGCCATATGTCATAGGCACTACCTAAGCTAAAACTTAGAACATTACAAAATATTAATCATGGGTACTACCCACGTTCACTAGGAATTATTACATCAAGGAAGTTATTACATTAAGGGTTAGGATGAGATCCTAACATGCCCTTCTCCTTGAAGAAGCTTTGTCCTCAAAGCTAAAAATGAGAAGCTATTCTTTGGAGTTGATGGAGGGACTCCCATGTAGCATCCTCAGGTTGAAGTCCACGCCACCGAACCAGGACCTCTGTGATGGTACGGTTGCGAGTTCGACGATACAGCAGCTGCTTTGGTGCAAGTAAGATGGAGCCTTCTTCATCCAATTTGGGAAGTGTTGATGGAACCTGTACCTTGGAGCTGCCCGAAATGTAGGAGGGAGGCGTGAGTGGAGGGTGCCCGTACTCTGCCTCTGGTGGCGGTATGATAGGAAGTGTTGTACCACCATTCGGCCAAAGAAAGCCATTTTGCCCAATGAGTAGGATGATCGAAGGCAAGCAGCGAAGGTAGGTTTCCAAGCAGTTATTAACAACCTCTATTTGACCATCCGTTTGTGGATGGTAGGCTAAACTCATTGTGAGCTGAGTCCCCTGCAACTTAAACAACTCTTGCCAAAAATTGCTAGTAAGGCTGGGATCACGATCAGATACAATGGAGGTTGGCATGCCATGAAGGCGAAATATGGAGTCAAGGAAAATTTGGGCAATAGTGAATGTTGTGTAAGGATGGGTTAGGGCACAAAAGTGAGCATACTTTGAAAGGCGGTCCACTACCACAAAAATAACAGACTTGTCTCCCGATTTAGGTAGCCCTTCTATGAAATCCATAGAGATGTCAGTCCACACCTGATCCGGTATTGGCAAGGGTGGAAGAGTGCCCGAAGAGTGCATTGTTTCTCTTTTCATCCTTTGACCTGTGTCACAGTCTGCCTACAAAAGAGCGAATGTCCTGTTTCCTACCTTTCCAAAATAAGGTGCGCTTGAGTCGCTCATAAGGTGGTCTGATATTGGGAGGTGTACTATCCGGCAATAATGGAATGGCATGGTCGTGAGAGCGATGCAGTGGTAGTGTGATGGGTTCTGAAAAGATGGCCTCATGTTTGTGGAGAATCTGTTGTATGTCTTGTGGGATTTCACCCATTGGAGATGTGGATGGCTGGATGGAGAATAGTTGTGCAATGACCCCACGTGATGATTTCTTTAGCAATTTCTCCATGCCGTTTGAGCTGATAATTTGAGGTGTTCCTGTCGGGGAGCCCTTGATGATGTGTGTTTGTCCGTTACGGAAGAAGCTGCATCCAAAGTTTAGCAAAGTTCCAACCGATAGTGCCCAACGTACTCAACCATTGGCATCCCAAAACAATATCACATCCACCCAAATGGAGGGCAAACATGTCCTGCTTGAGTTCATAGTCCCCTATCTTGATTTTAACATTGCGACACTTTCCTTTACAAGATAAGGTTCCCCCATTGGCTACCATGACCTCAAAGGAATTACAATTGTGGATATAGCAATTTGCCCGTTGAGCAACTCTAGGGTCAATGAAGTTGTGCGTGCTTCCCGAATCCAAAAGGATGGAAAGACGTTGGCCCTTGAAACATCTTGTAACCTTCATGGTTTGAGGAGTAGTAATGCTTGCAAGGGCATGGATTGTAATTGATGTCTCAGGTTCCTGTTTCCCTTCTTCTTGTGGAGGAGGTGTTTCTGGAGGGTCCTCATCCTCATCACTCTCGTCAACGGTATCAGGTTCTCCAACATCTATCAAGAACAATTTTTTGTGTGCACACTTATGCCCCTTGAAAAAATTTTCATCACAATTGTAGCATAATCCTTGGGCACGACGTGCATCCATCTCTTCGATGGTGAGGCGCTTGGGTGCAGGTTTATTATCATCTGGGTGTTGGGCTCTCGGGGGAAATGAAGGTCTATTTTGAGGAAACTTTGATGGGCGTCTTTGGGCAGAGAGTTTAGATTCGGCCAGACGGGCCAAACTGATAGCTTCCATCATAGTTCGTGGTTTCAACATTTTGACTTCTGCTTGGAGTTCCATCTTCAACCCACCGATATAACAACTCTGGAAGAACCCTTCACTCAATCCTCTTGTTCGATTGGCCAATTTTTCAAATTGAGCTTGGTACTCTCGAACTGACCCTATTTGTTGTAGTTTGGATAAGGCTCTGTGAAGTCCTCAAACTCACTAGGACCAAATCGAGTGAGTATTTGGGATTCAAAATCCTCCCAAGAGAGATTTGGGTAGGTAAGACGCAACCATTGAAACCAGTGTAGAGCCTCGGATTCCAAGTTAAAGGAAGCCATACTGGACTCGATGAAATACTTGGTACATTATGAAGTCGAAAGAATTGGTCAACCCGACATAGCCACCCATCAACATCCTTCCCATTGAATTTGGGAAAGTCCAACTTGGGCATTCTAAAGGGTGTATCATGGTCACGATTCCTTGTAGAACTCTCGGCTTGGTATTCGATTTGGGTGGTTCTCTTCTCAGTTTGTTGTCCACTTCAGTCAATGCTTCTTCTAAGCGATTGCTAGTGGCCTCATGCTCTAGGCGAAGACCTTGGACTTCTTCCCTTATGGAGTGAAAAGCCGAGTTCAAGTTCTCAATGGCTTTTGTTAGGGACTCCAAGTGTTCTAGTTCTTTCCGGTGTCCACGGGTACCCTGGGCCATTTTTTGACCTTTTGTGACCGAGTTACTAAAAATAGAATTGAATTTTTTTGACTTACTATTTTTAGTAAGTGCCCAAAAAATGCTTGGGTGCTATATAACAAAATGATCAGCAGGGAGGAGGTGGTCACAATGAGCTATATCTCTCAACACTACTTTTTGGCACCCCAGACTTTTTTTTTTTTTTTTTTTTTTTTTTTTAATCTCTGTTTTGCTGAGTCTAACGGTGTTTACAGATTCTGATTCTGAGCTACTGAGAAAAATTTGGGTACTAGAGCACTATCTAAAATTGGTCGTGTTTCACACTCAAGATTCTCTGTATTTTGTAGGTGACTGATATGACAGTTCTATTCTGACTTTGAAGACTGTGAATTCTGCCTACTGTGTCTTGACCTCTCGGCTTGATTGACTTGATTGTGGCTGCCACTTGTAAATTTACTGTTACTCTCCAGACTTTCAACTTAAGTGTCACCCTCATGGCTTATCCCGAATGCATGTCCCTTCTGTTATTTTTTTGGTAGAGGACTCCTTTCTCATATGCTCACTTTTGAAATGCAGGTTTACGAACGGGGGTGTTTGGATTCTTATTTTTATTTTTATTTTTGCATTTTTTACAGGTTGCAGTTTTAACAGAACCAGGGAATGCTAAGTATAGGAGTATGTACCACCCATAGGCCCTCTAATATACCGACAGTGACGAACAATAGTGCTCGGACCAATATTTCAGGCCACTACTCAAGGAGGATTCCACACATACCCTTGAGCACACTACTGCCTCTACGACAATACGGGAGGGTAATCGTCCAGGATGCTGTGTCCCGTAGACTATGAGTAATACAAGGCCGAAGAGCTTCCTAATGGCTAAAAGTTTGTTTAATCCTAGATGGTCTCCCGATATACCCGAAGATACGTGGGAGCTCAAGTCCGTGCGCGAGTTATATGCGAGGCACAGGTATTGGAGCACGATCGCCCCTCACTTCACTAGACGCTTTATGGGCTATCTAGCTTAGCCAATAACGACGGATCCTTCACGATATTTTAAAACCGCCGGTACAGGGTTTCTACCTACTCAACTAACAATATATTTTTTTTTTTTGGTGCGGAAAAAAAAAAACATCGTATTTTTTTTTGATTTTTTTTTAATAAGGAAAAACGGAATGGAAAAAACACACGGAATTTATACCTAACGAGCGGATTGGATGGCAAGAATCGTTGCGGTTGCGTGAGAACTTGGCCCTGGAAAGCGCTCTGATACCACTTGTTAAGATCCTGCTATAAAATAAACTCAAATAACACACTCTCACACAATTGCTTGGAAATAACTCACATAAACATCACATTAATATAACAGAAATTTGCATAAAGAACAATCTCACAATAGGACTGAATCGCGAGGCCTCTTCGAGGGGGCAACCTCCTTCAATACTTCATTAATTTTGCAAAAGATGGTTACATTGGTGCCCTTTCGGGTATTTAAGGAGTTTCCTTCCAAGGTTGGCTTACATGCAAAATGCCACCTGGATTACATGCATAATGCCACCCGAATTACATGCATAGTGCCACTTTGAATTACATGCACAATGCCACCCGAATTACATGCACAATGCCACTCGAATTACATGCACAATGCCACACGAATTACATGCACAATGCCACCTATCTACCATGTGTTACATAAAAAGGGTGCCATATGTCATAGGCACTACCTAAGCTAAAACTTAGAACATTACAAAATATTAATCATGGGTACTACCCACGTTCACTAGGAATTATTACATCAAGGAAGTTATTACATTAAGGGTTAGGATGAGATCCTAACAATTACCCAAAGCATTGCTTTCAATTACAAAAGGTTTTAAAAATCAGGCATGTCTATTACTAGCATGATTGTCATAACATGCTTTAGGTCAAAGAAATACTTCATAACTGGGCCTGGCCAAGTAAAAGAATTTTATTTTAACATGGTCATTAAAGGAGCAACTATTTTTCCATATTTTTGGATAAATTTATGGTAATACCCTATGTATCCCAAAAATCCATGAAGTCCCTTGAGAGTATGAGGCTTCATTTAATATTGAACAACTTGAATTTTCTTAGGGTTAACTTTAATGCCATATTTGGTGATAACATGTCCCAAAATAACACTTACACCTCTTAGCATAAAGTTTATTCTAAGAAAAAACACTATAGAGTCTAATCCAAATGGATGAGGTGCTCTTCCCAAGAGCGATTATAAAAAATATATCATCAAAGAAAACTAGATTGAATTGTGAAGGAATGGGTGAAAGATATTATTCATGAGGCTCTAAAATGTGGAAGGTGCATTCATTAATCCAAATGGCATAACCGATAATTCTTAATGGTCCTCATGAGCGTGGAATGTTGTTTTAGGAATATCCTCCTCTTTGAGCCTTATATCATGATAACCCGAGCGAAGATCTAACTTTGAGAAAAATATAGCATCATGTAGCTCATCCAATAATTCATATACCATTGGAATATAAAACTTATCCTTAATGGTGAGCTTATTGAGCTCACAAAAATCTATACACAAATTCCAATATCCATATTTCTTTTGAACCAATAGGATTGGAGAAGAATAAGGACTATTACTAGGCCAAATGACTCATGCTTGTAACAATTATTGTACTAATTTCTTGATTTTTTACTTAAGTGCATAGGGGTACTAGTAAGGTCTAATGTTAGATGGCACACTATTGGGTACCAATGGTATTGCATGATCATGGGAATATTGTGGTGGTAATTTTATCAGTTTTATAAAACCTGCATCATGTTTAGTTAGAATGAGTTGCAAATATTCTAGGGGTTCATCCTTTGCTAAAGTTTGTGGTTGAATTACAAATATCTAAGCTACTACCCTATAGAAAGATATTTTTAACTTCTCCATGCAGTTTGAACTAATAATCTAGGAATATCTTGTTGGTAAACCATGGAGAGTGTAGGACCTACCATTCTATGAAAAATATATCTATTCTTCACAAAGTTCTAGGCTCTGGTTCCCAAAGCAACTATCCATTGAGCTCCTAGCACAACATCACATCCTTCCAATTGAAGGAAAAATATATCAATTTTGAGTTCATAATCCCCTATCTTCAACTTAACATTGTGATATTTTCTTTATAAGATAATGTTCTACCATTTACCACCATAACCTTAAAGGAGTTGCAAGCATGTATGTAACAATTGGCTTGTTTGGTAACTCAAGGATCATTAAAGTTGTGTGTACTTCTTGAATCAATGATAATTATAAGTCATTATCCTTTGAAAAAACCTACTAATTTTATCATATGAGGGGCAGTAATTCCTGCAAGTGCATGGACACAAATTTCTAGTTGTGGTTCTTGTGTTTCACCCTCATCTTGAAGTGGTTCTTTTGATGGTTCTACTTCATCATCAAATTTTTCACTACTTATTGATTCCTCTACATCCAACAAAAATAAATTATTTTGGATGCATTTATGCCTTGGTGAATACTTCTCATCAAAATTATAACATAAGCCTTTTGTGCATTGGGCATCCATCTCTTCCATAGTCAAGTGCTTAAACGGGGGTGATTTACTACCAATATTGGGTGTAAAATTAAAAGGAAATGTGGGTTTGACCTATGGAAATTTAGGTGGCCTTCTTTGAACCAAAAAGTTTTCTTCAACCAATCTCGCTAATACTATGTTCTACATCATAGATTGTGGTTTGAACATATTGACCTCAACCTTGATATCATATTTCAAGATACTGATAAAACAACTCTAAAAAATCCTTCATTCAACCCCTTGGTCCTATTAGCCATTTTCTCAAATTGGGTTTGATAGTCACAAATCATAGAGGTTTGTTTTAGTTTGGTTAATGCTCTTGTAAATTCCTCATACTCATTAGGGCCAAAACAAGTGAGTAATTGTGACTCAAAATATTCCCAAGAGGCGTCAAGAGTTGTATTTTGTAATCATTAATACTACTGGGCTTTAAATTCAAATTGGAAATATACCATAGTGATCCACAAATATTTAGGGACATGAAGTTTGAAGAACTGATCTACTCAACATAACCACTTATCAACATCATTTTCATTGAACTTAGAAAAGTCTAATCTAGGCATCTTACATGGAGTATTTGTGCCAAAAAGAGAATGATAGCCCTCCTTCTCCTTATGGATTCCTTTTTTTATTGGCAGTATTTCCACCTGGTCGATCAATGTTACGATGCTCAAACACCTTTGGGCCATCCCTAATTTTTTCCTCAACCTCTAAGATTTTTTCCTCCATTGAAGCTTTGGATCTTATGTGTTCACCTCTCAAAAGTGTTACTTTTTCCTTCATTTGTTTAATGTCACTAAGGCTATTAATTATTGTATGCTATTTTGTTATGTCTCCTTGTGGCGTCCTCTAGTGCTACTATTTTTTTTGTATGATTTGAACCATATCCACTAACTTACTAAAAATAGAATTATTGTTCTAGGAGTTACTATTTTTAGTAATGAGCCAAAAAAATGTGTTTGGGTGCTATATATCAAAATAATCAGATAAAAAATATGATCATAATGGACTAAGCCCCAAAATAACTTTTTTTGGCACAAAAAAAGTGCATGGAGGCTATATACCAAATTGATCAGCTTGATGAGATGGTTTCAATGAGTTATATATCACAACACTATTTTTTGGCACCCTAGAATTTTTTAGAAGTGTTGTCTTCAAGTGTTATTGGTTTTTCTCCTGGAGGTTTGGTTCACTCAAAAAATTGGTTTCTTATTGGACAACCCCTTACAAGACTCTACACTTTTTGTTATTGATATTATTCTATCACTGACATTAAATCGATCTAAAAATTATTTGATTTTACTATCACTTATAACTCCTTATCTGTTATGAATTCTGAATGTCACAAGTAACTATTATTGACTGGTAAACTTTGTATTCACTGTTACTGACTTTACCTAAATTTATACCCAACTGTTATTGACACTAGTAAACTTTGTCTTGACTATTACTGACTTTGACTAAATTTATACACAATTTTTATTGACTATGAATAATACAAGCTTATACTGAGAGGGGAGGGTGAACAGTATAAGATAAAACTTTTCACTTTTCAATTGAAATGAAAACAAAAATAATATCAAGGTAATAAATAATGCATAAATTATCACACACATAAAAGACATAGATTTAACGTGGTTCACCCAATGTGGGTTACGTCCATGGAGAAAATATTTCTTATAAATTTTCTCAACAGATCTCTTGGGAACCAATTCCCTATTACAATGTTTATGGATATTTTTCAAAAGACACACCAATCCCATATGCTCATGTTCATGGACCTCTATTCACAGGAGACCTCTATCCCTAGTGCTCTGATTTGTGGATCTCTATACATAGGAGGACTCTATCCCCTTTATTATGGTTTATGGAACTCTATCCACAAGAGACTCCTCTCCTTTGCTCTAGTTTGTGGAACTCTATCCACAGGAGAACTCTATCCCCTTGCTGGTCTAGTTCGTGGAACTCTATCCATAGGAGACTCCTCTCCTCTCTGCTCTGGTCACTTCCAAATATGGTACACACCTCTAATTTGACTCTGCTCCAAGCCTACTCAAGAGGTTTACTCAGGTCTGTTCACAAATCTATCCAAAACCTACTTCAAGTCTTCTCACAAATTTTCTTTGAACTCTGCCTCAAATATGCACACATTACATGCACAAATTTATCTTCAAATATGCTTCATGTATTCTCACAAATTTTCTCTCAACTCTATCCCAAATTTTCACACATTACATGCACAAATCTGTCTTCAAATCTACTTCAAGTCTTCTCGCAAGACTTACTCAAATCTACCTCAACCCTGCTTCAAGTCTTCTCACAAGACTTGCTCAAACCTACCTCAAACCTGCTTCAAGTCTTCTTATAATACTTTCTCAAATATACCTCAAACCTGTTTCAAGTCTTCTCACAAGACTTGCTCAAATCTGCCTATAACACATGCTCAAAACTGCTCATAACACATGCTCAAACAATCCCAAGTCTTGCACACAAATGATGTTCAAAATAATACTTGTATCCTTTTCATAAATGATTTATTCAATTAGGAATTTCAAATATATTCTACTTATAATTCTTTCAAGAACATATGAAGAATAATATGCAATGCAAATGCTCAATATGTTCCCTTCACATTCATTAAGTTTATCACTTTCACATTCATCAAATTAGATCTCTACCTCTTGCAAATCCCTTTCAAATCAAATCAAACTAGTGTATAACTTCGCTTCACAAAATTGGTTTATATTCCTTGTAAATTTACTCTCAATTATCAAACACAATAATGCACAAATTGCTTCACAAAACTGGTCTCTAACACTTTTCCATTCACATTCAATGTCACTCACATCAATGCCCAAATGCTTCAAAAATTCTTTCATCAAGAAATTTTATTCTTAAAAACCCTAGCACAAGTGTTTCCAATTTCACCAATCAATGATGCACACTTTTTTCACAAACCCTAGCTCAAGTGTTTCAATTTATTTCAACAATGAAGTACAAATAACTCTCAAACCCTAGCTCATATATTTTCAACAATGCACACAAATCTAATCCTTATTTCTCCACCTTATAATTCAAAAATATTTGCTCAACCAAAACACCTTAAGAAGGATTCAAATAACCATACCTCAAAATTCCTTGATGAAAATGTTCCCTCAAAACCTATTTCACAATGATTTCCTTTTTGCCACTTCAAGAGGTTAGCCAAAATTCTATTCAAAATAATCCCAAAACCCTTTCTCAAAGATGTGATCAAAGATACTCTATAATTTCTTTTTAGTATTGCAAAGATAAAGCTTTGAATTTTAAGAATAAAACCTCAAACTTCCTTTTCTTAGAGTGTGACAAAAATACAAATATCAATGGACAAGGATACACCTTATTTCTCCTTACATAAGCAAGCAAAAATATACAAATATAATAAACCCAACTACACCTTGTCTCTCCTTTCTCACAATGCAAACACAATTTTTAAATAACCTTCAAGTAACATTATGATTAGCTCACTCATGCAACTATTACAAAATTTATCCTTTTACACGTTATGACTCCTTTCTAATAAAAACAAATAATCTGCCCCATTTTATTTCAACATGCACAAAAACAAGATTCCCTTGGTAAATAAAAATATAATCAAATTTTTTGCATACCTTATACCAAGTGCACAAAATTCTTCTTTGCTATGCCAAAAATATTTGTAGTATTTGACCCAACGTCCACCTGCCTCACGATTCCCTAGCTCAAGCTAGATATCTAGATGAGTTGTCTCAGCTGTTAGAACCAATGGTGCACCACAACAACCTTAACCTATGTATTCTTCCAAAGCTCCATTAAAAAAAACTTGTTGCCATCGAGATTTGATCTCGAGATCTCCTCCATGCCCAAGACTTAGATCCACTTGGGATGTCATCAGGGAAAGTAATATGCACATAATACAATGTGCACACCTTCACTATTTAACCACTTGCTCACCTATCGCTTTTTCAAAAAAATCTCAAACAAAAATTTTGCTACTACGAATCGACCCTGAGACCTCCTTTTTTCCAATACCTTAACATCAGCTAAGCCACTGCATGAGCTAGCCACCCACACAAAATATAAGTTTATGATATCTACTTTATTACTTTTGTGCTCTTCATCCTTTACCAAAATGTAAATAAAAAATGGAGCCACCATGAATCAACCTCTGACCTCCTCTCTGCTAGCACCTTAGTGCTTCTCAACCAACTAGGTGTGCTAGCCTGCCAGCTTGGAATAATGAAGGCATGCACTTCTATTTGACCCTTCGCTTCTATCTCAAAAAGCATGTGCATGCTGTCTTTTTTCTCTCCCTTACAAATTTTGAATGTACTCGATGCACTCAATGACTTTATGCACGAAAAGCTTAGCTCCAATGAGCTAGTTCTCAATAAATATGCAATTATATAATTTCTCAAACATCGACGATGGAGATAAATTAATTTTGAATGGTACCCATTTTATTAAAAACCTTAACCTAAGATATATAATATTTAAAAAATATTATAATAATAACTTTTAAACTTTTGAACTTTTGCCTTCAATTTTGAAATTTAAATCTTTTTGAAGGAAGGTAGGGTCTTGTCCTTTTCTTGCAATATTGAAGCCTTGAAAACTTTTGCACCTTTTTCATTTCCTCATGCATCCTTTGAAGATTTTACCTTGCACTTTAATATTTCAATCTTGAAGAATATTTCTACCATACCAATCTCTCTTTGACATCAACCTATTGACATCAATTCTTTGACATCAATGGCAACTCAACATTATTAATATTTCCAACAGTCTCTCCCTCTTTCATTGATGAAAACCCTTCTAAAATACTTCCTTTTGCTACTACTTGATTCCAAAAATTCTTCCCCTTACTGAAAGTCTCCCCCTTTGACATCAATGGAAAAGAGACTCCTTTGGGGCTAAAAATAAGACTCTTAGCTCAGCCCCATCACCACCTCCTCTGCTTGAGGTGATTAATTTTGGGGTGGGAGTAAATCTACTCCCAACATACGATGCTCTTTTTCATTTTCAACCTTCTTTTTCAACACCTTTGTAATCATACCCTTTTTATCCTTTTGAGTGTCCCTGTTCTTGCTTGACTCTAGAAGATCCAAAAACTTTATTCTACACCATTTGCCCTTATGTCTAAGATTATTGCAATTGTAATATTTGATGTTGTAGTTCTTAGAAGGTGCAAATGACTTGAAGTTCCTTTTGTTGAAGCCATAATCATTTCTGTCATGAACCTTGCAATGGATCGCTTTATGACCAAAGTGATTACATGAGTAGAAATAACCTTGAAAGAAATATCCATATTTAAATGTATTAAATTTCCTCTTAGTGAGGCCATAATCCTTCTTTCCATGAACCCTACAATGCATAGCTTTGTGACAAAAATTATTACATGAAAAACAATGCCCTTGGAAGAAATATTCTTCTTGTCTTGAAACATTTGGTCTCTTAATCCTTTCTTTGCCTTCGTTGTGATGATCCTTGTTTTTTGTTTGTGCATTGTTTTCTTTCTTAGTGATATTTTCACCTCTCAATACATAAGTTTAGGTTTTAGGTTCTTCTTCAAACACTTCCTCTGAGACTTCCATTTCTTTTGAGCTTGACTCCCCTTTTGTACCTCTTGACTTTCTACATAGCCTAGTCCATTCTTGATAAATGGAGATCTTTGTATATTGATGATATCATCCAAGTATTTTGAGCTTTTCTCAAACTTATGTAGCTTATCATTAGAATATTTCACTTCCATTCTTAGAGAAACCACTTCATGTTCTAATATTTCACATTCTAACTATTTTGCCTTTAACTGTTCAACCATACCTTCTTCTATTCTTCTTGCCTCTTCAATTTTAACTTTTAAGTCAATGAGATCTTGTAGAAGCTTTGCCTTTGCTTTTTCATCTTCTTGTACTTGAGTCTTCAATCCTAAGTTCTCCATTTTTAGCTCATCAAGTTCCTTTTTCATTTCAATTGTAGCTTCTTCCTTTTATGAATCTCTCTTTCTTTGTAGGTCTTCAATAGGAGCATATTATTTTTCACTATTGGAGAGACTTTCATCACTACTACTTTCAAAAAAGATCTTCCTCTCATACCTGTCTTGACTATGCCTATTTTTATTTTCATAACTAAATTTTCTTTCTTTCTTTTTCTTGTATACCTATTCATATTTACTGCTACTATATTCATCTTGTGGACAATAAGCTGCATGGTGACCTAGATTACCACATTTAGTACAAAATTTTATCAATTTAGCCTCTTCTCTACAACTTGATTTTTCACTTGATTTTGTTTCCACTTCCCCTTTTTGAGTAACAATTCCTTTGAGAGCAAAATTAAATTCATTTTCCTCTTTACTACTACTATACCCATTTTATGGATAATAAAGTGCCATGTGACCAATTTTACCACATTCAACACATCTCACAAAGTTTTCCTCTTCCCTTTTTTTAATAACAATATTTTTGAGAATAAAATCAAATTCTTCTTCCATGTCCATCATAGCATCTTCCTTTTCTTTCATGGCCATGTGTGCTCCTTCCTTCTTAGGAGGATATGATCTCATGGTTCTTCTTTTGCCTTTCCTACCCATGTGTGTTCCTGTAAGATCTTCCTTCAAGTTGTTTAGACTTTCATGAAGGAACCCACTTTGATACCAATTGAAGAACACAAGCTTATACTAAGAGGGGGGTGAATAGTATAAGATAAAACTTTTCACTTTTCAATCCAAATGATAACAACAATAATATCAAGGTAGTAAATAATACATAAATCATCACACACATAAGAGACACAGATTTAACGTGGTTCACCCAATGTGGGTTACATCCACAAAGAAAATATTTCTTATAAATTTTCTCAATAGATCTCTTGGGAACCAATTCCCTATTATAATGTTTATAGACCTTTGTCCAAAGGACAAACCAATCCCCTATGATCAAGCATGTGGATCTCTATCCATAGGAGACCTCTATCCCCAATGCTCTGATTTGTGGATCTCTATCCATAAGGAGAACTGTATCCCCTTTGTGTTGGTTCATGGAACTCTATCCACAGGAGACCTCTATCCCCACTGCTCTGATTTGTGGATCTCTATCCACATGAGAACTCTATCCCCTTTATTCTGGTTTGTAGAAATCTATTCATAGGAGACTCCTATACTTTACTCTGGTTCGTGGAACTCTATCCATAGGAGAACTCTACCCCCTTATTTTTTTAGTTTATGGAACTCTATCCATAGGAGACTCCTCTCCTCTCTACTCTGGTCACTTCCAAAGTTGGTACACACCTCTACTTTGACTCTACTCCAAGCCTACTCAAGAGGCTTACTCAAGTATGCTCATAAATCTATCCAAAACTTATTTTAAGTCTTCCCACAAATTTACTCTCAACTCTATCCTAAATTTACACACATTACATACGCAAATATATTTTTAAATCTGCTTCAAGTCTTCTCACAAATCTACTCTCAACTCTATCCCAAATCTGCAAAAATTACATGCATAAATCTATCTTCAAATCTACTTCAAATCTTCTCACAAGACTTGCTCAAATCTACCTCAACCCTACTTCAAGTCTTCTCACAAGAATTGCTCAAATTTACCTCAAACCTGCTTCAAGTCTTCTCACATGACTTGCTCAAATCTACATCAAACCTACTTCAAGTCTTCTCACAATACTTGCTCAAGTTTACCTATAACACATTGTAGCACCCTAAAATTGGCGTAGTCAAATTATAATAATTACATTCACCTTAGTAAATAAATTTAAATTCAAATTTAACCTCCCAAACCACCCGTTAATCGTCGAGAAACCCATTTCCCCTTTTTTCGTGTCATTTTTAGGAGTTGTTTTGACCGCTGGACGATATCATTGCCGATCAGACAATATCGCCCCAGATTTGACGATTTCGTCTGGACTAGGACGTCCAGACGATTTCGTCGCAAAATTACATTTTCATAATTAGACTCTGTTCCAACGGGTCTCCAATCCGGGCAGAAGCGTGTCTGCATCGTTGGGACCCTCCCCCATTGGAGATCTCCCAAATTGGGAAGATCTCCAACCTCCCAACAACTTTCCCTAAGCCTATTTAACTCTAAGACTTTTCCCTCCCCAACCCCTGGCTGAATTTTTATGTAAATCAACTCCCTATGCGCTAAAACACTTCAAATTTGCTCTTGCACTAGTCCTATATTAATTTTATTGCAGGTACACCACTGGTTTTCAACCGGAGCCAGCACCTATCGCAGCCGACGAACCTGTCAAGATCGGAGGCGATCTCGTCAAATTCGGGACGATCTCATTCTGATGCGAGACGATTTCAACTGTAGCACACATCGAGGCAATCAGTGCCTGGAGTTTGCTCTTCTTTCTCTTTTATCTGTCATTTTATGCTATAAATTAGATTGTCTATTCGGTTTTTATACTATATTGCATCCGGAGTTCACCCATTTTGTCTAGTTTGCATATTAAGATCATATTACGCTATCTAAAACACGGTGATTTGCATTTACTTTTGTTCTTGTATATTGTTCAATACTCATATTACTTTTTCATATGGTTTGCCTCTGTTTACAAAATAGAATTTCTTGTATTTCGCATCTGTTTCGTTGTTTTGCAGGTCTCTGATGAATTCGTCGACGAATTCGTCAGATTGCGAATGATCCTGTCAGTTTAGACGATTTTATCAAATTGAAGGCAATTCTGTTGAATTGCAGACGATCCAGACTGCTACAAGTAATCAGAAACTTCATCAGACTTTCGGATCAGGTAATCTTCATTGGCCTCCTGCAAATTCTCTATTTTTGCTTTCTTTTATGTTTGTTGTATTCATTTAAATTGCATTTTCATGTAGTTTAAGTTAGAATCATTCGGCCAAACCTAGGATGAATGTTTAAAAATAAAACGAACTCATCAAAACTCATTCCCAAAACCTAGGCGTGGAAACTGCCGCCAAATGTTTCTGGTGAACCCACCATCCGTCGAAAAATCACCAAAATACACCTCCCTTGAGAGGCGGGACCTTTGCAAAGTCCTCTCATCCGAGGTACCTCACCATCCTTTTCCCATCCTCCTTCCGGGCGTGGATCCAATAGCCTAAAGGTAGGGATGCGAAAAATTTGGAGCGATACATTTTGGTGAACCCGACGTGAATGCATCATAACCTTTTGAAAACAAAAACAAAAACAAAGCAAAAAAAAAAAAAACAATAGAACAACCAAAACATAAATGCATTTAGATTCAAAAAAAATATATATATATATATATATATATATATATATATATATATATATATATGTATACAAGAAAAACAAAAACAAAATCATCATTTCATGTTTATATATTTTAGATTCAATTCTAAATAGTAGATGCTAAATATTGCTTTTAGAAGTACTAAAGAAACCATGAGTTTTTACTCAAATCCATATGAGCCCATCAGTAATGTTGGAAGAATTCAGCCAAATACATTTGTTGATTATGACCAACCTCATCCCTATTCAACATCACCTCCATGACACTCTTCTTATTTTTCATCCGTAACCCAACAAAACAATCCCTTTGCCAATCCTCTTCATAATGATATTATCTATTCTCCCATATATCCATATTATGTCTATCAATCCACATATAATCCTCCGCCACCTTTTCAAAATTCTTCTTTCAATACAACACATCCATTTCAACAAGAAAATACTTATTCTTCCAATCCTACCATGTACTCACATCATACTTCACAATCTTCCTATCATCATTCTACCCATAACAAAGAAAGTAGAGGTGAGAAACCATTAGGTCCTTTTATGACAAAATTCCTAAAGCATTTATCAAAAACTTCTCAAAAACCTTCATCACGTAAATTTACTAAGCTTAATCAACCAATGGATATAATTCTCAAGTATTTACTTGACACAAATAAGATTGAACTCCCTTCCATAAGACAACCTGATACCACATCAAATTGGTTTAAACCTGAGCTACATTGTGAGTATCATAGAGTAGATGGACATATGACACAAAATTGTAAAGATTTAAGATGTGCAATTCAAGACTTGATTGATAAGGGTCTTTTTAATATAAAGGAATTACAATCTACAATTGATGATAAACCTCCAGTAAACAATCAAACTCCTACACAACAAATACCAATAATCAATCAAGACATGGAGATCTCCCAAGAACTCCTATTCAATTATCAACAACAAGAAACCAATCAAATATTGCATGTTAATGTGTTCAACCATGATGATATTACTAATATTGTGACAAAAACTACAAATGAGCAACCTCAAGTTCAATCAACTCAATCTGATATTCAAGAGATGGATTCCTCATTTGACCAACCTTCAAAACTATCTTTGGCTATAGATAATGATCCAAAATGGAATGTAAGCATAGAAAGCTCATCTTTAGAATCAAAATCTCAATCTGAAATCCACTTTGATAACCAACAACAAGTGATTAATCCTCAAGCAAAAATATCCCTTTTAGAAGTATTACAAATTGCTCATAAGGAAATTTTGTTCAAAATACCTAACCAACAATTTGTTCCTCATCATATTTTCTCTAAGAACATAATTAATGGTATAAACCCTCTTGAGGTTAACCGTGTTTCATTCTATGATGAGGATATTCCTTCCTCTACTCCACAAGAAGACTCCTATCTTTACATTATCGGATCTAGTAAAGAAACACCTGTTAAAGCTATCATGGTAGATAATGACTCCTCTCTTAATTTATGCACTTATCAATTATTCCAAAAGCTCAAAACAAAGGAACAAGATCTTAATGAATCAAATGTTATTATAAAATCTTTTAACAATGAAATTCAAGAAGCTCAAGGTACTATAATTCTTCCCTTTAATATTGGATCCAAGATCCTGGATATTTTATTCTATGTAGGATATTTTCGTTCACCTTACAACCTATTTCTCCAGAGTCCTTGGATTCATACGATGAGGGTTTTCCCTTCCACTCTTCACCAATGTTTGAAGTTTGAACTTGCAAATAAAATTGTTACCATACAGGGTGACCCAAAACCATTTGAAGAATATTTAACGATTGAAACATCAAGTTTTATACATTCTCTATTGTCACAATTATCTTCTATCCATCACTTTTCTTCATTCATATATGATCATCCTTGTTTACAAAATAACATCCATGCATATCTTTCACATATACTTTCTCCATCTTATCAAAACTTGGAATATAATAATAAGAATGAAGAACTTTCTTATATTTATGAAATTTTATTTTGTAATATGATCAATTTTACACATATAAAAGTCAAATCTTTTGCTACATTATTTTACATTATAACAAAGCTTTTGTTATCACTATCTTTTACTCATCACCTTTTGTTCTTACCTTCAACACAACCAGATTATCCTTCAAAACCTCCTTTGATTTTGAAGCAACCTTAGACATGCTATACTCAAATAAACCTTGTATAGTGTATATAGATCATCTTGTATATACCACCAATTTCAATTCATAAATTAAAATCAAAATACAAAAAAATCAAAATCCTCAAAATCTTCAAAAAAATACTAAGGAACTTAAAGGTAAATTTGAACCCAACTGGCTCGGACCATACATCATTACTGCAAAATTTGAATCATGAGCATATAAATTATCTACCTTAGATGGTAAATAACTTAAAGAACCCATGAATATTTTACATCTCAAACGTTATTATGCATAAATTTGATTATTTCATCCATGTATATATTTGTTCAAAATCATTATCGTGTATTTCTTTCAATTTATTCAAAAACCTCAAAAACATTCATAAAATCTTCAAAAATATTTATTGCATTTATTTAAAGCACTTGTAAAGTTCCTTTTGCTCCAAAACAAAAATCAACATAAAAATCCAAAAACAGCTATATGCTTGACTCTTTCGAAACCAAAACAATATACAGAAGAAAGAGAGAGTCAACATTCTCAAAACTTTCTCAAAATTATTTTTTCTTACAATTATTGCAGTTATATGTTTCAACTTATTTTGGATAAATTAGCATTTATTTTGAATCCCTCACTTGCACACTCACAACAATAAATATCTTGATTTTATCTGGCATGATTACTAATCTCTCTTATATCAAAGTTCACAAAAATCAATTAAATAAAGTTTGAGCATAGGGAATTGATCTTGTTATTTACTTAAACCAAGCACATCTTTTCACAATAAAATGATTATATTTGTAATTTCCATGTTTTGCTACATAGTAGAACTGATTTCTTGAGTGAAAAGTTTCCCCTGCTATCCTATCATGCACATGGTCTAGAATCTTTGAGAATTGGCAAAAGGACAAGCTCACCCCTACCTAGAATAAAAATCCCTTGCTCTACAGCTAATCCGAGCAAGTATCCCTAGAAAAATAAAAATAAAAGAAAAATGAAAAATGTTATGTCAGCAATGTTCCAAGCATTATCAAGCAAAAGAAATACAAAAATAAAAATAAGCAAAGTTCAAAAGAAAGCAAGAAAAGCAATAAAATCCCTTTCCCTACCCTTTGAAAAGAAAAGAAGGGTGAATGAGCTTGAATCCCTGGAATTCTCAATTATTCGAAAACTGTGAGGTAAGCCCCATAACAGGTGGTTTGTGCCCAACCTGCTTGGCCTTGGGTAACTCCTAGCGTGGCGATATGTCCGTCACATTAGAGACCTTCTTTTGTACAGACCTCTGTCTGCTTATGGATTAGCTAGCTCTTGATAATCCGATCTACATGGTAGCCTAGTATGGTTATATGCATCTACATCATGGTTAATGAACACTTAGTTGGTTTCTTCAAATCACTTGTATCATAGTATCTTGCTCAAATCTGGTAAATGAACAATGCAATTGCACACACATTTGTATTTGAGAGATTTTGTCTATCATTATGATAAATCAAGATTGGCAATGAATTCACTTATGCACATGGGATTCCTTATAAATCTAACTTTTTATCTTCAAAATACTTTGAAACTTACTTTTGCACCTTGTTTGGAATAAATCAAATACAGTTGTTTTCCACAAAGACAACTATATAATAGCAAAAATCAAAAATTCCTTTCAAAGCATAACACATATATCTGGTCGACTTTCGCGACGATGGCATAGTTCCAAAACCAAAATTGGAATTTTATGCTTAGCGCAAGTCCTCATTATCATATTTTTTGTTCATCAAAAATTAATCATGCAATAAAACTATCCTTTCTTTGATCTTCACGATGATGGTATAATTCTATACCTACATATTCTATGCCTAGCACAAACCATTGTAACAATTTTTATTCCCCTATTTATCAAAAATCATAAAAACCATATGACTTCATTTTACACAAATTATGCTTTTCAAAAGCAAACCCATTTTTTTCACTATTTTTATGTCATTATGTCAACCTTCAACTTTGCAATGACGGTATAAATCCTAAGGAATTATTCAACAATTTTATCACACTTAGGAATTTATGCCTAGCAAAAATCATTTTAAAATATTTCATGCATAATATTTTTCATGAAAATTTGAAAGCAAACCATCATCATCATCATTTGCATCATCACAACAAAGTCTTAAGACAGTCTCTTAAGCACTCTTTTCTTTTAACAATATTTCTATCCTGGGACTAGCTTGACGACCGAGTGAGCAGCGACTCCATGAAATGGTCTATAATAGCGACAATATCCTTTGAAATTATTGTTAGAAATCTCTTTTTATTTTTATCACATTTCATTACAACCAATCAATTTGTTACATCAGATTATTTCATTTAAAATATTTATAGCATGACATCCAAGTTATAATATTTTCCAAAACGACATAATTACATGAATCATCAATAAAATCATTACATCAATCAACTCAATCAATCAATCAAACATAAAAGCATCATAAACATACACATAACACAAGTCATATGATCAAAAACATATCATATATCAAACATAATTTCATTCAAAAATAATTCAAATTAATTTTGCTTTTCCGCGTTTTTACCTCAAACGTTCGATTTGGGTAAAAACACGGAGGGGGCACTATAGTAAGCTGTCGTACGATTCGACCAAGAATCGTCGCCTAAAAATGGGAATAATTTTTTGCTTTCTCGTAGATCGAGAAGAACTCATCTTTAACGCTTTTTCTTCGAAAAATTCGCTAAAGAGGGGGCAAAATGTAGCACCCTAAAATTGGCGCAGTCAAATTATAATAATTACATTCACCTTAGTAAATAAATTTAAATTCAAATTTAACCTCCCAAACCGCCCGTTAACCGTCGAGAAACCTGTTTCCCCTTTTTTCGTGTCATTTTTAGGAGTTGTTTTGACCGTTGGATGATATCGTCGTCGATCAGACGATATCGCCCCAGATTTGACGATTTCATCTGGACTAGGACGTCCAGACGATTTCGTCGCAAAACTACATTTTCATAATTAGACTCTGTTCCAACGGGTCTCCAATCCGGGCAGAAGCGTGTCTGCGTCGTTGGGACCCTCCCCCGTTGGAGATCTCCCAAATTGGGAAGATCTCCAACCTCCCAACAACTTTCCCTAAGCCTATTTAACTCTAAGACTTTTCCCTCCCCAACCCCTGGCTGAATTTTTATGTAAATCAACTCCCTATGCGCTAAAACACTTCAAATTTGCTCTTGCACTAGTCCTATATTAATTTTATTGTAGGTACACCACCGGTTTTCAGCCGGAGCCAGCACCTATCGCAGTCGACGAACCTGTGAAGATCGGAGGCGATCTCATCAAATTCGGGACAATCTCGTTCTGATGCGAGACGATTTCGACTGCAGCACACATCGAGGCAATCAATGCCTGGAGTTTGCTCTTCTTTCTCTTTTATCTGTCATTTTATGCTATAAATTAGATTGTCTATTCAGTTTTTATACTATATTGCATCTGGAGTTCACCCATTTTGTCTAGTTTGCATATTAAGATCATATTCTTCTATCTAAAACACAGTGATTTGCATTTACTTTTGTTCTTGTATATTGTTCAATACTCATATTACTTTTTCATATGGTTTGCCCCTGTTTACAAAATAGAATTTCTTGTATTTCACATTTGTTTGCTGTTTTGCAGGTCTCTGATGAATTCGTCTGACGAATTCGTCAGATTGCAGACGATCCTGTCAGTTTAGACGATTTTATCAAATTGAAGGCGATTCTGTTGAATTGCAGACGATCCAGACTGCTACAAGTAATCAAAAACTTCATCAGACTTCCGGATCAGGTAATCTTCATTGGCCTCCTGCAAATTCTTTGTTTCTGCTTTCTTTTCTGTTTGTTGTATTCATTTAAATTGTATTTTCATGTAGTTTAAGTTAGAATCATTCGGCCAAACCTAATATGAATGTTTAAAAATAAAACGAACTCATCAAAACTCATTCCCAAAACCTAGGCATGGAAACTGCCGCCAAATGTTTCCTGGTGAACCCACCATCCGTCGAAAAATCACCAAAATACACCTCCCTTGAGATGCGGGACCTTCGCGAAGTCCTCTCGTCCGAGGTACCGCACCATCCTTTTCCCATCCTCCTTCCGGGCGCGGATCCAATAGCCTGAAGGTAGGGATGCGAAAAATTTGGAGCGATACACACATGCTCAAAACTACTCATAACACATGCTCAAACAATCCCAAATCTTGCACACAAAATATGTTCAAAATAATGCTTGTATCCTTTTCAGAAATGCTTTCTTCAATTAGGAATTTCAGACATATTCTACCCAAAATTCTTTCAAGAACATATGAATAATAATATGCAATGAAAATGCTCAATATGTTCTCTTCGCATTCATTAAGTTTGTTTCTTTCACATTCATCAAATTAGATATCTACCTCTTGCAAATCCCTTTCAAATCAAATAAAACTAGTGTATAACTTCACTTCACAAAACTGGTTTATATTCCTTGCAAATTTACTCTCAATGATCAAACACAATAATGCACAAATTGCTTCACAAAATTGGTCTCTAACACTTGTCCGCTCACATTCAATGTTGATCGGTTGTAGAAGCTTACATTTAATTTTATCAATCCGAGGGAAATCAAGATTAGATTTAAAAAGTAGCAATCATGTATAGATTATATTGTAGGAGATAATACTAAGTCTAGCTCAATTTTCTTTCTAGAATTCATGCGTACACGTGTACCAAAAAGAAATATAAAAATTTTGCAAGGATGAATTATGCAAGATATAGTAAATAAATGCAATCTAACTTTTACTAATGATGTAATTTACTGATGCATCTGATTATTTACAATTAATTTATGATATGTTTTAATCTAAATATAAAGAAATAATTTATGATATGAGGATCCTCGTGCAATTTATTTTATTTTATATAAATTAGAATGCAAATCTGACTAATCCTAATATAATGCAGGGGCGAGAGAGCTCAGGGACTGTCTATTAGGAGTGGGCCCTACCTCCTAAAGTGGCAGTGTAAGTCTTTCTCCCCTAATTTACCTTATTAGTAACTAAGTTGTATGTTTCATACTAATATTTATGCATTTTCTATGAATGCAGGTAATAAATCTACAATCTACAAAATAGAATTCAAATAATCTACAAAATTGATACAAATTACCATATTTGAATAAAATGTTGTTTTATTACTAGAGCTTCAACCGTACATGCTTCCTCAGAATTGTAACTTAACTTAGAACAAACTGTAAGTTGTAATGCAATATTATTCCAGCGCTAACTAACCAGACCTCTCTCAAGGTCCTCTATGTAATTTTATACTAAAACTAATACAATGTTGAACAGTTTCTTCCATGTATTTGTCATGCATAACTTGTGGATTGATGACTGTACATGAATCAAAAATAATCTAAAACCTAATATAATTCTTATTTTGACTTGGACTTATAAATGTTATTATTGGTCCAAGTGGCATCTACACATAATCCTATCAAGATATTATCTATTCCAACTAACTCACAATATAGATGTTAAAACTTTATTTCCTTTATTCCAAGAAAACTTAACAATATTTTGTGATTACATTTCAAACATCCGAAAATAAACTCATTACAATAAATAAGAACTTTGTCAACTGGATATATTCTCACAGATAATTATGCGAGAAGCAAGGTAGGTTGAAAAGATATTTTTTGTCATCCATTTTAAT